>CM062804.1:111513406-112137707 GCA_031772625.1 Pinus tabuliformis
AGTTCTTCCTATACCCACACTCACCCCAAAATTAGCTCAAAACCATATAAATGTTCATCCATATCATTCCTACAATGTTGTCATCTCCAATCGATGGACATGTTTCCAATTTATGGATACATTTTCGATCTGGAAATATTTTAATTATGTAAGTAGATTCAGCTCTACATATACCCACACTCCCCCAAAATCAAATCAGAACCATGGAAACGTTGATCTAGATCATTCCTGCAATTTTGTTGTCTCTGATCGATGGACCTATTTCTAGTTTATGGATACATTTATGATCTAGAAAAAATTTAATCATGTAAGAATATTTGGCTCTACGTATATCCACAATCACCCCAAAATAATATGAAAACCATAAAAATTATGTTCCTGATCATTCCTGCATCTTGTCGTCTCCAATCGATGGACCTGTTTCCATTGTATGGATAAATTTCCAATCTATAATATTTTAAAGGTGTAAGAGGAATCACCTAGGGATTTAATGGAACTGTAGCATGTGGAAGGAAATAAGTCCCTAAGGTAATGCAAGTTTTTAGTTCTTTGAGAGTTGTAGAGTGATAGCATTAGTATCCAGCTTCAATGGGTGGCCTGTTGCATTTGACTATGTTGGAATTTGTAGTTTTTCTAGTGGTTTCTCTGAGCCGGTTTTGGCTTGAGGTGAACGATGATGTGTTGGGACTCATAGTTTTCAAGGAATACTTGAACAATCCAAAATTATCCCTTGCTTCTTGGAATGAGGACGATGACAGCCCATGTTTGTGGGCAAGTGTGGTATGTAGCCCCAAAATAGGAAGAGTCATAGAAGTGGTGCTCAACAGAGGTCTCACTAGGATTCAGTCCCTTCACATTCTCTCTCTTTCCTACAACAATTTCTTTGGAAATATCAATATCATCAAAGATTTGGCACAAAGTCTCGACCACAAAATCATGAATTTGAATCACAATTCGTTCTCTATTTCAATTCTTGCCGAACTCTTTCAATAATATGATACACTCAGAGCCATTTCCCTTTCCCACAATGAGTTACAAAGTTCCCTTTCTTCTAGCTTGAGCTCTTATTCTAGTTTGATAGCATTGAACTTGTCTCCAAACCATCTGTCTGGGTCTCTTCTTGGGTCAATTTCATCACTAAAAGATCTAAGATCACTAGACTTGTCCCACAATTCCTTTGTAGGAGTTGTACCTGTGAGTATTGGGGGTCTCAGTACTCTTCGAGATATTCATCTCAATAATAACAATTTTTCTGGCCCTTTGCAAGTTGATTTAGGTGATTTTTCTCTTTTGAAAATTTTAGATTTTAGTCATAACTTGTTTTCAAGTGGGATGCCAGATTCCCCGAAAGGGTTGAATTTTGTTTCGACTATGAGAATTATCATTAATTTGTTTGTGGGAACTATCCCATCATGGATAGGAAGTTTGAGAGATCTCGAGTCTCTAGATTTTTCAAGAAACAATTTCACTGGATAAATTCCGTCCATTTCCTCCCTGCAGAATGTTAGGCTTATCAATGTATCATATAGTAAGCTCTTGGGACCCATTCTGGAATATTTATTGGGTTGTAGTAAGCTTTACTTGGTTGATTTCAGTAGGAATGGATTTACTGGAAACATTCTTAGTGAGTTGTTTCAGTTGGGTTTACAAAACATATATTTGTCATGGATTTTTCTCAATGGGAGCATTCTGCAAGTTGGTTCTACAAAATCATACCAATTTATGAAAGAAATAGATTTGTCACACAGTAGCTTAAGTGGGGAAATATCTCCAACAATCACTCAGTGCTCCAATTTAAAGCTATTGAACTTGTCAAATAACCTTATCGCCTCGAAGATTCTGTCGGAGATAGGTAATCTTAAGTCACTGGTGTCTTTGGATCTAAGTTATAATCATCTGTTTAGAGCCATACCTGTGAGACTTGGTAATGCTAGTGCTCTTTCAATGTTGCAACTGGATGGAAATTTCTTATTTGGACGAATTCCTACAGAAATTGGCGAATGTTCATCTTTGGCTTTACTAAGCTTGTTAAAAAATAGTTTGAGTAGAAATGTACCCAAGGAATTATCCAAGTTTAGTCGACTGATAAAAGATTAATTTGGGAATGAGCAATCTTACTAAAGAATTAACCTAGCAATTAGGGAATTTTGGTTATTTATTATGGGTAAAATTTTCCCACAACAAACTTAAAGGGAGGATATCAAAAGGCCATAGATTCAACACATCAAACATGACTTCTCTTGAAGGAAATGCAGGCCTATGTTGATTGGGAGTCAATTTTACTTGTCCCGTGGTTACGCATAAGCCAATTATTCCAAATCTAAATATGAGTGGGAGTCCAACCAGAGGAGGAATTCAAGTGATTAAATCTAGATGCAGTGGAATTGTAATATCTGCATTAGCTGCGATTGCAATAATATGTAGAGAATTGTAATATCTACAGAAGTGTTTCTTCAATAATTGCAATATCTACAATAGCTATGATTACATTTGGTGTTGTTGTTGCGACTATCCTGAATATAAGAGCACAGTCCAATTCAAAATTGATGAATCATATGCTTGATAGCTTTTCGGAGTACCCATCCACTGATATGGCTCTAGGAATTGGTTCTGTTTACACCCAACTCTGATCATGCATCTGAGGATTGGATGACTAGTGCTCATGCATTGATTAACAAAGATTGTGAGCTTGGAAGGGGAGGGTTTGACATTGTGTACAAAGAAGTCCTAGGGGATAGGCAAGAAGTTGCTATAAAGAATCCGATGGTTTCAAATTTGGTTAAATCATAATAAGGCTTTGAGAAGGAGATACAACTTTTGTGTAGAATCAAACATCCAAATCTAGTGAATTTTCAAGGCTACTACTTGACACCACAATTACAACTTCTTATATATGAATACATTCAAAGTGTAACTTTGCATAGTTGACTTCACGAAAGATCCCAAACAAATCCCCTATTAAGTTGGTCAAATCGGTTTAATATAGCTTTGGGGACTGCAATGGGGCTTGCAAATCTTCACCATGCTTGCAAACAACCAGTCATACACTATAACATAAAATCCAACAATATTTTGTTGGATGAGAATTACAACCCTAAAGTTGCAGATTATGGCCTTGCAAAGTTGTTTCCCATGCTTGATATATGCATTATTTGTAGAAAAATATTGAGTGCATTAGCATATATGGCACCCGAATTTGCCTGTCAGAGCGTTAAGATAAATGAAAGATGTGATGTCTATGGATTTGGGGTGTTGTTATTAGAACTTGTTACAAGAAAAATGCCAGTTGAATACATGGAGGATGATGTTGTGATCTTATGTGACAATGTGTGGTCATTACTAGATGAAAGAAAGGCATTGACTTGTGTGGATTCGACTTATTTTGCAAGTCAGTGGAGTAATGTAACTTATTTAAGGAAGAATAAGAATGTAGCTAACTTATGTGCCTAATATTGATGGAAGAATGAGCTTCCTATGTTGAGGGTTGAGATGGCTCAACATAAGGCTATGATGAGTTTGAAGGTGCAAATTTGGTAGTAGGTGACTACTGTTTCTGTGAGTTATCCTGCTCATGATCCGCAGTGGTATTGGATCCTTGGGTTCTTTGTGGATCTTGCCTAAATATTTCCTAGAAAACAAAACATTAATAAAAATAAAAAACATTAAAAATTTAAATCTAATATATCAATTTATATTTAACTAATTATGAAAACTAAACCACACATTTTTCAACTTAACATTCTTATTGGGGTATCTTTGCACCTTTTTGGAGCAATTGATAGTATTAACATTAAGAGAGAAGTTTTACCCAAAAAAATAAGCATTAAGAGAGAAGGTCATAGAGTTGAAATTCAATACATACATCGATGTTTCCTTCTCATCTGTCCCACTTGCGAATTCTAGAGAGAGATAATACAAAGAAAATAGAGAAAGAAACGCTCTCAAAATAAAATAGTACTAGAGCGCAGGGCACTTAGGATGCGAGCAGGAACACAGATTTTCAAACTGGAACCCTTATTATTAACCATTCCCAAACCCTCATGTCCTTACCTGAGACTTTGTTAGGTTTCTTCCTCTGGATCTTCTTCATCCATTATTTGAGATTATAATAAAAATGTCGATCTGTGTTCGTTTGAGGGGGCTTGTCCCAGGTTCAAAGTGTGTTGCGCACTAGCAAATCCCTCAACTACTGGCCCTTTCAGAAATGATCTGCAAGCATATCACAGTCTCGCCCGAAGCATTTATGGGAGGTTGTATAACCAAGCTTCTGTAATAGAAGGGATATCTGTGCAGTGGCGCCATGTATTTACTTCTACTCTATATTGATCTTATAGCTCCGTGTGCATAAGAACTTCACGCAGATGATTTATTTAACATAATCACATTAAACTCATAAACTCTAACAAATAATAGTATATCTTATAGTTCTTCTCATAATTCAGTGAAAAGCATACATAACTATACTAACAACAATAAAAACTGAACATTGAAAGATAGAAAATTATTCACCAAAGCTTATTCTTTATTAATATAAATCTTCAGTATATATAGGTATTCAACCTACACACCCAGTTGCAGGTGGTTTACGCACTTAGATGCAGACTCTTCCAGACCTTCGTGCACTCAGCTACAAAGCCTTCCCCAAAAATATAGACCATGGGCACAAATATAAAGATTTAATTCACTTATGATGATATGATTAGATTACAAAGTATTACATCTTATTATATACATTTCATATTTACAAAAACCATGGTCCACATCCCATGGATCCATAAAACAAGGACTTACCCAATACGCGTTACAAAATAAGGATTTTCTCCCATCCCCAAAGCCCTAAAATACCGTGTGATGAATATATCTTTGCCAGCTTCATGCGGTCTGCTCCTTCTTCTGCAAGGTCTTTTACCCAAAACTTGGACCAATTTGGGCCATGCCCAACAGACTCACCCGTGACTCATCCCGAGTCACTCAGCTTCGACACCCTTGATCTTTGTTACGATCCTGTTGTACACTGCGTTGTACTACTAGACTGTTTCTACCATCAATTTTTCTTCTTGGCGCGCCTCCTTCAACAAAGCTTCTGTAGTAGGGCCAACAATATTTTGCAATATTTCTGCTTCCCTTCTCTTCAATTCCTTCAACCTCTCATCCACTTCCTATGAAAGTTGCAGGGCTTCCTCTTGCCATGGTTGAGTCCTCTCCTGCAAGATCTGTGCTTTTCTCTGAAGATCATCTATTTGCACCTGGAGGTTCTTTCCTTCAGTAATGTTGGCAAGCCTCTGCAAGACTGGTAAGGTCTTCATAGCTGTCAGGATCTCACCACGTTTCTTCTACTTGGCCTACAGTTCCTCCTCAATCTTCAAGACATTTGGATCCTCCTGTAGTGAGGTCCAAATCCTCATCATATCGTTGAGAAACTTTCCATAGTCTACCACCATATCAGAGATGCCTTTCATTGTTGCATTGAGATCCCTTTGTCTCTGTTCCCGAATCTCTGGTGGCCCCACTTGCTGCAACCTTATTCGCAGCTCTAATATCGACACTTCGTATTCAAATTTCAACTTAGCCATAGTATCTTTTGAGTCCTTGATCGTGACGGTAAGCTTTGCGACCTTTTCTGCTGGTGGTTCATCCTCCTGGACCTGCACATCTAGAACTATGTTGCAAGTCTCAACAATGGTTTTCTCTAGCTGTTCTCATTGTTGCCTTGCTTCCTCCCTATCCTTGACCAATTTCTCCATTTCCTTCTTCATCGATGCTTTTTCTGACTCCACCTTTGATTTTAACAACAACATATGTTACTCTCATTCCTGCAATTCTGCAGTGATACCTTGGCAAAATTCATGCAGCATCTAGAGGAGTAGTGCAGGGACATTCATCTGGACACTGCGCTATAATTTGGCTCGCTCTTTATTTGTTGCTGCTTCAAACTTCAGTGCCCCAACTGGCATGTGTAACATCCTAATTCTGTAAGTTGTTTCCAGTTATTGTTCTAGCTGCAAGGGCTAGGTAAACTTCTCTAGTTTCCTTGCTACCTGTGGCAACGCCTTCAGCTCCACGATGCCCTGTTGCACCTCAGCCAATATCGCTTTGCAGTGATCATCAATCTTGTCCCAAGTTTCTGCGTTGATCTCTTGGATCTTTTCCTCTATTTCTTTGATGTCCCCATCAGTGAGAACGAGCAGCACTACTCCCTTACTCTTATATGCCTTCTTCTTCTTTATTGGTGTCATTTTCACCACAAATGGTGAATCTTTTGATACCTCTGCATTGCTGATGTGTTTGTTGTTGTTATAGATCTAATCTGAAAATATAAGACAATGCAAATAAACCCAAAAAATAAGAAGATAGAAATAGATAGAAATGATTCACTTTATTGATATCAAACCCTTAAGGTAGGGCAACACCATACATTTACTCCTTAAGGAAGGAGAACACTCCACAAGCCATATGGATACTAAGCCATATGGCTTGTGGAGCGTTCTCCTTCCTTAAGGAGTGAATGTATGGTGTTGCCCTACCTTAAGGGTTTGATATCAATAAAGTGAATCATTTCTATCTATTTCTATATTCTTATTTCTTGGGTTTATTTTCATTGTCTTATATTTTCAGATTAAATCTATAACAAGTGGTATCGGAGCACTTTCTTGAGCAAAAGTGGAGAATTTTTTTATTTTTTATTTTTTGCCGAAAATTTCGGGGGCAGCGAGTTTGCAGATCAGATCTGTACATTTTGGGGCAAAATCTGCAAAATATAATTGCAGATCTGGATTGTTTGTGAAAAAATACTGGATTTCAAAAAAATAAAAATCGGCTAAATCGAAGTCTGGATGAGGGAGATATCACTGATCTAAAAATCAGTGGTGTTGCAGACAATTTTTTGGGGCAGAAAGTTTACGGCACATATATGGACGTCATGGTGCAAAATCTGCAGAATCTAATTGAATATCTAGATTCTTTGTGAAAAAATACTCGATTTCAAAAAAAAAATCGGTCGAATCGGAGTCCGGATGAAGGAGATATCGTTGAACTAAAAATCAGTGGTGTTGTAGACATTTTTCGGGGCGGCGAATTTGCAGATCATATCTGTATGATTTGGGGAAAAATATTTAAAATATAATTACAGATCTGGATTTCTTGTGAAAAAATACCCAAGTTCAAAAAAAAAATCAGTCGAATCGAAGTCTGAATGAGGGAGATATCGCTGATTTAAAATCAGCTATTTTTCAACAATTTTTTGTGATGACGGGACAATTGCGGTGTGGATCTGCAATTCCAGTGCCTAGATTTGGATTTCTACCACATGGGAAGATGCATAATGGTTGTTCCATTTCCGAAAACATCTCATAATAGGGATTCTGAGCAATATTGACAGAATTGTGGCCATTTAAAATCTTCACCAAGTTTGTGAGTTTTTCCCAAACCCTCTTATGGAGATGCTATATTTTACAGGAAAAGATGATAGCCCTACTATTGAAGAATTCATACAGAGAAAAAAGTTCAAATATGGGAAATTTTGGAAGGGTATGGTACCGCTTAAGTTCCAAGATGAGGCGTCTAAATGGTGGTGCTCACTTGACTACAAGCAGTTGCCCAAACTTTCAGATGCAGAATTTGAAAGAGTCCTTTTAGACAAATGGTCTCGGGCTAGAAAAAAGGATAATGAGACATGTAAGGGGTTATTTTCTACTAGTATATCATTACTGTAGGTTCATAGATTCATTCAGAAGGAGAAGATCGTTGTGTCTATAAATCCTAGTTGTCAGCATAATTTTATCAATGTTAACTTGGAAAAAAAATTGCAAGTTCCAGCAAAACACATTGAAAACACACAGATTGATGATGAGGATGTTCAAGTTTATAAGGATTTGAATATTTCTATGGATAAGTATGTGTTGGATGGTGATTTTTATACATCAGATCTGGATATCATGGATGTTGTTTTGGGATATCCTTGGATGGAATCCATGGGTACTATCAATATTAATGTGCCGAAGAAATTCCTAAAGCTCTAGTATAAAAAGAAGAAAATTACATTACAGGATATTTCCATCAATAAATAGGTAGAGTCCACGGAGGTTGAAGCAGAAGATGTTCCAGGGTCTGACATATCAAATGATGAGTCTTTGATGATTGACAATCAAACACAAACAGAGGCTGAAGCAGAAAAGGTTACAGGTGATGATACATCAGATGAAGGCTCAGTGGTTGAAGTAATATTGGAAGATAAGACACCACAATAAGTACCACAACATGCACCAGATAACAGTCAGGCTCCAATAAAGGGTGAATTAAAGAAAAAGACATCGTGGGTTAAAACTTCAACGCATTATCACCCACATCACCCCGCAAGAAAAAAACCAACAAGATGGCAATCGATTGCCACAAGGACAACAACCCCCGCATGACAGATAGCGAGAAGCGAAGATCCACCTACTACACATCAACAAAGAAGAGCTGCCACAGTCAACTTCCATCTCAAGTGAGCGAGGCATCAGCGAGATCGAGGGTTCACTTTTCTCTTGGATGGCTAGATGCACGTGCATGGTACCAGTGGACTACTCTTTTGAGTAGATCTTATTATTTGTGTTCTTCCCATGTTTCGGGGACGAAACATGTTAAGGGGGGTGGAATGTAATATACCTAGGGGGGATAATATAGGGTAAAAAGGGAGGTACCCAAGGGAATAATGTAATAATAAGATAGGCCATAGTAATAAATAAGGTGGTTAACCTGTATCATGTAAGGGACCACAAGTAGTTAGTAATAATGTAATGGGCCCATGGTATTAGATAGATGGTATTGAGGGAACCATGGTAATGACCCATGGTATTGTATGTATGAGGCCTATATAGAGGCTAGAGACTAGAACTTGTTATAGCTCTGACACCACTTGTTAGATATCTGACCCAGAAATATATGATAATAGAAATAAACCCAAGAACTAACCAGATTTGAATAGATAGAAATTCTTCTTTATTGATCAAACCCTTAAGGTAGGGCAACACCATACATTCACTCCTTAAGGAAGGAGAACACTCCACAAGCCATATGCCTGTTCATACAATATTCCTTGACATCTCTCAATGGGGAGTCTCTAGCCTCTATATAGGCCTCATACATACAATACCATGGGTCATTACCATGGTTCCCTCAATACCATCTATCTAATACCATGGGCCCATTACATTATTACTAACTACTTGTGGTCCCTTACATGATATGGGTTAACCACCTTATTTATTACTATGGCCCATCTTATTATTACATTATTCCCTTAGGTACCTTCCTTTGTACCCCATATTATCCCCCCTAGGTATATTACAGTTGTGTTCCTATCCTTGCCCTATTTCTTTTGTCTCTCCATCGACATATTTTCTACTCGTACCTACACCCTGCAAGGTACCCTTCTCTGTGCCAACTGCTCCAACCACTCCACTGGGTGGAGTCATCGATTCCTCTATCCAATCCTGGATTACCGTGGGGAGATCATCTTCTGTTACCAGGTATGGTAATGGATTCCATGTCTCCGTTGGGTCCTTCATCACTTTCACATACGCTTTGTGAAAGTCTGCCTTGAACTCCGCGATATGGAAGTACTATTTATACAAGATCAGTGATAGTTTGGGATATTGATTAACCACCATATGCAGATCCATTGCCATGTCTACAAAGAAGATCTTATTCTTTGTTTCACACGTCGGCGTTTTCGTAAACCATAGCGAAGCATACCTTGCTACTTCGTATACATCTACCTCAATAGTCAGAAATTGAGAATCTTCCGGCTCCTTCCATGCAACAAGTGCAAATAATTAGTAGTCAGGAATAGTGGAAGGTATTACCTCCTTCTTGTGCTTCCATGCAATCCATTAAAAATTACCTACATAGATTGGAAACCTAGTTGAACTTGACCCCTGCACTGCACTGCTTAGCCAATGACACTACTTCTGCAGGCACCTCAAAGACCCTGCACTTCCTCACAATCTTCCCTGCTAGGATATGTGCAGATAAGCGCACAGCTTGATGCTCGATAGAGTTTATCTCATATCCGTGGGATTTCTTCACTAATCCAAACTTTTCCTTCATCATCTAGGCCATCTCCTTGTCTTTGTTGTTACCCATAAATTCATTTGTGAGGTCCTTTCCTTAATATGGCAGCGTTTTTATTCTCCTGATGAGCATCTCATCAATCGAGATCCTCATACCTAGCCAAATACAATAATCACGTACCAGTCCGAGGAGCTACCACACACAAATTTTACTGAATGGACTTCAACTGAAGTGTGGCACATTCAGCATGTTCAAGAGCACTGCTCTCTACACTCCCGCAACCCATTGTTGTGGTTCCAATCTTGTAACTCTGATATCTAGGCAGTAGACTTTCTTTAGGTACCAACTGGGCTCAAATAGTGAGTATTTTCTTATGTCATTGAAATCCCAGTCTTTCATTTTGAGCTGGGGGATCTTCCTGAACACTTCTCCTTCAAATGGCACCTCCTCCAGCAATAGTGGTATATAGATAGCAAATTTCCCTTCATTTGGTTCCCTAAACGACTTTGTGCCCAACTTTCTGAATGGCATGTACCATGGGAGCATAGAGGGAATATCCACATCCTCTGTCTCCTTCCACTGAAACTCAGCTTCTTCCTCACTGTCATGGACCTGCTGAGGTCCCTCATATTGCATCATTTTCTTTCCTTTCTGCATGAGATTTTTTCCTTTATTCACCACGTTCTTTGTCCGCACTTCCTTCTGCGTCTTTTTCCACGGTGATATTCTTAATTCTGTTGTAGATACCTCAGTTGGTTTCTTCTCCTTTGTCTTCTGTGACTGCAATTGTGGTTGTGCCTGTGCTTGTGGTTGTACAAGCACCTTTCTTGGTTACCTTAAGTGCGTCAGGGACATGGGTACATTCACCCCTATGGTATTTCCTGCTTGTGAATCCATGATACTAGCTAGCCCTTTATTTGTAAATATCCTAACCAATTCTTCCCAACTCCTCTCAGACATGCAATAGCTCTTCTTCACTTAGGTGCAATTTCTGATCTCTCTAGGCAGCAAAGTGTAAAATGTGGCGCGAGATGCGGTTTTTATAACAATTTAGAATTCCTAGGCTTGTGATTGCCTTAGATTTTTCTCATTTAATGCAGGTATGGGTTAGAGATAGCCATTTGTGCTTTTTAAAAAAAATTCTCTCGTGCCCCTCTGCGATAATTTCCTTTTAACAGTGCCCTTTTTCCTTCCAACGGTCATATTTCCAGCTAACTTCGTCAGATTTCCCCTTTGGCACAGTCACCTCTTCTTCATCGCAGTTCCTTCAAACTTCATCATACTCCTAAGTATCGCACAATAATCTTCCTTCGGCGAAGTCCCTTCCTACAGAGTATTTTATAGTCTCGTGCCCACTTTCAACTAAAGCTGGCATTACGACTTCCTCCCCTTCATTTTTCAGTGTGAAGCTCCAGGGACATAGTCGTCCCTGTATATATTCAATCTACTAGCATTTACTCATCTTGGAGTCATTTGACCATTCAACTTCATGAGTTAAACAACACCCCCATCTGAAATGTTCTTTACGATATATGGCCCTAACCAATGTGTTTTGAATTTTCCCGGGAACTTCACGAACTTACTATCATATAATAATATAAGATCCCCTTCTCAAAATATCTCATTTTTTATATGTCTGTCATGCCAGGCTTTCTCCCTTGCTTTTTGCACTTGCTAGTGGAATCCTGCTATGAATCTGTCTTCTTCTAAAGCTAGTATTTGTGACATTCTTTCCTTCATCATGTCAGGGTTTTCCATATTTGTGACAATTGCAATTATCAGACTTGGCACAATGTATTCCATAGCCATAACTTATTCTTGTCCATATACCAACCTGAAAGTGGTTTGCCCAGTCAATTTCTTACATGTTGTTCTATATGTCCACAACACTACTGGAATCCTCAAGTCCTAGTCATCTCCGTTTACATTACACACCTTAGTCAATGCATTCTCCAGAATCTTGTGGAAAGATTCCACTGTCCCATTTACCTAAGGATGATAGGGAGTTCTCTTCTGATGGTAAACTTGAAATTACTCAGTTAGTGCTTCAATCATCTTATTAAAAAATTGTTCCCCCTGGTCGCTCATCAAGATCTTCAGACAACCAAACCTGGACAATATATATTCGAAAACGAACTTCGCAATGGTTTCTGCACTACAATCCTTCACTGGTTTTTCCTCGGATCACCTTGTCAAGTAATTAGTCGTGGTGATGATATGTTGCACCAGTGCTTTTCCCCGACAGACTGATAGGTCTAAAAAAGTCAATTGCCCATTTATCAAAAGCCTACAAAGTCACCTGTGGTACTAGTGGCATTTCATCTATTCTAGATGGATTTCCTGTCCTTTGACATCCATAAGATGCTTGACAAAAGTATTTTTTATCCTTATGCACTGTAGGCCACCATAATCCAGCTCTCAAAATCTTTTACGCAGTGGCTTTTCCTGCATAATGCCCACCCATGACTCCTCCATGAGGTTCTGTCAGAATGCTATGTCTTTCATGTTTAGGGGCGTATCTGCGCAGTACTTCAACAGGTCCCATTTTAAATATAACACATATCAACTTATATTTAACTAATTATGAAAACTAAACCACAAAGTTTTTAACTTAACATTTTTATTCGGGTATTTTTGCACCCTTTTGGAGCAATTGATAGTATTAACATTAAGAGAGAAGTTTTCCCCAAAAACCAAGCATTAAGAGAGAAGGTCAGAGAGTTGAAATTCAATACATACATCGATGTTTCCTTCTCATCTGCCCCACTCATGAATTCTAGAGATAGATAATACAAAGAAAATAGAGAAAGAAACCCTCTCAAAATCAAAAAGTACAGGAGCGCATGGCACTCATGATGCGAGCGGGAACATGGATTTTCAAACTGGCACCCTTGTTCTTGACCATTCCCAAACCCTTTTGTCCTTACCTGACCCTCTGTTAGGTTTCTTCCTTTGGATCTTCTTCATCCATTATTTGAGTTTACAACAAAAATTTTGATCTACCATGAGAATGACAAGGTGTCCATGTCCAGGTTCTACTCCATTGCAGGTATGCAGGTTTTTCACTGTCATTCCTTTTTTCACTTGCATTTTATTTATAGTATTTTGTTTGGATTTTTCTCCTTCTATGGTGATTTTTTTTATTTGGTTAGGCGACTTAGGCCATTTAGTGAGGAAGAATTGAGAAGCAACATGCCTCTGGTTGTGACATGCAATGACTTCCAGCAAGAAGTTATCATCTGTCAAAATATTACCAACAAGAAAATAGATTGAACATTTACATTCAACAAGGTAATGATCTGAAAATCACTCATGAATGATCTCAGTTAATTAATGAAGGTATTACAGACCCATGTGCTGGGGTGTGCCTATGTTATTTTAAGCAACGTATTGATAAGATTGCGAAATACACAGGTACTTGAAACAGTGAGAGAAACACAATAAGAAAATACAAAAACACAGCAAATTTAATAAGGAGTTCACCCAATCCTCCTGGGCTACGTCTCCTGGTCCAGCCTTTAGTGGTGGCCTTTTTTATTGTGTCTTAAAGCAAAGATTTTACAATAAGGAGCTCAATTTGAGTCTCACTTAACAGAGAATGATCAGTAGGATTGTACTTGTATCCCCCAAGTCTCTAAAGTACACAGACTCCCCTTACTGAATCTCAATCTCGACTAGTCTCTATGGTATGAGTCCAATTTGGTACTCAATACCTGATAGGTCTACACAGAGGAGTTTCTTGAACCTCTCAAGCCTTCTCTGGTGTTCAGAGACTCTCAGACTCTCTCTATTCTGTCTACTCGATGCTGCCTTTGCTCTGCAGGTCAACTCGGCTTCTCTGTTCTCTACAATTCACTTATTTCTCTCTACTTCTATCCCATATGCTCTTTGTTTGTTCGTGGCTTAAAGCCAATCTACTCCCTGACTGTTCATTTCCGCTTCTCGGCTCTCTGGATCGCCTACCTCTATCCGCTGGAATTCCCCTACTCTGCGTCATCATCGCTGTGTAATGCTTCACAGAGAGGTGGCCACATGTTTCCTCACAAATTGAGTGTTAGTTCTCTTTAAATCAGTCATTATTTCTGTTGATCCACGATCGCCCGCAAAATTGATTCCTCTGCCAAATCATCGGTCATGTCGGACCTCAAATCTCATGTACCTCAGTCTATTTCCTTTTCAAATCTAGTCTTCCATCAAGTTGATTCTCCACCATTGGTCTGGAGCCTCCAGATCCTACGGTCTCCCTCTATATCGTACGGGTAAGTTGCTCGACCATTACTCACATGATGTAAGCGGTTTTCTCTCACATCCGTTGGACGCGTGTCACCCGGTGTGTGGCATCACACTAAACTCGACCAAACTCACTTATCGCTCGAAGTGCATGCGATATCTTGTTGGTTTTGGGTATAGGACCCGCCTTCTAACAGTTTCCACATGGTGTCGTATTTTCCTCATGATGGAGCGCTTGGGGCTTTCCTTCACTGAGAGTTTTTCCCTGCGATACGCGATTAGCGCTTCAGAAACTGCCTCTGTTTTTGGATTTGGGCTTCCGATTGCTAATTTCCATCCGTGCGCGGTCTCCATGGGCCAACGATCAGCGCGCTTTGACCAAGGGTTCTCGTTGTTCCATGCTGGCCACAAATTTCCATTGTCCAAAGGTCATTTCTGATAAGCTCGTCATTCATAAGATTTTGAAGCCTAACATAATTTGAAAAAATTATGGAAATGTTTAAGGATCCAATTCGGATCATAGCCTTCCCACTGAAAAAGCTTTTGGACCACCAAAAGTTGGTTTTCAAGCATCAACTAAGTGAGGGTATAGTTGTCTCACTTGTCCAATCTCTATCCATTTTGCACTGGTTGGCTTTAAACCATTGAGTCCAATCCTGAGGTACTCAACATCTCCCCTGCACGTCGTCCTCACCTTCCTATCCAAAACTGTGTCTTCCTGCAATTCATTGAGATATTCAGGTAACAGATCATCAATAGAAGGCAATTGACTCTACTCTTCGAGATCTTTAATTAATGAAGGTTCAAATAGTCTCAAGCTCTCTGCATTAATGACTGAGTAGATGTGCATGTAAGCTGGTAATTCAAGGCGAAAAGCATTCTCACCAATTTTCTCAAGTATCTTGAAAGGTCCATACTTTATTGGCTTTAGCTTTTTACCTTCAACTTGCATTCTATCCTCACTAATATACAGCCAGACTTGATCACCAACTTGGAAACTATGCTCCATCCGATGCTTGTCATGCCTTGCCTTGTATTTGGCTTGGCTCTTTTCCAGTTGTTCCTGTACTGCCTGGTGAATCTCTTGGATTTGTTCAATGAACTTGGTTGCCTTGTCCACATCACTATGTCCATTAACTGCTATGTCTTTACCAAAGTCAAAATCCAAGGGAGACCTTGGTGCGAAACCAAAACAGGTCTCAAAAGGATATCTCTATGTAGAAGAATGTTTTGCTCGGTTGTAAGCATGTTGCACATAACACAAATTTTCATCCCAAAGTTTGGGATGCTTGTTGCAATAGCCTTTGAGCAACTAGATCACTGTCCTGTTGACCACTTCTGTCTAGCCATCTGTTTGTGGATGAAAGGCTATGCTTTTCTTCAATTTGGTGTCCATCAGTTCCCATAGACTTGACCAAAACTTCCCAACAAATCGGGTGTCTCGATTAGATACAATGGAAGTGGGTGATCCAAAATGAACCCATACATGTTGAAAGAACAACTTTGCAATTTGTTCAGCTGTAATCTGTTTATTACAAGGTATCAAAATACACATTTTGCTAAACCTATCCACAACAACATACAAATAGTCATGACCTTTCCTAGATTTAGGCAGTCCTCCAACAAAGTCCATGGAAACACTTTCCCAAGGATGAGAAGGAACTGGCAGTGGAGTGTACAAGCCTAGTTTTCTATTTTTGGGCTTGCTTTTAGCACACATGGTACACCCTCTTACATATCTAGAAACTGTCTCATTCATTTTTGGCCAATAAAAAAATCTTTGCAGCTGTGCAACCATTTACTTACCCCAAAGTGACTTGATATTAGAGAAGTGTGTGCTTCTCGAATTATCTTTACTCTTTCAGTTTGTGGAATGCATAGCTTCCCACAATGACACAAGAGTTGGTCCTTAACATGATAATCCAATTCTTCTACACGTTTTCCTTGACTTAAAGTTGCATATACATCTTTAAAATCTATATCTTGAGCATATTGTTCAATGTAGCTCTCATGCAATATTGAATTATGCTTAAGTATAGTGGATGCATTTATAATAGGTCTAGATAACATATCTGCAACTTTATTGTGTATTCCCTTTTTATATCTGATGTCTAAATGAAACTGTTGTAGAAAACCCATCCATCTATAGTGTCTTGATTGTTGCAACTTAGTTTGGGTGTGTAGATATTGAAGTTGTTGATGATCAATATGTATAACTATCTCTTTGCCCACTAAGTAATGTTTCCACTTTTTCACACTCTATACTAATGCATACAATTCTTTATCATATGTGGGATAGTTAACTATTGCAGAATTAAATGTCTCAAAATGATAACATATGGGTTTACCGTGTTGTATCAACACTACTCCCATGGCATAGTCACTGGCATCTATTTGGATCTCAAATGGTGTTTGAAGATCAGGCAGTGCTAGTACTGGTGCTGTACTAATATTTTCTTTCAAGGTGTCGAAGGCTTCTTGTTGTTTGCCTCCCCACTGAAACACCTTGTTCAATCCTGTTAAAGCATGTAAGGGAGATGCAATTAAGGAAAAGTTAGAAATGAACTTTCTCCAATATTGTGCTGCTCCTAAGAAGATTCTAACTTCTGTAGCAGATTTCAGTTTAGGTCAGTTTACAATGACTGCAACTTTAGAGGGATCTATCTTCAATTCACCACCCCTACTATATGACCCAAATAATTCAAAGATGTTTTTCCAAATTCACATTTTGAGAGTTTAACATAAAATTTTTCTCTTTTCAAAACATCTAGTGTCTGCTTAACATGCTTTTAATGTTATTCCCATGTTTTTCTAAATATAAGAGTGTCATCCAGATATACAATAACAAAATCATCAAGAAAAGGTCTGAGTACATCATTCATTATTCTCATGAAAGTAGCAGGATCATTAGTTAAGCCAAAAGGCATAACCAACCACTCATGCTTTGTTTTGAAAGCAGTCTTCCATGCATCTTTTTCTACAACTCTGACCTGATGATATCCACTATGCAAGTCTAACTTTGAAAAATAAATAGCTTCTTTCAATTGATCTAATAGGTCATCTATGCGAGGAAGGGGATCAATTTTTTTTATTGTTATCTTATTCAGTGCTCGGTAATCAATGCACATTCTCCACGAGCCATCTTTCCTCTTCACCAAAACGATTGGAGACCCACATGGTGATGTGCTAGGTCTGATGAATCCCTTCTCGAGCAACTCCTGCACCTGCTTCTTGATTTCTGTATTCTCTAAAGCAGACAACCTGTACATTCCAATGTTAGGCAATGGAGCATCTTGTTGCAAATTAATATCATGCACTATTTCCTTTTTGGGTGGCAGACCTTTAGGTTCTTGAAACAAGATATCATATTTTGAAACAACTTTTTCTAAATCAGCTTGTTGTTTAGCATCACAGCCCTCAAATACATTGGTTTTATCAGGTTTCTTTTCCTTTACAACCATCAGTAAAAATTGTTTGCATGAATTTACAATTCGTTTCATCTGCCATGAGTTTATGAGAGTATAATTATTCTTGAGCTTATGAGCTCTTACAAAGTATTCGATTCCATCTTTAACGAGTAGATACTTGTTCTCAGCTCTATAGAAAATAGCTTTTCTATCATACAAGTAAGGACTTTCTAAAACAATTCCACATATATCCAGAGGAACTATATCTAACTCAACCTCATCTACAAATGCTGACCCAAAAGAAAACTTAAGTTTACATTGTCTAGTCACTTGTAGTTGTGCTTTATCACTTAACCAACCTAATGGGTATGGTTTCTTGTGAGGTGTAGTCAGTAATCCCAACTTCTTTACAATTGCTTTAGAAATTAAATTTACTTGTGAGCCATTATCAAACAAAGTATCAACCTTTTGATGCTTGGAAATAACTCAAATATGGAAAAGCTCTTGTCTTTTTGTCTCATTTTCTTCATCATTAATAGATTGTGTAGAATTACTAGTAGATGCTTTAGAATTTTTACCTTTTATACATATGGCTGCAATGGTTGTTTCATCTCCTAAGTCCGACCCCAAATCTTTCTAAATAGTTGTAGCATTCTTCTTTTTCTTGCCCTTGAATTTCGTAGGTCTCAGCTCCGGATGTAGAATCCAACAGTGCTCATCATCATGCCCATCCTTCTTATAGTGGGTGCATGAAGACTTGCTTTTCTGTGCAATGTTGGCCTTCCTCTCTTTCCATTTTTGTTTTCTTTTCTCCTTATTCTTTCTTGCAATGGGCTTGGATGATCCTCCAACTTCTGGGTTCCCATTATTTCCTCTGGCTTCTAGATGTGTAGCTTGAACAGATACCTCATCTATACTAGTGGGATTAAACATGAGGAGTGTGCCTCATGTAGCTGTGTAGACCACCTATGTACTTCAACAGAGTCTCAGGTGAGTCTAATGAAATTCCTAGAATCAAAGCTCTCTTCCTAAATTCTTGGGTGGAACCCTATACACTTTTCCCTTTCAATTGGCAAAGATTTTGCCAGGTCATCATGGATTGCTGCATGTAAGCTAGTGGATAGAACTGCTTTTTGATTGCAGAAACAAATTCACTCTAGACAGAAAGAATCTTACCATGTTTCTTCATGTCAGCTTGTGTCTTGCCTTCCCACCATACCAAGGCAGTGCCTCCAAGGCATAAGCTGGCCAGTTGAATCTTACTGTTATCTGAGTCGATACTTTGCACTCTACAATAAACATCAATTTGTCTGATCCAATTATCCAGCTTTTCTACATTCATCTCTCCATCATATATTGGTAAATCAAATTTAACATCTAATTTAATCAAAGATGTCTTCTTTTTATGTTCAGGGCTATTAGGAGGTGTGAGAAAGTTTTCTTCTTTCCCTTTGCCTTTTGAGTGGTCATGGAGGAGAGATTCTTCTTCTCCTTTTTCTTTGGAGTGTGATGAATCTTCATCTTTACCTCTCTTAAACTCCCTGTACATTTCCTCTACCATGGACCTCATGGCCAGGAAACTATCTATGAATTGAGGATCTAGTCCCACGAGACTTTCTTCTGACATTTTCTTCTTAGGACAGACTCTTCCAATTTCTGGGTTAGTTCCAACCAACTCTCCTTCTCCTAATTTAAGCTTTGATCTAGTTAGCATTCAACAACAAAATCCAGCACAATATTGTCTAACCTTAAACAACCTAGAGCTCTAATACCACTTGATCGGAAAATCACTCGTGAACGATCTCAGTTAATTAATGAGGGTATTACAGACCCATGTGCTGGGGCGTGCCTATATTATTTTAAGCAGCGGATCGATAAGATTGCGAAATACACAGGCACTTGAAATAGTAAGAGAAACACAGTAAGCAAATACAAAAACACAACAAATTCAATAAGGAGTTCACCCAATCCTCTTGGGCTACGTCTCTTGGTCCAACCTTCAGTGGTGGCCTTTTTTATTGTGTCTTAAAGCAGAGATTTTATAATAAGGAGTTCAATTTGAGTCTCACTTAACAGAGAATGATTAGTAGGATTGTACTTGGATCCCCCAAGTCTCTAGAGTACACAGACTCCCCTTACTGAATCTCGACCTCAACCGGTCTTTGTGGTATGAGTCCAATTTGGTACTCAATACTTGACAGGTCTACATAGAGGAGTTGCTTTAAGCTCTCAAGCCTTCTCTGGAGTTCACAGACTCTCAGACTCTCTATGTTCTGTTTGCTCGATGTTGCCTTTGCTTTGTAGGTCAGCTCAGCTTCTTTGTTCTCTGCAATTCATTTCTTTCTCTCTACTTCTGTCCCCTCTGCTCTTTGTCTGTTCATGGCTTAAAGCCAATCTACTCCCTAACTGTTCATTTCCACTTCCCGGCTCTCTGGATCGCCTGCCTCTGTCCATTGGAATTCCCTTGCTCTGCGTGATCATCCCTGTGTAATGCTACACAGAGAGGTGGCCACCTGTTTCCTCACGAACTGAGTGTCAGTTCTCTTTGAATCGGTCGTTATTTATGTTGCTCCAACATCACCCGTGACACTGATTCCTCTGCTAACTCATCGGTCATGTCGGACCTCAAATCTCATGTACCTCAGTCTATTTCCCCGTCAAATCCAGTCTTCCATCGGGTTGATTCTCCACCGTTGATCTAGAGCCTCCAAATCCTATGGTCTCCGTCTATATTGCGCGGATAAGTTGCTCGACCATTACTTATGCGATGTAAGCGGTTTTCACTCACATTCGCTAGATGTGTGTCACCCGGTGTGTGGCATCATGCTGAACTCGGCCAAACCCACTTACCGCTCGAAGTGCACGCGATATCCTGCCGGTTTTGGGCGCGGGACCCACCTTCTGATGGTTTCCGCATGGTTTCCTGTTTTCCTTGTGACCGAGCGCTCGGTGTTTTCCTTCACTGAGAGTTTTTCCCTGCATTTGTGCTAATCGCGTATCAAAAATTGCCTCTGTTTTTGGATCTGGGCTTCCGATTGCCAATTTGTGTCCATGCGCAGTCTGCATGGGCCAACGATCAACGTGCTTTGACTGAGGGTCCTTGTTTTTCCGTGCTGGCCACAAATTGCCATTGTCTAGAGGTCATTTCTGATAAGCTCGACATTCATAAGATTTTGAAACCTGACATAATTTGAAACAGTCATGGAAATGTTTAAGGATCCAATTTGGATCAGGTAATTTCCTAGACCTTTTGTAAATATTAGTGGTAATAGTGAGCTTGGATTTAGCCCTTAAATAGGGATTATGTAGCTTTAATTAGATGCAAATATGATGTTTTTTCTTTCTTTCCAAAGTTGGAGGAGCTAACATATGTTAGATTTGCATCTAACAGAGGCTTGTAATCCTCACTTTTAGTCTGGTATGCATAAAACAAAATTACTTCACATCATTTATTTCTCATTCGATGGGAAAATATGAAAAAAACTCTATGATGAATGATAAATAATGAAAATTTTCCTCTGCATCGAAATATTGACATTCAATGAGATGTATTGTAGTTGCGTGGAAACTTAAAACCACATCATATAAAGAAGTTGCAATGGAAAACTAGGCTGTTTTGCCCAAATTTTATCTCAACGTGGTTTTATTTTGGAAACCCTCCTTGCTCTGAAGGTAGAAAATATTTAGACACATTGAAAGGGTTTGAAGTGGCCAAGGAGGCCTTTTAAACTGACATCTTTGCCAATCTTTTTATATTTTTTGAGTAGTTGTGTCATATCCTCTTTGTATTTAAAATATTCTCAATAGTGTACATTTATACCCATCTAATTTTGGATCATTTAATGTTTAGAAAAGAAAATGTTTTCAACAAATCTAACCTTCAAAATGCTCCGGGACCCAGGTCCAATCCTTATCAATTAATTCTACGAGCCTGAGAAACACTTCAGTGGTGTATAACCTCTATAAACATCTTAAACAAATGACCTTGACCACAAGTAAATTTTGAATTGTTTTTACTAAGTTCGTTAAGTGACAAGTTTTGACTCTTTTGTAAGTCTCCTTCAACCAAATTGGTTTAAAGTCTCCCTACAGCTTGGTTGAACATTATGCTTGCCATTTTTTATTTAAAATTTGAGCAAAGATTTTCCAAGTGTTTTCCTGAATCAAGAGATTTCTATATAGCTCAGGGTAGGATCTCATGGTTTTCTTGATGAGAAACACATTTTGTTTGTTTTACAAGGATTTATTTTGAAGAAAATAAGTTTGAGAATCAATCCTCTTCACACTAGTACTTTTAGAGCAGAGTTGTAACTATTTGAATTGGCACTAAATGCATCATGAAAGTCTCATCATACTAGTTGGAAACAAACTATTAACATTTAGAAAAGTGGAATGCTCATCAAATTGTTTCGAACCAACTGGTTATGTTTTGTAGAATGGTCAAGGATGAGTCCAAAAGTCAATTGGTGAGAATATATCAGAAGGGAAAATGTAAGATGTTAATGATAATTGTTATAGACAATTGTCTGTGTAGTCTCGACTCTCTAAAACAATACATAGCATGCTGACAAATATATATTACAGGATATTTAGGTGACAGTTAACCAGGAATGTTTCCCTCTCAATTCACCATTATTTACAGAGTTATAGCGGGTCATCTTCTAGTTCAACATGTACCTCCAAAGGTACTATCCAAGGTCTAGGAGCACACATCATTAGGTTTGTTCTTTGTACAACAGTCTCCTTGTGTTCTTGTGTGTAGCAGAGTGCGAGGGAGGTGCAATTAAGGGCCCCAGTCTTAGTTTACTTCCTGTTTTTCCACTTTCAATTCCCTATAATTCCAGATTTATAAAATTCTAGTTTAAGTTGGTTTTATATTTCAATGCATTTGTATTTTTGAGTTGCTTTTCTATTTATGATTTAATTTTCCAGTTTCACGAAAAGAGTATTGTATAGGTTTTAGAGAGAGGATGTTGATCCGAAGAGAGATTGAAGGAAAGGTGTGTGTGTAGCCCACTCCAATCTAGGTGTAGTTTTATAATTTTCCAGTTTTAGGAAAAGAGCACTATATAGGTTTTAGAGAGAAGTTGTTGATCCGAGGAGAGGGTGAAGGCAAGGTGTGTGTGTATCCCACTCCAATCCAAGTGTAGTTCTATAGGAGGCCAACACACATGCATATGTTGGACACTCTAACCTAGGTGCACATGGTTAGGTTATTTTTATTGTACAACCCAAGCCTCCTTTATAAAGAGAGGTAGGGTCTCTATTCTTATTCATTTTATTCAGTAGATATTAGTGAGTGAATAGAGTTCTAATTTATTACTTCCGGTATTTCTTGTTTTCAGAGTAATAAATAGTGATGTGATTTGAATTTCCGATATGTTGGAGTTTTTGTTATGATTTTCAGTTTGATGTGTTTCAAAATTTCAATTCCTAATACAAATCAAATTGTAGTTTTGATAGTACTTTTAGTTTTTTGTTATCCTAAGTAGGTTGGTTAGGTCAGATTGATAATACCATTACTGCATGCCAATAACTTCAACATGGTATTAGAGTGGTGTATATGAAAGTTTCCAGACGTTGTGTATGGAGAGAATAACTCTCGGAATATTTCAGAGGGTGTGAAGCCCAAGTAACTTTAGGGGTTGAAGCACATCCATGCTAGTAGTTGTCACATGTGGACCTGAGAAGGGTTGAGAGGGTGTTGATGCCCAAGATCCTCTAGTGATTGGAAGATTAAGTTTGACAAGACATTGGTGATCTGCACTCAGGGTAAGTTGTGACTTTGATTTTTGTGTTGATTGATTTGTTTATTAAGGTTTTTCTTGTAGAGTTGTAGAATTGGCCACTCCTAGTATGTGTACATCTAGCATTTGGAGGGTGATCCCAACTTTGTACCATGGAAATGCAGATTGAAGAATCTCCTAGAGCCTTAAATTTTTGGTGCCTTTTGGAAACAAGGGTCACACTATCTACATATCCCAAAGATTTAGTGAAGTACATTAAGATTCCAATGAATGTGAGCTTGTCTTGTTGGGTTTGATGAAAGGTCATTTGGTCCCTCCTATCATTAGGATGAAGATTTCAGAGAAGATGTATGATGCCTTGGGAACCCTATGCTAGAGTGTGAACATATATGGGAATATGTTCTTGAGCAAAAATCTCACCACGACTTGCAAGAGAAAGACAGATTCAATAGAAAGTTATTTGATAAAGTTAGCAGAGTTGAGAGACCAACTTGGTGTAGTTGGTGACAATCAAAGATGATAAGATAGTTTAGATTTCTTTGAATGGACTTAGTTCAACTTGGCACCACTTGTTCAAGTTATTTATTGGTGGGAAAATTCATTGAATTTGAACAGTTGTGGGATGCCTTTCGTTGGGGATGACTTGAGACCATAACAAGTCTCAAATGGTTTTGAGGATGAATTACCAAAGAGGAGGAAATAAATGAGGACTTGAGACATGGATAAAAAAATCAAGGAGTAAGAATCATGTTAAGGGAAGAAAGATTGATTCATATCAAGTGCATCAAGTGTGAATATATGGGAAACTATGCATCTCAATGTCTTGAGAAGAACATGGCCAAGAAATAGCAACATGATTTTGTAGATAGTCTAAGTAACAAGACATGTCCAAATAAGGCTTGTGTCCCATATCCTATGTGGTGGACACTGATACATGAGGGAATGTTTCTGACATGTGTCTTATGGACATGTTCCCTCACCATGTCCCTTGTAAACGAGGCTTGTGTCCCATAAAAACATGTTTTCCCATTCATTTGAGCTCTTTTCACTCAATGGGTTGGAGGTGTGAGATGTTTTTGAGTACAACTTAGGGTTATTGTTAGTGTAGTCAAAGTGCCAAGGAAGTGGATTTGTCCACCAATATCCAAGTTTTTCCTACAAAAATCCATTATCTTCCTTATTTCATAGAAATCATGACTAAATCATCAAGGGCAACTACGAAAGGTCAAAGGAAAGGGAGGAATTTCCCCAATAATGTTGGTTCCCTTCCTTCATTTTCTTCAGGGTCTGTTAGTGCTCCATCTGCTGGAAGTGGGGATCCAACAACATCAAATGCTGGAAAAAACATCGTTTACCAAGAGAATGGACTCAAGAGAAAAAGTTGTATGATTGAATTTGTATCATTGTCATGTAAAATAGTAAATGTTTTAGTTTCTAAATTCTAAAAGAAATTGAATCTTTGTCTATATTTCATTTTTGTATGTGGAATTCACAAAATAGTGAATTCCACATACTCATATATATATTCTTTGTATGTTGTATTTGAGGTCATCGTGTCTCATGTTGGACACTTATATATGTGTCATGTGACTTAGCAGGAAGTGTAGATGCTTAAAGTGTGAATGAGTTGACTGCCAAGCTTGATACTACCTTCTCTATGGTGTCATGTCTTTCCATGAAACATAGTTTTTGGTATCGGGTGGAATGTGTGCAATGGAGCTTTGATACATATGGCTTGTGGGAGGAATGCATGTGGAGTATGCCACATATCTTGTTAAGGGATTGGCCTCCACGTCTTTCTAGATGCCTTAAAGTGATGTTTGAGTTAATTTCTATCTTGTATGTTCCTGATTTAATGAAGAGCTTGCTTTCAGTTTCTTGCATGATAGATTTATAGTATTTGGTTGAGTTTGATGGTCATCAAGTTACCATTGAAGACAACATCCAAAAAAGTAAAAAAGTGACCTTTGCAGCCTATTCATAGATATGGTTGAACAAGTATGGTACGATGCCACGATGGAGGAGAATTCCTTTAGCCTCGAGGAGACAATTACAAAATTATTTGTGGAATCAATGATTGATTCCTTGATTGTAGTTGATAGGAGTATGGAAGAATGCCAAGATAAGGTTGTTACTAAAGGATTCTCTCAGGGATAGGGATTTTACCTTGATGAGACTCTTACTCCAATGGTTTAAGGATTCTATGAGGAAGTGGGAGTTTCCTTGGATGGGTTGATGCATGCATCACTAGTTTTGGATTTTGGTATCAATGTGTTTGTATTCATGCTGGGATTTTATAAATTTAGTGTAGATGCTACTTATTTATTTGATAGATCTGATAAACTTATTTTGGCCATGTATACATATGAGTTCATAATTGTAGGAAATCTAGAACAATTCATGTTGTGGTGTGGGAAGACTTTGATCAGTGAAGTTGACATGAAGGGAAAAGGATGTTGGCAAGTTGTTGATGTAGTATTTCTTGTATCAAAGGTTTTCACCTTGAATATTCCAAAGAGTGTTTAGAGTATAGAAGGAAACAATGATCTAGCTTCATGTTTCTTTAGTTTTATAGGAAGTCAACAATTTGATCAAGCCCCAATTGGGGGGAGGTTTGTGATGCAGTAAGAGAATCTTGTGTTTGGAAGAAACAAAAATTGGTGAGAGGGAGCGTTAGAGTTTTTGTCCTAGGCACACTTGTTAGTTCAACATGCACTTGTGAATGTATCCAAGACTTTGGTTTGCATAACAATAAGTTAGTACAACAACATATCCGTACAATATTCTACTTGGGATCATGTGTGCAACAAAGTGTGAGGGAGGCATAATTAAGTAGGGGAGTAGAGGGCGCATGCATGCTTCAGTCTTAGTTTATTTCCAGTTTTTCCACCTTCAATTCATTGTTGTTCCAGATTTAGAAAATTCTAGTTCAGTTCAATTTTCTATTTTAGGTAAGTTCTCTTTCTCAGTTATTTTTCTATTTATGATTTACTTTCCCAATTTGAGGAAAATAACTTTAAATAAATTTTAGAGAGGTGGGTTGATGATCCCAAGAGGAGGGTGAAGGTGAGGTGCATGTGTAGGCTACTCCAGTCTAGGCACATTTCTCTAGAAGGGAAGCTCATGCATGTATGCATGCAGACTGGGCATTCTAACCTTGGTGCTTAGGGTTAGGTTATTTTTAGTTTACAACCCTGAATTCATCTTTAAAGAGAGGTAATGTCTCTATTCTTAATCATTTAGTTAAGGGGGGAGAAATGAATGACTAGATTAGGATTCAAAGATTCCAGTAGTTCCTGTATTCATAGGAATAAAACATTGACATGATTTAAATTTCTAATATCTTGTACTTGTTATAATTTTTAGTTTGATATGTTTTAGTTACTAGTAAGAGTTAGATTTACCATTTTATAGTACTTCCAATTTTTTGTTGATTCTAAGGAGGTATCGTTAACATGTGTTGAAAATTTCAATGCAATTTTTTTTTGTAATCCATCTGTGTATAGATTGTATGTATTGCATTTGATTAAATACACATAGTATTCTTGTTTTTAATATTTCATGTTATTTTTTTTACCTACATGTATTACTTTGTTTCTATAAGTAATAATTTGTGTGTTATGTAGTTTATGTCCTTGACCTACTTTCCTACTAAAAATGGAAAATTCCTACTTTTCTTTCCAATTAATATTTTCATAGATTTTTAATAAGTAACCATTGAACAAAGTGAATAGTTTGTTGAAATTCATCTTACAGTATATTCATTCCATTTTTTGTTGAAGTTTTCGGATGTACTATAAAGCCTCACATTAAGTAATGTAAATATTACTATATCTTTGTCTCTGCAAATTTAGCTACATGAAATTCTCATAAATTGTAGGTATTTGGTACATCTACACAAGAGAAGGATCTCTATGATCACGCTGTCATTTCATAAGTAAATGAAGTATTATAAGTTTTCAATTGCACAATCTTTACCTTATGGCCAAACTAGCACAGGAAAAACTTACACCATGGAAGGTGAAGGGAAAATGGCAATAGCAAGTTTTGATGTTTTTCTATGAAGATAGTTTTTTAATGATTCCTAGGGCTACATTTAGTTATCTAATAAATTGCTACATTTCTATTTTCCAATTTATACTTTTTACTACAAAGACGTATTTGAAATCACAACTGAATAATTCTAATTGGTTTTCTAGCACAACATCCTCAAGGGGCACATATTAAATTGCACTTAATTTATTTGTTGTCATCAATTATAAAATGTTGGTCTTTCTGGATCTAGCAATATTGTCCTTAGGTGGAAACTTGATGATGGAGGTATAACGATTGTACCCATTGCATCTGCAGAGTGCATCAAATGGGGAGCTTCTATCCAATGCTAGTGTGATTCCAAGGGTTGTTAAGCAAATATTTGACACCTTAGAAAGCCAAAATGTTGAATACAATGTCACCTTCTTGGAGTTGTACAATGAATAAATCACTGACTTTCTTGCACCTGATGAGATATCTAAGGTTATGTTAGATGATAAACAACGAAATCCCTTAGCATTGATGGATGACGCAAAAGGTGGGGTACTTGTATGAGGCCTTGAGGAAGAAATAGTTACCAGGGTGAATGAAATATTTACTTTACTGGAAAGAGGCTCTGCTAAGCGATGAACAAAAAAAACACTTCTCAACAAGCAATCTAGGTAAAGTAAATCCTCTCCACGTTGTTTCTTCTCATCAGATATGGGATTAGTTCTAACTTCTAGTTCTGAGTTTTTTTTTTCTCTTTACAGTCACTCCCATCCATTATTTTCTTTCACAATTCATATCAAAGAAGAAACACTAGAAGGAGAATAGTTGATTAAATGCGGAAAGCTTAATTTGGTTGATCTTGTTGGTTCAGAAAACATATCTCGGTTAGGGGCCAGGGAGGTGAGGTCATTCAAACTATCCAACTTTTAGTAGATGGTAAATTTCAAGCTTATTTTTGTACTTAGTATATAAATTGGAATGACATCTAATAGATTATGGTTTGCAAGGTTGGAATCTGGTGGTCAAATATTGCTACCTACACAACATGAAAAACTAAAATTGAATATTCAGAACTTAACTAGATTATGTGTGAGATATTTAGTGCACACTGCATACATCCTGGGAGGGACTAAAGACAAAAAAATAATTGTAATTTATTTAATGAATTCTGAAAGGCCGTGCAAGGGAGGTAGGGGAGATCAACAAAAGCATACTAAAATTATCTCATGTTATTATTGCTCTTGTGGAGTATCATGGAAATGTTCTTTACAAGTATATTTGGGTTAGTTTTTCAGTGGCATGTAAGTAGTTTGACCCTTCGTGTAATTGAGAATGAAATTGGACTGTAATTTTGTATCTAACTTTGAAAAAGGGTGCGGGGATAGTAAAATTACAATATTGTTACATGATTTGTTGTGTGGAAGGACAAAGACTTTGATAATAACAACTATTTCACCATCTTTCCGATATCTCGAAGAAACCCTCAGCACTTTGGACTGTGCCCACAGGGCCAAAAATATCAAAAATAAGCTAGAGGTCTCATTGTCTACCCTTTCTATTACTTTTTATAGCCATATTTGTATTCCTAGCCGCATACTAGTACTTCATAGATCTATATCATATCTTGGGGTTTGGTGTTGGAACTTGGGGTTGTGAGTCAGAAATGGAGTTTGGTGTTGGAACTTGGGGTTGTGAGTTGGAACTATAGAAATTAAATTTACTTTTTAAAAAAAATCAAAAAGTTTTTACTAAACCTTCTTTTAGTGCTCATAGACCCAATAGCTCTAGAAATCATTTTTCTAGATTGATGAAATTTATTTTTTAACTAAAATAAAAACGTTTTTAATAAAAAAATTCTAGTGATAAAAACCCAATAGCTCTAGAATTCATTTTTTTTAACATTCTTGTTCATATTACAATTCTAAAAATTCCATCTTACCCAATTTTCAGCTAGACTACAATAATCTATGATATAATATGAACCCACTCTCTAGAGGTAATCAATTTGAGCATTTTTAATTCTTGTTGGCACCTTTCAAACTCTGTTTCCATGTTTTTAAATCCTAAGCACCACTAGCAAACAAGGGATATCTTTCCTTCCAAATAATTTTTGGTAGAATGTCCACCTTACCTTACCTTTCACTCCAACTAAACCTAGTTTGGTTGAAAGCCCCCTACTTAGATCACTACATACATTGTATTTAGTGCTAAAATCATAATAATATCAAACTATTTTTAAAAAATTTAGGGTTTAGGAAGTTCAAAATCAATTGGATTTAGATCTAAACTGAAATCAAGATTTTATTTCTCTTTTACATTATAATTTAGGGAGTTCAAAACAAATTGAATGGAATCATTGTTGTCACTAAGTATAATGGATTTAGTGTGATAATAGATAAAATGAAGTAATTATTTATGAGCATTTTTTCTTGAACGAACATTAGGATCCATTATATCATATAGAAAAGTACATGCATTAAAAAAAACTCAATATTTCATGTGACATTCACATTGTATGTGACTTGTTTTTCATTAAAAAAATTTACTTTTTCATGTAACATTCTTTTTTTGTTAAAAATTATTATATTTATAATCTGAATTATAATTGTAATTTGAAATAAATCTTCCAGTAACTCTTAATTTACCAATCGTTCATGGACATCACAAGAAACATTCACAATAGAATATGAAGAACAATTGGGTACCTACTTCATACGTATTAAAAAATGCTTCTACTTCTTAACGTGAATTACAAGTGTAATCTTAGTTGGATCTCCAATTTTATTTTTTTTGTAAGCTAATGTAGGACCTTTGATTTTCTATTTAACCGGGTTGACAAAAATACAAATGTTTGGTGGCCTCAACCTGCCCAGAAGGGAAAACAAAAAGGCTAAGTCTGCAAATCCATGCCAAATACAATTCATTTTCAAAATTTCTAATCTGGTTTCCTATCGACATAATCAACTTAAAACAGAACAAAAAGGAGAACTAGTTCTCAAAGGACTAACAAAGAAAACCATTTGCATAATCTGGAAGGTTTAGTCTACCATGATCTCAAGCTTGATCTCTTCTTCTTGGGGCGTTGTTGCTATCTTCTTCAGCTGTTGTTGTATATCTTCTAGCTTACTATCCTGCATCAGCAAAGTAATTTGGAGGTTTTTCATCTCCCTCCTCATATTTGGTATTCCCTGAGCCATTTCTGCCATATCCACTGCTACCTACTCCATTGCCTTCCCCAATAACCACTTCACCACCCAGTATACATGTAGGGCCTGTTTGTATAAGGACATGCGTCCCCTTGTATTGCCCAGGTCAGGGATCAGGTTGCCCCAATCCTCCATCTCCGGTTCCGAATCATCCTGCATAGCATTGTTTTCCAATTCTTGAATAAGTCTACATATGTCTACGTCTGTGCCTTCATTATAGGCCTTCTCTGCCTCCTACACCATATGCTTCATTGTTTTTCGACCCTGTCTCTGTCATGCTGGTGAAGGTGCTTTAGAATCTTGATTGTCGGGTTGTTGTGCTTCCCCTCTGCCACTGCGACCTTTTCCTCTACCTGAGCAAAGTTGTCTGCTCCTGATAGCTGCCTGGCTCCCCTGCTCAACCTCGAATGAGACATTCCCTGTGAATTCCTCTCTACCGGACTCCTTGACTTTCCTATCCCTATCTATTCCTTCTCCTTGTTGCTCTTTCTCCAGCGTTTTGTCCATCCCCACTCTTCCTTTCCTGGAAAGAAGTTGGTCTTTATGCTCAAGGGGTCTCTCTTCCTCCTAGGCCCTCAGATTTTCTGTCTCCAACTAACCCTTCTCAGTGTCGACCTGTGATCCTTGCATGCCTTTATCTTGTCTCATCTGCCTACCTGTCTTATTCACGTCGACTACAACCCTTCTCATTCTCCCTGCCGTTGCCTTCTGCCCCTTTCTGAAATGAATAGCAGGGATTACCTGCCAGCTGCTCACTTCCTTCGTCGCCCTCCTTTGCATCATACTGCCTTCAGCTCTGCCCTTACCTGCTTTTATTGTTCTGTTGCCACATACCCAACGTCCCATCATCTGAACGCCGCCGATCCCTACTCCTTCTTCCTTCATTATTCTGCCGTCTCCTCACCTCGGGTTTCTATCATACCTGCAAGCCGTCTCAACGTCCTGTGGGATGATTAAATTGAGAGGTGGGCTGTATTGCCACCTTCCCACCTCCATCATAATCCCACGCTTCACCCTTTTGTCCACCCCGATCGGGGGCCATCTGTAACCTTTATCTTTAAGCTGTAATCTCATGGTTGTCTTTGGTAATGATTAAGTTAAGGGGCTCCCATCGTGTCGCTTCCAAGTGAGTTGGCCATATGCTATCTACCCTCCCATCCTGCTCATTGCAACCCCAGTTAGCTAGAAAGTCTGCTGCTTTATTACCATCTCTTCTAACATGATTGATAATCCTATAGTCAATACGTTTCATAATTTCTGCCAGGTCCTGAATAAGTCCGGCCGTCCTCCAACTCTTTGCTACCTGTTCCCAATCCTTCCCATTATTCAATTTTCTGAGCATCTCTATTACTAGGTTTGAGTCTCCCTCGATTTCTAACTTTGTGTACCCATTTCGTATTGCTATTCTGATGCCTTGATAGACTGCCATTAGTTCAGCTTCGTTATTGCTCATTATACCTCCCCAATCAGCATAAACCCATCTGGTCCATCCTCGACTATCTTTGAAAATGCCTTCGAATCCTGCTGGCCCAGTTGGATCTCCAATTTATCGTAAACCATATTTTCATTTTGTTTTTTAGTACTATTAAATTTTATTATGTCCTACCTCATTTTATGGTTAGCATTGTGCTATGGAATTAATACTAACATGTAATATTGATTTTTTTTCCAGAACGCTACAGGTAATGACCGCGAATATGATGATAGAGACTATGTTAAGCTTACATCATATATCAGAGACGATGATGATGAGGATGGTGATGGAATTACTGCTGATGATGGGGATGAGATTATCAAGATGGTTAGGATGATGATCATGAGGATGATCTTGACTATGATTTTCGTGGTGCTAGCTAGCCATGTGTTATTTTTTATATTTAGTTGGGATGTCTTAATATGGTAATCATACATTTGAATTTTAGTTGATTCGAATAGTGATGATAATACTATCGGTACTATCTTGTTACCTTATGAATATGTTGAAAATTGTTCACATTTTTTTTATGAAGAATTATTGTGTATGTTGATATTCCTATTTTTTTATGGATGTTGTGAATTTACCTTAAAATAATGATATCTATGAAACACTTTGATTTGGTAATCATACATTGAATTTTAGTTGATTTGATTAAATATGATGATGATATTATCATCATTATCTTGTTATTTTATGTATATATTGAAAATTATCAACATTACTTTGATGGAGAATTATTATGTATGATGATATTACTATCTTTAGATGAATGTTGTGAATTTACCTTAGAATAATGATATTCATGAAAGATTTTGATCTGATAATCACACATTTGAATCTTAATTGATTTGATTAAAGATGATGAGGATATTATTAGTATTATCTTGTTACTTTATATATGTGTTTAAAATTGTCAATGCTTTTTGATGGAGAATCATTATGTATGATGATATTACTATTTTTGGATGTAATGTTGTGAATTTACCTTGGAATAATGATATTTGTGATAGGTGTTGATTTAGTAGTCATATATGTATATTGAAAATTGTCAATGATTTTTTGATGGAGAATTGTTATATATGATGATACTGCTATTTTTTTGATGAATGTTGTCAATTACCCTTAAATTTGTTTACAAACATTAAGTTATCAATTTGAATTGTGATATATTCTTAAATTATATTTAGAAATTGTAATATATTTCACTATGTAATTGAAATTAGTAAAATGAACCCATAAAGGGGGTCATAAATGGAAAGAAAAATACACTCTAAGCAATAAGACAAAAGTGGATGTAACCATGGATGAAAAATTAGGAGTCGAATTGGATGTTAAACTAGCCATCAAAACAAGATGCAAACAATGACACAAAAGGGTTTTAAAGTAGAATTAAAAAAGGGTGCAACACTAGACACAAACAATAGAACAGAATAGGGCATACAAAGGGATACAAAATTGGGCGCAAACAAGGATGCAAAAATGGACACCAAAATGAGGATGCAAAGAATGGTGTAAAATTAGGATGCAAAATTGGGCGCAAAAAAGGATGTAAGAAAAGACACAAAACAAGATGCAAAATGGGACTAAAAAAGGGTGAAACCAAGGATGCCATATTGGATGCCAAAAATGATGCATAACTAGATGCAAATTCAAACTCAAACCTAGGTGCAAAATGAGATGCAAATGTGGACACAAAATGTGGTAGAAAAAAGGATGAAAATTTGGATGCCAAAAAGGATGCAAAATTAGACACCAAAAAAGATGAAAAATTGGACATAAAAAATATTGCAAAATTGGACACACAAGTAGGAAAAATGGTGCAAAATTGTGCATAAAATTGGCTCAAATTTGGATGCAAATTGATATGCAACATTGGATGCAAAATGAGGTGCAAAAAAATGATGCAAAACTTGGTGCAAGAACAAATGCAAAAGTAGACAAAAAATGGCTCAAAATTGAACGTAACATTAGACTCAAAATGGGATACAAAGGTGGACGTAACACATGGCTCAAAATAGGATTGCAAAATTGGATGCAAGAAATGTTGTTAAAAATGATGCCAAATTGAATGCAACAAATGATGCAAAATATGGTGCAAAATAAGATGCAAAAATGGGGGACAAATCAAACACAAAAGTGGATGAAAAAAATGGTGCAAAAATGGATGCAAAATTTGGTGCTAAATCAAATTCAACATATGGTGAAAAACTGGATGCAAAAAATGGTTCAAAAAAAGGCACAAAAACTGGTGAAAAAATAGATGTAAAAATAGGTAGAAAATTAGAAGCAAAAAATGACACAAGTCTAGATGCAAAATTGGCACAAATTAGATGCAAAAAAAGGCACTAAATAGAATGAAAAAGATGGTGTAAAACTTGATGCAAATTGTGACACAAAAATAGAAGAAAAGAATGGAACAAAAGAGGAAGCAAAAAATGATGCAAAAATAGCTGCAAAAATGGCACAAAACTAGAAGCAAAACCTGTTATAAAACCAAATGCAAATCTTGGTGCAAAATATGATGCAAAAAAAAGATGCAAAATTTGGCGCAAAAAGGACGCTTTAAAAATTATACAATAGAGCTAGATTTAGCGCCAAGATGCTCATCCCAAATGAGAAAAAAATGCAGTAAAACCTGGTGCTAAAACTGGCACAAATTGCCTATTTTGTTGTAGTGTTTCTCAATACAAGCCTGAACTATGCATTGCACATTTTCAAGGCTCAATACTGACCCTTGACTGCGTGAGCTATGCAATTGCGCAGTCACTGAGCCTCTCCCTTAGCCTACCACCTGGTTTTGGCTCAGTCAATGGATCATCATGCAACATCTTAGATAGGGGTTTATGGGATTGACGACATTTTTTCATGAGTTGATTGTAGATGTAGGAACTCTATCATTCTATGGCAAGATGATAAAGAAGGAGAGGGAGAAGGGGTACATGCTAGAAGAAACATATGGAGTTGAAAATATAAGATGATCATCGGACGAGAAGACGAAGGAACACTAGATTACAATAAAAGACCAAAGATCAGGACCGCATGAAGACTCCATCCAATTCAAAACCCTTTTGAGGGTACATATGAAGAAAAAATCACATCTCTCATGAAGATGAAGTATTGAATACATCTTTTATTGAAGGCAGAAAGAAAGAAGCAGCAAAAAGAAAGCTTGGCACTACCACATCATCATGCAGTCCATGTCATCAATGTCACATCATGTCTGATCACAAGTCATCATATGCTACATCATTATTGTGGATCATGTAATTATCTATTCAAAATGTATTGTAAAGTGGAAGTCAAAAGGACACATTCAAAATATGAAGTCATGTAAAAGTTGAAAAGTCATAGGAAGTCAAACAGTCATGAGGGTAGTCAGAGAGTCACAAGGAAGGTGACCCGTCACCTCATTGGTTATATATACACCCTCATTGTATGAGCAAAGTACCTTTTCACCTTGGCTCCTCTCGCAAGGAATTAGAGAGACCAACTAGTTCTTTTTAGGAGCAAGGAGTGGCTCCAATGCTCCACTATTGGAGCTAGTGGTGTTCATTTTATACACATGTCTTAGAAATTTTACTTAATATCAAAAGCCTTATGGCCAACACATTCTTCATGCATGGCTTATGAATATTTGTAAGATTGTTAAGTGAATGTTTGCAATTCATGTTTTCTTTGATCTATGCTAAAGTAGTTAAACTATTTAGGTTATTTTGGTACTTATCATATTGAGAATGTGTTGTAATGGTTATTATCGATGTTGCATTCTCGTGGACTATTCTATTGGATATTAGACAAATCATTCTTGTTGTATTGGTTGCAATGACTATCACATATTTGTGGATTATTTGTTGGATGTTGAATGAATTCTTCTTGTTTATGTGTGTCTCTACTAGGGTGGTACTATTACCTCTCTCTTAGAGGCTCACTTCTCTTCCCCCTCCGCAGTAAAAGAACTTGGCACACATACGACCAAACACTCACCAGGCACACCCCCTTGCTTTTCAAAGGCACATTTTCACTCCTCTCTCTCGCTGATAGTTAGAGCCAAGGAAAATTTGTAAAAATACATGGAAACCAGGCCAATACTCCAAATGGGGCTCCTATTCCAAACTATGTGAGGTCTCATTGGGACTTCACATCGGGGAGACCCCTTGGTTGACAGATTTCCAGCACTGTCAACAGGTTCATAACAACAAGTTACTCAAAAAGTGGTTTTTAAATATGTTAGCATATATATAACATTAATTTTTTCTGTGCTATAATGATTAAGAAATTCACTGATTTGCATGAGTAGCTGAAGAAGGAACTTCCATCTTTGCTTCCTATTTTTTAGGATTTAGTTTAGTTGTGTTAAAGATGAGACAAATTTTTACATTGTGGGCTTATTGGTGCCTTATTTTGCATTTTGGGACTTCTATGAGAAGTTATAGCTTATGCATCTTGGGATTTACACACAACATTGTAATAAACAACATAGGTTGCTTGTATACTTCACATAGGGTATATTACACGCCCACTAAGAAACGATTTTTTTAATATGGTTGTGCCACCTTTTAACCAACTTGAAGATGTATATCTAAGGGTAGAGAGGGAAGAGTTGGGGTTGCTAGTATTAGTACTCAGTTAATATGTTGTTGTTATTGAGATAGATGAGGGGTTGTTGATAGGGAGTGATAAGGAGAACTATATGTAATGTCTCTCTTAGAATGAAATGGAATGGGTTATGTGTTGGTTCCCCCTTTCAAAAAATTTGAGCACTATTATTTCTATGTGATATATTTTCTATATATTGTCTTTCTTGGATGATGAATGATCGATGATGGCATAATGTATGTTTAGGATTCATATCTAATTTATTTATCATTTATATTCTTGTATGTAATGTTCACTAGTGACTTAGTTGAGACCTTATTTTTTATAAGAAATTGAAAATGTCGATAGTAATGAACTCTATTGTTGGCCCATGCACTAACCCTTAGGTCTAATGTTTAATTCCAACAATATTGAAGAGAAAACTAGTGACAACATATGATTCTAGAGCAAAAGGGTGAATAAATAAGACAAAATATCAAATGCAAAAGAGCCTAGCCATAAGGACAACAATATAAAACTATGGAATATTTATTGGGGGACATCACTGATACTAAGTAGACTTACTTGACTAAACTTGATAAATAGACCCTTGAAATTGAATATCTTCCTTAAAAGACCCTTGTGGCTCCTTTTGGTCTTGAGTAGAGTTGCACATTTAACATATCTACATCAATAGTGCACTTTGCACTTCATATACTTATCAAGACATGAACACTTCCTAAGTGTCATCTTTGATTAACTTCCAAGAGGAAATGTGACATCCCAAATATATCCTTCTTGATAAGATGAGTTTTATGGAGAAAAATGTTAATGCAAATTGATTCTCAAATTTGTCACGATAAATTCATTTGTTCTTTTTGGAGAGAGAGGATTATATTTTTAGGTTATTTGGAACAAACTCCCCATGTTATGAATAACCTTCTATATGTATATAAATATCATATGAGAGAAATATGAAACTTAATCAAAGGAATTATGGATTTTGATACAATGTTTAGGAACAATGGAGAAAGCAATCATTAAAAGCATTTTTGTGATTTATTAATGAATGCTAGAGATATAATTCAAATTGTAGAACACTGAAAATTGATAATGTGTTGTATATATACTTATTTGGATTGTTCCAAAAAAACAACACTTAATAAGGTCATACATTTGTTTACAACAAATGATGATGTACACAATTACAATAAATATTGTTTGAGATCTTTACATGACTTGATTGAATATAATGTTGTTATAAGAGTGAGAAGCATTTCTTCTATTAAAGAAGATGAAGAAACATTAGAAGTTCAATAACTATTTCAATTAGAGATAGGGTGATGCTTACTTCAAAGTTCCCACATATAGACTCACATAAGGGTTGTCAATGGTATACTTGAAGTCTTTGAACAAATTATGTATAATCTTATAAGTTTACCCCAAAACCTCTTACTTATGTTTTAGTAAGATTTGATAACTATACAAAGACTCCATAGGATAATATATATTTTTTTTAGACTAAACTTATTACTCTTATTAAAAGAGGTAAATGAAAGCATACTCTATTACGATTTACTTGGCGGTTTAAAGAGCATGAGTCATAAAAATTAATATTGAAAAAACGTATCATTGTCATTAAAATAAATTATTGTCAAATTAAGATTTAAATAAATTTTAATTTTAATTAATTTTGCTTATACAATTAAAACATAATTTTAATGTGGTTATCTAAAATTAAAATTAAAATCAATATGAATCCATCTATCTTATTTCCAAATTTGTTAAGTAGAGGAATCAATTCACTTTTAGTTTAATTCTTTGTTTGTTTTACCAACAACATCCGTCACCGGTCAAAACTTTTGATTCCATTTAAAAAATAAGATTCAAAATTTCTAATAAATTTTAATTTTTACAATTGAAACATAATTAAAATCAATGTAAATCCATCTATCTTATTCCCAAATTTCTTAAGCTGAGGAATCGATTCACTTTTAGTGTAAATCTTTGTTTGTTTTACCAACCAAAATTTCTAATAAATTTTAATTTTTACAATTGAAACATAATTAAAATCAATGTAAATCCATCTATCTTATTCCCAAATTTCTTAAGCTGAGGAATCGATTCACTTTTAGTGTAAATCTTTGTTTGTTTTACCAACAACAACCAAAACAAGAAACACCGAAGAGATTTGCAAGTCAAAACTTTTGATTCCAGTTAGAAGAAGCGATTCAAAATTTGAAACGTGCGCTTCTATGGCATTAATGCTGAATGGTGATGGAGTTGCCATTGGACTACAATGTATAAATTTGGTAGCAACTCATTCAGTGTGACCAATCCAATGCTGAATCTCCGTGATTGTCGTGGCAAATATGTCAACTGTGCAAAAAAATCTTGCCAATGCCTTTACAGGTGAGAGCCAGTAGTTATTGGTTTTCGGGGAAAAATTCAGTTGTTTTCTGGAGTCTTGGCGCCATCTTGATAAGCGCAACCGACGATTCTGATATCGTGTCACTCCAAAAATTTCGAAGAGGAATAATCCATGGCACAGCAGAGATGAATTCGAAACAAAAAATTCTATGTACAGGTTCGAAAGCAAGAATGTGGATACTTAATAAGCATATAAGTAGTTTAAATTCTAATCTGGGCAGTGGACTCCATGATGCAGTTTCAAGGTTAGAAAGCTTTAAGACATACTGTGGTGGCGAGTGTCAACTTATGTGATGGCAACAGCAATATTGGTTTGTTGTTTTGAACACCATTACCATAAACTATACAAATTGAAAAACCATAAGCATCTATATGTATTTCATATTCATCATCTTCATTCTGCAGCTGCCATTGTCAATGAACAGGCCTTGATTTTCCAACCCAACAATGCCAACACACAGAATTTATTGAAAAATCCAAATGCCAATGGCGATACCTATGCTGCTCTGCTGCAGGCTTGTTCCAACATCAAATCTCTAAGCCAACTTCATACCCACATTATCATCACGGGATTTCAACAAAATAAGTTCGTACAAACAAAACTTGTGACCATGTATGTCAGGTGCGGTGATTCAGATAATGCGCACCAAGTGTTTGACAAAATATGCAAACCAAAAGTGTTCTTATGGAATGTGATGATTAGAGAGTATGCCAAACATGGATTTTGCAGAGGCTCTTTGGGTGTATCACAAAATGCATTCAGCAGGTATGCAGGCAGACAATTTTACATTTTGTGCCGTGCTGAGGGCCTGCTCTGGTTTGCCAGCTCGGCGAGAAGGAAGGTAAATTCATGATCACATAATTATAAAGGGATTTCAGTAGGATGTTTTTGTGGGAAATTCCCTTGTAACAATGTATTCACGGTGTAGAAGTTTGGAGTCTGCAAGGAAAGTGTTTGGTAAAATGCCAGAAAGAGATGTGGTCTCATGGAATGCAATGATTGCAGGGTATTCCCAAAATGGTCATGCCAATGAAGCCTTAACACTCTTTGATCGAATGCGACAGGAAGACATAAAGCTTAGCCCGGTTACAGTTGTGAGCGTACTACAGGCATGTGCCCATTTGGGAGATTTGCAAGAGGGCATGAAGATACATGATTATCTAAAGAGGAGTGGACTTTCGCTGGATGTATTTGTAGGGAATTCATTGATTGATATATACGCTAAATGTGGCCGAGTAGAGATTGCACGCCATATATTTGACAAAATGTCTGAAAGAAATCTAGTTTCGTGGAGTGCAATGATTGGTGCATATGCACAGAATGGGCTTGTTACTGAGGCCTTGGAGATCTTTTCTCAAATGCAACCGACATCCATCCAACCTAATTCTGTCACCATGGTCAATGTGCTTCAGGCATGTGCCCAATTAGGAGATTTACAACAAGGTCAATGGATACATGATTATATCATCCGAAGTAGACTGGAGTTGGATATATTTGTGGAGAATTCCCTTATTGCTCTATATGCAAAGTGTGGAAATTTAGAGCTTGCACATCAGTTGTTCGGTCGCATGCCTAAAAGAGATGTTGTCTCATGGAATGCCATGATTGTTGGGTATGCTCTAAGCAGATGTGCCAACGAGACCTTGGCATTCTTTAAGCAAATGCGAGTGGAAGGTATGATCCCTGATTCAATTACCTTGGTGAGTCTGCTCCAGGCATGTGCTCATGAAGGAGCTTTGCAGCAGGGTAAGTGGATTCATTATTATATTATTCAAACTGGGTTTGAGTCAGATATCTTTGTCTTGAATTCTTTGGTAGATATGTATGCAAAGTGTGGGCATGTAGAGGTTGCATGGAAGATCTTGACAAGATGTCAAAAGGCAACTTAGTAACTTGGAACTCAATGATTGCTGGGTATGCTCAGAATGGACATGCCAATGAGGCCTTGATACTTTTTGATCAAATGCAATTGGCAAAGGTAAAACCTGACTCTGTGACAATGGTGAGTGTGCTTCAGGCGTGTGCCCACTTTGGAGCCTTGCAACAAGGTAAGTGGTTTCATGATTATGTAATTCAAAATGGATTTGATTCGAATATCTGTATCGGGAATTCCCTCATAGACATGTATGCCAAATGTGGGCGTATAGATATTGCTCGCGATTTGTTTGATAACATGTTGAAAAGAGATGTGGTCTCATGGAGTGCAATGATTTCTGGGTATGGTATGCATGGCTATGTTGCAGATGCCCTTGCACTTTTTCATCAAATGCAGCAGAAAGGCACATGCCACAAAGCCAAACCATATTACATTTGTTGGTATTTGGTCTGCATGCAGTCATGCAGGCTTGGTGGAGGAGGGATGGAAGTATTTTGATTGCATGGTTAAAGAATATTGTATCACACCTAGAATGGAGCACTATGCATGCATGGTTGACCTCCTTGGGCGCTGTGGATACCTAGATGAAGCAGAAAACTTCATTAAGAAGATGCCGTTAGAACCTGGCCCAAGTGTGTTGGGGGCCTGGCTTAGTGCCTGTCGAATCCACAATAATGTTGAGTTAGGAGAACGTGTGACAGAACGTCTTTCTGTCTTAGATCCTAAAAATGATGGTTGCTATATACTTCTATCGAACATCTATGCAGGAGCTAGTAGGTGGGATGATGCAAAAATTGTGAGAAGAACAATGGCAGACGGGGGTGAAAAAGACACCAGGTTGCAGCATGATTGAGGTAGATAACAAGGTCCATGCATTCCTTGTGGATGACAGATCACATCCTCAATATACACAAATCAATAAAATGTTAGAGACCTTGACTGGATAGATGGAGGCAGCAGGGCATGTCCCTAATACCAACGTTGTGCTGCATGATGTGGAGGAGGAGGTGAAGGAATACATGCTCTGCAGCCACAGTGAGAAGCTGGCAATTGCTTTTGGGCTTCTCAACACAAGTCCTGGAACTACTATACGTATCACCAAAAACCTTCGTGCATGTGGCGACTGCCATAATGCGACTAAATTCATCTCTAAAATTATTGAGCGAGAAATTATTGTAAGAGATTTAAATCGATTCCATCATTTGAAGGATGGAGTATGTTCTTTTGGGGATTACTGGTGATCTTAAACAATAAACTTAACCTCCCATTACTGCAAACTTATGCACATTATCTTCCACGAGTTGGCCACCCAATGCTAGGTGTTATTATTGCAGTATAGAATGCTTGAAGATCAAGGGTGTAATAATTTGGTAATCATAGAAAAGTTGCAGATCTACATTCCTATATAGGTCTAGACCGTAATAATCAGAATTTTTGTGGGAATTTGAACTAAAGACATGAAGCATATAGGAATTTAGCTGTCGCAGTGCTGTGGTAGATCAGTTCGAGGCTTCAGAAATATCTTGAATTTAACCCATCGAATCCTTAGTGTTGCATGTAGTATACTTGTACCTTAACAAGGTGAAATTGGCCATTGCATTTGATGGTCACTTTCTGTTATGAAACACCAAGCTTTAGAGCGTCTTGGATTGGTTTTGATTTATTTCGAATTGGTCCACAGTGTTTCACAATTTAATTTGCAAATAGGTAACCAGGTTTTAAATTCTTTGTGTTTGAAGCTTTAGAGCTGAGCATCATTGCACCCATAGAAGCTTGTTGCTGCAGGCAGGTGACAGGCCAATAAGTAAACACAATAACCTGTAATTCTGCATTCCCAGAATGCACAACAGAATTGGAAATAGACACAAACTTTGTATCCATTACAACTGTCAGATTTCAAAAGTAGCTTAACATAAACCTGTTTCTGGATAAATTATCTCAGATCTGTGATCTTCTTTCTGGAGCCACCAATCCTGTCATGCTATTGTGCTATCAAAGCTCACAAGCTAAAAGCTCAGCTGTCCCTCGAGCTGTTCCAAGCTTTCTAACTATTTAACTACTCCAAGCTACTTTTTAATATGAGTTGTAACCCAATTCATTACCCAAACAAGAAAATAATTCAGTCCAAAATTTCTCAGTGAAAATTGGATCTCTGGCACTTACAATAATCTTTAGCATTCCATGTAACTTTGGTATTGTTTCCATGAAATCTTCGTCCATTGTAAGTGCTTTAAAAGGATCAAAAAGAGAGAAAAAATGGTATACTTTGTCATTTGATCTACCACTACCATAATGACACTCTTCCTTTTGATCTGGGTAGACTTGTAATGTTGAATTAACTTCATTGGAACTTCTTAATGTTGGCTTGGTACATCTAATGATTGAAGGGGCCCTAGGGTTTTGATCATCTCTCCTTTATTTTGTTGGCATACCACACATTTAGCCACAAACTTTTGCACATATACTTTAAGACATTCCCCCAAAAAATATTTCTTGATCCTATGGTATGTCTTCAAAAACCCTAAATATCCTCCTATACGAGAAGGTTGTAATTCCAAAAGGAACTTCTCTTTGAGTTGAGAATTCTTACATAAGTAAAAGCAATGTTGATACCACAACAATTCATTCTTCCACGTAAATTTTTCTACTACATCGGGGTCCTCTTGTAGTTTTTGAATGATATTGCATACCGTCTCATCTTGCTTCCATTCTATCCTTACTTCTTCCACACACCAAACCAGAATTTGAACTGGAACCGACTAGTTTGATCAATTTAACCCCTAAAACCCTTGAATTGGCCATTGAACAGGTTCAACGATTAGTGCCATTCCATAACAAACTGGTTAGTTCAACCCATTCCATACCAAAGTAGACTGACTATGTTTGCGACAAGGATCCACCAATTAAAAAAATAAAAAATGCATAGTCTATCTATTATACATTTTGGAAGTTTTTTCGGCATATTTTCTAGTCAAATTTGCCCAAAATCTGACAGGAATTTGTTGGAGTCACAAGTTTAAGTTGCGAACTCTCCACAATCCGAGTGCCCTAGGGGTTTTTAGGGTGTTGAATCCATATATACAATCAAAAACTGATTTTAAATGATAGAGATAAACAACTATGTGATTTATCTAGAAAAGACTGTATAAATCATGAATCACAGAATCATGCATTCTGAAGAATAAAAATTTCACCAAATTTTGCTCCAAAATGTATAATATTTAGACAATACCTTTTAAAATACCCTACATGGTCCACTAAACCCTAAAACACATTGTTATATAAGGACAACCCCTCTATTTGCTTCACACCTCTCTCACTAAGTACTTGTGAGCTTTTGGAGTTCGTAGAGAAAAAATGAAGAGTTGCAATCTGGAGTGATCTTGGAGCTTGTTTCACATTCTTTGTGGGTAGCTTGTGGTTTATTCGGTATCTAACTCTGGAGGCTACATCCCACCTACAATATTGGAGGAATTCTTGATTAGATTCTTATGCCCATTCAAAGGCATGTTAAATTTGTTCCTCTTTTTCCTCATAAAATTGTAAATATGAAGTATTTTTGTTTAGAAGAAAAAAAATAAGATAGGCTTTCTTTTTTGCATTTGTAGATTTGTTTGTATTTACCATGGCCCCTAAGATCAAATACTCTATATGGATCTATGTGGAGTGTTGATAAAATTATTTATCGCAAATATGGCAAGAAACACATAAAAGCTAGAGTTGGGGAAATCTATATGCTAAAAGAAGACTTGGTTGGTGAAAAAAGTGAAATTATCCCATGTGATTCTAAAGACATTAGGAACAATAGAGTGGAAATGTGAAAGCTTCCTGGCAAAATTAAAGAAGACAAGGTGAAGAGGATTAAATATGAAGGAGATAGATAGGATCCCAAACCAATCCTAGTGTTGAAGGTTCTTTCTCTAGCTTGTTTGTTATTATTGGGCCCTCCTTTGATACGTTCCTCCCATTCATGAAAATCAGCCTAATGTTATAGACTTAATTGCTTATTAAAGGAAGAACATACAAGTGTTTTTCCACCATTCTTCACCCCTACTAGTGCCTCTCAACCACCTTAGATAACCATTGGAAAAGGAAATACAAGGGATCTACCTGTGAATACATGGCTAGATAGTGGTATGATGCATATATCTCATTCAATGCTTCTTGTTCACCTTATTACCATCTTATGTTGGATTCCATTACTTTTGTTTGTTTGGGATCCAAAGGCCTTAGTATAAATGACTTGAGGGAATCTCTAGTAGAAAGAAGTTGGGTCCATACATGACTAGAAGAGTTTTAAGAGTCATGGATCAGAATGGGTTGTATTGCCATATTGGATGGATGAAGTGATAGAAAGCAATATATATATGAGGAACTATTTTTTTGAAATTAGTATATGCATATAATAGGGTGAAAATGCAAATAAGTTATTTCAACTTTTGGATGAGATTGTCGTGGAGGTGGGGTTCACCCATGTTGTTTAGATCATCATAGATGATGCCTTTAACTAATCTTTTGCTGGTATGATGTTAAAGAGAGACATAAAACCATTTTGGACCCCATGTGTTGAATGCTACATAGAACTCATGCTTAAGGAAACAAGCAAAGAGGATTGGGTCAAGAACACTATAAATCATGCCTAGAACATTACAAAACACATCTTCAACTACTCATGGGTAGTGAACATAATGAAAAAAAATATTTAGAGAGCTTGTTTGAAATTAGACATTAAAAAAAGACCTTAGCATGACATCAAACATCCAAATGACAAAAGATATACATCATAAAACTCTCGAAAAGAAAACATCCACAAAGAAAGGGGAAGAGCTCAATTATTTTTCTATCGATTAACCTTTTATGTTGTAAAAGAAACATGTCTTTTATTTATAAAGCATATACTTAGATGCAATCTACGCGCGTATTCTCAGTTCATTAAGCCACAACTAGAAGGTTCTCCAACTTATGTCGATTTGAGGTCCATGCATGCATGTATAGATTAAGATAAACTTGATTTTGATAACAACATTAAATATAGATAATTATAAAGCTATTTATTGTGCATAATTTATTTATTACGTGTGCATAAACAATTAATTAATGTGCACATAATTATGCACCAACATCCCCTTTGTAAGATTGACTTGGTGTTGATGGGACAAAAGAAGGATTTACATGCTATCCCTCCATAAAGGTAATTTCCTTTACCCTTAGCGAGAATTGAAGATAAAGAACTTGGCCTTAGAGCCCATTTGGCTAGGCTGAACAATGGACGTCCCACATTGGAAAGTGTTCGTTGACCAATATTGGGGCCCCACCCAAATTTGAAACTTGGTTAATCCACCTTGTGTGCTTGTGGTGATTGTGTTAGGCTCAGGAGTATAGGGGCAATCCCTCTGACTTGACTCAAGCCTCCTTGGTGATAGGACACAGGTCTACCTATTCTCTTGAAAAAAGAGAACTTGGCCTTAGTAAGTGGCTTGGTGAAAATATATGTGACCTAATCTTCTGAATGGAAAAATTGCATAATTTGATAATGAAGGAAACAAATTTTCCGACTTTATGAGAACTATGACCTCAAAGTGAGAACTTTAGCCCTCAAAACCCATATTTTTGTGTTAAAAACACCAAAACGAATTCATGAACCAAAAGGTCGTGCTACTAATATCACAACATTTTTTAGGGTTAAATCACAACATTTTTAAAGCTTACGAAAAATTAAATTTTCTCTAACTTATAATCAAGTTATTGGATATTCTTAGTTTTTCGAATTTTTTATGTGGTGAGTGTGTTCGTCTAAAACCCTAGTCATGACCCTGTCTTCAACGATGGATTTGGTCTCAGGAGGGGCTACTCCTCGCTTGCCCCCTCACACCCCTAACATAGTAGCCTTCAATGTTGTTGTCACAGCTTTCCCATGTGTGTAGAAAGTCAAGTCTGCTTGATTTGTAGAGAAAGTAGATGATATTGCAAATATCTCAATGAATGTAACCCAATCATGTGTTATGGCCCTAAAATTGGCAGAATGGGGTTTGATAGGGTAGTTCACTAGGATTTGGCCCTCACCATGTCTTTGAATCTATGGATCAATAAGAATTTGTGCCCTCTCATTAAGGGGTTGTTGAAGGAAATGTAGCTAGGTTCGGTCTTCATAAATGTACTTTTGATATTTGTATTTATTCAAGAAAAGAAATATTATTTTTATAATATATGTCAATGAGTTTCTTTCTCATTGAAATAGGTCTAGCACTAGTTAAAGTGTTATAGGTGAGTCAAATGGTCAAAAGAAAAGGTTGAAGACCTTAAGGGCATGTTACATCTTGTATGTGTATGTATTATGGTCAAAAGAATACCTCTAAGCAAAGTCACAAGCCTCCTCCAAGCAAAGACACCTAAAAGGAAGAAGTATGAAGCATAAAAGTCAAGTCGGCCTCAAGTCAACCTAAAAGAAGGAGCAGACACCTATATATAAGGGTCATTTCACATCTCCAAGACAATGCAACTCATCTATGAAATTAGCAATTAATGGAAGCCGAGAAAGGAGGGAAAGAAGAAAAGTTTAAGGAGCCTCTAGTGCAACGAAGGAGAAGACAAGACCGAAGGTTAGAGGGCGGTTCTAAGGGTTAAACATAGCCACATGTGCGAAGAAAGGAGGCCTCTTTGCGGTCATAACAACAACAACACATCAGTCCCATACTTATCGCTATATGGGCTAGAAATTAAGGTCTATAAGGCCTCCCTCTAAGAGCGCAGAAGAGACTCTCACAAACGAAGGAAGAAAGAATAAGGTCGAGGAGAAGAGGATTGTTTCTAGGGCTAGAAACAATGACACATGCAAAAAAGAGAAGGGTATGCCTACAACATTACAACAGCTAGTGAACAGTCCATGAAATATCATTGTTTGTGTGAGATATCAAGTTTACAACGACCCCCAAGCCTAGAAAAGGAGCCTATCTCTCTAGTGAAGGTGAAAGGATCCTAACTCAGTAAGGGTACCCTTCACAAATAAGAAAACTAGGGCAACAAAACAACAGTACAATCATACACCAATACATCAAGAAGGATCTCATTTGGTCAAAGAATAAGTCTACTTAAGCAAGGGATAAAAGAGGAACACTTCATCTAGAAGGCTCACTCAAGGAAGGTCTATCTCTAGACAAGAAACAAAGAAGGAGGACGACATGCTGAGGGGCATAGTGTCGGAAGAAGGAAGCCTATGTGTTGGGATACAAAGAGCAGAAAGAAGAAAGGACTTGACTTGTGTTTGGAGGATATTCTTGTCAGGGGTATAGGGTTTGGCATTAATCAATAGAAGCTTCAATAAGAGAAATTCACGAACGAGTTTTCCTCTCAAGAGAAGAGAGGTTTTGGCCCTGGCAGAGAGCCAACATCTTGTGTTCTTGTTCTTATGTTTTGGCAGCAGTTTGATGAAGTACACACATGCATTAATAAGAAGAAAAAGAAGATTAAGCTAACAACAAAAGTAAAAAGACTCCACAAATTGTTATCAAGTAACGAAGAATCACACTACACTTAATTTTCCCTAGATTATTCAACATGGTATCAGAGGTAAGGTGACACATCAAGGAAAGGGAAACTCATGAACACTCATCAAGGAGAAGCATCTACAAGGTTGAATCATCAATCCTATAAGTCTCAATCACTTCAAGGACAGGAAGGGTCTACGATCCATCATTCATCAAGGAGGTCTACAAAGCTAGAAGAAGAGCCTTACATAAAGGCACCTACGAAGAAGAGTATATTGAAGCATGACCTACATCAAGCTACAAGTCATCAAGCAAGTCCACTTGGAGAAGGCAACTTAAAGAACATCAAAATCCAAGGAAGGCAAGCCATCAAGTCTTCAAGGAGGAAGAAAATCCATTACATCTCAAAAATATATCAAGTAAGTACATGTCCCCTTCTAAATAAACATCAATGCCGTTTTGCAATGAAATCAATAAATTGGTAGGTACCAATAACTTTCTTGCATGGAAGAAGAGGACTGATCTACTTCTCAAGGAGAATGAACTCCTAGAACATGTCAAAGGGAGTATCACTATCCCTACTAAGGAACAAACTCAAGCCTTAACCAAGTACAATAAGGATGAGACAAGAGCTCAAAGGATTCTGATAGAATCAATCAAAGACTCTCTCATTCCCTATGTCTCCAAATTTGAGACATCAAAAGAAATTTATGATAAGCTAGTAGAGCTATTCTCGGTATCCACAACTGGAGAAGTAATATCTCCGAGCAATGAATTATAGAAGATGAGGATAATAAAGGAAGGAATAGCTCCCTACTTCATGAAAATATCTAAAATGAGAGATCAACTTCAAGAGCTTGGGGAAGTCATGTCTGACAGAGAGATGAAAATTGTAGTACTCAGTGCTCTACCTGAGGATTGGGCAACTTCACATCTAGCATATATGCCAAGAAGGAAGCAACCACTCTCAGTGAAATGTGGTCTCTATGCAGGACAGAGGAAACTAGACTTAAGGCAAAGGAAGATGTGGGATCAAAGGAGTAAGCATTTGCTACTATGGCCAAGAGAAAGGGTAAATTTGGAAAATTTGGTCCACGAAGAATAAACAACATAGACATGTCCAAACTCCAATGTTTTGGATGCCAAGAATATGGACATTACAAAAGGAATTGTCCTAACCTTAAGAAGGATAACAACAACAAAAGAAAGAGGGAAGAAGCTCACATAACTCAAGAGGTGAAAGAAGAAGGAAAGATGCAAAAGAAGGAAGATCCTCAGGATCTCTACGATGACTAGGTCAAACTATTTACATCAAGTCTTCTATCAAAGTTTTGAGTAGGATAGGAGCATGTAGGAATAAAATAAAATTGCATGACTAGAAACATCTTCTAGAATCCAGAAGCATGATGTAGATAAGAGTTCTATATACTCATGAAGATGTAGCATTATAATGAGAATAAAAATGCATGGGTAAAAATATCTTCTAGAATATAGGAGCATGGTAGATATAGCTCAAGATATTCATATAGAAGGAGCATACCTAGTATAGGACCTCATCCATGATAAAAGAAGATTGATCATGATTAAGAATCTTAGAAGACCTCCATCATCAAAAGAAAAGAAACATTTGCAAGAGAAGGGTTGTTGGAAATACTGAGAGGGGGGGTGAATTAGTATTTTCTTTCAATTATTATTATTACCAGTTTAATTCTTCAAAATTTCAATAGAGAAATGTATAAGTATAATTTTATTGAGTAAATTATAAATACAATATAAATGTGTTCCAAGCTCCAACTTGGTTTTGATGAGGCTCCGACCTCTAGGGCTTCGACCCTATCTTGTCAAGGCACAAACCTTGGATTTAGGAGCACCAACTCCAAGGACACCAATCCTTCCAATTCTGAGGCACCAACCCCAAGGGCTTCGACCCTATCTTTCAAGATGAATTAGGTCAAAAGATTGTCCTCCTGCTCTGTCTTCAGCTTCCTTCTCCGCTCAGCCTTTGGTTTCTACTGTACCTTCTGCATTTGCTAGACCTTCGGCTTCTACTACACCTTCTGCGTTTGCCAGACCTTCGACTTCTACTACACCTTCTGCATCTGCTAGACCTTTGACTTCCTCTGTTTCTTCAAATTCACGAGTTGTGAACATTCCTTGTTCTCTGTGATAGATGCTTGATACACCTCACAGAAGTGAAGCGTTTCAACTTTATATATATATATATATATATATATCTATATCTATATCTATATCTATATCTATATCTATATCTATATCTATATCTATATATATATATATATATATATATATATATATATATATATATATGAGTTTTGCCAATGAATCGAAATGACTCGTTCAAAGGTGAAGGGGCCGACCACGTCATCACCTTACCCCCGCAATCGCAACCTTCATGAAAATCAGAGTTATTCCTTTAATCCCGCAATCGCAACTTTCAGAGGTTTGCACATAACATAGCCGATTCCTCTACTGCTGACGGAGTGGATGCGATATGATATTAAACAGTTGTTAATAAATCCTTTGGGTCCACAACCTTATCGCAATCGATGGTTTGACATCCCTTAGAAACTAGTGATACTACGAATGCGATATTGTATAAACTCATGTTATAATGGTGCAGCGGGTCCGTAATATTATATCGCAATTGGAGGTTTTACCATGACAACCCTATAAGATTTGCGATATGGCAGATGCAATGTTATATTAGGGTTGTTACTATACCCTGTTCGGGTCCGCATGCATTATCGCAAACGCAGTTTTAGTGTGACATTGACTTCCAATGAAGCGGACACGATATTACATTAGGGCGTGTTCTATTGGAGCATCAGGTCCATGTATTATATCACAATCTATGGTTTGCCGGATTTCAACTGGCACATGGATTAAAAAACGACCTTAACCCCCGCAATTGACTAGGATCTAAGAGTTGAATATGAGGTCTACAACTAGGATTGAGTGTGGGACTTTAGCCACGATCAAGGAAATCCATACTTTCCTACCCCCGTAGTTGCTCATCACCGTCGATCTGACTGATCTATCGATCTGACAATCCAAATCTATTCCTCTGCCATTCTTCTTCCGCAAGCACTTGGGTTTGATCACCTGTGACTTGTCTTCACTCTTCTGCTCTTCCGATAGTTGTTGCTCCTGTGGCTTATCTTCCTGTGACCTCCGATAACTCTGTTTATGCTCCTCCACTGTTTTCTTCCTATCGGTTCTTCTTGGGCATATATTACATGCGATACTTCCGATATGGCTCTTACTCTTGACTTCGCTTTCCTGTGGCTTCTCTGTGATTTCCGATGGCTACTCTTTGATGGCTCTTGTTCTTGTCTTCCAATGGCTTCCCTGATGGCTTTCCTCCTTGGGTCTATTGCTTCTATTATGTCTGTATATACATATATTCATTCCATATGTTGTATTCAGTCCTTGGGTCCTTCATGGGCAACATTATGATCACAAGAATTTTCCATCACAAACACTGCCATATTGACATCAATGACAACCTTGATTAACAAGGGTCTCTAAGATCCTATGATGGAATCTTCAAAAGAAGGTTCATGAACCAAAGAAGATGTCTCATTGGGAATCACATTCATGGGATTCAAGAAAAGGATAACATGCAGGAAAGCTAAGATGAAGCAAGAAGGGCCACACCAAGGACAACCAAATGAAGCCAAGATGATCAAAGGAGAATCAAGATGAGGTATGTATGCATCAAGGTTTAGTCATGTTATCATTTGTATATTGTTGAGTCATAGGAATAGTTCTATAACATGATCAAGTATGAAAGAATCTCTTTCACCAAGGACATGCTCGAAGGCATGTACTACAATGCAATGAAGGTTAACAAAAGGATATGCTCACATAAGGAGTATAAGGTTGATGACTAAGAAGCAAGACGAAATGTTGATAAGTCTAGGAAGCCAGCAAGGAAGAAATAATCTCACAAGAAGCATATGTTGGTTGACCTATCTAGCTAAGAAAGAAGCAAATGAAGAAAGAGATCAAGCATGTAAGAACAACATGATCACCGAGAATCACTATCTAACAAAATTCTTTGAAGATATCTACCGAAAGAAGGCATGACAACTTTGACAAAGAAAGAAAGGACCCTTGATACTTATGAAGGCCTTGGAGATATGAAAGATGAAGATAACTGATTCTACTCTACAAATATGTTGTGATGAATAAGCCATCCAACAAAAGAAAAAGAAATGTTGAAAGAATATCAAGATGAAGTCATGATGGGCTACTAGGTCGAAGCATGTAAACAAGCAAGTACAACGAAGCATCCTTGAGAAGAGTATTCCAAAGCATAGACAAGATGACAAAGGAGTAGCCAAGATGACAAGAAAACCTGATGTATGACAAGAAAGCCACTTTCCACAAAGGAAACAATGAAATGACAAACCAGGAAGGAAAGTGATCTATGGATGGTGCCCTACCTAGAAAAAGTTCAAACAAAGACTTCGTGACATCAAAGAAAGGAAGGAGAACAAGCTGCTAGACAATCTTCCAGGAAGAATGCATTTCCACTAGTACTTTTTCGATCATCAACACTTCTGGCCCAATCAACGTCGATGTACGCAGTCACAGTCAGAGTTGAGCTCTTAGGGTACCAATGACCAAAATCAGGAGTTCCTTTCAAGTATCTGATAATTCTTTTTACAACCAACAAATGGGATTGTTTAGGCACTGATGGAAATCTTCCTACCATTCCTACTGCTTGCATAATGTCAGGTCTCATAGCAGTTAAGTATAGGAGGGCTCTAATTATTAACCTGTAATGAGTTGCATCAACCGGAGGAAAGTCATTATCTTTGCTTAATTTGCAATCTGTTGTCATAGGTGTGCTCATTGGTGCACAATCTTCCATTCCATATCTTTTAAGCATGTCTTTAAGATATTTTGCTTGAGATATGAACATGCTTCCTGTTGGGTATGGGATCCTCCGCAACAGGTTTTGGGGCTTAAAGCACAAGTTTTAGTCAAAGATGGTGTAAAACTCCGCGAAGTACGGGAACGGAGCGCGAATTGGATAATTGAGTCATAGGGTTGTTTGTCCTAAGAATTGTAATTTAATGTAAAGTTGTGTCAGCCTACCCATGGTCTGCGGACCATGGGATTGTATATATAGAGTGAGGCTCTAAATTGTAAAGTCAACTAAGTTAAGTAGAGAATAGATAGAGATGTGAAGGCATGGTTAGAGCATAGAGTGGAATCTAAAGTGTACTGGGTCATAGTAGTAGGTAGAGGCTCTTTAGCTGAGTGCACAGAGGCCTAGTAGAGTCCGCAGCTGAGTGCATGGACCCCTGCAGCTGAGTACACAGAGGCCTAGTAGAGTCTGCAGTTGAGTGTGTGGACCCCTGCAGTGGAGTGCACAGGCGGAGTCGGGTATATACTTAGGATTGAAAGATAATAAAGAGAAGTTTATTTTGTGCATCTATTCTTTAATCTTTATGTTGATGTTATACATTACTTTTATTCTGGTTAGTTACTGCGCGCTTTTGATGAATACTCGTATGAATGCTTATATATGAAAACAATTTAAGTAAACAAGTTAACAGAGCCTAATTAAGGAAGGCTTGGGTAAATAACATGGGTTGTGCTGCGGATGGAACCGCGCGAAGACATTAGCACAGGGCACGAGATGCCCGCAAGTGCGTGTAGTGCAGCAAGTGCGAAGGTTGGACCGCGTACCAATCACTTCATATCAGACATCCCTAGGGTGCAAAAACCTGGTTCTAGCACCCTCCCATACTACTTCGGGTGAGACTTCAGTCTACACTCCGTGGACTTTTGCCGAAAGGGCCAGTAGTATTGGGATTTGCTTGGCTAAATCACTTTCGAACCTGGGTCAGGCTCCACTAAGCCAACAAATGGTTCTATTGCCAGGACTGGGATCTGCATAAGGGATGTCTGATGTCGTGCCACTGGAACCCAACAAAGAAGGAAATTGAAGAGTGGTTGGACAAGAAGATTCACAAGTTCGCGACACAGGAAAATAGAACTCCGCAAGTATCTAAGGAAAAGTGGCTGGATCGCTACGTGTATACGGAAATCCATGAGATTTTCTTTGCATCCTTTCCGTATGAGCTATATGAGTGGATTGCAAGGTTAGCAGACATCCAGGGAAGGTGTAGGCTCAACCAACCAATAGTGTGGACTCCGGAATTAGTGCGCAGACAAGAAGCATCAGAAGATAAGATCGCGTGAGCTGTGGACCATTGGGTCGACCAGATAATAGGGGCATTTATCACTGAGTTTGCGGTAGACACAACCGTGAGCTACAGTGAGGCAGAGTGACGCTTCCTCAAGCGATCATAAGGTAAGTATATTAAATCTTTGAATACGTGGATTAAGATGCTATTGTGTGAAAAATGGGTCATGCGAATACATTAATGTTTAGGACTACGCGGAGCGGAGAAATCTACAAAAGTAGTGAAGAATTAGAAAGCAGTCCCTTAATTTCAACCTCGCGATAAAGTGAGGAGGAGTTCGCTAAGGTCTCTCCAAGAAGCGTAGTCAGTTGGATAAGATAGCACATCCCGCGGTTACCACCTCCACCCACCCTGCCACCCACTTCACCTCCATCACCTCCATCTCCATCCACTCCACCTCCACCACCGCCACAGTGCAATATGGCTAGCACAATCAAACTACGGTATTCAGAGGTTTTGGGAATGGGGATCCGGACCAATTCTGGTTCGTGGTAAGAGCAGTATCGGAAGCACAGGGCGTCACAAAAAATAATATTAAGAAGGCTACATTGGTGAGCACGCTGCAGGATCGCGCATTGACATGGTATATCAAGAACTCTAACGACCACCCAAACGCAGGGATAGCAAAGATCCAGAACGCGCTGAACAGGGAATTTAGCAGACCAAAGTCAGAAACACAATCAATCATCGGGTTTAAGGAGATCGCGATGCTCCCAGGTGAGACTCCCTGGGATCTGGATCAACGGCTGAAGAGTACGATCCGCAAAGCCAATATGACATTGACAGATGCACAACATCGCTTATGGTTTGTAGCATCTTTGGCACTGCACTTGAGGAAAACGCTGTCACAACAGAAACTTTCTACCGAGGCTGAAGCATTGGAAATGGCAATGAGATTACATGAAACCTTGATACAAGACCCTGGGTTGGGAGTTCAACAAATCCACATGCAACTACAAAATCTGTGTTTGGAAATGCAAAGCTTGACGCAGGATAGGGCACCGCGGCCAGAAGCGCGCGAGGTTGTACGATGCATAAAATGCAAAGGCCAAGGCCATTACAAGGATCATTGTCTAGTGTTCGCGAAATACTTGGTAGGAGGAGGGCCAATGCCGCTGAGACCGGAGGCGCAGGCAGGACCGAGTGCGACACTCGCTTTATGGTGTGTGATCTGTCAGATAGGAAGGAAACACACGACGAATAATTTTCATTTGCTGCAGAAATATACATAGACACCCCATCAATTGTTTTGTAATTTCTGCAGGTTGGTAGGCCACGATGAGCACACTTGCTGCAGTTACAAGATAATGATGGATCGGACCCCAGTCTATAGGATGCAAACCGAAACGCGAGCCCTCGACCTAGATGCGAGGATGGCGCACGCTGGATTTCAGGGGCGAGCATGAGGACGAGGTGGAATGGAACCAGGAAGGGGCCGATGACAATTAATTTGTTACAATTGCAGAGGACCAGGGCACTATGCCCGCGATTGTACCAACCCGACGAGGATATCATGTTCGTATTGTGCTCAATTTGATCATGAAATGATAGACTGTCCTACATTGATCATGAAGATGTGCGAAAAAGGGGTGTTCCAGCCTCCCCCAACTTAGAATATACAAATGATGAGGTCTGAGCCACACGAAGAAGACCCAAATGTAAACATGATACTCAGAAGCAGTATGACCACGGGAAAAGATATGGGGAAAAACCAAAGGAAAGTACATGGGTTCGCAAGGCTCCTGTGAAGGAACCCGAGTTTGACTTAGAACGTGCAAACGAGACATTCATGGAAGCTAAGAAGAGCCTCGTGGAGGCCTCCAATTCAGGTAGTAAGGATCAACTAGAGCCAGGAATGGATCCTTCAATGCTCACTACCTTTTCGGAGACATGCATGAAATTTCTGCCCGACAACAAGACAGTGAATGGACCATAGGATTTGATCACCAGGTGCGCGGGGTTAGGAGAACTGCATGTAGTCTGGAAATTAGGGAAGCATGCATTGTGCACCAGAAAGGGAAATGAGGTTGACTGCACAGATTGGGGAATATGAAATGGATCAGGTGATCCTAAATCTAGGTTCGGACGCAAATGTATTACTGAAACAAACATGGAAATGCATGGGCATGCCCATGTTACAATGGTCCCCTATTCAATTACAAATGGAAATCCAACAAAAGATTTTGTCCATGGGGAGGTTGCAAGGGGTAACAGTTGATATTAAAGGCATGAGTGCGCAGAAAGATTTTGAAGTAATAGAGATTGTCGATGACAACAATCCCATTCCCGCACTGTTAGGAATAGACTGGGCCACCGATATGAACGGAGTCATCAACCTGAAGAAGCGCAAAATGATATTCAAAAAAAAGTCCCTACACATAGTAATCCCACTGGACCCAGCCGAAGGAGCATGCTACATTGAACCGGTGCGCGATGACGATAACGAAGATGATCTTGATTGTATTTACAAGATAACTGTGTGAGACCAAGATTGGGTGAATTTGACTGCAGATGGGAGGATCTCGTGGGAGCGCGAAAACTCATGCTCTTTGGATTTAGACGAAGAAGTAGAGCGATGGCAGAATCGGTTGCACGAAGTGATGACGTTGAATTGCAACATGATGGTTCGATCACTGTGTTGTGTGACAACAGAGGCAAGAGAATTTCCAACAGATGATGGATTTACAGAGGTGGATGAATTCCTGAGAAAATTTGAAAGCACAGTACCAGAACAGCAGTGGTTCGATGCATTGAAATGGGCACTGCGTGCAACACCCGCATGATGGTGGGGTACACATCAAGGAAATTTTGAGGACTGGTGTAGATGCAGAAGGATGATGTGCCTACGGTTTGGGAAGCCGCAACTGTGGTTAGAAGACAAATACGATGGATGAGATGACCCATGTATGCACCTCACGAAATGGACCAAGGTCTACGGGGAAGAACCACAACCTGAATGGGTACACTTATTCTACCATACCTTGGATGTAATACCCATGAACTGGTATACTGAGACAGAACTCCGACATGGTATGGGTGAATGGGATGTCTTGCGCAAGGGATTCTTGTTAACATTCACATTTGAAGACCAATGGTCGAATACTGTTGACAATGTGCTGCAAGTAGTAAAAGCCACCATCTTCAAAATACCACAGGAGCCATTGGAAATGCTGCAACCAGTATGGGCAACCCAGTTAAGTAGTGCCCTAGAATGTTATAATGTGCAGGTGGAGGAGGATGATGACGACCCCTGAAATATTGATATTCCAGAAACCAAAGGCTGTTGCGAGGTTCGAGGACCATCAATTGAGGATCCCGACATCACTGCGCCGCTAAAAACAAAGTAGGTAAACATTGGCATAGAAGCGGAGCTGAAGTATGCGACGCTTGGGGACTATTGGGACGATGCTATGGTAGATAAGGTCGTTGAGTTACTCCACGAATACCAAGACTTGTTCCTGACCAAAATCACGGACTTAAAAGGGATCATTGGCGACTTAGGGATGATGAAGATCACTCTAAAACTGGACGCAAAGCCAGTTAAGCAGCAGCCTTACCGCTTGAACCCAAAGTATAAAGAAAAGGTTCACGATGAATTAGATAAAATGCTCACAGCCAGAATTATCGAACCAGTGGAAGAATCCAATTGGGTGAGTCCTATGGTAGTACAGGAGAAAAAACAGAAAGGCGAAATAAGAATATGCGTGGACCTCAGGAAGCTCAACAATGCCTATGTTCACGATCCATTCCCGACACCATTCACAGATGAAGTATTGGAGAATGTTGGCAGTCAGGAAGCTTACTCATTTACGGATGGCTTCTTAGGGTACCATCAGATTAAGATTGCGCTGGAAGATAGGAGCAAAATAACCTTCGCAACAGAATGGGGTTGCTTTCAGTACACCATTATGCCCTTTGGACTGAAGAACGCACTAGGAATATTCTCCCACATGGTGGTGGAAACATTCAAAGAATACATCCACAAGTTCTTGGAGGTCTATCTGGATGATTGGATTGTCTTTGGATTAGTTAAGCACCATGTAGTGGGCCTACGGTTGATGCTGGATACTTGCCGCCGACACCAGATTGCATTGAACCTGAAGAAGTGCACATTCCTTGTTCCCTTTGGAAACCTACTGGGACATGTGGTCTACAAACAAGGACTGATGGTGGACCCTGTGAAGATTGCCGTTATCCTCAACTTGGAAGCACCGCAAAGTGTTAAACAACTGCACACTACCTTGGGACACACTAGATACTATAGGAAGTTTATCAAGAGTTATGCCCAAATAACTGCGTTAGTGGAAAATCTGTTGAAAAAAAATGTGACATATTGCTAGAATGATAATTGCATGAAGAATTTGAATGTCTTAAAGGGGAAACTAGCCTCCGCGCTAATTTTGGTCTTCCTAAAATGGGACGTGGAATTTCATGTACATGTTGATGCTTCGTGTATCGCGTTGGCAGTCGTACTCACATAGGAGGGCGTGGAGGGTGTGGATCACCCGATCGCGTTTTTGAGTCGAAGATTGTCCAAAGAAGAAAATAACTACTCTACCATTGAATGCGAGGGCTTGGCAGTGGTGTATGCACTCCAGAAATACCGACACTTTTTACTTGGCGGACATTTCAAGATGTATATCGACCATTGAAATATTTGGTGAACAAGCCTGTGTTGGGGGGCGCATATGCAGATGGATTTTACTGTTTCAGGAATATGATTTTGAGGTCATATTCACGCTGAGATGCTTGAATGTAGGACCAGACTACTTGTCACGAATTGAGATGGGTGAGGAACTAACAAATTTGGAGGAGGGACTATCGGATGCACAACTTTTTGCAGTGCACATCGCGGACAAAAACTTCGAAGATATAATCCATTTTCTAACAACAAGAACTGCACCAAAGGAGTACTCAATCCAACAAAATAAGGAATTGGTGGTGTGCTGTGGACTTTTATGTCATCGCAGGGTACCTCTACAAGATGGGCAACGACGAGATATTATACGTGCCTGCATTTAAACGAGGTCAGATCATCGCGGAAGCACATGGGGGCGTTGAAGGAGGATACTATGCATGACGCGCGACTGCACAAAAGATTCTTCACGCAAGGTTATGGTGGTTGACCCTACACCAAGATGCAAAATTGCATTGTAAGGCCTGTGATATATGTCAAAGGACGGGAAAACCATCACGAAGGGATGAGATGCCACTAAATTCCCAAATGACACTGCAACCATTTGAGAAATGGGCAATTGACTTTGTGGGCCCAATCAAACCTCAAGGAAAGATGGGTGCATGCTACATCGTCACTGCGACGGAGTACCTAACACGATGGGTGGAAGCATAACCAGTCAAGGAATGCACAGCTGCCACGACTGCAAAGTTTTTGTTCGAAAACGTGTTGACATGATTTGGCTGCCCGAAAATATTAATGAGTGATCGTGGAACACATTTCTTGAATGAAACCATCAGTGCACTCACAGAAGAGTTCCAGGTTTATCACCAAAAAAGTACACCATACCACCCATAGGCTAATGGAATAGTAGAAGCATTCAATAAAATACTAGAGACTGCGTTGACCAAAATATGTAATGCACAGCGAGACGACTGGGACCTACGCGTACCCACTGTGTTATGGGCATACAAGACAACATGCAAGAAATTGATAGGATAGACACCATTCCGGTTGGTCTATGGTATGGAAGTAGTCATGCCAATGGAATACATCGTACCTAGTCTGCGAATAGCAGTGCTCACAGGCATGATGGACCACGAAGCTCTGGAAGAAAGGCTCGCGCAATTAGAAGAACTTGAGGAAGAACGATTTCTGGTCGGATTTCACCAGCAGGTACAAAAGCAACGTGAGAAAGCCTGGCACGACCACCATATCAAGTTGCGCACCTTCAAGGTAAACGATTTAGTGCTACTGTATGACAACAAGTTTGAAAAATTTCCTAGAAAATTCAGAATGCACTGGTTGGGACCATATGTGGTAAAAGAGGTCACAGACGGAGGCGCGGTCCAACTAGTCAAACTTAATGGAGAACCCTTCCCAAGAAAAGTAAACGGCAGTCGCCTGAAGCCCTACACGGGTGGGCTGACTATCTGACTAACCGACTGAAGCACAGTCTTTGTGACCCGAGGAGCCGGACAGGGGCGCGGGACTATAAACACAAGCACTAGAAGTCGGTACCAAAGAAGAGACTCAAGTCAAATGCAGATGATTCAGAAGCAGAAATGGAGCAGATCCAATAGATGGCAGAACAGTGCACTGTGGACCTTCACGCAACACAGGCACAGTTGGAGGGGCTCCGTGCCAAGATCGCCGCACCAGCAGAGTGACTTGGGATGAGTCACGATGATTGTGTTGGGGGCCTGTTGGGCATGGGATCCCCCACAGTAGGTTTTGGGGCTTAAAGCCCAAGTTTTGGTCAAAGATGGTGTAGAACTCCACGAAGTACGGGCGCGGAGCGCGAATTGGATAATCAAGTCATAGGGTTGTCCACCCTAAGAATTGTAATTTAATGTAAAGTTGTGTCGGCCTACCCATGGTCCGCGGACCATGGGATTGTATATATAGAGAGAGGCTCTAAATTGTAAAGTCAGCTAAGTTAAGTAGAGAATATATAGAGATGTGAAGGCATGGTTAGAGCATAGAGTGGAATCTGAAGCGTACTGGGTCACAGTAGTAGGCAGAGGCCTAGTAGAGTCTGCAGATGAGTGCGCAGACCTCTGCAGCTGAGTGTGTAGGGAGGAGTCGAGTATGTACTTGGGATTGAAAGATAATAAAGAGAAGTTTATTTTGTGCATCTGTTCTTGAATCTTTATGTTGATGTGATACATTACTTTTATTCTGGTTAGTTACTGCGCGCACTTGATGAATACTCATATGAATGCTTATATATGAAAATAATCTAAGTAAACAAGTTAACAGAGCCTAATTAAGGAAGACTTGGGTAAATAACATGAGTTGAGCTACAGCTAGAACCACGCGAAGACAATAGCATAGGGTGAGGGGTGCCCGCAGGTGCGTGTAGCGCAGTGAGTGCGAAGGTTGGACTGGGTATCAATCACCTCATATCAGACATCTCAAGGGTGCGGAAACCTGGTTCTAGCACACTCCCATACTACTTCGGGTGAGAGCTCAGTCCGGGTTTCGCGGAGTGTTGCCGAAAGGGCCAATAATACCGGGATTTGCTTCGCTAAATCACTTTCGAACCTGGGTCAGGCCCCACTAAGCCAACACCTGCTGTGGTTTGAGATACTTGTAGTCCAAGGAAGTAAGATAACTCTCCTATCATCGACATTTCGAACTCTTTTGACATATTTTGAGCAAACTCATGGCTCATCTCATCATTATTACTAGCAAAAATTAGATCATCAACATAGACAAGAGTGACTAGTAACTTATCCTCATCCATCTTTATGTAGAGATTACTTCCTGCCACCCCCTTCTTGAAGCCTTGTTGTTGTAGATAGTGATCCAATCTTACATACCAAGCTCTAGGAGCTTGTTTCAACCCATATAATGCCTTTTTCAACTTACAAACAAAGTTTTTTCCTTCTGCTAGATTAAGCCCTTCTGGTTAATCCATGTAGACTTCTTCCTTGAGTTCCCCATTCAAAAATACTGATTTTACATCCATTTGATAGATTTTGAATCCTTTTGAACAAGAAAATGCCAAGAACATCCTTATATCTTCCACATGAGCTACTGGTGCAAAGGTTTCGTCAAAGTCAATTCCTTCAATTTGTGAATAACCTTTACAAACAAGCCTTGCTTTATTTCTGATGATTTGTCCATCTTCATTCACTTTGATTTTGAACACCCACTTGGTTCCAATTAGATTATTATCCTTTGGATGACGTACCAACTCCCATGTCTCATTCTTCTTGATTTGAGGCATTTCTTCTTCCATGGCTTTTACCCAATGAGGATCCTTACTTGCTTGAGTAAATGTTTTTGGTTCTATCATAGATAGGAGAACAACCATCATTTTTCTTTGGTGTACTTGTCATCCTTCTTCGGGTTTTCATCCCTTCATTTATATTGCCAATAATTTTCTCTTCTGGGTGATGTTTTTGGAGAAACTTCACTTTTGAAGGGGTTTGAGATGGTTCCTTTTCCTCATGTTTTTCTTGATCTTTTTCCTCTTTTTCAGGTTCTTCTTCATTTTCCTCAATGAGAGGGTCAACTTCATGATCTTCAATTTCTTTTTCTGGAAGGTCTTCATCAATTTTCACATCAATGCTTTCAACTATTTTCAGTAGTCTATTATTGTAGCACTTGTAGGCTTTGCTCCTTGTAAAATATCTAAGGAATATTCCTTTGTCAACCCGAGAATCAAATTTTCTTGGCGAGTCATCATTGATTTTTATGAAGCACTTGCGTCCAAAAATCTTAAAGTATTTAACTGAAGCAGGTCTTCCTTTTCATAATTCATAAGGAGTCTTCTCATTATTTCATCTTAGTTGAGTTCGATTCAAGGTATAAACAACGGTCCCGACTGCTTCTCTCCAGAGTTTTGGCTGCAAGTCAGCTGCTATTAACATTATTCTTGCCATTTCTTGAACTGTTCGGTTTCTTCTTTCAACTACCCCATTTTGCTTGGGTGTTCTGGTAGCAGAGAGTTCTCTTTCGATTCCATGTACTTTACAAAATTCATCAAATTCTTTTGATGTGAATTCTCCCCCTCTATCTGTTCTAATACATTTAATCTTAGAATCCTTTTCATTTTCTACAAGAGCTTTAAGATTCTTAAAACACTCAAATGCTTCGGATTTATATTTTATGAAATATACCCACATCATTCTAGTATAGTCATCAACAAATAAAGCAAAGTACCTTTCTCCTTGGAGTGCCGGAGTTCTAGTTGGTCCACATAAGTCAGCGTGGATGATCTCCAAAGTTTTTGATGTAGAAAATTCCTTGGTCTTGTGGATGGTTCTAGTTTGCTTTCCATGTTGACATGGACCACATACTCCTTGATTTGGCTTGAATAACTTTGGGATGTTTCGTACTGCATTAATCTTGTTGATATTGATCAAGTTATTGAAACTTGTATGTCCAAGTTGCTTGTGCCACAACCAAATTTCATCTGTTTGACTTAAGTAACATTTATCTTCTTGAATTTTGTTCAAAATGTAGACGTTATCTGATGTTCTAACTCCTTTCACCACAAGTTCCCCTGAGGAAGAGTTCCTTATTTCACAATATTTAGTGCTAAAAGCAACATTATGTCCTTGATCACAGATTTGGCTAACACTCAAGAGATTGTGTTTGAGCCCATCCACTAGCGAAGCCTTTTGAGTCTTTCCTTTTCCATTAATAAGGGTAACAGTTCCTTTTCCAGCAATTTTGGGAGATCCACTTCCAAAGGATACATTTCCTTCCTTTTTGTTCAATGAGACAAACATCCTTTTGTCACCTGTCATATGTCTGGAGCACCCACTATCCACAAACCAATGGTTTTCATCACTGTGAGCACATAGAGCTAGGCCACATTTATTCATGTTGGGATTCTCATTTTTTGCTTCTCTTCTTTTGAGGGGGCAATGTTGTTCATTATGTCCATTATTATTACGTAATGAGAAAATTGGATCAAATTTGGCCAAGGGATTAAAAGAGTTGTAGGTCTTGATTTTTCCTTGCCCTTTGAGACCATATGGTTTGTTTGTTTGATCCTTCAATTTTGGTGTTTCACTCTTACGAGCCATGCAATGTTTAGCTTGTTGACCAAAATTTTTACAATAAAAACAATGCCCCAAAAAAATAGTTTTGTACCTGTTGTAATAGCAATGATTTGAATCAAAATTCTTCCTTGCAGTTACTCTCTCTTCATTCTTTGGATTTGAGATGGGCCTTTGATGAAATAATCTTTCTTCTTTTGGGTCGCTGGAAAGTATGTCGGCATAACTTTTCGCATTATTCTTAGTACTTGATGATTCTCCTTTAAAACCTATCCCAGATTTGTCATGTTGAGGTTTTTGATCATTTAGGATAATGTCAAGTATTTGAGAGCTTTCCCAACTCTTTTTGACTTGCTCCAATTCCTTCCTTAGAGATACTATTTAGGCTTCACGTTCTTCACAAATTTCTTCTTTTTCTTTTACCTTATTTTTCAAGAGGTCTTCCCTTCTTTTTGCTTCCTCCTTTTCTACCTTGAGAGAAATGATTTTATTTCATAATTTCTCATTTTCTTCAGTGGCACTCATTATCAATTCATCTACATTTCCTTTTATACTTGAATCATCATCATTTGTGAATGCCATGAATGATACTTCTTGGTTTCCAACATAGTCATTTTCTTCATCTGATTCATCATTACCTCCTTTCCGATGAGGGAAATGATTAGTTGATTTCTTTTTGATGAGTACAAATTCATCTTCATCAGACTCATCTTGCTTAGAGAAGAAATTCTTCTTATTTAACCCGTTTTTCTTGTATACCATCCTTTTAGATTTTTCCTCACCATCACTATCATTCTTAAGAGGACATTTTGCACCATAATGACCCATTCTTCCACATTTGAAACAAATAAGAGGTTACTTACCTTTTAGCTTAGATCCTTTCTTTAATCTTTGTACAAATTGTGCCAATTCGGATTCAACATCAGAGTCATCACTACTGGTATTCCATTCTTTCCCCTTTTTTTATTTTGAGGCTTTGTGTTATCACTGAAAATGCTGTTGTCAAAATTTTTGGTCTAGCTCAAAGAGTGGGTGTTTTCGCAGCGCCTGAATTATTTTTAGCAGTTTCGCAGCGCTACCTGTTTGCGTGGTTTCGTAGCGTGCTACGAAATTGGGAATTGGTTCAAGTTTTCAGCGAAGGTCTAAATCCTAGCATGCCTATTGTATAGAGTTTTGCTTCCCTCCAGGGATGTTGATGAGGGCAGTGACAGTGTGTCCAAGGAGGCACCCTATGATGATGCAGCTATTGTGGGTTTGGCATCAAGTACATTAAGGGAGTTATCTCTGAAGTCTGGTTCATGGGTGATTGTGAAAGATGTACATACTAATGTGGGAGACTTGCAGGAGATTTTGTGTTGAATCCTCCAGACAAAGAATCTATTAAATTCCATAAAACATAGAGTGTTTGATATTTGGGATTGTCTTTTCACAATCTGTAACTTCTTTCACAAAACAGGGCGCCACAATGGATTGAAAGATTTGAAAAATATTTATGATAAAGTTCATATTCACACCTTGTTCAAGGATAAAGATAAGGATACTTCGGCTTTTCAATCTGAGGATGATTGATTTTTCGGTCATAAGTGACCTCTAAGGAAGATTGTCTAAAGCAGAGGTTTGACCGTTTTGTCGTTGCATTGGAAGATGTTTCCAAAGATGCGCTACTTTTCTTAAAAGACAAAGCCTTGGAACTCTTGAATTCCTTGTTTCTGTTTCACTGCAAAATATGGTACCCAAGGTTAAATGTTTTTCCTATATATTGTGCTTGGTCTTTTTCCAATGGATACCTTACACTTTGTAAAGTCACTGCTGCACAGAAAAAGATATATGGGAACTGAAAGATCTAGGACATCAAACAGCTCAGAGGATTGTTCTGGTTTCTGGTCCATTGCATTCTGTGCGAGAAATAAACCAAAATTTTCCAAATTTGGTTTCGTTTTGTCTCGAATGAAGCTTAATCAGTTAATCAAAGATGGAATTATTACCAATTAGCGCATGGTGCCTTCAGGAAAATCCCTGATAGAAATAAATGGAGATTTAGTAAACGTCAAGAGCATTGATCTTTTCTCGTTGATGGGATTGGTTCGTGGTGAATTGTCATTGGCAGACCAAGTAGCAAGGTTAAAAGTTCTTCGAAAGGTAATGAAGATGTTACTATATACACCTGCGCCATCCGAACAGGGTTCTTTTCGTTCAAGACTTCCGTTCTATCCTCGTAAACTATCTGAGCAATCTTAGGATAAAAGTTAAATGTAATTTAATGTGGACATAATGCACTTTTAAACAAGAACGAAATTTCAGGTCATTGGTTTGGCACCGACGTGAATCATAATACAGATGGCGCTGAAGGAGTTAGGTTTAGCCTTTTGGCTGTTCTATATTCGTCCACGTCCTCGGTATCATGCTAAATCGAATCCTCATGACCGTGAATGATGTTAAGGGGCACATAAGAAAGGGCCTACAATTTATTTCTCCGGAGCCTACAGAATCGAGACAATTGGATGGCGGAGAATTCAAGTAGCAGACAACAAAACCAGTGAATCTCCATCTGGCGGTTCGTTTGCAACTCGTGCCTAACCTCATGATATCTTCCAAGCAGTAAATACTTTATCTGATGTGTTTTCTCAGAAAGGGAGTTCATTTGTTCATAATATATTACAGAGAAGATCTAGGTTGCTTCCAGAAGAAACAGATGGATCCTCGGCTTTACTTAATTCACCGGTTCATATCACAGCTCTGAAATTTGAGAATTAAATTAACCAAGTTCTTCATGGCCTAAAAAAACAGAGTCTCAAGAAGCAGAATATAAGTTTGCCCATGAAGAACTATATTTCCTCTGTTACTTACAATACCTTGTTGCTGGGAGAATTCATACATCCAGCAGTTGAATGCCATGGTGCTGCACGAATAGTCAGAGGCTGTGCAATTTATATCAGAGAAACTGGAGCACTTTGCCAAATAGTGGTGACCGGAATATACTCTTTAAATGTTTTCCTTTCTGCGCCAGTTATGATTCTTTTTATTTAAATTCATATTACAGTTTCAGGTGAAGATGATTTTTAGAGTTGGAAAGGGCTATTTTGTATACAGTAAGTCGAAGGCCTTAGCTGCGCTAAATGGTATGAGGATGGAAAACTCAAACAAACTGGAAACGATCTATGGGCACTGGGTTGCACTTTGTATCAGATGCTGTCTGACATATCACCTTTTAAAGATGGCAGTGAGTGGCTCACATTCCAAAGGATCATGGATAAAGGTTTCAAATTTCCTGAATATTTTTCTTATGAAGCACGGCACCTTATTGATTGTTTGCTGGATATGGACCCATCTAAAAGATTGGCTTCTGGCCCTGAAGGGTATGCTTCTCTCAAGAGTCATCCTTTCTTCAAGAGAGTTGACTGGGATAATGTTAGGGGTATGTTGGCTCCAAAGTTAGCCCCACCATTAACTGTTGACAAGGAAGATGAAGCTGAAGATGCTGGGTGGTTTCTTTCACATGCTAGATATGGTTCTACTAATGATGAAGCACCTCCCAAAGAGAAAGAGTTGGCCTCATCATCAGTGGCAGTAGAGAATAAGGAGCACAAGGCTAAATTTTATACTATCGATGCTTTTGACTCTAAATGGGAGAAATTTCTAGATCCAGGGGAGTTCATTGTGATGGTTTCATTGGTTAAGAAAATTCGGAAACTTTACAACAAAAAGATGCAGCTGATGCTGACAGACAAGCCAAAGTTGATATATGTAGACCTAGTCAAATTGGTACAGAAGGGTGAGATAGTTTGGTATGATAATCTTAAGGAGCTTAATGTCCAAGTGTTGAATTCTTCCAACTTTAAGATCTGTACTTTAAAAAGGATCACCTCATTTGAAGATTTGAAGACAGCAAGGAATACTACACTGACTTTACGTTCCAGTTGGGATTTATGAAGGCTTAATTTATTTGTGGTATGTGACAAATCTATCTCCTTCAGGTGTGAGGAGTATCTTGAGCAAAAGGTTATACCAACAGAAGGATCAAGACATTATTACTCATCTTCTGTGGACGGTCCAGTACGCAGTAAATTACCTTACATGGATGTTGTGGGAGGTTCCAAGAGTCCTTTAACAGAGGAGACAAGTTTTTCCTCAGGAGAGATATTTGTTGCAAGCAAACCTTTTCAAAACAATCAAGTGCTTAAGCCATGAACACTGGTGATTATTTAGAAAACCAGAGAGGAAGAGTGTATTTTTTGAAATCACACAGCAGTTTCGTAGCGCGCTACGAAACTGCTGTAGGTGATGATTTTAAAAGCACAGAGCAGCTAGTGTGATACCGTGAGCAGGAGATAAGGAAGAGAAACACTTGTTTATCAATACCATCTACAGCACAATCAGAAACATGTCAGCATTCCATACTTGGGGTTATTAAAAGATTTGGGAGCAGGCTGCTATGTTTTAGGAGAATGTTGGGAGACAGAAACCGATAAATAGGAGCACACCTTCTGGTCATTAAATGAGCCATCAGCGCTTTCTAGCATCCCAAGTCAGCATTCATCGCATCTGTAAGCTCAACCATCTCAACTTAACTAAAGGAGGACAGCTGTCACAGCATTCAAGAAAGCATCAAGCCTGCGAGGAGAAAAGAATTAGTGTTTTAGTTTGATTAGGACTTTATGTAATTACAGCCCAGCATGTTTGTAATTAATGCATTAATTAAATAGCATGTAGGAATAGTTAATAGCCACCTTCGAGGCTCCCCTCATGCTGGAGGAGGAAGCTCGAGGTGGTTTAGTTTGCTTGCCTATATATGGATCAATGTAGGATGTAAAAGGGGTTGGACTGTATATACAAAAACAGAGTTTTTTTTGAGCATATGTAAAGACTGTTACAGTAATGGTAAAACAGGTTGTTTCTTCTCAAGATTCTCAATGGATCACTGTGTTCAAATGTGATGATGGTTTAGTTTCTTAATGTTCTTTTTATAGCCTTGTTATAGAACAATCCCTCAGAATTCATATTATATGCTCTGACTTCCTGTGTGTTTGGCAAGCTGTGGGTTTTGGTGAAGCATGTTTGAACATCACTCAGAATTCATTTTTAATGCTCTGACTTCCTGTATGTTTAGCAAGCTTTGATTTAGGTAAATTATGTTTGAACATCTGATGATGCAAAGAGCCTTGACTTCCATGAGATGACTGTGATTTTTTTTATTAACTGTGAGAGACTCCATAGCCCAATGAAGACTAATTTGATGTATGTCCAGCCAGCTATATTTTTATAAATGTGTGAAGAGTTAGCCCTCTGTTGTTGTGATTAATTTTCTATCAAAAGCCTGTGAGAGAGCCCTCTCTGATTAGGAAGGCTAATTCCTAGTCTAAAGTCTGGTCTGAAACAGTTACATGAAACCTTGCTTGGTTGCAGCCCCTAGTACTGGTTTTGTGATAACATTTTGGTGCGTCTGCCGGGAGCTTAAGATTGGATTTCTGAAGGTAGCAGGAGTTCAAATGATTTTCAAGGCTGCAAAACTACCTTGGCGACTCCATTGTTGAAGAATTCAAGGTTTATACATTCATGGTGATTCCACTGGAGTTATGAAAGACCCAGAAGCTGACATTCTTTGTTCAAGGTATGCATGCATAGATTTCTCAGGAATTCATGGTTTTCCAAACCATTTTCCCAAGGATGAATATTTTTTAAGGAATGGTCCCAAATACAACGGAGAAGATTTGAGTTTAACCTTGGATCATATTTCAGATTTTTGTCATTTTGCTGAGCTTCTTAGAGTTAAACATGAGGATGTTTGCATAAGGTTATTTTATGATTCACTCCAAGGGAAATGCAAACAGTGGGTTGAATGCTTGCCTGCCAAGTCCATTAAGTCATTGCCAGACTTTTGGCTTATGTTCTTGGAGGAATGGATAGATAGGTCAGAGGTGGAAGTAAACTCTCCTTCAGTTGAAGGTTTTAAACAGTGGAATGATGATCATAATAAAGAAGAAACAAATGAATCTTTTTCTTTGTCCCTGTCCTCATATCTGAAATCTTTTGACTGCAAGTCAGAGGATAAGATGAAATTTTTTGATGAATTTGCCAAAGACATTGAGAAAGAAATTGAAGGTTTAGAAGGACAAATTCAGGCATACAATTTTCATGATCATGATCATTATTCCCAGAAATTTTTTATGACTGAACGCAAGGAGACTATGCTGGTTCCCCTCTCTTTTACGATTGAGGAACTGAACACTGTGGTTGAAGATCAGTTTACACAGCTGGAAAGTGTCGTGGAAGGACAAGCTGATCATGTGTTCTGGGATCCTGTAGCTGATTATATGGAAGAGTTTTACTCTCCAGTGTTTCAGATTTCATATGAAGATCAGAGACTATTTCAGTGGCAATGGTCTTTACACTATCACATTGGATCTGAAATCCGATACAGTCAGATAAGATTTCAGTGGCAGAGGTCATCACACTATCACATTGACCCTGAACTCCAGGACAGTCAAAGAAATCAAATATCAGATGAGGCTAATGATTGGCTGCATTGGAAGTTTCATATTGATTGAGCTGAAGAAGTTGAAATGGTTAGGGTAGGCAGGTAGGTAAATTGCAAATAAGCTCAAAGTTGGCTGAGCATTTATTTTTCAGTAGATATAATTTTCTTTCTCCTACAATCATGCTGGTCAGGCAAATTTTTGTTTGTCAAATCAATGGATAAGGCACTGGAGCTGCATGTTCTTAGCGCACCACAAGGGCACACTATCCCAAGTGGAGCCACTGTTATCACTGAAAATGCTGTTGTCAAAATTTTTGGTCTAGCTCAAAGAGTGGGTGTTTTCGCAGCGCCTGAATTATTTTTAGCAGTTTCGCAGCGCTACCTGTTTGCGTGGTTTCGTAGCGTGCTACGAAATTGGGAATTGGTTCAAGTTTTCAGCGAAGGTCTAAATCCTAGCATGCCTATTGTATAGAGTTTTGCTTCCCTCCAGGGATGTTGATGAGGGCAGTGACAGTGTGTCCAAGGAGGCACCCTATGATGATGCAGCTATTGTGGGTTTGGCATCAAGTACATTAAGGGAGTTATCTCTGAAGTCTGGTTCATGGGTGATTGTGAAAGATGTACATACTAATGTGGGAGACTTGCAGGAGATTTTGTGTTGAATCCTCCAGACAAAGAATCTATTAAATTCCATAAAACATAGAGTGTTTGATATTTGGGATTGTCTTTTCACAATCTGTAACTTCTTTCACAAAACAGGGCGCCACAATGGATTGAAAGATTTGAAAAATATTTATGATAAAGTTCATATTCACACCTTGTTCAAGGATAAAGATAAGGATACTTCGGCTTTTCAATCTGAGGATGATTGATTTTTCGGTCATAAGTGACCTCTAAGGAAGATTGTCTAAAGCAAAGGTTTGACCGTTTTGTCGTTGCATTGGAAGATGTTTCCAAAGATGCGCTACTTTTCTTAGAAGACAAAGCCTTGGAACTCTTGAATTCCTTGTTTCTGTTTCACTGCAAAATATGGTACCCAAGGTTAAATGTTTTTCCTATATATTGTGCTTGGTCTTTTTCCAATGGATACCTTACACTTTGTAAAGTCACTGCTGCACAGAAAAAGATATATGGGAACTGAAAGATCTAGGACATCAAACAGCTCAGAGGATTGTTCTGGTTTCTGGTCCATTGCATTCTGTGCGAGAAATAAACCAAAATTTTCCAAATTTGGTTTCGTTTTGTCTCGAATGAAGCTTAATCAGTTAATCAAAGATGAAATTATTACCAATTAGCGCATGGTGCCTTCAGGAAAATCCCTGATAGAAATAAATGGAGATTTAGTAAACGTCGAGAGCATTGATCTTTTCTCGTTGATGGGATTGGTTCGTGGTGAATTGTCATTGGCAGACCAAGTAGCAAGGTTAAAAGTTCTTCGAAAGGTAATGAAGATGTTACTATATACACCTGCGCCATCCGAACAGGGTTCTTTTCGTTCAAGACTTCCGTTCTATCCTCGTAAAATATCTGAGCAATCTTAGGATAAAAGTTAAATGTAATTTAATGTGGACATAATGCACTTTTAAACAAGAACGAAATTTCAGGTCATTGGTTTGGCACCGACGTGAATCATAATACAGATGGCGCTGAAGGAGTTAGGTTTAGCCTTTTGGCTGATCTATATACATCCACGTCCTCGGTATCATGCTAAATCGAATCCTCATGACCGTGAATGATGTTAAGGGGCACATAAGAAAGGGCCTACAATTTATTTCTCCGGAGCCTACAGAATCGAGACAATTGGATGGCGGAGAATTCAAGTAGCAGACAACAAAACCAGTGAATCTCCATCTGGCGGTTCGTTTGCAACTCGTGCCTAACCTCATGATATCTTCCAAGCAGTAAATACTTTATCTGATGTGTTTTCTCAGAAAGGGAGTTCATTTGTTCATAATATATTACAGAGAAGATCTAGGTTGCTTCCAGAAGAAACAGATGGATCCTCGGCTTTACTTAATTCACCGGTTCATATCACAACTCTGAAATTTGAGAATTAAATTAACCAAGTTCTTCATGGCCTAAAAAAACAGAGTCTCAAGAAGCAGAATATAAGTTTGCCCATGAAGAACTATATTTCCTCTGTTACTTACAATACCTTGTTGCTGGGAGAATTCATACATCCAGCAGTTGAATGCCATGGTGCTGCACGAATAGTCAGAGGCTGTGCAATTTATATCAGAGAAACTGGAGCACTTTGCCAAATAGTGGTGACCGGAATATACTCTTTAAATGTTTTCCTTTCTGTGCCAGTTATGATTCTTTTTATTTGAATTCATATTACAGTTTCAGGTGAAGATGATTTTTAGAGTTGGAAAGGGCTATTTTGTATACAGTAAGTCGAAGGCCTTAGCTGCGCTAAATGGTATGAGGATGGAAAACTCAAACAAACTGGAAACGATCTATGGGCACTAGGTTGCACTTTGTATCAGATGCTGTCTGACATATCACCTTTTAAAGATGGCAGTGAGTGGCTCACATTCCAAAGGATCATGGATAAAGGTTTCAAATTTCCTGAATATTTTTCTTATGAAGCACGGCACCTTATTGATTGTTTGCTGGATATGGACCCATCTAAAAGATTGGCTTCTGGCCCTGAAGGGTATGCTTCTCTCAAGAGTCATCCTTTCTTCAAGAGAGTTGACTGGGATAATGTTAGGGGTATGCTGGCTCCAAAGTTAGCCCCACCATTAACTGTTGACAAGGAAGATGAAGCTGAAGATGCTGGGTGGTTTCTTTCACATGCTGGATATGGTTCTACTAATGATGAAGCACCTCCCAAAGAGAAAGAGTTGGCCTCATCATCAGTGGCAGTAGAGAATAAGGAGCACAAGGCTAAATTTTATACTATCGATGCTTTTGACTCTAAATGGGAGAAATTTCTAGATCCAGGGGAGTTCATTGTGATGGTTTCATTGGTTAAGAAAATTCGGAAACTTTACAACAAAAAGATGCAGCTGATGCTGACAGACAAGCCAAAGTTGATATATGTAGACCTAGTCAAATTGGTACAGAAGGGTGAGATAGTTTGGTATGATAATCTTAAGGAGCTTAATGTCCAAGTGTTGAATTCTTCCAACTTTAAGATCTGTACTTTAAAAAGGATCACCTCATTTGAAGATTTGAAGACAGCAAGGAATACTACACTGACTTTACGTTCCAGTTGGGATTTATGAAGGCTTAATTTATTTGTGGTATGTGACAAATCTATCTCCTTCAGGTGTGAGGAGTATCTTGAGCAAAAGGTTATACCAACAGAAGGATCAAGACATTATTACTCATCTTCTGTGGACGGTCCAGTACGCAGTAAATTACCTTACATGGATGTTGTGGGAGGTTCCAAGAGTCCTTTAACAGAGGAGACAAGTTTTTCCTCAGGAGAGATATTTGTTGCAAGCAAACCTTTTCAAAACAATCAAGTGCTTAAGCCATGAACACTGGTGATTATTTAGAAAACCAGAGAGGAAGAGTGTATTTTTTGAAATCACACAGCAGTTTCGTAGCGCGCTACGAAACTGCTGTAGGTGATGATTTTAAAAGCACAGAGCAGCTAGTGTGATACCGTGAGCAGGAGATAAGGAAGAGAAACACTTGTTTATCAATACCATCTACAGCACAATCAGAAACATGTCAGCATTCCATACTTGAGGTTATTAAAAGATTTGGGAGCAGGCTGCTATGTTTTAGGAGAATGTTGGGAGACAGAAACCGATAAATAGGAGCACACCTTCTGGTCATTAAATGAGCCATCAGCGCTTTCTAGCATCCCAAGTCAACATTCATCGCATCTGTAAGCTCAACCATCTCAACTTAACTAAAGGAGGACAGCTGTCACAGCATTCAAGAAAGCATCAAGCCTGCGAGGAGAAAAGAATTAGTGTTTTAGTTTGATTAGGACTTTATGTAATTACAGCCCAGCATGTTTGTAATTAATGCATTAATTAAATAGCATGTAGGAATAGTTAATAGCCACCTTCGAGGCTCCCCTCATGCTGGAGGAGGAAGCTCGAGGTGGTTTAGTTTGCTTGCCTATATATGGATCAATGTAGGATGTAAAAGGGGTTGGACTGTATATACAAAAACAGAGTTTTTTTTGAGCATATGTAAAGACTGTTACAGTAATGGTAAAACAGGTTGTTTCTTCTCAAGATTCTCAATGGATCACTGTGTTCAAATGTGATGATGGTTTAGTTTCTTAATGTTCTTTTTACAGCCTTGTTATAGCACAATCCCTCAGAATTCATATTATATGCTCTGACTTCCTGTGTGTTTGGCAAGCTGTGGGTTTTGGTGAAGCATGTTTGAACATCACTCAGAATTCATTTTTAATGCTCTGACTTCCTGTATGTTTAGCAAGCTTTGATTTAGGTAAATTATGTTTGAACATCTGATGATGCAAAGAGCCTTGACTTCCATGAGATGACTGTGATTTTGTTTATTAACTGTGAGAGACTCCATAGCCCAATGAAGACTAATTTGATGTATGTCCAGCCAGCTATATTTTTATAAATGTGTGAAGAGTTAGCCCTCTGTTGTTGTGATTAATTTTCTATCAAAAGCCTGTGAGAGAGCCCTCTCTGATTAGGAAGGCTAATTCCTAGTCTAAAGTCTGGTCTGAAACAGTTACATGAAACCTTGCTTGGTTGCAGCCCCTAGTACTGGTTTTGTGATAACATTTTGAACGCTGCAAATTTGGAACTTGGGCTTCCTTTTCTCATCTCATAGGCAATGAGGATTCCATGAAGTTCATCCATCTTGAGAGTATGTAGGTCCTTCATTTCTTCTATAGCACTTACTTTGGAGTCAAATCTATCTAGGAAAGATCTTAAGACCTTTTGAACAATAGTGCTTTCTTCAATGTTTTCTTCCAATCCTTTAAGAGAGTTGACCACTTCAACTACTCGGAGAAAGTATGATGCAATATCTTCTTCATCATCCATTTTCAGAATTTAAAATTGTCTTCTATGAGTTTGAAGCTTTACCTTCTTAACTTTGGAGTCCCCATCGTATAAGCTAACTAGATTATCCCATATTTCTTTGGTCGAGTCACAATTCATGAATTTTATAAATTCAAAATCAGTGATTGCACTAGTGATGGAATTTAAGGCTTTTGCATTTGCAATGTAAGATTTCCTTTCATCTTAATCAGGTCCAAGGGACATTCAGTAGTAGGACATTCTTTTTTTCCAAAAACCAAAATTTGTGCCATCACACAGAGGAGGTCTTCCTGACACTTCTTAATTTCTCATTGTGATTAAGAATCCTTCTTCTAGCTGTTAGGCTGATATGAAGAAGCTGGCTATGATACCAATTGTTGGAAATACTGGGGGGGGGGGGTTGAATCAATATTTTCTTTCAATTGTTATTATTACCAGTTTAATTATTCAAAATTTAAATAGAGAAATGTATAAGTATAATTTTATTGAGTAAATAATAAATAAAATATAAATGTGTTCCAAGCTCCAACTTGGTTTTGATGAGGCTTCGACCCTATCTTGTCAAGGAACCAACCTTGGATTTAGGAGCACCAACTCCAAAGACACCAATCCTTCCAACTCTAAGGCACCAACCCCAAGGGCTCCAACCCTATCTTTCAAGATGAATCAGGTCAAAAGATTGTCCTCCCGCTCTGTCTTTAGCTTCCTTCTCCACTCGGCCTTTGACTTCTACTGTAACTTCTGCAATTACCAGACCTCCGGCTTCTACTGCACCTTCTGTGTCTGCTAGACCTTCAACTTCTACTGCACCTTCTACATCTGCCAGACCTTCGACTTCTACTACACCTTCTGCATCTCTAGCCCTTCGGTTTCCTCTGTTTTTTCAAGTTCATGAGTTGTGAACTTTCCTTGTTCTCTGTGGTAGATGCCTGATACACCTCACAGAAGTGAAGCGTTTCAATATATATATATATATGTATGTATGTGTTTTTCCAATGAATCGAAATGACTCATTTGAAGGTGAAGGGGCCGACCATGTTATCACCTTACCTCTATAATCTCAACCTTCATGAAAGTCAGAGTTATTCCTTTAATCCTGTAATCGCAACTTTCGGAGGTTTGCACATAACATAGCCAATTCCTCTACTGGCAACATAGCGTATGCGATATGATATTAAACAATTGTTAATAAATCTGGCAAGTCCACACACTTATCACAATCAACGGTTTGACATCCCTTAGAAACTAGTGATACTGCGGATGCGATATTGTATAAAGTCATGTTATAATGGTGCAGCGGGTCCACAATATTATATCGCAATCGAAGGTTTTACCATGACAACCCTATAAGACTTGCGATATGGCAGATGCGATGTTATATTAGGGCTGTTACTATAACCTGTTCGGGTCCGCATGTATTATCACAATCACAATTTTAGTGTGACATTGACTTCTGATGAGGCGGACACGATATTACATTAGGGCGTGTTCTATTGGAGCATCGGGTCCACGTATTATATCACAATCTATGGTTTGTGGGACTTCGACTGGCACAAGGATTAAAACGGCCTTAACCCCCACAGTTGAATGTGATCTAAGAGTTGAATATGAGATCGATGGCTAGGATTGAGTGCGGGACTTCAGCCATGATCAAGGAAATCCGTACTTTCCTACCCCCACAATTGCTAATCACCGTCGATCTGACTGATTTGTCGATCTGATGATCCAAATCTATTCCTCCGCCATTCTTCTTCTGCAAGCACTTGGGTTTGATCTCCTGTGACTTCTCTTCACTCTTCCGCTCTTTCGATAGCTGTTGCTCCTGTGGCTTATCTTCCTGTGACCTCCAATAACTCTATTTATGCTCCTCCGTTGTTTTCTTCCTATCAGTTCTTCTTGGGCATATATTACATGCAATACTTCCGATATGGCTCTTACTCTTGCTTGGCTTTCTGATGGCTTCTCTGTGATTTCCGATGGCTACTCTTTTGATGGCTCTTGTTCCTATCCTCCAATGGCTTCCCTGATGGCTTTCCTCTTTGGGTTTATTGCTTCTATTATGTTTGTATATATCTATATATATATATATATATATATATATATATATATATATATATATATATATATCTATATATATATATATATATATATATATATATATATATATATATATATATATATATATATATAGATATATATATATATATATATATATATATATTCATTCCATATGTTGTATTCAGTCCTTAGGTCCTTCATGGGCAACATTATGATCACAAGAATTTTCCATCACAAACACTGCCATATTGACATCAATGACAACCTTGATTAACAAGGGTATCTAAGATCCTATGGATGACATGCAGAAAAGCTAAGATGAAGCAAGAAGGGCCACACCAAGGACAACCAAATGAAGCCAAGATGATCAAAGGAGAATCAAGATGAGGTATGTATGCATCAAGGTTTAGTCATGTTATCATTTGTATATTGTTGAGTCATGGGAATAGTTCTATAACATGATCAAGTATGAAAGAATCTCTTTCACCAAGGACATGCTCGAAGGCATGTACTACAATGCAATGAAGGTTAACAAAAGGATATGCTCAAATAAGGAGTATAAGGTTGATGACTAAGAAGCAAGAAGAAATGCTGACAAGTCTAGGAAGCCAGCAAGGAAGAAATAATCTCACAAGAAACATACGTTGGTTGACCTATCTAGCTAATAAAGAAGCAAATGAAGAAAGAGATCAAGCATGTAAGAACAACATGATCACCGAGAATCACTATATAACAAAAATCTTTGAAGATATCTGCCAAAAGAAGGCATGACAACTTTGACAAAGAAAGAAAGGACCCTTGATACTTATGAAGGCCTTGGAGATATTGAAGATGAAGATAACCGATTATACTCTACAAAGATGTTGTGATGAAGAAGCCATCCAACAAAAGAAAAAGAAATGTTGAAAGAATATCAAGATGAAGTCATGATGGGCTACTAGGTCGAAGCATGTAAACAAGCAAGTACAATGAAGCATCCATGAGAAGAGTATTCCAAAGCATGGACAAGATGACAAAGGAGTAGCCAAGATGACAAGAAAACTTGATGTATGACAAGAAAGCTACTTTCCACAAAGGAAACAATGACATGAAAAACTAGGAAGGAAAGTGATCTATGGATGGTGCCCTACCTAGAAGAAGTTAAAACAAAGACTTCGTGACATCAAAGAAAGGAAGGTGAACAAGCAGCTGAAGGACCCCCGAAGAAGAAGTTACTGATGAATGAAAGAGTCCCTAGTTAAGAGGGAGCTCTGACTGATCCCTGATCAAGAAGGAGTTCTTGAATCACCCCTAATTACAAGGAGTGAGATTTGTGTTTTTCCATCTCATGGGTCATGCACTAGACTAAGACTGATAGCTGTAAGTCTAAATGAAGGCCATGAAGGGAAATGTAGATACATGATAGGCACAACATTCTTGTCTTCACGTGGGAAGAAATAATGGGAGGATTGGGTAATCATTTGGCATCCGATACTCTTTGAGGAAGTGTAGGGCATCCAAGACAAGAGTAGGCAAGAGGACATATATTCTTTGAGGGCTGGGAACCCAAGGCAAGAATAGTCCTAGAAGGGCATACTCAGTGAACACCCGAGTGGGTATGTACCTTGAGAGACAATGATGAAGGTGTCTATAAATCATTGGTCTCACCAACATTGTAGCTCACGGTCTCGTAGAGAGATGGAGCTGTTAGTCAAGGCCTTGCACTATGACAATGTTGATGGATATGATGCTATAACAGATGGATTACAAATCCAGTTTCTCTTATGTGAATTCTTCAAGATTGATAATAGCCAATCACCTTGGAATATTGTATGAATACCTCCCTATTTAAGAGGGAGTTTTGACAGAAATGTAACTAGCTTTGGTCTTCATAAATGTACTTTTGATATTTGTATTTATTCAAGAAAAGAAATATTATTTTTATAATATATGTCATGAGTTTCTTGCTCATTGAAATAGGTGTAGCACTAGTTAAAGTGCTATAGGTGAGTCAAATAGTCAAAGAAAAGTTTTAAGACCTTAAGGGCATGTTACACCTTGTATGTGTATGTATTATGGTCAAGAGAATACCTCCAAGCGAAGTCAAAAGCCTCCTCCAAGCAACAACATCCTAAAAGTAAGAAATCCGAAGCATAAAAGTCAAGTCAGCCTCAAGTCAACCTAAAAGAAAGAGCAAACACCTATATATAAGGGTCATTTCACCTCTCCAAGACAACGTAAATCATCTCTGAAATCAGCGAGTAAGGGAAGCCAAGAAAGGAGGAAATGAAGACAAGTTTAAGGAGCCTCTAGTGCAATGAAGAAGGAGAAGACAAGATCGAAGGTTAGAGGGCTGTTCTAAGGGCCAAAAACAACCACACGTGTGAAGAAAAGAGGTCTCTCTACCATCATAACAACAATAGTACATCAGTCCCATACTTATCACTATTTTGGCTAGAAATTAAGGTCTATAAGGCCTCCCTCTAAGAGTGAAGAAGAGACTCTCACAAACGAAGGAAGAAAGAATAAGGTCGAGGAGAAGAGGATTGCTTCTAGGGCTATAAACAGTGACACATGCGGAAAAGAGAAGGGTATTTCTACATAATAACAATATATAGTGAACAATCCATGAAATATCATTGTTTGGGTGAGAAATAAAGTTTAAAAGGACTCCCAAACCTAGAAAAGGAGCCTATCTCTCTAGCGAAGGTGAAAAGACCCTAATTCACTAAGGGTACCCTCCACACATAAGAAAACTAGGGCAACAGAATAGTAGTATAGTCATACACCCATACATCAAGAAGGATCTCACTTGGTCCAAGAAGAAGTCTACTTGAGCAAGGGATAGAAGAGGAACACTTCATCTAGAAGGCTCACTTAAGGAAGGTTTATCTCTAGACAAGAACAAAGAAGGAGGACGAAGTGCTGAGGGGAAAGTGTCAAAAGAAGGAAGCCTATGTGCCGGGAAACAAAGTGAATAAAGAAGAAAGGAGTTGACTTGTGCTTGGAGGATATTCTTGTCATGGGTCTAGGGTTTGGAATTAATCAATAAAATTTTCAATAAGAGAAATTCACGAAAGGGTTTTCCTCTGAAGAGAAGAGAGGTTTTGGCCCTGACAGAGAGCCAACATCTTATGTTCTTGTTCTTATGTTTTGGTAGAAATTTGATGAAGTACACACACATGCATTAATAATAAGAAGAGAACATTAAGCTAACAAGAAAAGTAAAAAGACTCCACAAATTGTTAGCAAGTAACGAAGAATCACACTACACCTAATTTTCCCTAGATTCTTCAATAGGGGCACCTTCCGATTTCTTTCTATGCTTAAGGGTTTTTCATGTTTCTCTTTGAGGGGAAGGTAGATTCCAATCTCATATTCCATAGTAGGCTATATTTTATGGATTCTTAAGGAACATATGTGGATAGGTGGAGTCCAAATTTTAATCCTAAGAATGATGTTCCTTCAATAGTTCTTGTGTGGGTCAAGTTACCCCACTTTCCGCTTGATTGTTGGAATGAAGAAAAATTTCGAAATATAGGTAATGCCCTAGGATGATATATTGATCATGCCAAACCATAGGAAGGGATTTTTACATGTGCATATATATGTGTTGAAGTGGATTTGGATAAGAGTTTGCTTGAAGTAGTGCACCTCAATCTAAATAACTAGACTTTCCTCTTGAGAGGTTGATTATGATCAATTTCCTTTTAAGTGCAAATCATGCCATGAATATGGGAACTTCACTATGAATTCCCCCCAAAAATTAAAGATCAGTAGAAGTAACTCAAGGAGGGTGAACAATGGAAACAATCAAAGTGCAAGTGAGGTCCAAATTGTCAAAATGTAATATTGAAAACCTCAAAGACAAATGGAGCAGGATGAAAAGCCCCTCCCTTTCCAAAAAAAATGGTTGAGGCGTAGGCTTCTTCTTTAATTAAAAATAAGGATATGGGCCCCCAAGGTAATAAGTTTGTAGTTTTGGAGTTGATGGGATAAGAGAAGAAAAATTAGATTAATGAAAATGAGGAGATCCCCCAAGACCCATCACCTAGTAAGTGTGCTGGTTATAGACTTGAAGATGTCCTTCAACTGCAATATGTGTTGATCAATGCAGGATAGAAGATGAGGTGGATTCTTAAGAAGAGGATTTTTTTCACTCTCCTAAAAATCCAAGAATCCCCCAGGGGCCCTTTTCCATAGGATCAATAGATAAATAATCTAAAGGAAAATGAGAAAGTGGATCCATGACATGAAATGCTAGGACATGGCCACGAGGAATACATAGTGGATCATTATGACAAACCAAAAGATCATAGCCACCAATGATATGAAAATCACTCGTGAGTGATCTCAGTTAAATAATTAATGAATGAAGGTATTACAAACTCATGTGCTCATGTGTGTCTATGTTATCTTAAGCAACGGATCGATCAGATTGCAAAATACACAGACATTGGAAAATGGAAAACAGTTTGAGAAACACAATAAGCAAATACAAGAACACAAAAATTTAATAAGAATTTCACCCAATCCTCCTGGGCTACGTCTTTGGTCTAGCTTTCAGTGGTGGCCTTCTTTTATTGTGTCTTTAAAGTAGAGTTTTACAGTGAGGAGTTCAATTTGAGTCTCTTGAAACAGATAATGCTTGGCAGGGTGGTTCTTAGATTCCCCAAGCCACTAGAGTGCACAGATTCTTTTCTTACCAAGTCTTGACTTCACTGGTCTTAAATGGGATGAGTCCAATCTAGTACTCAGTTCTCGACAGATATCCTCACAGGGATCACTTGAATCTCTCAAGCCTTCTGTCTGCTCGATGCTGCCTTACGCTGCAGGTCAGCTCAGCTCTCTATTTTTTTGCCTCTTGCTTCACTGTCTCTTTCATCTTTTTCACTGTTCCCTTTTTTGGTTCTTCTTGTTTTGTTCTTTGTCTGTTCATGGCTTAAAGCCAATCTATCCTTGACTATTCGCTTCCTCTTCCACCCCTTTGGATCACCTGCTATTGTTCGCTTGGAGTTCCCTGCCTTTACGTCATCACCAACGTCTCACTGGGAAGTGGCCACTTGTCCTCTCACGAACTGCACCAGCTCTTCCTCAACGGTTCGGTATTTTGGTTACGTTGTGAAATGATTCATCCACAAACTCAGCGATCAGATTGGACTTCAAACTTTATGTGCTATAGCTTATTTTCCCTTCAGATTCGGTTTCTCATCGGGCGCAATCTCTGCCATCAAATCTGGAGCCCCTAGATCCTACGGTGTTCGCTCTTATCACGCAGTTGACTTGCTTGACCGTTAGCCCGCGATGAGAGGCAGTTTTCTCTCTCATCCTCCGGACACGCATCGTGTAATGTATGGAATTGCTCGTTCTCTGCCAAATCCGCTTACTGCCCAAAATGCCTCCGATATTCCACTGGTTTTGGAGTGCGGGATCCACCTTTCACTTTAGTACTTTTTCCTTACGGTTTTCTGGCTTCCCATGTGACTGAGCACTCAGGGCCTTTCCTTCTTGAGGGGTTTTGCCTAGCGATCAGAAACGACCTCCGTTTTCCGATCTGGGCTTCCTAACTGCCAGTTTGTGTCCTGCGCGGTCTCCATGGGCCTCAGTCAGCGTGCTTTGATCGAGGTCCTCATCATTCGTTACTGGCTATAAACTACCACTGTCTAGAGGTCCTTCCTGATAGCTCTTTGTTCACAAGTTTGAGGTCTGTCCTGATTTGATACAGTCATAGCACTTTCATAATTTTCATGGATCCAATTCAGATCATGGCCTTCCCACTGAAAAAGCTTTTGGACCACCAAAAGTTGTTTTTCAAGCATCGACTAAGTGAGGGAACACTTGTCTCACTTGTCCAATCTCTATCCACTTTGCACTGCTCGGATTTGAACCCTTGAGCCCAAGTCTGAGGTACTCAACATCTCCCCTATGTGTCGTCCTCACCTTCCTATCCAGAATTGTGTCTTCCTACAATTCATTAAGATATTAAGGTAGCAGGTCATCAATAGAAGGCAATTGACTTTGCTCTTCGAGATCCTCAATTAGTGAAGGTTCAAACAGCCTCAAGCAATCTACATTCACGACTGAGTAGATGAGAATGTAAGCTGGTAGATCAAGGCGAAAAGCATTCTCACCAATTTTCTCAAGTACCTGATAGGCTTTAGCTTTTTACCTTCACCTTGCATCTTGTCCTTGCTGATATACAGCCAAACTTGGTCACCAACTTGGAAACTATGCTCCATCCAATGCTTGTCATGCCTTGCCTTGTATTTGGCTTGGCTCTTTTCCAGCTGTTCCTATACTACCTGGTGGATCTCTTGGATTTGTTCAATGAACCTAGTTGCCTTGAACACATCACTGTGTCCCTCAACTGTGGTGTCTTTACCAAAGACAAAATCCAAAGGAGACCTTGGTGTGAAAGCAAAACAGGTCTCAAAAGGAGATCTCTGTGTAGAATAATGTTTTGCTTTGTTGTAAGCATGCTGCACATAACATAAATGTTCATCCCAAAGCTTAGGATGCTTGCTGAAATATCCCCTGAGAAACTGGATCACTGTCCTGTTGACTACTTCTGTTTGGCCATCAGTTTGTGGATGAAAAGCTGTGCTTTTATTCAGTTTGGTGTCCTTCAGTTCCCACAGACTTGACCAAAACTTCCCCACAAATCGGGTGTCTCGATCAGATACAATGGAAGTGGGTAATCCAAAATGGACCCATACATGTTCAAAAAACAATTTTGCAGTTTGTTCAGCTGTAATCTGTTTATTACAAGGTATCAAAATACACATTTTGCTGAACCTATCCACAACAACATACAGATAATCATGACCTTTCCTAGATTTAGGCAGTCCTCCAATAAAATCCATGGGAACACTTTCCCAAGGGTGAGAAGGAACTAGTAATGGAATGTACAAGCCTAGTTTTCTATTGCCAGGCTTGCTTTTAGCACACATAGTACACCCTCTTACATATCTAGAAACTATCTCATTCATTTTTGGCCAATAAAAAAATCTTTGTAGCTGTGCAACTGTTTTACTTACCCTAAGTGACCTGATATTAGAGAAGTGTGTGCTTCTTGAATTATCTTTACTCTTTCAGTTTGTGGAATGCATAACTTCCCACAATGGTATAAGAGTCGGTCCTTTACATGATAATCCAATTCTTCTACTCATTTGCCTTGACTTAAAGTTGCGTATACATCTTTAAAGTCTACATCTTGAGCATATTGTTCAATGTAGCTCTCTTGTAACACATAATTATGCTTAAGTATAGTAGATGCATTTATAATGGGTCTAGATAACATGTCTGCAACTTTATTATGTATGCCATTTTTATATCTGATGACTAAATGGAACTGTTGTAGAAAACCCATCCATCTATAGTGCCTTGATTGTTGCAACTTAGTTTTGGAGTGTAGATATTGAAGTGGTTGATGATTAGTATGTATTACTGTCTCTTTGCCCATTAAGTAATGTTTCCACTTTTTCACACTTTGTACTAATGCATACAATTCTTTATCATATGTAGGATAGTTAACTACTACAAAATTAAATGTCTCAGAATGCTAACATATGGGTTTACCATGCTGTGTCAACACTGCTCCCATGGCATAGTCACTGGCATCCATTTGGATCTCAAATGGTCTTTGAAGATCAGGTAGTGCTAGTATAGGTGTTATACTAATCTTTTCTTTCAAGGTGTTGAAGGCTTTCTGCTATTTGCCTCCCCATTGAAACACCTTGTTCAATCTTGTTAAAGCATGTAAGGGAGCTACAATTAAGGAAAAGTTAGAAATGAACTTTCTCCAATATTGTGCTGCTCCTAAGAAGCTCCTAACTTCTGTAGCAGATTTGGGTTTAGGCCAATTCACAATGACTGCAACTTTAGAGGGATCTATCTTCAATTCACCACCCCCTACTATATGACCCAAATAATTCAGATATGTTTTGCCAAATTCACATTTTGAGATCTTAACATAAAGTTTTTCTCTTTTCAAAACATCTAGTGTCTACTTAACATGCTTTAAGTGTTCTTCCCATGTTTTGCTAAATATCAAACTGTCATCCAGATACACAATAACAAAATCATCAAGAAAAGGTCTGAGTACCTCATTCATTAATCTCATGAAAGTAGCAGGAGCATTAGTTAAGCCAAAAAGCATAACCAGCCACTCAGAAAATCCTTGCTTTGTTTTGAAAGTAGTCTTCCATGCATCTGGTTCTGCAACTCTGACCTGATGGTATCCACTATGCAAGTCTAGCTTGGAGAAATAAATAACTTCTTTCAATTGATCTAAAAGCTCATCTATGCGAGGAAGGGGATAATGATTTTTTATTGTTATCTTATTTAGTGCTCAGTAATCAATACACATTCTCCATGAGCCATCTTTCTTTCTCACCAAAACGATTGGTGACCCACATGGTGATACGCTAGGTCTGATGAACCCTTTCTCGAGCAACTCCTGCACCTGCTTCTTGATTTCTTCATTCTCTAAAGCGGACAACCTATACATTCCAATGTTAGGCAATGGAGCATATTGTTGTAAAGTAATATCATGCACTATTTCCTTTTTGGGTGGTGTTAGCCTCCTGTTGCAACAGGTGTTCATCTTTCATGATTGACATTTTTACATGCCAAATATGTCATACTTTGCATACTGCAATGCTCCATATTTCCTGAAAAGAGGCCATGAAAGTGTGTCAGTCTAAATGCCACTACTGTATCCCAATTTTGATGAGCTATCCATTTTTGAAGAAGTTTCTATTAAAGGGAAGTCCAAACAGCCTAATCTTGGCTTCCCTAGGTTTCAATTTCTTGTTTTAGAATATAGAGAGTCATTATCTGTCCAAACAGTTCAATCTTGGCAGATTTATAGATAGGTAGAGAAACAAAGGAGCCCAACTGCTTAATCTGGGCCCTTGGAAGAAATAAGTGTAGACTTAGATAGAGGGACAACAAAAAGAGAAAAGGATAATCTGGGTCTGCAAGTCCAAGTGCACCTATGCAAAAAGGAGAAAAAATGCTAGGTAAGTAGGCTGGGTAAGTAGTTTTTTGGTTGCAGAATCATGCTATGTAATCCATTTCATGTTTTCAGGTGTTATATCTTCACAGATCACAGTTATGATACAGTTTTCCATTCGGAGGAGCTCAAGTGAGGCATGTCTAACTCCCCCTTCTTCTCATTTCCAAAATCACTCACTAACTTCCCTAAAGGAGTCAAGATCTACTTGATATCTCTTACTTTCATCATTTTCCATATCATTTGCCTTGGTAAAGATCTGCTTTGCTCAAGGCATGTTCATAATTCCTCTATGAATCATTTTTCCCCATAAATAGCCTAATATTCACATACTTAGCGCTTTCTGATCACTTGTCATATTAACTACTAATTTTACTATGTAGCTCCCTATCTATCTCCCCTTCCCCTACTAAAAATATGTTAATAACTTCCCTACGTACATATTCCCACCCCTTGGCATTTTTTAGCCACATTTATCAAGTCTGGGGAAATATTAAGTCCATTTGGGACCTATATTTAACTCATCCGCGTTCATATTTTGTGATAAATTTGGTTCGAATCACACCCATGTCACATTAACCCATAAAAACCCACATTATTAAAGTTCCCCCCCCCCGCCATATGAAAACACACAAAAATTGTGCCTGGGCCCCATCCCTAAACGTCCGCCGCCTTGCTCGTGCCGCCGACCATCAGATCTGGCGCGCCCAAGATCTACGGTGGGCGGGCCTTTTTGTGCCCCGACGTGCCGAGGGTTAACGCCCGGGAGATGGGCGGTTTTCCCGTCATACTCCCGCCACGCGTCACCCTCTCGGATGTGGCGGAGCCACCTCCTCTGATACTGCCTGCGCACAAAAGCAGTGCGCCTGAAACCGAATACCGCCTTTCCTCCTCCTGCATCAGCGCCACATCATGCTGACGTCATCATCCTACATCGCCCTCCTGCCGCCGTGTCCTTGCCATGTCACCGCCATGTAGCCTCCTCCATCGTACCACCACGTCACTCGCCGTACTGCTGACGTCACCCTGCTGACGTCACCTTGCTAAATCACCCGCCATACTGGGTCCCACCGCATGATGTCATGCTGATGTCACCATCAAAAAGCACGAGAGGCGCAAATCGCAGCCTAGGAAGCCTGGTATCAAAATCTGAGGCTGTTTTTGATGCGCGATTAGCGCTCAGCGCTAATCGTGCATCGCTACGGGAAATAGGCCAAAATGGAAATCCCTTTCGTGGCTCGGCCTCCAGCAGGCCCAAAAGGCGCAGAATGAAATGAATTTCTTCGCGAAGCATTCAGAAAGGGGCAAACACAGTCTTAAAAGCAAACAGAGGGCCGAACAGTAGCCATGAAAGGTCGATGCAACAGTTTAAAGAGTATCAGAAGTAAGAAAGGCGCACATTCAGTGCCAAAGCATATCAAGGAAGCGACAAAGAGTATCAGTCGAAAGTTTTAAATGAAAACCTTTATTCCCAATGTAGGTGGACATTGAATGACCTCCAACAAAGTCAAAGAAAGCAGGAAATGCCAATCAAGGCTCTCCCATCACAGTTAATGCTCCTCAAAACCACTCAAGAGCATGGATCAAAACCCAAAGCATAGTTATGGCTAAGTGATTAGCACAGAGCCATAAAGACAACACATTAAACTCCTTTTGGTACAGCTGCACCCAGCGTAGCTCGAGGATATTTTCCCTCATTTATTTCAGACATGTGTTAGGTTAAAGACACTTATTACAACAGATCCGTCCGAGATATGATATTTATAGATATTTTACTTATAAAAACCACCCTAATTCACTGTTTAAAGGGTTGGTTGGTTGTATAGCTCCAAGAGAGACTCGCTCTGTATACCTGATGTTTTACTTAATCAAAGACTGCTGAAAAGCTTGGAGGAATGACTGTGTGCTGTGTATGAATGTTTTGAAGAATTGAATGTGGAATTCTTGTGTTGCAACATGACTCATTAAGTGTTTCTTACCTTTTGTTTTCCATTGATGTAGCATCAAAAATAGCAGAAAGAATGAATAGTTTTAGAATTTGTTTAATTGCCCTCTATGCTCAATTTCTGTTGTTTCTATATGTTTTCATCTGAATTAGAAATGAATATGAATTCCCTGTGGCTCATATTTCCCCTAATTCCCTCATGTTTGACAGTTATCTAGGGATTCTTCGCTGCTCCTAGATAGAGCTCATTCACCTTCCCTCTGCTAAGCTGAACGAGAGATTCTTAACTGCCTCTCATTCCTAGCCTTCACTCCATCCTTTAGCTTTGAATGATTGTTTCATGTGCAGCTAGCTTGCTCCATATTCCCTCTTGTGACCAAGAAAATGTACCAGCAGTCCTACTCCTTGACTCCACGCCCAATGGTTCTAAAACTTTCATGCTATCCCCGTCTCTTTACTTGAAAGCATCATCCATCCAACAAAAACTAAAACAAAACCCCTTGTACTCAATAACTAGCCTAAAATCATCATCAACAAAGCTAAATCCTAAAGAGAGAGCCCTCTCTGACTGTTGGTGGGCTAGCACCTGTAGTCCAAAGATTGGTTTGTGGTTACCTCGGCCGTATCCCTCAAGGAGCTAAGGGACAACCTGAGTGATAACATAATGGCGACTCCACTGGGGACATCCTCGGTTAAATCTCATAAATCAAGTTGGAAAGCTCCACTGGGGAAAAACAATGAATTTTCCAATTGCTGCATATTCCTTAAAACTACAGATGCAGCCTGAATGTCACCCACGAAGCCTTTGAAACTGTTCTTGCTTTGCATTTACAGGAGTAAGGAAATGCTGCTTTAGTCAAACTTCGTGCTAGTTTTAAGTTATAGATAGCTATTCCAAAATTTGATCAGTTCCTTGCTAATTCTAAAAAAGCATTCACAGAAAATACCAAAAAAAGTTCAGAATCTGGTTCCCAAAAGGAATTCACGGTATACAAGGTCAAATCTAGACCCAAACCCCCCAACTATTTTTGAAAATCCCAATTTAATCCCAAGGAACCTCAGGAAGTCCAGACCCAAACCCCCCAACTATTTTTGAAAATCCCAATTTAATCCCAAGGAACCTCAGGAAGCTAGAGAAAAGAGAAGATTTTGTTGACTTTAGCCCTGAAACAGTTTAGCCAAGCTGTGTTCCAACCCCTATCAAGGTTTTATTTCGTTCAACCCCCACTTCCCCTTGTTCATCGTCCACCTCTCAAAGCACTCCTTCCACACCTCCATTTACTGCACATACGCCCCTGACCGCTGTTGTTACAGCTGTTCCAGCTGTTCCTATTGTTCCACTTATCCCCGTAAACATGGTTAATAGATATGCACCCCTGCAGTTACCTGCTAATCCAGGGGCTATGCCGCAGGATTATCAAACTAAAATCACATACTTTGATGGAACTGGTTCTTGCATAGCCCTTCAGCATACAAAGAAGATGCAAGACTATTTTGAGAACTACGAGATAGATGATGATAGCATCAGAATGAATATTTTTATCCAGCGTTTGACATGTGATGTTAGAACTTGGTTTAGAGCACTCACAGCCAATTCCATAGCAGACCTAGAAGCCTTATACCAGTCATTTATCAACAGATGGGAAAAAAAGAAAGACCCCTTGCACATATTATCTGAATATGACACCATCAAAAGAGGCCCTCAAGAATCTGTCTTGGACTATTGTGCAAGATTTAATAATATTTATAATGCAATACCACAGAACTTAAGACCTCCACCTGATCTTGCTTTGTATAAATTCCTTGATGGTTTTGACACTGACATGGCTTATCAGTTAAGGGAAAGAGCCCCTCAAACCCTTGCAGACATGAAAAATGTTGCTGTTAGCGTAGAGGCAAATCTAATTGACAAAAGAAACAAATCTAGAACTGAGAGAAGAACTACCTTTAAAGAGGAACCCTCAGCCTTATACCAAAAGTTGGATGCTATTATCACTGGCATGCATAGGCTGGGAGACAAAGTAGAGAGTGTTGAGAGGAAATCATCATGGGAAGGACAACAACCCAATACCATAAGGAACCCAAATTTCCGGAAAACTCAGAATACAAATGTTGGTAGGTCTAGCCCAGACCATGATGTAAGGCCTCCTTTTCACGAAAATTACGCTGAAGCATCTACATCTAGTGAATAGACGGAAGATACTCACATGAACTTGGTGGATTTGAAGGCTGAGCAACAAATTTTCCTAACTCAACAAGACCAAGACCAAGATGAAGATGACCTTAATCAATTTCAGACTAAGTCTTGTGAGTCTTTTGATTTTAAACAAGGCTATGATACTGCTGTGTATGAGGTACACAAACAATATAGGCTGAGGACAAGAACCATAGATGTGCCTGAAAAGGTTAAGGCAAATGATACCAAGCAGCCGAAGAAGATTAAAGAAAAGGTTGCCTTCATGGAAACTGCTGGTAAAACAGTCCCTAATCCAAAGGATGTCACCATAGAGGACATAATAGAAATGCAATCTTCTAATGATCAGCCTCTGCCACCTTATTCCTTGAAAGAGAATTTGAACAACGTTCCAAAAAGCCCTCCTAAAACTGAAAAATCGCAAGCAATTACTTCCCTTAACGTTGACAAACAAGACCAAACTGCTGATACTCCAATAGAAAAAGGGAAGCCTGCCTCCCAAAATACTAAAACCCAATCTGAAAAATCGTTTGACTTAGAGGCAGAAATAGGTAAACTCAAGATTTCCATCCCCTTATCTGAACTTGCCAAACATGAAGTGTATAGGTGTCAGGCGGAAAGAGTCGATTGTGCGGACACAACCAACCTCCCTAGGAGCCTAAGACTCTCTAGTGACAAACAAGACAAACAAGAGCAATCCTTCTCTAAACATGCATTTACTATATGGGAAATCAAGTGTTTAGATCCTACCTGTAGTCCAACGCTGTTGTAGCAGTCCAGCTCCGCTGGTCCGGATGAGCTCCTCCTTCACTTTGAAACCTGCATCCACTAACAATCAAATGATTAAATAGCACTTGATAATCTCATAGAATAAAACATATTTAACACATAGACCAAGGAGTACATGAAACAACTCATAAATAACAAGTTATTGAGAAGAATGGACTCATTTGAATTAATAGGTAACAAAAGGAACAAATACAACCTGAGCCTTGGTGTTGTGCAAGTCCCTCCCAGGGTCCATCAAGAGTTCTCCTTTACTTTGACAAAGCTCACCCACTTCCAAATAGAACAAGCAAAGATGGCAATCTCTCCTCACAAGCTTCTAAATGGGAGTCCTAATTCCAGCAGCATTTACCCTTAGAAATGTATAGCTTCCAACCTCTCCTCCTTCTGGCCCAATGCCTTTATTTATAGTGCTCAAGAGGAAGTTAATCAGGTCCACCATCAATGGGATAATCCCCTCTTTGGATGGGATAGCTCCCTTATTGATGGGATAAGTTCCTCTTTGGTAGGGGTACATGAACCATCTGGAGGCGCTCAATACACGTCGAACAACCTTCTAGAATGCTCTAGAAATGACCACAAGTAACTTTTTAAAGATGAAACTTGCGCATTTTGACCTTTACAGGGGGACGCACCTGCCCCTTTACATACAGAGCGTCCAAAGACGCAGCTTTTATGAACATTGGGTGCATACCCGCAGGTAAGGTTGAGAGAACCTGCGTACCCAGAGATAAATACATTTATAAAGACTTTCTCTCTTTTTGGAGTTTGACATGGAGAGCAGAGGCATAAGACTTGCCTAAGAGGATAGCATGATTGTTGATAGAGCCATACTAACTGTAAATAGTCATGGTGACATTTTTTAGTGTAATAGATTGCCCCCTAAAGTGCGAAGCCTGTAATAGATTAGGGTTTTGTATTATCTAGGAAGGGTGAAGTGCTTTATCATTTCAAGGATTATCTCGTGGAGAGCCTGGTCAGAACCTGCAATTTTCAACACAAAATACATGTATAAGATTATATCATCACTGAGGTAGGCATTCCCATACTCAGGTCAAAACTTTAACTAACAGACTAACTACTCTGATACAGGAATGATCTTGCAGTACATCATAATCATAGACTTTTGTAGACACAGTATGGGCGCAGCCATCTGTTTATGATTAGTCTACTTAGATAATGAATACAAAACTCCTCGCAGCCTGGATGGTGGAAACTAGATCCAGGGTCTTCATTTCTACTTCCCGAATTGGTACGATTCTAGCCATGTGAATAAATGAGTTGATGTCGAACATGGTAGAAACCACTCGATTACTAGTCGATGATGCAAACTGTTAACAAGTGTGAGAGAGACCACCAGTAATGTCAATGGTTCTCAAAGTACCCAGTACAATCCATGAGATGTGAATGAATGAGTTGATGTCGAACATTTCACGGAATCCTTCGATCGAAAGTCAATGATGTAAACTGACGTCAAAGGCGAGAAACCTGCCATTGATGCATGCAGACTTCAAGGTACTGACGATTTCTAAGTCATCTCTCTAGATAATGTGCTGATGTCGATAGAAAGTGACCCGTTGCAGGCAAGCCCACAACACGAAATCATTGTTCAAGTTGAAGAAATGTTGCTGTAAGGACTGACTCAGGGGTGGTCAAATGGATGACAAGTATTTTGCAAATGAAAGTTTTACTTGCAGACCTCTTGAACACATAACGACACGACAGATGGCTTGGTGATGAATAACTCGAAGTTAATCCCCGGAACCCGGCTGAAGACTTTCAAAGTGGTTTGATCAACTGTGAGGTAAAAGATTTCCCAACCCAGGTGAATGAAAAAGTGTCGTGTTCAAGAGTGGTAATAAAGTTTCTTCTGAGACAAAGGATAACAAATAGGCTCATTCTTCTCTTTTTTCCCCCACCATTTCTGGCAAGTACCTCTTTATTTTTAACAAGCTTGAGGAGGATAACATATGCTTGATTATAAGCTCATCCTTCGGATGAGTCCAACCTAGTTTTGATTCGAACCCTAGGAAGGAGTGGTTCGTTCCTGTTTGTAATTGAACAGGTCCTTCACTGTGAAATGTTTAACGAGCCCAGTATAGGAGAAACTCGGCGTTTTTCATTTTTAGAGAGTCTGAAAAACTTAAGAAGACTCCAAGTTGAACTTTTTCGTAGATTTGTGTCCCTCAAGCCCGAAAAAGTATAAAATAATACCTGGGGGAACCGCTTGATCTTGCGACCAAGGAGTACTTTCATAATTAGTGTCACTGACCTGAAAAGTAAAAAGCGATCAAGGACACATCGTTTTATTTCCGTATCGAGTTTGAAACGACAAAAACCCGGCAATCTTTTCCTGATTTTACGGTCAGAAAAGAGATATAAGGGGACCGTCTTTTAATTCCGTTTTAACGAGTGTAAAAGAAACGCTCGACAATCTTTTCATATTTTAGGAGTCAGAAAAGGGCTTAAAAGATGACTCTGATATTTTGGTTCGTGAAAATGACAATTTTCCCTCTAAATCCCTTTGTCCTACACAAAAATGACACATTACTCATACCTGTTTAAGATAGGCAAAAATACATTGAAAAATATCCTTCCATGGTGAAAAATGAACAAACCTAGCATTCATTCATCCAAAAAACCTATAAAAAGACTTTTTACCATTTTACTGTTGAGGTTGAAAAAAGGGCTTTTGGCAAGAAACTTCCCGTGGTCGCTGCGGAGAATCCGACCGTCAGAATCGAACGCCGTCTCTTCCAGGTATTTCACAACATCCTCCTCTTCAATTTCATCCGATTAAAAGTTTGTTTTAGGTTTTAGTTTTGATTTTTGGGGGTTTTTGGGTTTCAAAAATCGCTCTGCGGGGTACGCAGGTGCCCTTAGGGTGACCTGCGTCCCCCGACTTTTTCCCACACAGGAAAAAGGTCGAGGGACGCAGCCCACCTTCAGGCCAGCTGCGTCCCGACGCTCTGTGTCCTAAACACGGGGTGCGTCCCCCGCGAAAGGCAGAATTTGAAACCCCAAACTCCACAAACAACCATTTGAATTTTCCCAAATCAATTCTAATCTTCATTTCTTGGTGTGTAGGGCACTCACCATGTTGGATTGGAGAGAAAGAGAGCACGAGGACGTTGATTTAGTCGCAATTAATCATCAACCTTCCATTGATGCCCTAAAAGCATGCGGACTATATAAATATTGGGCCATACCTGGCATGAGGGCTCAGGTGAGATTCTTGGAGTGGCTGGTTGAGAGATGGAACATTCATGAGCAATGCTTTTACATCGGAGGACACCAGCTCGAGATAGAGCCCTCTGACATATACTTTCTCACTGGCTTGCCAAATAGGGGCGAGCAACTCAATCTAGCCGGGACTAGGCCGGGTGGCCAATCCCTTGCTAGTCTCCGGGCAGATTGGTGCACACCCAATGCACACCATGCGAAAGGCGTAGAAATCAAACACATCTCTCTGCGTGAACTCAAGGTTATAGCTTTCACGGTTACTAGAATTTGCGGTGCAGCCGCTTTACATATTGCCACCGGGTCCCAAATGCGGATGGCGATTGACTGTTTCCAAGGCACCATTTTCAACTGGTGTGATGCTGTGTCGGCCAATATGAAGGGCCAACTGACTAGGGCAAAGAACGGACAACTGAAGACCTTTGGATATGGGCCTCTAGTTGTGAGCTTTGCCTTAGAGAGAGTCCCGATGCTGATCCCTCAGCAACTCACTGTTGAAATCTTGGGTCCTCGGGAGCCAAAGCTGATACGATGGGTTACGGTGATGGCCCGACATCCTGACGAGGGCGCGGCGGTTGTTCGATTCCCTGATAGTTATTTTCACTGGTTAGAGGACCAGGTTTTTTCGATCTAGGACTTTTCGTATGCTGGAGTAGATTTTCGAGGTGATCCGGACATGGTTCTTCCACAGGGAGAACAATGGGATGATAGAGGTACTTTATTTTTCACAAGTTTTCAAATTATATATTTTTTTGTTTTTTATATATATCATCTCAAAACTGACAGTAAAAATTTTCAAAATGCAGATGTTGGTCCACAGCGCCCAGCCAACCTCCGGCCTTTTGAGAGGAGACATCCAGTTGCACCGGTACCGGCCCCACAGGATGCGGCTGCAGAGTCACTGGCTGAGTTGGAGTAGGATCTAGAGCGTCTGACGGCGGATATACCTGAGACTACCATAGATGATATTCCTATCAGACTTCAGCGCTATGTAGTCGCAGTCCCTGGGCCGTTTAGGAGATTTTTGTGTAAGGTAGCCCGTGCAGTGGTGTCGTATAGGGAGCACCACCAGTGATTGGCTAGCCACTTTTGTAGACACATATGACATTTTTGGCTTTTTGTACTTATCATTTTTGCCGATCATAAGGTGTTTTTCAACCTATGATCGAAGACGATGTATATTTTTTGACACACTCCTATCTATATATATATCACTATTACCGGCTTATCTTGTTTAACATATGTGATGAAAAGTTTTTAAATTTACTTGCATGATTATCGTAAATGTCTGTCCAACATTCGAGAAGCAATTGCATCTGCTAATGTATTTAAAGACCTCGGAATATGCTGATATTAAATGTAATCAAATTCACGTTCCAAAAGACGCACTCTCAAAAACAACCTTAATAACACAGGATTTCTAATAGCATATACTCTATTAAGCTGTAATACAACAAGTTCAGAATCTAACCTCACTATCAAACGCCGAATTCCAAATGAAATAGATTCGGATAATAATTCAACCACTGCACTGTATTCTGCAATGTTGTTCGTTGTTTGACCGAGGCTTACCCCATGCATAGAAACTAACTCGTCAGAGGGCGAATAGATAACCCAAGCTGCGGAAGAGATATTCCGTGTACTACGACAAGCACCATCAGCAAATCCGATGTATGTTTGGAGAGGCGTCGACATCTGCAATATCAAGAGTAAAACCAAGATAAGCCAGAATAACGACGAAAAACACACTCTCTAAGCTAAGCACACTGACTACACTAACAAACATGCTAGCTAGAAAGAAAACCTAACCTAACTAAAAATTCTCTATACCCACCATTTAAGCATAATACCTCTTTAGGTAAAGTCCATTTCTGGGTTTACCCAAAGAGTCCCCATCAAAATCTACCAGCTCATAAGCCCCTTTTGCTAGCTTTCGCTTTACAATGTAGGGTCCATGCCACATAGGAACGAATTTTCCAGCACCTAGCTTATCGTTAGCTTGATCATATAATAGCACTAGGTCTCCCTCTGAAAAAGTTCGAGGGGTCACATTTCTATCATACTGAGCTTTCATTCGCTTCACGTGAGTCTCGATTGCCAATGCAGCGTCATGTCGAGTCTCATCTAATTTAGCTAAGTATAATAAACGTTTCTCCTCTTCGGAAGTAGCTGGAAGTAATTCGACAGCCATTTGAAGTGATGGGATTTCGCATTCAATGGGTAACACAGCTTCCAAGCCATAAACTAGCTGGAAAGGAGTGAACCCTGTTGAAGTTTTTACTGAGGTTCGGTATGCCCATAGCGCTGAAAATAACATGTTGTGCCAATTCGACCGATGAATACCAATGGTTTGTCGGATCATGATAACTAGAACTTTGTTGATAGACTCAACCAAACCGTTGGCTTGCGGATAATAAGGAGTAGAGCTATCGTGGCGCAAACCAAGCTGGCTTGTAAGCTCAGTCATCATGATGTTTCGAAAATGGCTCCCATGGTCAGTAATGATTGCTTGTGGGACACCAAACCTAGTTATAATATGATTGAATACGAAAACTGCAGCTGTTTTGCCGCTTGCGTCGAATGTAGGCATCGCCTCGGCCCATTTAGTAAAATAATCAACCGCGAGGATGATATACGCATGCCCCCTGGCCGAGTGAGGGTTACAAGTAATAAAATCGATACCCCATTTGGCGAATGGACCAACGACAATTATAGGGTGGAGAGGAGCAGGTGGTGCACGCATCTTGCGATCAAACACTTGACAGTTGTGGCATTTCCGGACTGCAATGATACAATCTTTAAACATAGATGGCCAGAAGTAGCCAGCGCACAACACCTTCTGAGCTGTGGCATACCCAGACATATGACTGCCACATGCTCCAGAGTGACAATCATTCAAAACTCTCTCAGCCTCTTCGTGAGTTAAAAAACGTCGAAAAACTAAGTCTGCCCCACGGCGATAAAGTGTATCTCCAATAATTTTGTATTGCTGGGATTGAAACCGAATTTTTTGACGTTCCGACTTTGAAGCTTCAGGCCGAAAGGTTTGGGTTTGGAGATAGATGATTATATCCCCGTACCACGGATCTAAAGTACTGATAAGAAACAAAGATTCGTCCGCAATGGACTCCTCTGCCACAGTCTCTGTGTTAGCACGCGGGAAATCACACATCAATTCCGCAAAAACTAAGGATTTCTTAGACTTGGACTTCTCGAACTCCAAGTCGAACTCTTGCAGGATAACGATCCATTTAGAGTACTTGCCCCCTAGCAGTTGTTTTGTCAAAATATAAATCATAGGGTTGCAATCCGAAATAACTGTAGTTTTACGGAGAAGAATGTAGTGACGAAAACGCTGGACAGCTTGAACGGCTGCCAGGGCCAATTTCTCCACATGCGAATATTTCAGCTCAGTGGGATTTAAGGTCCTACTAAGATAATATATCACATGTTCCGCTCCGAATTCATCTTCTTGAACTAAAACCATTCCAATGGTGGAATGCGAAGCTGCGAGGTATAAGAAGTAGTCCTGGTTGTAGTTGGGAGGATGCAACAACGGTGCATGGGTCAACGCGTGTTTAAGTGCATCAAAAGATTGTTGGGCAATCTCGTCCTAAAAGAATTGAGCGTTCTGTTTCAACAACCGTGTAAAACCTTTAGTGACCTCGGCGTAGTTTGGAATGAATCGGCGTAAAAAGTTCGCTTTCCCTTGCAAACTTTGGAGTTGGCGCAAACTCGAAGGAGGAGGCAATTTGATGATAGCTTCGACCTTCGAGGGATCGACGCGAATGACGGCTTTTGAAACAACAAATCCCAGCAATTGACCCTTCTCTATACAGAACACACACTTGTGGGGATTCAATCGAATTCGATAATGCCTACACCTCATAAAGATTGCTCGTAAGTGGACAAGGTGATCAGCTCGATGTAAAGAATGAGCAGGCAAATCATCGAGGTACGGTTGCACAATGTGCTTGATGTCATGAAATGCATAAGACATCGCCCTTTGAAAAGTGGCCCCGACATTCTTAAGCCCAAAAGGTAATTTGCAATAAGCAAATGTCCCCCATGGACAAATGAATGCCGTTTTTGGTTGGTCGGCAGGTAGAATATTGATTTGATTATAGCCCGAAAAACCATCCATAAAGGAAAACATTTCACTTCCGGCACAATCATCAATAATTTGATCGATATAAGGCGTAGGATAGTTGTCTTTTGGACAAGCTCGATTGATATCCCTATAGTCGATACAGATTCTTATTGTTCCTTGTTTCTTGTTGACCAGAACAATATTCGATACCCAATCCGTCAACGGGATCGGATAAATGAAACCTGCTTTCAACAACTTTTCGACTTCTGCTTTAATCGCAGCCGCTTTCCGAGGGTGAATCTGACGCAACCGTTGCCGGACGGGTTTAGCATCCGGGTAGGTCTTTATTTCATGAACAATAATGGCAGGATCAATTCCCGGCATTTCCTCGTAAGACCAGGCAAACACATCGCGGAATTCTTGGAATAGGGCCTTGTAAGTTTGGATTTCATCTTCTGTACATGAGGCACCTATATGAATGTTCTCCTCAATTCCGGGCTTCACTGAAATATCAATGGGAATAGTACGAGAAATATTCCCTAAATTCAACTCTGAATCAGAATGTTTCGTTGGATTCTGAGCGTCTTTGACATATTCAGCGGTAAAGATAGATGAAAAATCATTTTCAAAAGCATCATCCTTAGGTAAAAACGAAGATCTGTGATGGAGATCTTCCCATGGTAGATCGTCTACACTTAGGATTTCACGAAGTTGCTCGTCAGATGACACAACTTCAGGAAACGCTATCCGTTCTAAGGTTGATGTGAAAAGTGATTCTTCACTGACCACATTCATTTGGTCGAGCTCGGTTGAACGCGAGTCGGTAAAAGACATGACAGCTTCATAAGCAATTTCATATGGACTCAAAGGCATAGCATCACCGAATGAGTCTATTTCAGATTCAGATGGGACGATCCAAGGATCATCATAAATAATGTTTTCTGATGTAATCATATGAATTGATGCAAATGAAGGGTCTGCGTTGATTGGAGGGAAAGGAAAAGTTCCCAGTAAACCGGAATCTTTAACTAAACCTACGCCAACGTCCCTATAGGGGATTGTCGTCTTACCGACATGCTGGATACTCTCTGAAGAGGCTAGGTCGGATGAAAAGTATGTCAGCTGATCAATGGTCACGATCTTACCGTTATATGGAAACTTTATTACTCTGAAGACCGATGAAACGACTGCTGTCATAGCATATGACCAACTTCGACCCAAAAGAAGGTTGTAGTCTAGAGGGGCATCAACCACCTCCACATCCAGACTAACGGTTTTGCCTTCTACCCCTATAGGTAATTCCTGTAGAATACCAAACGGACGGAACCCACGACCATCAAAGGCCTTAAGGATGGTCGGGGACTGGTTCAACGAAGGAGAACCAAGTGATCTCCAACATTGAATCGACATAATACACGTAGAAGCTCCCTCATCAATCACAGTCCGATGAATAGGCCTGTTTTTGACTATCACTGGAATTTGGAAAGCCATTTCATGGGGTAGACGCGATGTACTATTTTCTAGATCGAAGATTATCAGGTTCGGGTCCTGAACATCAACAGCTCCGATAGCCGACAAAAGTAATTTTCGTTGTGCTGGGCATGATTGCAGCACTTCTAAAGCCGACATTGCTGAGGGTGAAACAACTAAGTCCTCAACGATGTTGTAATTCTGGGCCACTCTCGCATGTGGATTGAAAGCAGACCTTCGAAGTACACCCTTGGCGGGCGGTTTAATTACTAGGTCCGGGTTAGGTTTCTCGATCTGTAGTGGATCGGAACCGGGAGCTGAGGTTGATGGGTTAGAGTGAGAAGATTCTGCTTCCTTACCATCAACAGGAGCCTTACTACCATAATCTTGTGATCGAGTCGCAATCCTCACATGAGACATCATCAAAATGGGTTCTTCACTGGCAGTCGAGGAAGAACCTATCATCTTACTTTCTTGCTTTGGAAATGGATCTTTTAACACAGCAGGAGTGGGAGAACCTTTGACTATTTTCACAATGCAGACTTCAAGGTACTGACGATTTCTAAGTCATCTCTCTAGATAATGTGCTGATGTCGATATGACTCCCATTTAGAAGCTTGTGAGGAGAGATTGCCATCTTTGCTTGTTCTATTTGGAAGTGGGTGAGCTTTGTCAAAGTAAAGGAGAACTCTTGATGGACCCTGGGAGGTACTTGCACAACACCAAGGCTCAGGTTGTATTTGTTCCTTTTGTTACCTATTAATGCAAATGAGTCCATTCTTCTCAATAACTTGTTATTTATGAGTTGTTTCATGTACTCCTTGGTCTATGTGTTAAATATGTTTTATTCTATGAGATTATCAAGTGCTATTTAATCGTTTGATTGTTAGTGGATGCAGGTTTCAAAGTGAAGGAGGAGCTCATCCGGACCAGCGGCGCTGGACTGCTACAACAGCGTTGGACTACAGGTAGGATCTAAACACTTGATTTCCCATATAGTAAATGCATGTTTAGAGAAGGATTGCTCTTGTTTGTCTTGTTTGTCACTAGAGAGTCTTAGGCTCCTAGGGAGGTTGGTTGTGTCCGCACAATTGACTCTTTCCGCCTGACAAATTGGCGACTCCGCTGGGGATCGAACCCAGAATCTCTGGTTTCGCAGACCAGAAGTGGCGGGTGGAACAGTTACCCCGGCAACCTGCTTAATGAATAGACCGGCACAAGTTCCTCCACTTTAACCGTCTCGAGTGAAGTGAACCCCCCGGAAAATCCAAGTGAGTCTAGCCGACGTCTGCTCCAGGTACAATGGGATCTTCCCTCCACCGTCACCTCGGTAGAATCCTAAAGATAATGGTCACTAAGGTTACCAACCGCAACAAATGCACCTGGGGGAACAGTCTACACTCCGACAGCACGCAAGGGCAGAGTATCAAGCTCAATCCCCTTGTCGGTTCCTTGACAATAATCCAAGGTTTACCGACAAGTGACCCCTGGCTCCTCGACAATGGTTAATCCGAGGTTTACCGTTTGTAATACGTGCGTGTCTGGCGTCGTTCCCAACGAGGGGGGATTGATCCCCTCATTGGTTCGGACACGAGCTCGTGCTTCTCCTTTAAGAGGAGCTTTCCCAGAGTACAAATGAGACAATTGGATTTATTCTATCACAAGATAAGCTACTTGTTTGGTTTTGTTGTCTTGGAGAGTTAATTACTCACCTACTCCAAGACACTAGCCTGATCTAAATTGGTGTTTCAGAGCCCTAGTAAATAAAAGTTACTACGTCGATTTTACTTTAAGCGTTAATTTTATGGTTTTTCTTAAAGACAAAAGGTAGCGGAAGTGAAACCAATGGTGTGTAGACTCGACTCAAACCACTACAAAGATGCACCTAAGATGATTTACGCTACTTTCCTCTTTCAATGAAATTCCTAACTAAGAGAGTTGAGAGATGCAAATTTTATAGAAAACAACTTTCTTAGTAAAGACAATCAAAGAAACAATTCTTTTTATCTTTTCAAGCATACAAACATGACCACTCCTTACGTGCACGAAAAAACTCTTTTTCTTTCAAAATGCCTCAAAGCTACTTGAAACAAAACTTTTCAAAGGAGATGTTTTTGTATTTTCTCTTTTTTAATAAAGCATATAAATCTATCTTAACGAAAATCAATCTTAAAAGCTATAAAATCTATGAAAACTTGACTCACAAGCAAATCAAAAAGAAATTTACACTAAGTAAACCTAACGAGGCAAGAGCCTACAAAGATGATTCTAGGTTGTTTTACTTGACCACAATCAAGTCAAGGACCATCTAATGCAGAGTCAAAAGACCAGTCAAAACAAAACTCAAATCTTTTTGTTCTTTTTGTAAAATGGAATTCAATACTCAATCAACAAGCACTTCGAAATTTGCCAAAGAGACAACTCAATGGTAAGTTGCTCTCACAGGTAGACTTTATGACAGGTCTGACTTCTAAGAATGCTGACAAAACCAGAGAGATCTAAGGCTTGACAAATTCTACCGCCAAAGTCACTACAAGACCTACTCAAAAATCAAACCCTAGGGCTTAAACTTCTATGAAATCCACTAAAACACTCAATGCTATCGAAACAAGTTCAGGTGAAGATCTTTGACAAGAGACTAATGGATCTGGGCAGTAAAAACTAAGAAAAAGCAAAATCTAAGAGAAAAAATGCAAAAAATGGAATTTTCTTAAATTTTAGCAGGGGACGCAGGCAACCTGTTAAGGCAGGTGGGGGCCCGATCTGTGCACACAGCGACAGTGCATCCAGGGACGCACTGTGCAATACTCAGAGGGTGCGTCCTACTGGAAAATTCAAGAAAAACTAAATTGAATCTAACCCTAAGCTAACCCACCCAAAAACAAAGTCACAGAGCCAAAAACCAGAAAATAAATGACTTTTCTCAGAGCAAAGTTGCATACAAAGGAAAAGACTTTCACATCAATGGAGTCACCAGTGGAGTCGCCAATTTGTCAGGCGGAAAGAGTCGATTGTGCGGACACAACCAACCTCCCTAGGAGCCTAAGACTCTCTAGTGACAAACAAGACAAACAAGAGCAATCCTTCTCTAAACATGCATTTACTATATGGGAAATCAAGTGTTTAGATCCTACCTGTAGTCCAACGCTGTTGTAGCAGTCCAGCTCCGCTGGTCCGGATGAGCTCCTCCTTCACTTTGAAACCTACATCCACTAACAATCAAACGATTAAATAGCACTTGATAATCTCATAGAATAAAACATATTTAACACATAGACCAAGGAGTACATGAAACAACTCATAAATAACAAGTTATTGAGAAGAATGGACTCATTTGCATTAATAGGTAACAAAAGGAACAAATACAACCTGAGCCTTGGTGTTGTGCAAGTCCCTCCCAGGGTCCATCAAGAGTTCTCCTTTACTTTGACAAATCTCACCCACTTCCAAATAGAACAAGCAAAGATGGCAATCTCTCCTCACAAGCTTCTAAATGGGAGTCCTAATTCCAATAGCATTTACCCTTAGAAATGTATAGCTTCCAACCTCTCCTCCTTCTGGCCCAATGCCTGTATGTATAGTGCTCAAGAGGAAGTTAATCAGGTCCACCATCAATGGGATAATCCCCTCTTTGGATGGGATAGCTCCCTTATTGATGGGATAAGTTCCTCTTTGGTAGGGGTACATGAACCATCTGGAGGCGCTCAATACACGTCGAACAACCTTCTAGAATGCTCTAGAAATGACCACAAGTAACTTTTTAAAGATGAAACTTGTGCATTTTGACCTTTACAGGGGGACGCACCTGCCCCTTTACATACAGAGCGTCCAAAGACGCAACTTTTATGAACATTGGGTGCGTACTCGCAGGTAAGGTTGAGAGAACCTGCGTACCCAGAGATAAATACATTTATAAAGACTTTCTCTCTTTTTGGAGTTTGACATGGAGAGCAGAGGCATAAGACTTGCCTAAGAGGATAGCATGACTGTTGATAGAGCCATACTAACTGTAAATAGTCATGGTGACATTTTTTAGTGTAACAATAGGCAACAAATTCAAAGATCACTTCAAATGCCAGAGGTTGAGGATGATGTGAATGTTCTTGATGATCAGCCTGAACTGCTGTTCGGTCTTGAAGTTAATGGAAAATCAACATATGGATCTGTTCTACCTTTTTATGTCAGTTTACACATACATGACAAAGTCTTGCACAATGCTATGTTTGACTCAAGTGCCTCACACAACCTTATGCCCAAAGCTGTAATGGAAAAACTCAACCTTGATGTCACAAGACCCTACAAAGATCTATTCTCCTTTGACTCAAGTCAAGTCAAGTGTTTAGGCCTTATCAAAGACTTGTGTGTCTCCTTAGTCCAATATCCCAACAAGACTATCCTCATGGATGTGGTGGTTGCTGACATTCCACCAAAGTATGGCATGTTATTATCAAGATCTTGGGGAGCAAAACTCCAAGGATCCCTCCAATTAGACCTCTCTTATGCCACTATATCTGTCTTTGGGCAACCAAAGAGACTATATAGAGAAACACTGATGAAGTATGTGATAACTAGTGAGGATAAGCCCCAAAATTTTCCTATTCACTCAATCCATTCTGATATGGATTCTTTTATTCTATTTAATGATGAAACAAATACTCTCACTGATGACAAGCCCTTGGCTTTAGAACTAAAAACACACACCGATGAAGAATTGGTTGCCCATACTGATGAAACTGTCAAAACAATCAAGGCAACCAGCATACAAGAAAAACCTCCCCAAACAGAAATTTCAAATCTGTCCAATCCTAAAGTGACTGAAACTCTGGATACTAACCACAAGCAAGAAATCACATGGTATTTAGAGTTTGATGGCTCTGTTAACAAGTTAGGAGCAGGGGTAGGTGTCTGGATTCACAATACGCATAACAATCATGCAGAAGGTCATGCCTACAGACTAAATTTCAAATGCACCAATAACATGGCAGAGTATGAGGCTCTCCTTTGAGGCCTTAAACTGCTCAAAGCTCTAGGAGCTGCAAAAGTGTCTATTCTAGGTGACTCTGATTTAATCATACAACAAATGAAAGGCAACTTTGTCACCAATGACAATAGAATGAGGGCCTATAGGACTGCCGCTACTAATATACTCAATGCATTCACTGAATCCAAGCTTGCTAAGATTTCAAGAGATCATAACATTCATGCACACAGCCTAGCCACTTTTGCTATTACATGTAAGCTTCCCTTTGAGCCAAATCACCATTTTACTGCTGAGATAAAACATAGGCCTGCTATCCCAAATAATGTTAAAGATTGGCAAGTGTTTGAAAGTGATGCCCAGATTAACAACTTCCTCACTCTTGAGCATGCGTTTTCCAATATTAACATTGACATGGACGCTATGACGGATGAACAATAGCAAACAAATGAAAATCAGCAGGCTGTAACCGCTGTAACAGCCAAGCAAATCCTAAACCCAACAATTTTTGACAATGTAAACATAGAAGAGCTGAAACAGATGCATTTGGAGGATATAGTAGAAACAGAGGCCGAGATCATTGATCTGAAAGATAACTTTCTCCCTGCTGGCCTCACTCCATTAGAAGATATGTTTGATGCAAATGATGTTCCCAAAAAGCCAAAAATACAGCCCCTAAACATTGCTATAGAAGAACACAACATTGGGACAGCAGACAAGCCCAAAATTATCAAAATATCTCAAACTTTACCACCCGATCAAAAACCCAAATATATTGATTTGTTCAAAGAATTCCAAGATGTATTTGCTTGGAGTTATGAGGACTTGAAGTCCTATGACACCTCAGTGATCCAACACACCATTCCCTTAAAACCAAACCAAAAGCCCTTCAAACAAAAACTTAGAAGAATCAATCCCGTACTCCTTCCCTTAATTGAAAAGGAAGTGAAAAGGATGTTTGAAGCAGGTATCATAGCACCCTTTTGAATCAATGTCCGGAGAATCCACAGTTTTAACATTTTTGTACGAACGTTTCAAATCCCAAATGGGATCCATCATCAGGATATGAGAATGATGAAGACAGAAGAGCAGCAAAGAATAATAAATAGTGATGAGGATAAAACTTTTAGAATGACAAACTGTCGGCTGAAATAATTTTTATTTTTATTTAATTAATTTTTTAAAATTTTATATATTAATTTGCTTTAACCCATCACCCTGCACAGAAGATTGGTGTTCTAAACACGCTGGCCATCAGAGCCCTTCGAATTTCCGACTCAGAGCACCTGGAGGAAGAGAAGAAGCATCTAATCTTAACTTTTAAAAGTATAGGCTACAAGGAGCAGGAAATCAAAAAGGCCATAGAGAAAGCTGAAAGAAAGTTGTTGTCTCATGAGCCTAAGGCTCAAGACCAGCCTAATTGTGGTGTTGTTTTTCTACCGTATATCCATGGGATTACGGACAAAATCGCTAAAATCCTAAAAAAGAAAAACATTATCACTCATTTCTCAGCTCCTGGTACTATCAGACAAAGTTTGAAGTCTGTTAAAGATGTTATCGACAACCATCAGCTTAAAGGAGTTTATAAAATAGAGTGTTCCTGTGGGAAAAGCTACATTGGTGAAACAGGTCGCTCCCTCCAGACAAGACTCAAGGAACATGGCGCGGATATTAAGAACGGAAGATCTCGTACTTCAGCCCTGGCAGAGCACTCCTTAAAAACTAAACACCATATCTGTCTGGAAAGCGCATCAATTATCGCTAGGGAAGAGCAACATCAGAGACGAAAGATCAGAGAAGCACTTGAAATTATCAAACATCCTCATAATTTGAACAGAGATAATGGCGTGGAGATTAGCGGGAGCTGGCTTCCCTTGATCAAGGAAATCGCAAGCGCATCCCCTGGTTAAGGCCTCAGCAGGTAAGTTATCCCTCTCCTTTCTTGTGACTTCAGTCTTTGTTTTCATTTAGGTCTAGGTATAGAATGTCCATTAAATTCTAGGATTTATTAATTTCTTTATTACTATTGAGTAATATATTAATCATTATATTAATTTATTATAAATATTAATTATTTATAATAGTTAATATAATATAATTAATATTAATAATAATAATAATAATTTAATAATAATAATAATAATAATATTTAATTAAATTATTTAGGAATTAATATTATTAAAATTAATTTCATTTTAGTATTAATTTTCCCTAGGTATAAAATCAATTTCAGATTAATATTATTTTCCCTAGGTTTAATATTATTTTCATATTAGAATTAATATTTTTTTTTTCATTTAGATCTAGGTTAATATTAATAAAGCAAATTAATAATATTATATCAAATTAATAAATCAAATTAATAAAAATTAATATTAATTCAAAATTAATATTATTTATATAATATTAATAAAACAAATTAATATTCTAGAATTAATTTTTCCCTAGGTATATTTTAATTTCCTATTAGGGTTAATATTAATTTCATTTAGATCCAGGTATTAATTAATTTCATATTAGGGTTAATATTAATTTTAATTTTATTTAGTTCTAGGTAAAAATTAATTTCATATTAGAGTTAATATTAATTTCTCTTAGATCTAGGTATAAAATTAATAAATCAATGTTATATTATAACAAATTAATAAAACAAATTAATAAAACATATTAATAATTTTAAAGCATTTTAATTCTATATATTAAATCTTATTAATATTAAAACAAATTAATATTATATATATAATATATTAATAAAACAAGCTAATATATTAAAAAATTTTAAAAATCAAATTAATATTAATATTAGATTATATAAATTTAATTAAAATTAATTAAAATTTTTTAAAGCAAATTAATATATAAAATTTTTAAAAATTAATTAAATAAAAATAAAAATTATTTCAGCCGACAGTTTGTCATTCTAAAAGTTTTATCCTCATCACTATTTATTATTCTTTGCTGCTCTTCTGTCTTCATCATTCTCATATCCTGATGATGAATCCCATTTGGGATTTGAAACGTTGGTACAAAAATGTTAAAACTGTGGATTCTCCGGACATTGATTCAAAAGATTCAAGCCACAGATCTCTGAAATCCATAATCATAGCACCCATCAGGTTCTTTGAATGGGTATCCAATCTTGTTCCCACAAGAAAAAAGATAGGTGAGATTAGGCTATGTGTAGACCTAAGAAATTTAAACCAAGTCTCCCTAAAAGACCACTACCCCTTGCCAAAAATGGACCACATCCTACAAAGAGTAATGGGGTCATCTAGAATCTCTTTGCTAGATGGCTTTTCAGGTTTTAATCAAATACTGGTTCACCCGGATGACCAAGACAAGACAGCCTTTACCACACCGTGGGGAACATTTAAGTATGTGAAGATGCCTTTCGAACTTAAAAATGCTGGTGCTACCTTTCAAAGGGCAATGGATATTTCATTGGCCAAGGAAATACATGATTTCCTAGTTGTCTACCTTGATGACTTAACCCCTTTCTCCAAATCCGATCAAGAGCACCTAAAACATTTGAGGCAAACATTCATGACATGTAGGAAATATGGCATTTCCTTGAACCCCAAGAAATCCCTCTTTGGCCTTGAAGAAGGCAAACTCCTTGGCCATATCATCTCAAAAGATGGTATTAGAATAGATCCGGAAAGGATCCAAGCCATCCTCCAAATCCCATATCCAAGAAGCATAAAAGAATTGCAAGCATTCCTTGGAAAAATCAACTTCTTAAGAAGATTTATTCCAAACCTAGCCGAGATAATAAGACTGTTAAGCAACATGTTAAAAAAGGATGCTAAGGTAAAATGGTCTCTTGAGACCAAGCAAGCCTTTGAGAGTATCAAAACTGCCTTAACCCAAGCCCCTGTCCTCACCAGTCCGCAATTTGACAAAGATTTCATCATATTTTCATTTGCATCTGAGCACACCATAGCTGTTGTCCTTTTGCAAAAGGATGATCAGGGAGCTGAAAAGCCAATTGCATTTTTCAGCCGAGCCTTAAGAGATGCCCCTTTGAAATACCAAATCATGGAGAAGCAGGCCTATGCCCTTGTTAAAGCAATCAAAGATTTCCGAGTTTACATTTTGTATTCACATGTGATTGCCTATGTCCCAAATGCTGTTGTAAAAGACATATTAACCCAAGAGGGGCTAGAAGGCAAAAGAGGCAAATGGATTGCTAACATCCTTGAGTATGACATAGAAATTAAACCAACCAAGCTCATAAAGGGACAAGGTTTAGCCAAACTGATGTCCGAAACAAACTTTCAAGCCTTAGACATCAACCAACTGGACAATGAACAGGAGCTGGCGACTCCACAGATCAGTGAAACCTTTTTGCAATCCCCATGGTATGCTGATATATACATTGTATTGTTAAACCTGTTTTCTCCCCCAGAATTGTCCAGAACCAAGAAAAGATTTCTAAAAATGAAGGCTTCAAAGTTTTGTGTCATAGATGGTGCATTATTTTGGAAAAATCATGAAGGTATATTGCTTAATTGTTTAACCATGAATGAAACTAACAATGTCATGAAAGAATTCCATGCAAGGGATTGTGGAGGACATCTATATTGGAAGTCCACTGCTGATAAAATTTTAAGGGCTGGTTTCTATTGGCCCTCTCTATTTGTAGATATAAAGAAATTTGCTATCTCATGTCATAAATGCCAAATCTTTGAGGGCAAAAGAAAGTTGTTACCCTTGCCCCTTAAGCCCATCTCAACCGAGAAACCTTTTCAACAATGGGGTCTTGATTTCATTGGAGAGATCCACCCCTCCTCCTCAGGCCAGCACAAGTGGATTTTAACAGCCACTGACTATTTCACTAAATGGATTGAAGCCATCCCATGCAGACAGGCCAATGACTCCATTATTATCCAGTTCCTTGAGTGCAATATCCTTTCTAGATTTGGCTGCCCTGAGAAGATCATCACTGACAACGCCGCTGCTTTCAAATCCAAGAAGATGATCAGTTTTTGCCATAAATTTCACATTACCTTGGGCCACTCCACAGCCTATTACCCCCAAGGTAATGGCTTGGCCGAGTCATCTAACAAGAGCCTGATTAATATTATCAAGAAGGTCTTAGAAGAAAACAAGAAGAACTGGCATAAAAAGCTCACAAATTCCCTATGGGCAGACAGACTTTCAACAAAAAAATCCATTGGGATGAGCCCTTATGAGCTGGTGTATGGCATGGAGGCCACGTTTCCATCCTCCTTGGGCACTCCTATCATGAAAATGTTGCAAGAGATCCAAGCAGAACCAAATGATATTCAAAGAAGAATCAATCAGACCATTCATCTTCAGCAAACCACAGAGCAAGTTTATAACAGAGCTCAAATATTACAAGAGAAACTCAAAAAGATGTTTGATAAAAGAGCTAAGGCTAAGGATTTCTGCATTGGCAACAAATTTCTAAGGTGGGACTCACATATAGAAGACAAGGGCAAACATGCAAAATTTGATTTTTTATGGAAAGGGCCATTTGTTATTTCTGCTGTTCAGGGAAATAACACATATTTCCTCAAATCTGTAGAGGGCAACACTATTGAAGAAGGCCCTGTTAATGGCCGAATGCTAAAACATTACCATGATCCCTATTAAGGGGTACAATGCAGCTCTGTACATATCTCTTTGTACATTAATATTTGTATATATTAGCACTTTGTTTTATTTTTTTAGCAGTCTGAGTGTTAGAGGAGCAGCAGCAAAGTTTGCTAAGACACAGCCAGTGCAAGTACTTCATTTTAAGGCTCTATCTCTGCATTAGTCTCAGCAAAACAGCAGGAGTGGCGCTATCATATAACAACAATCCATGATAAAAGGAAACTGGTTTCAGTTTGCAGTATCCAATCAAAAAGTATCAATAAGAGAGGAGAACTGTTTAGTTTCACATCAGCAACTGTTTCTAGACCAGAAGCTAAGGGAAATACATCAGTTTTGATCCATTTTTGGTTCTATTTCAAAGGAAATGCTCAAGCAATATGGTATATAATAGCAAGCACGCAGAAGAAAGCAAGCAGTGCTATGTATTTCACAATATTTCAATGAAGGAGATGGCTGCTCCTATTTCAGAGTTTTACATTTTTAGCAGCCAGCACAAGGAAATTCTTCAGTCCACAGCACCGATAGGAGATCAAGGCAGTCTGACCTGCTGTTCTTGGCTTTTCACAAGGAGAAGCCATCCCCAAGTGGAGCCACTGTTAGCCTCCTGTTGCAACAGGTGTTCATCTTTCATGATTGACATTTTTACATGCCAAATATGTCATACTTTGCATACTGCAAAGCTCCATATTTCCTAAAAAGAGGCCAAAGAAGAGGCCATGAAAGTGTGCCAGTCTAAATGCAACTACTGTATCCCAATTTTGATGAGCTATCCATTTTGAAGAAGTTTCTATTAAAGGGAAGTCCAAACAGCCTAATCTTGGCTTCCCTAGGTTTAAATTTCTTGTTTTAGAATATAGAAAGTCATTATCTGTCCAAACAGTTCAATCTTGGAAGATTTATAGATAGGTAGAGAAACAAAGGAGCCCAACTGCTTAATCTGGGCCCTTGGAAGAAATAAGTGTAGACTTAGATAGAGGGACAACAAAAAGAGAAAAGGATAATCTGGGTCTGCAAGTCCAAGTGCACCTATGCAAAAAGGAGAAAAAATGCTAGGTAAGTAGGCTGGGTAAGTAGTTTTGTGGTTGCAGAATCATGCTCTATAATCCATTTCATGTTTTCAGGTGTTATATCTTCACAGATCACAGTTATGATGCAATTTTCCATTCGAAGGAGCTCAAGTGAGGCATGTCTAACTCCCCCTTCTTCTCATTTTCAAAATCACTCACTAACTTCCATGAAGGGGTCAAGATTTGCTTGATATATCTTACTTTCATCATTTTCCATATCATTTGCCTTGGTAAAGATCTGCTTTGCTCAAGGCATGTTCATACTTCCTCTATGAATCATTTTTCCCCATAAATAGCCTAATATTCACATACTTAGTGCTTTCTGATCACTTGTCATATTAACTACTAATTTTACTATGTAGCTCCCTATCTATCTCCCCTTCCCTTACTAAAAATATGTTAATAACTCCCCTACGTACATATTCCCACCCCTTGGCATTTTTTAGCGACATTTATCAAGTCTGGGGAAATATTAAGTCCATCTGGGACCTATATTTAACCCATCCGTGTTCATATTTTGTGATAAAGTTGGTTCGAATCACACCCATGTCGCATTAACCCATAAAAACCCACATTATTAAAGTCCCCCCCCCCCGCCATATGAAAACACACAAAAATTGCACGCGGGCCCCGTCCCTAACCGTCCGCCGCCTTACTCATGCCGCCGACTGTCAGATCTGGCGCGCCCAAGATCTACGGTGGGCGGGCCTTTTTGTGCCCCGACGTGCTGAGGGTTAACGCCCAGGAGATGGGCGGTTTTCCCGTCGTACTCCCGCCACGCGTCACCCTCTCGGCTGTGGCGGAGCCCCCTCCTCCGATACCGCCTGCGCACAAAAGCGGTGCGCCCGAAACCGGATACCGCCTTTCCTCCTCCTGCGTCAGCGCCACGTCATGCTGACGTCATCATCCTGCGTCGGCCTCCTACTGCTGTGTCCTTGCCATGTCACCGCCACGTAGCCTCCTCCACTGTACCGCCATGTCACCCACCGTACTGCTGACGTCACCCTGCTGACGTCACCCTGCCACATCACCCGCCGTACTAGGTCCCACCGCATGACGTCATGCTGACATCACCGTCAAAAAATGTGAGAGGCGCAAATCGCAGCCTAGGAAGCCCGGAATCAAAATCTGAGGCAGTTTTTGATGCGCGATTAGCGCCTAGTGCTAATCGCGCATCGCTACGGGAAATAGGCCAAAATGGAAATCCCTTTCGTGGCTCGGCCTCCAGCAGGCCCGAAAGGCGCAGAATGACATGAATTTCTTCGCACAACATTCAGAAAGGGGCAAACACAATTTTAAAAGCAAACAGAGGGCTGAACAGTAGCCATGAAAGGTCGATGCAACAGTTTAAAGAGTATCAGAAGTAAGAAAGGCGCACATTCAGTGCCAAAGCATATCAAGGAAGCGGCAAAGAGTATCAGTCGAAAGTTTTAAATGAAAACCTTTATTCCCAATGCAGGTGGACATTGAATGACCTCCAACAAAGTCAAAGAAAGCAGTAAAGGCCAATCAAGGCTCTCCCATCACAGTTAATGCTCCTCAGAACCACTCAAGAGCATGGATCAAAACCCAAAGCACAGTTATGGCTAAGTGATCAGCACAGAGCCATAAAGACAACACATTAAACTCCTTTTGGTATAGCTGCACCCAGCGCAGCTCGAGGATATTTTCCCGCATTTATTTCAGACATGTGTTAGGTTAAAGACACTTATTACAGCAGATCTGTCTGAGATCTGATCTTTATAGATATTTTACTTATAAAAACCACCCTAATTCACTGTTTAAAGGGTTGGTTGGTTGTATAGCTCCAAGAGAGACTAGCTCTGTATACCTGATGTTTTACTTAATCAAAGACTGCTAAAAAGCTTGGAGGAATGACTGTGTGCTGTGTATGAATGTTTTGAAGAATTGAATGTGGAATTCTTGTGCTGCAACATGACTCATTAAGTGTTTCTTACCTTTTGTTTTCCATTGATGTAGCATCAAAAATAGTAGAAAGAATGAATAGTTTTAGAATTTGTTTAATTGCCCTCTATGCTCAATTTCTGTTGTTTCTATATGTTTTCATCTGAATTAGAAATGAATATGAATTCCTTGTGGCTCATATTTCCCCTAATTCACTCATGTTTGACAGTTATCTAGGGATTCTTCACTGCTCCTAGATAGAGCTCATTCACCTTCCCTCTGCTAAGCTGAACGAGAGATTCTTAACTGCCTCTCATTCCTAGCCTTCACTCCATCCTTTAGCTTTGAATGATTGTTTCATGTGTAGCTAGCTTGCTCCATATTCCCTCTTGTGACCAAGAAAATGCACCAACAGTCCTACTCCTTGACTCCACGCCCAATGGTTCTAAAACTTTCATGCTATCCCTGCCTCTTTACTTGGAAGCATCATCCGTCCCACCAAAACTAAAACAAAACCCATTGTACTCAATAACTAGCCTAAAATCATCATCAACAAAGCTAAATCCTAAAGAGAGAGCCCTATTTGACTGCTGGTGGGCTAGCACCTACAGTCCAAAGATTGGTTTGTGGTTACCTCGGCCGTATCCCTCAAGGAGCTAAGGGACAACCTGAGTGATAACATGTGGTAGTCCTTTAGGTTCTTGAAACAAGATATCATACTCTGAAACAAACTTTTCTAAATTAGCTTGCTGTTTAGCATTACAACCCTCAAATACATTGGTTTTATCAGGTTTCTTTTCCTTTACAATCATTAGTAAGAATTGTTTGCATGAATTTATCATTCGTTTCATCTGCCCTGAGTTTATGAGAGTATAATTATTCTTGAGCTTATGAGCTCTTACAAAGTATTCAATTCCATGTTTAACAAGTAGATACTTGTTCTCGGCTCTATAGAAAATAGCTTTTCTGTCACACAAGTAAGGACTTCCTAAAACAATTCCACATATATCCAAAGGAATTATGTCTAATTCAACCTCATCTACAAATTATGATCCAAAAGAAAACTTGAGTTTGCATTGTCTAGTCACTTGTAGTTGTGCTTTATCATTTAACCATCCTAATGGGTATGGTTTCTTGTGAGGTGTAGTCATTAATCCCAACTTCTTTACAATTGCTTCAGAAATTAAATTTACTTGTGAGCCACTATCAAACAAAGTATCAATCCTTTGATGTTTGGAAATAACTCGAATATGGAAAAGCTCATGTCTTTTTCTCTCATTTTCTTCATCAATAGTAGATTGTGCAGAATTACTAGTAGATGCTTCAGAATTCTTACCTCTTATACCTGTGGCTACAATAGTTGTTTCATCTCCTGAGTCTGACCCTAAATCTTTCTGAATAGCTACAACAATCTTCTTCTTCTTGCCCTCGAACTTCTTAGGTCTCAGCTCTGGATGCAGATTCCAACAATGCTCATCATCATGCCCATCCTTTTTACAGTGAGTGCATGAAGCCTTATTTTTCTGTGCAGTGTTAGCCTTCCTTGCTTTCCATTTCTGATTTCTTTTCTCCTTATTCTTGCTGGCAGTGGGTTGGGATGATTCCCCAACTTTTGGACTTCCATTCTTTCCTCTAGCTTCTAGATGAGTAGCTTGTATAGATACCTCATCTATACTAGTGGGATTAAACATGAGGATAGTGTGCCTCATGTAGCTGTGTAGAACACCAATGTACTTCAACAGAGTCTCAAGTGAGTCTAATGAGATTCCTAGAATCAATGCCTTCTTTCTAAATTCATTAGTGTACCCTTTCACACTTTTCCCTTTCAACTGTCGAAGAGTTTGCCAGCTCATCATGGCTTGCCGCATGTAGGCCAATGGATAGAACTATTTTTTTATTGCAGAAACAAATTCACTCCAAACATAGATAGTCTTACCATGTCTCTTCATGTCAGCTTGGGTCCTACCTTCCCACCAAACAAAGGTAGTGCCTCCAAGGTGTAGGCTTGCCAGATGAATCTTGCTCTTGTATGAATCAATATTCCACACTCTACAATAAACATCAATTTGTCTAATCCAATTGTCCAACTTTTCTGCATTCAACTCTCCATCATATATAGGTAAATCAAATTTAACATCTAGTTTAATCAAAGATGCCTTATTTTTATGTTCAGGGCTATTAGGAGGTGTGAGAAAGCTTTCTTCTTTCCCTTTGCCTTTTGAGTGGTCATGGAAGTGAGACTCATCTTCTCCTTTGTCTTGTTTGGAGCTTGATGAATCTTCATCCTTGTGTTTTCTAAAGTCCCTATACATTTCCTCTACCATGGACTTTATGGCTAGGTAACTATCTATGAATTGAGGGGCTAGCCCCATAGAACCTTCCTTTGACATTGTCTTACGACGATAGACTCTCCCAACTTCAGGATTACTTTCGACCAACTCCCCTTCATCCAATTTGAGCTTTGATCTAGTTAGCATTCAACAGCTAAATCCAACACAAGCTTGTCTAACCTTAACAGCCTATAGCTCTGATACCACTTGATTTGAAAATCACTTGTGAGTGATCTCAGTTAAATAATTAATGAAAGAAGGTATTACAGACTCATGTGCTGGTGTGTGTCTATGTTATCTTAGGAAACAGATCGATCAGATTGCAAAATACACAGACACTGGAAAATGGAAAACAGTAAGAGAAACACAGTAAGCAAATACAAGAACACAACATTAATAAGGAGTTCACCCAATCCTCTTGGGCTACGTCTCCGATCCAATGTTTAGCGGTGGCCTTTTTTTATTGTGTCTTTAAAGCAGAGTTTTACAATAAGGAGCTCAATTTGAGTCTCCCAAAATAGATAATGCTTGGCAGGGTGGTTCTTGGATTCCCCAAGCCACTAGAGTGCACAAACTCTTTTCTTACCAAGTCTTAACTTCACTGGTCTTTAATGGGATGAGTCCAATGTGGTACTCAGTTCCCAACAGATATCCTCTTAGGGATCGCTTGAACCTCTCAAGCCTTCTTTCTGCTTGATGTTGCCTTATGTTGCAGGTCAGCTCGACTCTCTGTTTTTTCTGCCTCTTGCTTCACTGTCTCTTTCGTCTTTTTTCACTGTTCCCTTCTCTAGTTCTTCTTGTTCTATTGTCTGTCTATTCATGGCTTAAAGCCAATATGTCCTTGACTATTCGCTTCCTCTTCTTCCCCTTCGGATCACCTACTGTTGTTTTCTTCGAGTTCCTTGCCTCTACGTCATCGCCAACATCTCACAGGGAAGTGGCCACTTGTCCTCTCACGAATTGTGCCAACTCTTCCTCAACAGTTCGGTATTTCAGTTATGTTGTGAAATGATTCATCCGCCAACTCAGTGGTCAGATTGGACTTCAAACTTTTTGTGTTGTAGCTTATTTTCCCTTCAGATCCAGTTTCTCATTGGGTGCAATCTCTGCCGTTAGATCTAGAGCCCCCAGATCCTACGGTGTTCGCTCTTATCGCTCGGTTGACTTGCTCGACCATTATCCCGCAATGAGAGGTGGTTTTCTCTCTCATCTGCCGGACATGCGTCGTGCAATGTATGGAATCACTCGTTCTCTACCAAATCCGCTTACCACCCAAAATGCCTCCGATATTCCGCCGGTTTTGGAGCGCGGGACTCGCCTTTCGCTTTAGCGCTTTTTCCTTATGGTTTCCCGGCTTCCCATGTGACCGAGTGCTCGGTGCCTTTCCTTCTCGAGGGGTTTTCCCCAGTGATTAGAAACGGCCTCCATTTTTTGATCAGGGCTTCCTAACTGCCAGTTTGCATCTTGCGCGGTCTCCATGGGCCTCGGTCAACATGCTTTGACCGAGGTCCTTGTCATTCGTTGCTGGCTACAAACTGCCACTGTCCAGAGGTCCTTCCTGATAGCTCTTTGTTCACAAGTTTGAGGTCTGTCCTGATTTGATACAGTAATAGCACTTTGATACTTTTCATGGATCCAATTCAGATCAACCAATGGATACATCATGGATCTATGTCATAGTATACGACAATAGGAATATGGACACACAGAAGAGAGGTGCCCCAGAGTAGTCCTCAAAGTACATGAAATAATACATAAATCCAACACAACGTGGGAAGGGTGAGATATAAGAGTATAATGTCTCTAACCCAAGGCCTTCTACACAAGCCTACTGGTACGAATCTACAACATGTGAATATATGTGTTGATGTCAAGGATCGTAGAAACCATCTAATGTCATTGAGGTATACCATAAACCGATGTGAGGGGACCCATTGATAATATAAATGGACCCCAAGGTACCTAGGACAATCCACTGGTGTGAATAAATGATCTGATGTCGAAGATTCAAGGACTCCACTGATTAGGATCCAATGAGGTAAAAAAGCTTTTAGCCACAAGGAAATCTGCCACTGAGGTATGCAAGCTCCAAGGTGCTTTTGGTTCCTTGATCAAACTCCTGGATAATGAGTTGACATCGACAAGAGAAGATCTGTCGAAGGAGGGTCTTGATGTATTCCCCATCAATCAACACAGAAAATATTGAGAGATGATGTGAATAGAAGAATTCATGAAGTAAGACTGACACTAGGATGGCCAACACAAAAATGTCAACAAGTAATGCAAATCTCCAACTAAAGTTGAGACTTCCCTATAACATATAATGACACAACATAAAATTGACTTGGTTGCATTGACTAATGAGAACCACATTATATTGTGAAGAAACATAAGAGGCATTGAAGCACGCTCCATAGTGACAAGAAGAGTAACCGACCAGAGGAGTAGAGAGACTCGTGTATGGTATGACTCCTAGGAAAGCTAAAATCCAACTATGAGAAAATGACACAAACATGTGCCATGTTCAAGAGAAATGTGATTGACAATACCATTTTGACTAATAACTCAAGAAAATCCTCTTCCATTTTCTCTTTTTAGTATCCTTCATAGTTTAATGAGCATGAAAGAGAAGACAAGTAAACTCAATATATCCTTTTTTGTTAAGTTTTAACAAGCCTAAAAATGAGATAAAAGGATACTCAATGCCTTTTGGTTTTTAACGAGCATAAGAATGACACAAAGGAAGCTCGTCCTGGAGGAATGAGTTGTATAAAGGGTAGCAACTAGTTCCAAGTTGATGAAACCGCTCTAAGCTAATAACAAGTGTAATTAGCTTCATAGAGTAGTACTCCTAGGATGGAATTTTTGTCTTGCATATGTATTCGACTTGATATCCTGGGCCTTAGATGCCTTATTTCAACCTATGTACTCATGGTTTGATGATGTAAAAATTATATATATATGATGGTTTCGATGGTGTGTTTCAAATGATATGTTCTATGAGTTCATTTTTATGTGCATGGTTTTAATTATTAATGTGACAAATGCCAATTCAACATGTAGTTAACCAAAGAATCAACAAGCATATTGTAGCCTCTAGGAATATGAGAATAAATATGATAATCAAAATTTCGTTCCAAGAGACAGACCCTCAAATAGTATCAAAGTAACGCAGGATTCATCATAGAGTGAGCACGGCTTAGTTGAGACACTACAAGTTGTGATTCAAGTTGCACGATCGTGGAAGATCCTAAAGGAAATGGCCTTGATTAAGAACTCAATGATGGCACTATAATTTTCCACATTATTTATGACTGGGAAAAGACAAATTCTCCCTAAACTCACAAGCTCATTGGTGGGTGAAAATAAGACCCAATCGACATAAGTTATGTTATAAGTGCTACGGATGGCACCATCTATAAAGCCTACGTAAATCAAAGAGGGTCTTAACATCTGCCAATCAAGAACCACAAAAAGTAGTTATGCAACGAAATCGTCAACACAACCCAAAAAGAGACAAAACATCACACACACTCCTACGCACAATATGTAAAAGACACCATGCAAAAATCTATGCATAGTATCGTTTCAAGTAGAGCCCATTACAATGGCTCCGATAGTGGATTCCCATCCTAATCAACCAGCTCATAGGAATCTTTCTTAAGAAATTGTTTAACAATATAGGTCCTGTTAGTGCCTAAATCTACCTCAGGTTGAAGGAAGGAAGGTCTAGGGTAACATCAAACCACACTTAACCTGGTAGCTAGCCCTACCAGGTCGGGAGAGGGCTCTCTCCTTGTCAATCTCAAAAAGAATATGGGAACTAAGGCTTGAGATGACTGAAATGAATACTAATTTTAAGCTACGTATGTTTGCTCAGAGGATTTGATTGATTTTAATGGTTGGTTGCTGGATCAAATGAGGAAGGCAGCTTTGGGCCCAAGAAATCAACTTAGATTTGCAGAGGTTTCTGTGGGGCGAGGTAGGCAAGTGTTTTAGCACTTTGAATTGAATGAGATGGTCAGTCTAATGACTGGTGAGGAGTTGGAGATGGCATGCAAATTTCATGAGTCCTCTTCAAACAACAAAAAACATTTAAAACTAAATGAAATCTAAGGCAGGGCACTGAACATCAATTTATTCCACCTATTAATCTTGATTCATTGAGTTATGCAGAAAAAGATAGATGATGGCACATATACACATAAGAGAAACTAAACAACGGAGGAGAAAATAATGCTAATACACATTACCAAAAGAATCCCACAAAATGCTGCAAAACCATGGTTCATTTCCTTGCCAAACTGCAGAAGTGATTTACAATCGTGCTCAATGCATCCACAAGAGTCCAACCTTGACAAGTGACTAAGAAAGTACAAGATATAGGCATCAAACCACCCATGCTAGCCATCAGGGGTCGAATCCATGATCAGGGAGCTGTTTCAACAACATCTAAACTAGGAACTGAAAAGTAGGTAGTGGAACAACTTGCCTCTAAAACTATGGAAACTGATTCATTCATCCTCAAACCAACTCTAACTAATGTATCTACCCCCTCAAGTCATTTTTCATCATATTTAAATCATAGTACATCATGTTACATCATATTACATCATTAATTTACCAAAGAGAGAAGAAAAAGTCAAACTGACAGCAAACTAGGCGAAATTATGAGTTTTTAGGCAAAATTGGCAAAATTTTGCCTGATGCGTAGCGCCTTGAGCCTAATGCGCAGTGCCACTTCAAGGTTGAGTTTGAAGGCCATCCATTTCACCAAATCAAGCCCAAGATAGCTTGTTGGAAAGCTCTACCTGTCTACTTTCTAGGAAAACTAGAATTTTTGGATTTGGAGTCCATTTGCCCCTTCAAAAATCATTTCTCCCAAGATTGGTTCCTGTGGGTCCAAAAAGTGGCAGAGAGGGCATTTTTTTAGGTGTTTTTAGCCCTTTAGGTGACCTAGATCTCCTCCAAATCTTATGAAACTTTCTGGGTTTCATTATTTTTCCATGAGGAACCCAAAATGTAAGCCATTTTGCAAAATTCCTAGCCAACTCAATGCACAGTGCCACCGTCTGAAAATTCCCGTGTTTTGCATTATAAAATTGTGAAATGACAAAAATTTTCCAAAATCTCTTCAAATTTGGCAAGATGCAAGATTACTAATTGCTTTGCTTAGCCAATGAATCTTCAGCCAAAATTTTAAGTTTATCTTGCTCCTTTTTGGCTTTTAAGGCTCTCTTTAACTTAGCTTTAGGTTGTTTATCCTTGTCTTGCAAATTCTATTCCGAGCTAAGTAATGATAAGCCATGTGGCACAGAAATTTCTTCTCTTTGTTAGCCTTATCGAGCATCTTCTCAAGGTGGATATTCACTCTTTCCAACCATGATTCTCGGTTAGCCTCAATTTCTTGCTCAAGTGATGTCATCTTGATTTTCCTTCTTTTTGCCACTTGCCTGTTTTCTCTAATTGTTTGCAGCTCCATAATAGCTTGTTTGTCCTCCAGTTGCTTGTTCTCTTGCTCAAGGAAGTTAATGATCCATTTAGCCCTCTCAAGGTCAAGTGATAAGGCTTGGATTTCAGCCTCCTTCTCTTTGATGATCATATCCTTGAGTCTTGAGCTTTGAGAGTCCAAATCAGTGTCATCTTCCTCAACCAAAACAAAATCCCTGTCTTGCCCTTCAGTAGGGCCTTCATCATGCACCTGTTGCTTTCCTTTGTATTTGTATTGTACCTGTTTAGCTGAAGAATAAGGCGAAGCCCCTTTCACCCCTAGTGAAGATAGCATTTTCCCATGGTCTGGTGAAGAAAACGAGACCCCTTCCACCCCTGGTGGAGATAGTACTCGTTTGGAAGTTGAAAAAAGCATCCTAGTCCCTCTTTCATAAGTTATAAACACATGAATATGAGCCTCTTCAGTTTTTCTTTCAGGCTCTTTTTGTTGCCCGGAAGGTTCACCTTCTTCTTGAGGATCTGCAAATATTTGAGGCCCCTTGAAGCTTTCATGGGCAATGAAAGTTTCCCATGGAACTCCCAACTGAGTGAGCTGATGCAAAACAATAATTTTTATGACAGCAAAGTGATAACACTGTTGAGCCACTGTGGGTATGGTTTTCTTTTTACAATCACAGTCATCCTCTTGATGTTTTTACAGATGAAATATGGAATACTCATCATCTTGACCCTGGTGAAGTGCATAAGTAATCTGATATGGTAGGCATAGAGTCTGGAGAACCTACTCTCACAAGTGAAGTATTTGATGATAAGTTTCATGAGTGGAACATACCGGTCCTCCAAGAACTTGAAAGGAAACACCCTGCTCAATTTATCATGATATTTGGCTTTGATATATGGTTCATAATGCTGCTTGCTGATATTCTGCCTTTTGTTCCACTTTTCCCCTACATTTGGCATTCTAGTAGCTTCTGCAATAATAGCTAGTGAAAGAGTGAAATTGATCCTAGCAAGGTTCACCACATTATTCTCCATGTTTATGACAAATTGCCTTGGTAGCTCATGATGATATTTAATGTGCTCAACCATCTCACAAAAATCAAAGCAAGATTGATATCTGAAACATGTGGTAGCAAGAGGGCAAGCAAGGAGTTTAGTCATGCTAATAGGTTCCTCTACAATAATTTTTCCACCCTTGTGAGGTCTCCTAGGCTGTACATTTCTTTCCTTTGAGCTATCATTAAGTGTTTCTTCTTCATAAAGTGATTCACTGCTTCTTGTCATGGTGCTTGTCTTAGGGAAGTGATGTGATGATGATATGGTGGAAAATGATAATGGGGAGGACAAGGGAGATGAGTATGAAGAGATTTTAGAAATGTGAAATGGAGTTGGGGAATGAAGGAAGAGGTTTTGGGAAATTAGGGTTTTGTGAAGGGACTTAGGGTTTGAATGAAGGGAATGGGTTTTCTTAGGGGAGTGGGATATGGAAAATGAATTTAATGGATTAATTTAGGGCAATGAAATATAGAAAAGGGGAAAATGATGTTGGTTTTGGTTATGGAGTGAAAGTTCTACAATGAAATGGAAATTTATGAAGACAAGCTAGGGTTTGATTTTCAAGATGCAAAACTTATGAAGAAAACATGTAGAAGATCAAATTCAGCTCAAGACCAATGAGAACTTACTTGTAGGAGGGAAATGCAACATTTTTGAGAGTTTTGGGTGATTTGGAATGGTTTTGGCACTTTCTTGACTGATGCGCAGCGCACTGGGCCCAATGCACAACGTCCTTGTAAATTAACACTAGCTAAAACCCACTGATGTGCAACGCACTGCCTCTGATGCACAGCGCTTGGAAGACTTGCTAGAAAAATAGGGTTTTCACCTTCTTTTTCTCAATTTGCCTCCAAATCATGATTTTATCTCTTCAAGGATGTCTTGCACAATGAAATAGATGACTAGTATGTTTTCACTTTATATATGGATGCCTTTAGATTTTTCCTTATTTCAAACCCACTTTTATAATGTCATAGTCACTTTTGCTCAAAAATTCTATTTTTCATTTGAAGTGTGACTTTTCTTGATCAATTGATGAACTGATGCATTGATGTTTTTGTTTTTTGCAGTGGCTGGAGTTGGCAAGGTGACCAAGGGTAGCAGCTGGAACTTATTACATATAGAAAACACTTTAAATTACATAAAATTTGTACATAAAATAAAAAACTCTGTTTTCACCTCAAAACAAAGTTTTGAGGTAAAAACCATTTATTGAGCATATCATCAGTGAATTTATGATTTTATGAACTTATAAAACCCCCTCATGTGCCTGCTAACCTTTTATTGAGCTTTGGATGACCATGGTGGCAAACCCTAGACGTAGTGAGACCAACACCCTAAAACTGACTTTTGTAAATGAAATGAAACAAAATGACAATAAATGACCTAAAACATGTGAAAACATGCCAGTAGGTAAATGCCATGAGGGAAATTGACAATGAACCACTACCATCAGTTGATCCATGACCTAATGGAATGCAGCTGATCAGATGAGATACCTAATATGCATGAAAAAAAGAGAAATTTGATCACTGATGGAGGGATAAAGATACCGACACTAACAGGTCCCATTCCATAGAGGTTTGAGTTTACTTACCCCCAACTTATCATGATATTGATCATAGACCACAACCAGGTCACCTTCTGTAAAAACATGAGGTTGGACAAACTTATCATACTATGCCTTGGCACACTTCATATGAGTAATGTTGGTAAATGCAACTTAAATATTTTTTTATTGAGATGGGCTATGTGTAATAAATTTTCTTCCTCAGTAGGAGTGTCAGGTAATAGTTATAAAACTAGTTTTAAGGACAAGATCTCACATTCAATAAGAAGAAAATCCTCCACTTTGTAAACCAACTTAAAAGTAGTGAAAGCTGTATATTTTTAGCTGAGGTTTGGTATCCCCAAAGTGTAGAGAAAATCATAAGGTCCCAATTTGAATTGTGATTCCCTACCATCATATGTAACATAGTTTTCAAGACTTGATTAACATCCTATATTCAAGTCCATTAGCTTGAGGATAATAGGGGATAATAGGGGGTCCATTAGCACTGTGATTAATGCCAATTGTTTTGGGAACTCCAAAACTAGCTATGACATGGTTGAAAAAGAATAATTTTGTAATGGAGTTGTTGTTTGAAAAGGTTGGCATAGCCTCAAACCACTTGGTGAAGTAATTGACAACAACAATGATGTAATGGTGACTCCGAGCTAAGGTGGGTTTAAATTGCATGAAGTCATTTCAACATTTGGTGAAAGGTCCAACAACAATAGGGTGAAGTGGAGTAGGTGAGTGAGAATCTTGTATAAATTCCTTTAGATTCACAAGCTCATGCAATGTACTAAAGCACAGGACAATAATATACTTCTAATTTCAACCAGTAGAAGTCAATAGATTGACGAAAACAATATGAACAAGAAGAAGATAAATCAATGGCACATAATACAAGATGTCTCTGGGGAAATCCACTGCTCAAAACCCCACTATCTTTGTTTCATATATCAGAAATATGAATGAATATACAAGGCTTGTTTTCACTAGAACAATTTCGCACAAGCTTTCTCATCTCTCTCAGCTCACAAGCTAGCTCTTGGCCAACAATTATCCAATTCTACAACTCTCCAAGCCCCTAATCTCTTCCGTAATTCCTAGGATTAATAGCCCATATTTAAAGAGAATTCATGCTTCCAAAAATGCGAAATCCAAACATAGGATCAATCTTTGATGCATGCATGATATTTACACTCTAGTAAATAATACCACTAATAGTACACTGTCCCTGCACTCTAGTCTCAACTGTGCTTTTCTCAGAACTCACGTGCATGAGTTTTTGATGAGGCAATGTTCAGTTAACTAGGGTGGCACTTGTTGATGCACTAGTGCATCAACTGACTATTAACTCTCTATTTGTTCCTCAAACAATTTGGAACTAATTTAACTGAACTTAACTCAGTAAATCGAGTGATCTAATTTCCAACTAAATTTAAACTCATACTAGACCCCTAAAATTTACGGAGAACTTATACATGACTATAGAAAGACTTCCAACTCGATTTTCCTAAGCTAATTAAGTTAAGTAAACTTAATTAACTATTTACAAGTTGCTATGAGAATAGAATTTGATTTTAACTCTCAGTTTAATTCAAGGACAAATTAAACAGGAATTTCTTGTTTCCATTTCTCAACACTCCATCTCAACAAGAAAGGGATTATCAGCTAACCTGATCCTGTCTCTGTGAAACTCGAATTTACATATTGACAATGCCTTTGTCAAAATGTCAGCATCTTGCTCCTTCGTGGGAATGTACTCTAACAACATAATCTGCCTCAATACACAATCTCTGAAATGATGATATCGGATATCAATATGCTTGGACCAATCATGAAAAACTAGATTTTTAGAGAGTTTGATACAACTGTGATTATCACAGTGAATCACGATTGGATTCATCTGCTGACCAAACAAACCAACTAGGATCTTCCTCATCCAGATGGCCTCACATGTTGCCTAAATCGCAACCATTTACTCTATCTCTACTGAACTGGGTGCAACTTATCTCTGTTTCCTGTTGTACCAAGAAATTGTCACAGACTCAACACTGAAGATCCCTCCTGATCTGCTCTTCCTGTTGGATGGAATCCTTTCTGAATCTGCATTGGTGAAGCCTTGAATATTTACTCCCTCTATCTGTCTGTACCATAATCCATATTGATAAGTTCCCCTAAGGTATCTGAACACATGATTTTCCGCCTTCCAATACAACTTGGTAGACCTAACCACCACTTGACTAAGCTAGTTAACTGCATAGAACATATCCGGTCATGTGTTCACCAAGTACATGAGTGAACCCACAAGCTGTCGGTAAAAGGTAGCTTCCACTACTTCCCCTGAGGTAGCATCCTCCTTCCTCCAATTACCTTGCTAGAGGACTCTACATGGGTTTGCTGCTCTCCATGCAGAATCTCCTGAGTATCTCATTGGCATACTTTCCCTGAGACACAAACAACTCCACATCTCCTTGCCATAACTACATGCTAAGAAAGTAATGCATGAGCCCCATGTCCTTCATCTCAAACTCTCTTGCAAGGTCCTCCTTGCAATATTTGATCAGTTGATCATCACCTGTCAGTATGAGATCATCAACATAAAGTACAATGATCAACATTTTACCTTCCACCACTATGTGGTACAGGTTCGCCTCTGACTCACTCTTAGTGAAGCCCAACTTGGTGAAGTAGTTATCTATCTTGGTGTACCAAGCACGAGGTGATTGCTTTAGCCCATATAACGCTCTTTTGAGCTAGCACACATGTGGCTCACGGTCGAAGGTCTCAAAACCTTCAGACTGCTCTATGTACATCTCTTCCTCAATAATGCCATTAAGGAAGGTTGTTTTCACATCCATCTAATATATCTTCAAACCCATCTGTGTTGATTGTGCCAATATTGATCTAATTGACGAGTACCTTGCAACAGGAGCAAAGGTCTCATCATAGTCAATCCCCTCTACCTGTGAAAATCCACGGGCCACAAATCTAGCCTTATGCTTCTCCAAACTACTATATACATCTTTCTTTACCTTGAAAATAGAACGGGAGGTCACTACTGACTTGTCCTCCTGTATCGGGACCACATCCCAAACACTATTACGAATTATGGAGTCATACTTCTCCACCAGGGTATCAACACAAACTGGTTGCTGCACTTCTTCCTTAAAGGAAGATGGCTCTGTCACAACACATTTTCCCATAAGATCCATGTATCCAATGTACCTCTCAGGTGACCTCCTCTTCCTGTGCTAATAAGTGGGTGCTCCCACATTCTCCCGTGCATTATCCAACAATCTGTCAGCCTCTCTGGTGTGCTTTATTTACTCTCTGGAAGAATCTGCTTGAGTGGATGTCTCCACTCCCGGATCCTCTGCATGTGGCTACTCCACATCAATCTGAGGCTCCTCAACCTTAGGAGCTAAAATCTCCTCATCTACATGTATCTCACTCTCCCTCTCAAGGGAATCTCACATGACCTTCTCCTCATCGAATCTGACATCCCTGCGAACCACTGTCATCCTGCTAGTCGACAAGTAAACCCGATATTTGTGAGGTGTATCAGTGTACCCCAAAAATATCCCCAACTCTGTTGTAGGCTCAATCTTCTTCCGTGTATGTTTGATCACATGGAAATATACTGATGACCAAAAAATCCTGAAGAGACCAACATCTGACCTATTACCGGAATTAGCCTCCTCTAGTGTCTTCATCTCAAGTATCTGATGTGCGCTATGGTTCTGAACATAAACTGCTGCGTTGCATGCCTCAGCCCATAAGTGTAGTGGTAGGCCCTGATCATGCAACATTCCCCTTGCTTCCCCTACTATGGTTTTGTTCTTCCTCTCAGCCACCCCATTCTGATGAGAGTTATGGGGTGTCGTCAACTCCCGTTTAATCGCTTTCATTGCACAAAAGTTCTTAAACTCATTTGAAACATACTCACCACTGTTATCACTCTATACAGATTTAACCTTCTTGCCCGACTCTTTCTCCACCAATGATTTAAACTCACAAATTTTTTTGAAACTTTGATCCTTTTTCTACATGAAAAATATCCAGAATTTACGAGAATAGTCATCAAAAAATATAACATAATACTTGTGTTTGGCCATGGATGTTTGTGATAATGGTACACACACATCTGAATGGACTCGCTCTAGAATGGCCTCTTCTTGACTATCTCTATCATGAAAGGAAGACTTGGTGTATTTTCCGAAAGTACACCCCTTGCATGTATAAACTTTCTCAAGTGTACCTTTGGGAAGCCCGGTAGAGATCTGCTGCAATATCTTCAAAGGCCCACAATGCAAGTGGCCCAATCATCTATGCCACAACTCACCAACATCTCGGTGCTGCACCCTTTCTGCTTTAGTGCTCAAAGCAACACATTCCTCTACCTCCAACTTATAGAGATTCTTCACTTGAATATCTTCTTTACTTGACCTATGGTTATGTGTCGAAGGAACACCTTTTCTTTCGAGAAGATCACATCATAGCCTCTATCCTCAAGCATGACAATGGATGCCAAGTTCTTCTTCAGCTTGGGCACATACATAAAATTCTTCAAGGTGAGTGGTGCCTCATGATCCCTCTAAAAAGTAATCATGCCCAATCCAGTAACACTATACTTCCCATCATCACCCATCTCGATTTGCATGTGGAAATATTTCTCCTCCAGGTCACTGAATAGCTCTTTTTCGTCGGTCATGTGGAATGAAGCTCCACTGTCTAAGTACCATACACTTCCCATAATTGATGACACCATGCATGAAATGAGGGAAAAGTACAATTTCAATTGAGAGGCCAAAGCCTTACCCACTGCTCCTCCTGAGGACCTCTTCTTGTACTTCTCGAGTGGGCAATTCATAGCTAAATGGCGCATCTCATTGTTGGGACAAGGAAAAGGTATGTTTTATCCTCATAAATAGCTTAATTAAGCATTTGTCTTCACATTTGTATCTTCATTTTATGGATAAAAAGAGAGGAAACAATAGAAGAAGCTAGGTAAAATCGATTAGTAACAAATTAGATAAATCTGGGCATGGAAAACTAAATTTCACTATCTTTATATGCAGGGATGCGGATTGGACAATCGCTGTTCAATCAACAGAACAACAAAAACTAGTAAAGGAAAAAATAAAACATCTTAAGTATGGAAGACAACGGAAGACCAAGAGGACCAATGCTATTCTATGATGAAATCAGATAGAGTGTTGCGAAATCCTCAAGATCCCCTGATCCTGAGGATTCGCTTCTATCCATTTACTTTTCCAAAAGTTATATAAAGTTGTAAGGCGAGCTAAACAGTTAGTTAGGAATTCACATATTGTAACTATTATTTTTGGACATATAATACTTTCATCACGGTGATGTTGTAACTATGTTATTGATTTTAATGAAGAAGACTACTTTTAATTCATAATCGTATTCTGAATGTCTATCAACGAGGACTTCTGGAGACTTTGGGCTGAGTCAAAAGGATATCTTCTACTTCAATTGTGTTATAATTATTTCTGTTTATTCTTATAACTATTTATTATTTTTAGTCTGTAAAGTTAGCATCTTTCTGATTACTGTGAATATTGATGATTTTGGTTTTCATTTGCAGTTCAGTCAAGATTCTAGATTTAGTTGTGTGTTACATATGTGTGATACTCTTTATTGAATTGGTTATGTTAATTTCAGCATTAGATTGTTGTTCATTCTAAGTAACGCTATCACAGATTCTAAAGCTAGAGTTGATTGCTTTCCATGATATGTTTATATGGTTATTTTTTGTTTAATTGTTATAGCTTTCCTTCATGTTAAATGAATTAGTTTCAATACCAGTTAGATTGGTGAGAGTGATTCTTTCTATTTGCATTCTGATTCAATTTCTTGCAGAATAGATTAAGTAGACTTGAAGGTGTTTTATGGGTTTCTTTTAGAATTGTTTGAATTGAATATAGATAGATAGACATTAGCAATTACAATGATTCCAACTTCTTTCATTATGAATTGACCTCTGAACTCACTACATATACAGTGATGACACTCTTGAAATAAAAAGACTCTCCTTGGGTTGATGATTAATGTAGGTATTACTATTGCTTGTAATAAGGCATCTTAGTGCACTAACATTTTTGCGCCGTTGCCGAGGACAATGTTTCAAAGTGATTTATTTTTATCTTTCTATAAAAGAATTGGGTTTTAAAAATGAGAGGTAAGAACCTGCATAACCAACAAGTGAAGTGCTTTCTCGCTAGCTCGCTTTTCAGCAAATGCATAGAGGTTAAATAGGAATAGTTTTTATGAATGACTATGGATAAAAAGATAGAAAAAGATCAGAACCCCCCACCTAAATCCACAAAACCCAAGGGATCAGTGAACTTTGGGAGAAAAACTTTTATAGATGAAATTGTAAGAATAGAAGAGTCTGAAGCATCAATAGGATTCTAGACTGTATTTGGAAAAATCCCTACTATAATCCCTCAAGAAGCAGGCTCACCATATGTAGCTTACATTGAGATTCATAGCCAAATTGGAGGATTTGAATAGATTTTTCAGGTTTCAACAAATTTACATTCTGATCCTCTACAAGAGGGAAAATCATGCAACTTAAGAGAAGTAAAGGGAGAAACCAGTGGAATTGCTAAGGCAGGACCACAGTTGTCTGAACAAGGATCTCCTGTGATCCCAAATCTAGGCAGTGCTACAAAACCAACTCGGGTTGGGAATCCTCCGCTTACCCAAATAACACCTAATAAAATCCCATAGGATATTGGCACATTTTTGACCAAATGGAAAACCTAGTACCTCAAGGTCAGACCTCGACATTGGAATACCCCATAGTTGACCAAGTGGACAATGCCCTGATGAAAGTTATTCCCTTGCAAAGCATCCCAACTTTTCATGGGATGATCATAGAGGATCGGATGCCTTCTTATTCAAGTTTGATGTCCTCTGCAGAGGGTATGACTATACCACTGACCCTCAAAAACTAAAATTGTTCCCTTCTACTCTAAAAGGAGAAGCTTTGAGGTGGTTCATGGGTTTAGGCGGACGTACTATTAACTCTTGGGATGACATGAAAACTTTTTTCCTCCCAAGATACCATGACTTTTGCAAAACTAGGGAATTAAAAGATGAAATATTTAAGATGGTTGCAAAGGATAATGAAACTCTAGAAGAATATGTCAAATGGTTTCACTGTACTTTGTAGAGATATTCTCACACCACTTTACCAAAAGAAGTCCTAAGAGCTATCTTAATTAAGGGAATGAAAGAAGAATGGATAGAAACTCTAAATTTGATGGGGAAAGGAGATATTTCTTAATAAGATTATGATTAAATCATTCACTTGTGTATCAGGTGTTCACGAGGTAGCATATGCACTAGGTTAGGAAGCTGAGATCCTATGACCAGAGGAAGAAAACCACATAGTGGAGGCGTAACAAGAATGGAAATTGGTAACCTCATGGAAGACTTCAAGACGGACATCCTGGGCACCCTTACAATGTAGTTGGACATCCTGCAGGCTAAACAGAAACAAGCCTTAGCAGAATAAAACTTGGTCGTTTTCTGCCCACGCTGCCAGAAGAAGCACAGCCAACGAGAGTGTCCATTGGACATGGTCCAAACATGCACCATCTACACCAAGGATCATGCCACTAAACAATTTCCATCACTTCCAGGGCTAAAAGCAGTTTTCAAAGAAGCAGAAGAAGAGACAGAACCAGTATACTTAATGAACCAACGTCAACAGTGGTAGGCCAAACCCATAGGTATGTCACAAGACACATCCCAGTTCTTTCCTTCTTCATCATTTAATCAACAACAGAAACCCCGAGACAACATGAAAAGGTCAATCACCTTACTCAATTGGAAATCCCAACCATTTCCTATGACACCTTGGCCAACTCAGTCCTTTCCAGGTAATGGCTGGCCAAATTCTCCTTTTACTCCTGTTTGGCAAGGTAATCCATATCCATCCCAGTGGCCTGCCTCTACTTCACAAAATCCGAACTGGTCTCTGAATTGGCAGTGACCTTTAGGGATATCCAATACACCTATGGGGACAGGTCCTCAACCTCAACCTACATTATCAACCCCATATCCATTACAGCAAAATCCTCAGCCCCTTTTGCGTCCTCAATTTCCATCTCAACCAATTTGAATCCCAATAATAGACCGGTTCAACTGGTGCAAATTGTCGAAAGCTCAGACTATGAGATTGAACAAAAAGAATGTAATGAACTTAGATTGAGGTCAGGACACATCATCACCCCTGGGGAAAACAGAGACCAACCATCAATTGAGTTAGAAACCCCACCTGTACATACACCATCGATTGTAACTGACATAGAAATAAAACAAAGAAAATATATATAAGAGCATAAAGACCCTGAAAAACTCATAGTTACTTCTCCCCCGTTCCCTGAAAGGTTAACAATACCTAAACCAGTTGTTTATCCAAACTTTGATCTTGTAGGGGAACTGAAAAATATTTGTATTAAAATTCCTCTCCTCCAGACCATCCAAGATATTCCTATTTATGCTAAAACAATTAAAGAGCTATGTGTGAAGAAGCCTGTGAGGAAAAGAAAAGCTTCACCCACTATTCACGTTGTAGGGACCTTGTCTGATTTTCTCTTGGGAGGGGAAACTCTGGTAAAGTATGAAGATCCTGGGAATCCCATAGTTATAGTTCAAATATATGGCCGCTCATTTCCAAACACACTAGTTGATCTGGGTGCAACCATTAACATCTTAACAATAGAAACCTGTCAGACACTTGGTATTACAACTTTGGAACCAACCACCACCCTGCTAGAACTTGTTGATTGTTTGGTGGTAAGACCAGAGGGAACTTTACAGGATATTATGGTTTCTGTTGATTCATGGGAGTATCCCATAGATTTTCTCGTTATAAACCCAAATATTCGATTGGATGGGCACCCTCTAATTTTGGGCCGACCTTGGCTGGCAACAACTGATGCTTATATAGGTTTCCAAGAGGGCAGCATGACCATTGCTAAAGGGGATGCTGTAAAAAATCTTGTTTTATATCCTCCTGCCAAACCAAGTCTTCCCATTGTAAAATTACATAAACGACTGCCCGCATACCTGGAAGAAAGCATTCGTTCACCACTTACAGTAGTAGAGGCACTTGAATTCAAGAATCAAACTGAAGATGATGTTATCAACAACTTTATCAATCATCCAGCTAATGTGAATAATGTAAAATGTCAAATGTTAAAATAAATTCTTGACAATGAAGCCTTGGAAGACCCCTTGAAAGATACTGATGTTCAACATATCAAGATAATTGATGTTCATAACAACAAGCTTGTTGAAATTGAACCAGACAAGGTTTTAAACATTAATGATAGCCTGGACAGCGACCAACAACAAAAACTCATTCAGGTCCTGCAAAAATATAAAGGGGATTTTTCCTGGGACTATCCTGACATGAAGGGCATAGACCCACAGTTATGTACGCATCATATCTACACCGAAAAGGATGCTCATCCTATCCGGCAGCCTCAACGGAGATTGAATCCGCATCTCAAGGACATTGTAAAAGAAGAGCTACAGAAGCTACTGGATGTGAATTTCATTTATCCCATTTCAGATAGCAAATGGGTCTCTCCATTGGTAGTTTTCCCCAAGAAAAATGGGAAGTGGCATATTTGTGTGGATTATTGGGAATTGAACAAGGAAACATAGAAAGATCACTTCCCTCTTCCATTTATTGATCAAGTCCTTGATACTTTGGTAGGGAAGCAATTCTTTTCATTTTTAAATGGCTTCAATAGCTACAATCAGATTCAAATCACCCCTGAAGACCAAGACAAAACAACCTTCACCTATTCGTGGGGTACATTTGCTTACAGAGTGTTACTGTTTGGCTTATGCAATGCCCCAGCTACGTTTCAAAGAGCTATACTTAGCATTTTTGCTGATCTGATAAATGAAGGACTTGAAGTTTACATGGATGACTTTACCTCGTATGGGGATGACTTTGATCAAGCGCTACAAACATTAGAGAAGGTTTTGGAATGATGCATCACTACCAGGCTGTGTTTAAGCAATGTCAAGTGTCACATGATGATGACAAAAGGCGTAATCCTAGGACATTACATTTCTGCAGCAGGGATACATGTAGATCCAACAAAGATATAGCTAATTCTCTTACTACATACACCCTGTACTCAGACTGAGGTACATAGCTTCCTTGGTTATGTAGGCTATAATCACAGGTTTATCAATAAAAATTCACAAATTGCTGCGCCTTTATATGCTTTAACATGAAATGTTGACTTTAAATGGTCTAACAAATGTGACACAGCTTTTAGAAATTTAAAGAAATTAGTTTCGACGACACCAATATTACGTGGACCTAACCGAGACTTACCCTTTCACATCTCCAGGGACACGTCAGATGCAACAATAGGCATTGTCCTCGGTCAAGAGGAGGACACAAAACCTTATGCTATATATTATATTAGCAAAAATCTTATTGTTGCTGAACTTAACTATACAATAACAGAAAAGGAATTCTTAGCTGTCATTTATGCCATAAACAAATTTAGACATTATATAACTAGCTATCAAGTTTTCCTGTATACTGATCATTCCTGCATTAGGTACTTAGCTAACAAGCCTATTACAAATGGCTGAGTGACTCATTGGTTGTTGCTTTTGCAGGAGTTTGATATCACCATCAAAGATCGTCTGGGGAAGGAAAACCTAGTCATTGATTTTTTGTCTTGAGTTTCAAAGATAAATGATCCATTGGCAATGGACGACCAATTTCCAGATGAACATTTGTTTTCCATAGTAGTCAAAACACCATGGTATGTAGATGTAGCAAACTATCTAGCAGTAGGAAAGTTGCCCAGGCACTTGACAGTAAGGGAAATGAAATAGGTTGTCCAGCGCAATGCCCGGTTTTCTTGGATTGGCAGATACTTTTTTCATATAGGGTTTGATATGTGTATACAGATATTCATTCATGAGGATGAAATTTATGACATCCTGAAGGCTTTCCATGACGAGCCCTATGGAGGAAACTTCACAGATCATAGAACAGGGCATAAGGTACTACAAATGAGCTATTATTGGCCCACTATTTTTAAAGATGCTAAGAAATATGCCCAGGTTTGTGATAGCTACCAAAGGATGGACCGACCTGGTCAATCTGATGAAATGTCATTGCAGCCCCAATTGGTAATAAAACCTTTTGAATGATGGACATTGGATTTTGTTGGCCATGCCATTAAACCAAAAGGCCTATATACTAGTTGCCACAGATTATGTAACAAAGTGGGTAGAAACAGTAGATTTGCCAAGAGCTACAGAAGAAGTTGTAATTGATTTCCTTTTTGAGCTATTTGTGCGGTATGTTTTACCTCGGGAAGTGATAACAGATGGAAGAGGGAAATTTGTAGGACACAAGATTACAACCACTCTAAGGAACCACCACATTACACATAGAGTCACTTTCCCGTATCACTTGCAGGTGAACGGGTAGGTTGAAAGCACTAATAAGTCATCGAAGATATTCTGACCAAGACAGTCTCAACACATTGGCGGGACTAGGTTGCTAGACTACCAGATGCCTTGTGGGCCTACCACACAACTTGGCGAAATACTACTGGAGATTCTCCATACCAACTTGTATTTGGCAAAGAACCTATATTTCCTATTGCATTTGAAATAAAGACTCTCAGAACAGCTCAAGAAGTGGGATTGGATTTGACAGAGGCCCAAACCAAACGACTTCAACAAATAAATGAATTGGACGAGGCTCAACTACTTGCTCTACAATGCACCGCAATTATTCAGCAGAAAAGTGCAAAGTGGCACGACAGTCTTATTAAAAAGAAGACATTTCAAAAAGGAGATTGGGCACTCCTCTATGACTCCAGATTCCAAGACTTTCCGGGAAAGTTACAGACAAGGTGGCTTGGCCCTTATGAAATTCAAGAAGTACATAACAATGATACTCTCACTCTGACTACCATTGATGGGTCTAGCCATTCTTTCAAGGTGAATGGGAATTGGGTGCATCTTTATCACAAACCACTCACCAAAGAGTCTTTTTGTCAATAGGTATGTGATGACCCCACTATGAAAATTTTAGCTGCAGGGAGTAATGACCCAACAACTTTTCTCTCGTAAAAATGTATCTTTCTTTAGCTGTAAATAATGTATATATTCTTTTATGGTTGGTTGAAATCTAGTTAGGCATCACCATGTAAATATGAGGATTTCTCTTGTTTCTGGGTGTGTTTAGTAATTGTTGTTCAATCAATTGAACAACACTAATTCTGTTTGTGTTCTTCATTGTTCAATTGATTGAATGATTGCTATTCAACCAATTGAACAACACTAATTTCTTTTTTGTGTGTTTTGATGTTTAATCGATTGAATGATTTCTGTTCAATCATTTGAACAAAACTAATATCTTTTTTGTGTGTTTTGTTGTTCAATCAATTGAACATCGCTATTTTTTTTTTTGTGTTTTTTTGTTCAATCAATTGACAATCGTTCAATCGATTGAATGATTGTTGTTCAATCAAATTGAACAATACTTTCTTATGTGTTTTGTTGTTTAATCGATTGAACGATTGTTCAATCAAATTGAACAACACTTTCTTGTGTGTTTTGATGTTCAATCAATTGAACGATTATTGTTCAATGAATTGAACAAAACTTTTTGTGTGTTTTGCTATTCAATCGATTTAATGATTGTTGTTCAATTGATTGAACTATTTTTGTTCAATCGATTTAACGATTGTTGTTCAATCGATTGAACTATTTCTGCTCAATCAATTGAACGACACTTAGTTGTTTGCGTGTGTTTTGTTGTTCAGTGGATGGAACGATTGCTATTCAATCGATTGAATGATTGTTGTTCAATTGATTGAACGATTGTTGTTCAATCAATTGAATAGCACGTATTTGTTTGTGTGTGTTTTTCTATTAAATTGATTGAATGAGAGTTTTTCAATCAATTGAACATCACTTTTTGCGTGTTTTGCTGTTCAATCATTTGAACGATTATTGTTCTATCAATTGAACAACACTTTTTGCGTGTTTTGTTGTTCAATTGTTTGAACGATTGTTGTTCAATCAATTGAAAAACACTTTTTTTGTGTTTTGTTTTTCAATCAATAGAATGATTGCTCTTCAATCAATTGAACAACACTAATTTCTTTTTGTGTGTTTGTTGTTCAATTGATTAAACGATTGCTATTTAATCCATTGAACATCACCCAATTCTTTTCTTATTTTTTTTGTTAAATCGATTAAACGATTGTTGTTCAATCAATTGAACAACCCCGATTTTTCTTTTGTGTGTTTTTTGTTCGATCAATTGAAAAGTTGTTGTTCAATCGATTGAAAAACCATTGTTCGGTAGAATGAATAGCTGTGATTTATTTTTGCTGTTTCTTCGCCGGTCATTATTTTTGTCATTTTCTTTCTCTTCTATGTTTTGAATAAAAACCATCTGGTTGGATTTGTGCCTAAGATAAAGAAAAACAGTAATCCTAATACCATTATGACTTATGAAACTTTTTGATGGCCATCTTTATTCAAAATCTGATTTGGTGCATCTCTATAATGATTGGCTGAATATCTTCCCTTTGGACACATCATAAAATGTTTTATTATCTTAATACCATGCTGATTTATATTTCACACTTTCAAATGGATAAATCCCTTTGATATGATGATATGGGGGTAAAAGAATAACTTTCATTGGCATTTGTTTACTTCTTATGCCATCCCTGACTCTTAAGGAGTAAATGAGCCTCCCTCTCTTTACAATAAAAGCATCGAAATATGAAAATATAAAAATATGAAAATGCAACAAACATTGTCTTAAAGAGGATAGGGGGTCTCAGTATGAGCTAGCCTACCATGATCATAAGGATGTAACAGGATACATTCTATTATGGCCACCACACCAAGGTAATGACCTTCTTGATAATTAAAACTGTCAAAAGGACAGGGGGTCTCATCACGAACTAGCCTGATCACTTTGTTATATCTTGGTGAGTGGCACTATGATTATCTGGTTACCATGCCAGCGTAATGGTCTCTTTATAACAAGAAAAGGAGAATCATATAAATACTAAAAGGAGGACTCTGGCTCATTTGTGCGGTTAAAAAGCAACCTTGTTGAGGCTATGAACACCTGCTAGAAGTAGTGGCTCTACTTATGGTTTTGAAGTACTATGTTACACTGCCAAATTCTCTCTATCTTATTACCACGTATGGATTCATTTCTAAAGGAAAGTTTCCCACTTGAATAACATTTCTAATTTAATTAGTCAACATGCATGGTAACCTATATCTTTTATGTATTATATCATTATTGTCCAATCACTTTACTGACAATCATTAATATTTATCGTCAGTCATGCGTTTGTCACTTTTACACATAAGGTAAAAATATATTTATATAATGATCTAAATCTCTATTTTATTTTACAGGAATTTCAAATCTTTTGATGTGTACTGATTTGATTGCTGTTGTTGTATTTTACACCGCTTTTATTGATTGGTTGCCTACATTTATGATTTACCGACGCTTTCTCCCTTTTTCCCATGTTTGGTGGGTGTGGACGGCCTTTTCTGATTGGAGGGGGGATGGTCTACGTATGAACAACATGTGTGACAATTTATGGATAGTTTGTGTGATGATTATTAAACTAATTTTTGGTTAAAGGACTGCATGATGAATGCACGTGTGTAATAATTATCAAACCATTTCTGATTGGAGGGAAGAAGGCAACCATTATGGATAGCATGCGAATTGATTATGATCTTACGCCAAATATTGTTGACGAGACAAATAACATAATTTCCTTTGATATTAACTCTCAAAACAACGTCATTTTTCTGTCAATAGCTTTAACATTCTCTGGTGTTGTTCCAAACTGTGAAAGTGTGAGAGAAGTGCATGCAAGTGAACCAACCACAGAAAAACAATAGAAATGGGAGGAAAAGCCATTCGAAATGAACCCAAAGTGCTCAGGGTATCAGACCAGGCTTGTGTGATTCTTGAGCACGTCGGCTAGCTACAATACTTTACCAAATTATAGGGATTTCATGAGGAAATGACACTTGAATTTCTGTAGAATTTATAGAATGGCCATAGCATGGTGAAAGGCAGGAACATAACAGTATTTGAAGCAGTCATAGATGAAGTCTCTAGAATTCCAGCAGAAGGAACGAGATGTATAGACAAACATGTTCTTCTGCAGGATGCAGTCATAGTATTTCAGGACCCAGATGAGCAATTGATGCGAAAAGGAAAAGGGGTTCACCCTCCAACTTTAACACAACCATGGCAAGAATTGACAACCATTGTGCAAAGGTATATCATGTGTGCCGAATGATAGGACATGGTAAAACCTCACCAATTTAAACTGTTAGCTTTTTTGAAACAAAAAATTACAATTAGCTTAACATTTTATTTAAATTCTGTATTTCATGTTGTTGCGCATTGGGTCAGAATGGCATAGTACCCACATATAGTCATCAAATATCATGCGCTGATAAAATTAATCATCCTTCATGGACTATCCCAACAACAGCTGACTTGGGATAACCTTGTAAATCCTACTTTGACCCCACCTATAGAAAACCCAGCAACTGAACAGCAGGGGCCAAGAGTGACAGGTTCGAAAAGGACACAAAAAAGGAAGAAACCCTGTTTGGCCTCGGGCCTAATAAAAAGAAGATGCTCTATGAGGATAAAGTCATAGTGGCACACCCCAATTCAAATAAAATAGGCAAGGCTATCTCACCTGCCCCCTCCAAGTCCACAAGATGACTCTTTTCAAGACTACGAGGAAGGGGTTTCCCAAGTACTACAGAATATGGGGACATTCGGTGAAGGAAGAGAGCTATCTGGGAATTTTGAAGGGAAAAATTATGCCCCCAACTAGTCTTCCCCAGCTAGTAGCCCTGGTCATGATGAAACCCTACTATTTACTGATAATTTGGAAGGACAAAGGGAACCACTTCCTTCTATGGAGAAGCCCCTTGAAGAAGTGCATGTAGAAGAAACCATTAGGGAGGGAAATCAAGCAGAAGATGCTGATCCACTAGAATCCACAGCTAAGGAAAACCCTATAGAAGAAAATTTGGAGGGTAAAAATCAACCAGGGGTCACTATTTTTATGAAGACTCCAGAGGATGAGGCCCATCTAGAAGAAGACCTTGAAAATGATAATTGCTTAGGAGACACCATTCCATTGGAGTCTCCTAAGAAGGAAGCTCATGAAGAAAGAGAACTGGAAGGTGAAAATCCATCAGGAGACATGACTCCCTTAGAACCCCATCCTGATAATGACACAATTCCACCTGAACCTGAACCTGAAGTAAATATAGTTGAACCACTCTCTCCTTTCAAGGTTCCCTCCACTGGCTTACACAAATACAGAGACATGGTCCTAATTATGGGCCCTGATTAGATAGGGTGCCGATATAGAAGTCCAATTATCTGGTATCCTCCATATGGGTACCGTGGTGATTATAACTTGCCAGACCATCAAGTGAACCAAGCTTTTGCAGTGTTCAAACATAAAACGGTTTCAGGCTATATAAGGAGGAAGTATATCCTACTTATTCCTTAACTCAACTACACCTTAACCATCTTATTGCATGAGGACATGCAAAAAGGTAAGTAGGGGAGTATGTTGGGCTAAGGAAAAGGTATGTTTTCTCCTTGTAAATAGCTTAATTAAGAATTTGTATTCACATGTTTATCTTCGTTTTATGAATAAAAATAGAGGAAACAACAACAAAAGCTAGGTAAAATCGATTAGTAACAAATTAGATAAATCTGGGCACAGAAAACTGACACTTCACTATCTTTATATGCAGGGACACGGATTGGATGATTGTTGTTCAATCGATTAAACAATAGCAACCAGTAAAGGAAAAAAGACAGTGTCTTAAGTATGGAAGATAGCAGAAGACCAGGAGGACCAATGTTATTATATGATGAAATCAGATCGAGTGTTGCAAATCCTCAGGATTCCCTGATCTTGAGGATTCGCTTCTATCCATTTACTTTTCCAAAAGTTATATAAAGTTGTAAGGCGAACTAAACAGTTGGTTAGGAATTTGCAGATTGTAACTATGCTTTTTGGACATATAATACTTTCATCATGGTGATGCTATAACTCTGTTATTGATTTTAATGAAGAATATTGCGTTTAATTCATAATCGTATTTTGAATATTTAATAGCAGAGGCTTTTGGAGACTTTGGGCCCATTCAAAAGGAGATATTCTGCTTCAATTGTGTTATAATTATTTATGTTTATTCTTATAACTGTTTATTATTGTTAGTCTATAAAGTTAGCACCATTCTAATTACTATGAAGATTAATGATTCTGGTTTGCATTTGCAGTTCAGTCAAGATTCTAGATTTAGTTGTGTGTTACATATGTGTGATACTCTTTATTGAATTGGTTTTGTTAATTTCAACATTAGGTTAATGTTCATTCTAAGTAATGTTATCACATATTCTAAAGCTAGAGTTGATTGCTTTCCATGAGATGTTTATATGGTTATTTGTTGTTCAATTGTTATAGCTTTCCTTCATGTTAAATGAATTAGTTTCAATACCAGTTAGATTGCTGAGAGTGATTCTTTCTATTTGCATTCTGATTCAGTTTCTTGCAGAATAGATTAAGTAGACTTGAAAGTGTTTTATGGATTTCTTTTAGAATTTTTTGGATTGAATTTAGAGAGATAGACATTAGCAATTGAAATGATTCTAACTTCTTTCATTATGAATTGACCTCTGAACTCGCTGCATATATGACACTCTTGAAATAAAAAGACTTGCCTTGGGTTGATGATTAATGTAGGTATTAATATTTCTTGTAATAAGACATCTTAGTGCACCAACACTCATGACAATGAAAGAACTTAAATTTCATCATGTCTTTCTTCTTAGCTCCATGATAAGAATCCGATTTGCAATGGGAAGATTTACCTTTCCCCTTCCTCGCCTTAATCGCTAAGGAACAATTCTCTTCATCATCAGTATTTGACGAAGAGCCATCCTTGGTTTTCCTCCTGATCTCCTCCTGCATCAAATCTGGCAACAGTCGTTCCCAATCTGAAAACTTCTCGCAACCATTAACAGAGTCCTGATAACTATGTAAAATATTTGGGAGTCCTAGAAGAGAAATATTCACCATATCATGCCCGAAAACCATGATTCCAACACTTCCAAGTTCATCACGACACTGAGTGAACCTGGTCAAGTATTTTGGAATCATCTCACCTTTCTCCATTTTGATTTTTCGAAGTTTGCCCTTTAGTGGCAATTTCCTTTGGTCACTGTTGTTCTGATACAAGTCTTTCAATGTTTTCCACATAGCATACAGAGTTTCCTTGCCATGGAGACTCGAGACAATGTGGTCTCGAACTCCCTAAAGGATTATCCGCCTCACATTCACCACACACTTCTTCCATTCAACCAAATTTTGTGCATCTAATGCTGCTGGCTTAGGAATGTATTGATCAATGAATTCCTTCAAGCCATTATCCTCTAGCACAACCTCCATTACGTCCCTATAGGATATATAATTCGTGTTTCCTTCCAAGGCATGCTCGAGCCCAAACTAGAGAACACCATCTGCCAATCCTGAAGTATGTATTGCAAATTCAAATTTCACCTGTAACCCAAAATTCAAAACTTTGAAATCTGCTCTAGTATATTGAATTTAGCTCCGATACTGATCTGAATTGGATCCATGAAGATTATCACAGTACCATGACTGTATCAATTTAGGACAAAACTTCAAATTTATGAACACAGAGTGATCAGGAAGACCTCTGGAAAGTGGCAGTTTGTAGCCAGCGAGGAATGACGAGGACCTCGGTCAAAGCGCGCTGACAGAGGTCCATGGAGACCGCGCAGGAGGTAAAACTGGTTGTTGGGAAGCCCAGATTGGGAAACAGAGGGCATTTCTAATGATCGCACATCGCTGGGCAAAACCCCTCGAGAAGGAAAGGCCCCAAAGTGCTCGGTCGCATGGAAACTGGGAAACTGCGAGGAAAGCGCTAAGGCGAAAGGCGGATCCCGCACTCCAAAACTGGCAATACATCGGGAGCATCCTTCAGTGGTAATCGGATTTGGAGAAAAACGAGCGATTCCATTCAACACATGACGTGTGTCTGACAGATGAGAGAGAAAACCGCTACTCATTGCGTGCTAACGGTCGAGCAAGTCAACTACGCGAAATGAGCGAATTTCGTAGGATCTGTGGGATCCAGATCTGACGACGGAGATTGTGCCTGATGGAAGAACCAGATCTGACAAGGGATTAAGCCGCGACATAAAGAATTCTGAAGTTCGATTTGACTGTTGATGTGGCAGATGAGTCATTCCACAGTATAACTGGAAAACCAAATTGACGAGGAAGAGCTAGCGCAGTTCACGAGAGGATAAGTGGCCACTCCCTGTAAGCCATTGACGATGACATAAAGGCAAGGAACTCCAAACAAATAGCAGCAGGCGATCCAACATGGGCGGAAGAGGAATCGAATAGTCATGAGATAGATCGGCTTTAAGCCATGAATAGACAGAATAGAGAACAGAGAACAGGGAAATAGAACAAAGACAGAGAAAGTGAGAGCGAAGAAAAGACAGTGAAGCAAGAAGTAGAAAGACAGAGGGCTGATCTGACCTACAACATAAGGTAGCATCGAGAAGACAACAAGCTTGAGAGGTTCAAGCAATCCCTGAGAGGATCTATCAGGAATTGAGCACCACGTTGGGCTCCTTCCATTAAAGACCAGAGAGGTCAAGACTTGGATAGGAAAAGAGTCTGTGCACTCTAGTGGCTTGGGGAATCCACGAACCACCCTGCCAAGAAATTCTGTTTCAGGACACTCAGATTGAGCTCCTCATTGTAAATCTCTACTTTAAAGACACAATAAAAGAAGGCCACCATTGAAAGCTGGACTGGAGATGTAGCCCTGGAGAATAGGGTGAACTCCTTATTAATTGTTGTGTTCTTGTATTTTCTTACTGTGTTTCTCTTGCTGTTTTCCATTTTCCAGTGTCTGTGTATTTTGCAATATGATCAATCCATTGTCTAAAATAACATAGACACACACCAGCACATGAGTCTATCATACCTTCATTCATTCATTAATTAACTGAGGTCACTCACGAGTGAATTTTAGATCAAGTGGTATCAGAGCTCTAGGATGTTAAGGTTAGACAAGCTTGTGTTGGTTTAGCTATTGAATGCTAACTAGATCAAAGCTCAAATTAGGAGAAGGAGAGTTGGTTGAAACTAATCCTGAAATTGGGAGAATATATCCTCAGAAGACAATGTCAGAGGAAGGTTCTATGGGGCCAGACCCTCAATTCATAGAAATTTTCCTAGCCATAAAGTCCATGGTAGAAGAAATGTATAGGGACTTTAGAAAACACAACGATGAAGATTCATCAGGCTCTATACAAGACAAAGGAGAAGATGAGTCTCACTTCCATGACCACTCAAAAGGAAAAGGGAAAGAGGAAAGCTTTCTCACACCTCCTAACAACCCTAAACACAAAAAGAAAGCATCTTTGATCAAACTAGATGTTAAATTTGATCTACCTATATATGATGGAGAGTTAAATGCAGAAAAGTTGGACAATTGGATTAGACAAATTGATGTTTATTGCAGAGTATAGAATATTGACTCAGACAAGAGAAAGATTCAACTGGAAAGCCTACGCCTTGGAGGCACTGCCTTGTTTTGGTGGGAAGGCAGAGCCCAAGCTGATATGACGAGACATGGTAAGGCTATCTCTGTCTAGAGTGAATTTGTTTCTACAATCAAAAAGCAGTTCTATCCATTGGTCTACATGCAGCAAGCCATGATGAGTTGCAAAATCTTCGGCAGTTGAAAGGGCAAAGTGTGCAAGGGTACACTTAAGAATTTAGAAAGAGTGCATTGATTCTAGGAATCTCATTAGACTCACCTCAGACTTTGTTGAAGTACACTGGTGGTCTACACAGCTACATGAGGCATACCATCCTCATGTTTAATCCCAATAGTATAGATGAGGTATTCGTGCAAGCTACTCATCTAGAAGCTAGAGGGAAGAATGGAAATCCAAAAGTTGGGTGATCATCCCAACCCACTACAAGCAAGAATAAGGAGAAAAGAAAGCATAAATGGAAGGCAAGGAAGGCTAAAACTGCATAGAAAAGTAAAGCCTCACCATTGTAGCCACAGGTATAAAAGGTTGTCTGCTTTAGAGAATGCTGAAATCAAGAAGCAGGTGTAGGAGTTGCTCGAGAAAGGGTTCATCAGGCCTAGCACATCACCATGTGGGTCACCAATCATTTCGTTGAGAAAGAAAGATGGCTCGTGGAGAATGTGCATTGATTACCGAGCACAGAATAAGATAACAATAAAAAATCGTTATCCCGTTCCTCGCATAGATGATCTTTTAGATCAATTGAAGGAAGTTGTTTATTTCTCCAAGCTAGACTTGCACAGTGGATACCATCAGGTCAGAGTTGCAGAACAAGATGCATGGAAGACTGCTTTCAAAACAAAGCAGGGATTGTATGAGTGGCTAGTTATGCCTTTTGGCTTAACTAATGCTCCTGCTAATTTCATGAGATTAATGAATGATGTACTCAAAACTTTTCTTGATGATTTTGTTATTGTGTATCTGGATGACATTCTGATTTTTAGTAAAACGTGGGAAGAACACTTAAAGCATGTTAAGCAGACTCTAGATGTTTTGAAAAGGGAAAAACTTCATGTTAAACTCTCAAAATGTGAATTTGGCAAAACATATCTGAATTATTTGGGTCATATAGTAGGGGGTGGTGAATTGAAGATAGATCCCTCTAAGGTGGTAGTCATTGTGAACTGGCCTAAACCCAAATCTGCTACAGAAGTTAGAAGCTTCTTAGGAGCAACATAATATTGGAGGAAGTTCATTTCTAACTTTTCCTTAATTGTAGTTCCCTTACATGCTTTAATAGGATTGAACAAGGTGTTTTAGTGGGGAGGCAAACATCAGAAAGCCTTCGACACCTTGAAAGAAAAGATTAGTACAGCACCTGTACTAACACTGCCTGATCTTCAGAGACCATTTGAGATCCAAACAGAGGCCAATGACTATGCCATGAGAGCAGTGTTGACACAGCACGGTAAAACCATATGTTATCATTCTGAGACTTTTAATCCTGCAGTAGTTAACTATCTTACATATGATAAAGAATTGTATGCATTAGTACAGAGTGTGAAAAAGTGGAAACATTACTTAATGGGCAAAGAGACAGTACTACATACTGATCATCAACCACTTCAATATCTACACTCCCAAACTAAGTTGCAGAAATCAAGACACTATAGATGGATGGGTTTTCTACCACAGTTTCATTTAGTCATCAGATATAAAAAGGGCATACACAATAAAATTGCAGGCATGTTATCTAGACCTATTATAAATGCATCTACTATAATTAAGAATAATTTTGTGCTACATGAAAGCTACATTGAACAATATGCTCAAGATAGAGACTTTAAAGATGTATATGCAACTTTGAGTCAAGGCAAACGAGTAGAAGAATTGGATTATCATGTAAAGGACCGACTCTTATACCATTGTGGGAAGTTATGCATTCCACAAAATGAAAGAGTAAATATAATTAGAGAAGCACACACTTCTATGATATCAGGTCACTTTGGAGTAAGTAAAACAGTTGCACAGCTTCAAAGATTTTTTTAATGGCTAAAAATGAACGAGACAGTTTCTAGATATGTAAGAGGATGTACTATGTGTGCTAAAAGCAAGCCCAACAATAGAAAACTAGGCTTGTACACTCCATTACCAGTTCCTTCTCACCCTTGCAAAAGTGTTTCCATGGATTTTGTTGGAGGACTGCCTAATTCTAGGAAAGGTCATGATTATCTATATTTTGTTGTGGATAGGTTCAACAAAATGTGTATTTTGATACCTTGTAATAAACAAATTGCAGCTGAACAAATTGCAAAACTATTCTTTGAACATGTATGGGTTCATTTTGGATTACCCACTTCCATTGTATCTGATCGAGACACCCAATTTGTGGGGAAGTTTTGGTCAAGTCTGTGGGAACTGATGGACACCAAACTAAAGAAAAGCACAACTTTTCATCCAAAAACTGATGGCCAGATAGAAGTAGTTAACAAGACAGTGATCCAGTTACTCAGAGGATATTGTAGCAAACATCCTAAGCTTTGGGATGAACATTTGTGTTATGTGAAGCATGCTTACAATAGAGCAAAGCATTCTTCTACACATAGATCTCCTTTTGAGACCTATTTTGGTTTCACACCAAGGTCTTCTTTGGATTTTGTCTTTGGTAAAGATACCACAGTTGAGGGACATAGTGATGTGGATAGGGAACCTAGGTTCATTGAACAAATCCAGGAGATCCACCAGGTAGTACAGGAACAGCCGGAAAAGAGCCAAGCCAAATACAAGGCAAGGCATGACAAGCAACGGATGGAGCACACTTTCCAAGTTGGTGACCAAGTCTAGCTATATATCAGCAAGGATAGGATGCAAGTTGAAGGAAAGAAGCTAAAGCTTATGAGGTATGGACCCTTCAAGATACTTGAGAAGATTGGTGAGAATTCTTTTCAATTTGATATAGCAGCTTACATGCATATCTACTCAGTCGTAAATGAAGATTGCTTGAGATTGTTTGAACCCTCACTAATTGAGGATCCCAAAGAGTAGAGTCAATTGCCTTCTATTAATGACCTACTACCTGAATATCTTAGTGAATTATAGGAAGACACAGTTTTGGACAGGAAGGTGAGGACGATGCGCAGGGGAGATGTAGAGTACCTTAGAATTGGGCTGAAGGGTTCAAAGCCAAGCATTGTAGAGTGGATAGAGATTGGACAAGTGAGACAATTGTACCCTCACTTAGTCAATGCTTGAAAACCAACTTTTGGTGGTCCAAAAGCTTTTTCAATGGGAAGGCCATGATCCGAATTGGAACCATGAAGATTTTCATAGTACCATGACTGTATCAAATCAGGAAAAAACTTCAAATTTATGAACATAGAGCAATCAGGAAGACCTCTGGATAGTGGCAGTTTGTAGCCAGTGAGGAACAACGAAGACCTCAGTCAAAGCGCGCTGATCGAGGCCCATGGAGACTGCGCAGTAGGAAAAACTGGTCGTTGGGAAGCTCGGATCGGGAAACAGAGGGCACTTCTGATCACGCATCGCTGGGAAAAACCCCTCGAGAAGGAAAGGCCCTAAAGCACTTGGTCGCATGGAAGTCGGGAAACCGTGAGGAAAGCGCTAAGGTGAAAGGAGGGTCCCGTGCTCCAAAACTGGTAGTATATTGTGGGCATCCTTGGGCGGTAAGAAGATTTGGAGAAAAATGAGCGATTCCATTTAGCGCCTGACGCATGTCCAACGGATGAGAGAGAAAACCGCTGCTCATCGCGTGCCAATGGTCGAGCAAGTCAAACGCGAGAAATGAGTGAATGTCGTAGGATCTGGGGGATCCAGATTTGACGAGGGAGATTGTGCCTGATGGAGGAACTAGATTTGACAGGGGATTAAGCCGCAACATAAAGAATTCTAAAGTCCAATTTGACCGCTAACGTGGCAGATGAGTCATTCATTAGTATAACTGGAAAACCGAACCGACGAGGAAGAGATGGCGCAGTTCGCGAGAGGACAAGTGGCCACTCCTTGTAAACCGTTGATGATGACGCAGAGGCAGGGAACCCCAAACGAATAGCAGCAGGCGATCAGACATGGACGAAAGAGGAATCGAACAGTCATGAGATAGATCAACTTTAAGCCATGAATAGATAGAACAAAGAACAAAGAATAGGGAAAGAGAACGAAGACAAAGAAAGTGGGAGCGAAGAAAAGACAGTGAAGCAAGAAGCAGAAAGACAGAGGGCCGAGCTGACTTGCAGCATAAGGCAGCATCGAGCAGACAACAAGCTTGAGAGGTTCAAGCAATCCCTGAGAGGATCTGTTGAGAATTGAGCACCACATTGGGTTCCTTCCATTAAAGACCAGAGAGGTCAAGACTTGGATAGGAAAAGAGTTTGTGCACTCTAGTGGCTTGGGGAATCCAAGAACCACCCTACCAAGCAATTCTATTTCAAGAGACTCAGATTGAGCTCCTCATTGTAAATATCTACTTTAAAGACATAATAAAAGAAGGCCACCATAGAAAGCTGGACCGAAGATGTAGCCCTGGAGAATAGGGTGAACTCCTTATTAATTGTTGTGTTCTTGTATTTGCTTATTGTGTTTCTCTTGCTGTTTTCCATTTTCTAGTGTCTGTGTATTTTGCAATCTGATCGATCCGTTGCCTAAAATAACATAGACACACACCAGCACATGAGTCTGTAATACCTTCATTCATTAATTAATTAATTGAGGTCACTCACCAGTGATTTTTAGATCAGATACTATGTAGAAAATCATATAGATTCACAAGCTCATACAATGCACTAAAGCACAAGACATGAATCTACTTCTATTTTCAACCAGTGGAAGCCAATAGATTGATTTAAACTAATATGAACAAGAAGAAGATAAATCAATGACACATAACACAAGATGTCTCTGGGGAAAGCCACTGCTCAAAACCCCACTATCTATATTGCATGTATTAGAAATATGAGTGAAGATACAAAGATTGTTCTCACTAAAACAATTCTGCACATGTATTCTCAACTTTCTCGGCTCACAAGCTAGCTCTTGGCCAACACTTTGCCAATTCTACAGCTCTCCAGGCTCCTAATCTCTTGCGTAATTAATAGGATGAATAGCCCACATTTAAAGGGAATTCATTCTTCCAAAACTACACAATCCAAACATAGGATCAATCTCTGATGCATGCGTGATATTTACACTCCAGTAAATAATACCACTGATAGTACATTGTCCCTACACTCTAGTCTCAACTAGGTCTTTCTCAGAACTGACATGCATGAGTTTCTGATGAGGAAATATTCAGTTAACTAGAGTGACCCTTGTGGATGCACTAGTGCACCAACAGACTCTTAACTCTCTATTAGTTCCTCAAACAGTTTGGAACTAATTTAACTTAACTTAACTTAGTAAACCGAGTGATCTAATTTCCAACTCAATTTAAACTCATACTGGACCCTTAAAATTTAGGGAGAACATTTACATGACTACAGAAAGGCTTCCAACTTGAAATTCCTAAGCTAATTAAGTTAATTAAACTTAATTAATTATTTACAAATTGCTATGATAATTAAATTCGATTTTAATTTTCGGTTTAATTCAAGGACAAATTAAATTGGAATTTCTTGTTGCCATTTCTCAACACATCTTCCTAGAAAATATTTGACATGAGTGGCACTTCTAGACAACAATAATACAATATTCAAAGATCAATGGCCAAAAAATAACCGATGTGCAAATTTTTTCAAGTGGCAAACCTAGAGAAATGGCTTCCATAGGCTCCAATGTGACAATAATTTGGAAATCGTTCAGACTCATTAGGAGTGAGACATCAATGTAATACTACATTAAATCCCTGGTGATAATGGTATAAGCGATATTAACATAATGCCTAGACTGGTGGCATATATGGTGATGCTTATCACAAGATAGTTTAGAACAAAAATGTTGAGCCAGGAGATATAACAAGACATATGCATACCAGGAATTAGAGGATCTAATAAAGAATAAGGACTCGTAAGGTAGTGGGTCCTTAGCCACAATGTCTTCATCAACTTGGGGTAACCTGGACATTAACTCAATGAGTGTTAGCGATTTATTTAACTTAGCAACCATAAACTCTAAACCAAACTCCTGAAGGATAATAATCCACTTAAGATTACTTACCCCCAATGATCTAATGACTAAGCCTTATGTTTCATGGGGTTTGAGTATGTAATCAAAATGTTATTTCATAAAATTATGTAATGTTGTAAATGTTGGACAATGATGAAAGCTGCCAAAGCCAACTTATCGACATGGGAATAATGAAGCTCATGACTAGGAAGGCCTTTGCTAAGATAATAAATATGGTGTTCATTGTGCATCTCATCCTCTTGGATAAGAACCATACCAATGGTGGATTTAGAGGCCACCAGGTATAACATAAAGTCATGGTTTAAATTATGAGTACTAAGTATGGGGTAGATAAAAAATCAGGTTTCAAAGAATCAAACAATCTCTAGGCTTGGTCATCCCATAGAAAAGGCACTCCCTTTTTCAACAAATGCATAAAAGCTTTGGTAATCTTTGCATAATTGGAAATAAACCTATGCAAGAAATTAACAGGCTTTCCTTGAAGTGCTTGAAGTTGGTGAACAATGTGTGGAGGAAAATTGATGATGGCCTCAACCTTAGAAGGATAAACACGAATCCCTTCCTTGGACAGAATAAAACCTAGCAACCTCCCGAATCATACACAAAAGACACAATTGTGAGATTTTAACCAGATTTTGTAGTAACAACATTGAAGAAACACTTCCTTGAGATGGATGGGATGATCCTTGGGAAGTAAATATCAAGTAGTAAATTCATAAAGATAGCTTTTATGATGCGTTTTATATCATGAAAAGCATAAGATATGGCCCGCTAGAAAGTGGCTCCAACATTTTTGAGACTAAAAGGAAATTTCCAATATGTGAATGTTCCCCATAGGCATATAAAATTAGTTTTGTGTTAATCCTCTAGCTTTTTTTGGATTTGATTACAGCCGAAGAAACCATCCATAAACGAAAATATAGAATTCCATCACATTCATGTAGAATTTGGTTGATAAATGGTGTGGGCTAGTTATCCTTTGGACAAACCAAATTCAGATCTCTCTATTCCACACAAACCCTAGTCATCCTTTCTTTTTATCTACTAAAATGAGATTAGAAATACACTTTGTCAAGGGTTCTAGATGGATAAAACTAGAATCTAATAGTTTTTGAACCTCTACTTTGATATCAACTACTTTCTAAGGATTAACGAGCCGAAGCCTTTGCCAAACAGGCTTAGCTCCATTGTATGTTTTGATCTTGTGTTGGACAATACAAGGGTCAATAACAAACATCTCTTCATAATAGCAAAAAAATATGTCATGGAATTCCTTGAAAAGGGTATTGTAAGTTTCAATCTCTTGAGGGGTACAACATGCTCCAATAACAATGTTTTCCATGACACCTAGTTTCATAGCAATGTTAATGGGAATAATATTTGAGATATTCACCAAGTTCCCCTCTGAGGAAACAACTTGAATCAAGATGGGGGACTAGGAACACTCATCATTACCAAAGGTAGCCAAGATATTAGGTGACTCATCTAAGTTAACTAACCAAGGGAGAAAACATGATTGACGATGAAGATCCCCCAAGGGATAATCTGAGACCAACATGAATTCCATAATGGCTTCTTAAGTAGGAAGTTCAGTATCGATAATGTCACAAGAAGGTGGATGGTCAACCACCAAAATGGGCATAAGATAATCATCGAGTGCTTCACGACGTGTGTCACTTGACTCAACAAACTCATATGCCAACTGAATGTGTTGATAAGAAAACTTGGCTAGAATTAAAGGCATTTTGTCACCATACTAATCTATTTCTGAAGGAGAAGGAACCACCCAAGGGTCAGGAGATGGATGGGATCCATAGGTAATGGAAGAGATCATGTAAATTGGATAAGCCGAAGAAGAAGGAGCATCAGGTGGGGGTAAAAAAAAGACACCAATAAGTGACAAGATTTTAAAGTCTCAAACCAACACTCTTGGTGAGCACCAGTATTGCATCAATAATGCTGCAACTCTTGGGCTACCTACTTTACTCTTATCAACTCGGTAGTTCGTAACAAACTTGGAAGCGACTGTGCTGTATGCACAAGTATTAGTTCTTACTACAGGCTGTCACTTGGTTAGCTAGCATAAGATCAGTAGGAGCTCAAGACAACTTTTATCGATTCTAGAAGAAGCTCTATATGTGATGAAAGAAAGGAAAGCTTACTCTATAGAGGCTACTCTAATTCCAGAAAGGAAAAAGGCTGAAATGTAAAGTAAACCTAGCAAACCCTACTTAACTAACTAATCCTACTTTTGTAGAAAGAACTATGAAAACCATGAAATGAATGCCATTACCTACTCAAGGAAGTAAACAACATCTACTCAAGCTATTTCTAGAAGTAAATGAGCAAAAAACATCTTTTTGGATTTTTATGTATTTTTATGTGAAATTGACATGCATGTATTTTATTGTGTGTGAAGGTGGAAGCGAATAGGTGGTGTTGAAGGGTGACTTTGGGGTTTGAGGAGATGTAGGATGGTGTAGATGGGTCCTAGGAGGTCTTGGGTGGCCTTCTGGAGGCTTTTCCCACACTCGACCTTCAAAAGAAAGCCTACAGGAAAATCTATAGGAGGACATAGGGGATCTACAGGAGGTCTACAGGAGGATGCCAAGAGCAGTTTTGAAGGTTTTGAAGGTGTGTGAGTGGGTGGAATAGGTAGATGAATGTTCAGATGATGTGTTAGGGTGCCTGGGGTCCACCAAGGATCACTAGGAGAGGGAAAGATGATTGGGAGAGAGGAAGAAATCCTATGGAAAAATGCAGAAAACTAAGGCAGATTTGAGGTGAAATTTGGGCGATCTGTAGGGCATGGATTAGGGAGAGAATGTGATGTCTGATAGGCTAACCTGCTGTGAGAAGAGATCTGCTACAAAAGAACTGACAGTCAACCAATGAGATCAAGCAAGCAAGGAAATGAGTACATCAAAAAAACATAATTTTGCATCAAGCTAGTCTAAATTATGAGCTATGGAAGTAAATGCTAAAAAATGCTACAAGGAGAGAAAGAATGGAAGAAGACTTATTTCAAAGACAAAAATGAGCATGGTGGAAGAGATTTAAAGCAACGCATTAACCTTATAACAAACTGCAAACACTATAAATCCTATGGAGAAGGAAAATCTGTGTTTTTGGGGCAACAAGAGGGTCTTTGCCTCAGTTCATGGTCCCAAAGGGAGGAAAAGAGGCCAAGGCACTGTTGCTAGCCTTTTGAATCTTCTTTCTATCACTACTTAACCTGATATAGAAAACACAAATGGAAACAACCTTCTAAATCACCAAAAGCAACCTATTCTTAACCAAGAAAGAAATTCATCTAACAGCAACTAATCCATAAACTGAAACAAAGCATATAAATACAAACAAGAGGAGCTTGGCTGCTTGGATTGGGCCCTAACCCAAGAGCTTTAGCCCTCTGAGGTAACTCAGTGCTAGCTCAAAAAGGATTTCATCTTTATTATTAAAATAGTAATAGGATTACATGAAACTGTCACCAAAAGTAAGCTCGAAGTGGAGTAAAGTTTTACAATAGCAAAAGTACAACAAAAATCCGACAAAAATTCGACCCTAGTGAGGCCCTAGGCTTCTCTACTTATACAACTGAAGCTCCCAATAGCTTCCTTAAAATCAAGGAGGCATGGCTCCCAAAACTTGAGGTAAACATAAGTTATCCTCCACTTGCTCGGCTGCCTCCTAGTGCATTGATTTGGTTGTTTGTACTCTGAGCTGCATGAAGGGGAATTAGAAGTGGGGAGTAATAAATGAGGGGTACTCCCTCCTATAAATCATCTCTTTTGTCCATTGAATCTTTGAAAAATTCAACAAAAATCTACATTAAACACATATTAGACCTCATGGCATCATAACTAACTAAACTCACTCCATAAGCATAAATATAATAAAAAACATGCAATAAGCTAAGAGAATGGTTGATTTAACTATGTTAGGAGGAAAAATGAGCCCATATAATTACCCATTTATGGGGCTCATCATCACCCCCCTACTGAAGGTGTTGCTCATCCTCTGAGCAACTTAGTCCATCTCTTCATCTTTGATGGTCCTGGTGGCCTCTCTAGCATCCCAAGCTTCTGATGTTGTTTCCTCTTCCTTGTCATAGAATCCTGCTTTTCTGTCTATCTCTTCCCACTGCCTCTTCTCTTCTTCTTCAGTTCTCCCTTCTAGCATGCCTAACAAGAGTGGCAGACTCAGTTTGAGGCCAATCCAATTGACTTGCAGCCTCTGCATTGAGTTGCTTGTACATTGGCACTCTCATTAGTGCCTCCTTCATCCTCATTAGGGAATGATATTCCCTGACCTTCAGACTGTGTGGTAAAGTGTTCTATCTCCTCATACATGCATTCACACAGTCATCCCCAAGTAACCTTTCCATGTCCTCAAAATGTGCAATGGCCTGTGCTTGATCACTTATATATCTAGGGGCAATTTGAGGATTATTTGCAAGCATCTGGTGTGTGCTGATGAGAGCCATGGGATCTGATGGCTTAGCTCTAATCATTAGTGGCTCATTCTTCTCTCTGATCATCAACCTTTTTACTTTAGTTTCCCTTACCTCCTCATGGTTCATCCATGAAGACATGGCCATTAGTTGTAGGTCCCCTAGCCTAGCACTGGGGTCACACACATTCATGTCTGTGAGGGCCATATTATGCAAGTAAAATTTTGCCATTTTTGCCTTATCTTCTGTTGTGCTTTGATCACACAGGTCCATAAATTATCTGTAATCTTGAAAAGACATTGTGCCTCTTTGTTCCAAAGTCTTTATCTGAAACTATAGCCATTGGTCCTTGAGGTATAATCCATAGGATTTTCCTGATGTTCTACATTGTAGTGCCTCCATGGATAAGCCAACCATACATGCCAGCTGGGTTTCTTTCTCCTTTAGCTGCCTTCTTAGCAATTCATTTTTAGTTTGGAGTTGGCTTCTTGCAATTGCCTCCCTATTTCTGACAACACTTAACTCCCTGCCCATTTCCCTAAGCTTGTTCTCCATGTGGCCAACATCCTCAACTCCCTTGGATTTGGATATTTGCATCCACCTATGTGTTCTTATTCTTTCCTTTTCTAATTCAAAGAATAGTGGGATTGCAAATGTTTGTGGAATTATCCTTCCTCTATCAAGGAGATGGTAATAGGAGGTAAGGCTAGGCTGGGGATCAAGTTCTTGTGGCTCCATAGCTTCCTCCTTCCCCTTTGGCTACTCTTCCATTGTTTTCTCAAGCTGTTGGGTTTCCTGCAGCCTTGACAATGTCTCCTGTAGAACTGTCTATGCCTCTTGTAGGACTGTTTTTGGGTCCTGTAGTTGCACTTTTTCCTTCCAGGTGGAAGATTTAGGAGTCTCTCTTTCATATGTGAAAGGGTTTTTAGAGGGAGATTCTTCCCCTTTGACAGTGGGTGAATCTTCAATTGTAATGGGCACTATTGAAGATGGCTGGGGTTTTCCTGTTTTTATCCTTGTGCTTTTCCTGGCCTTGAAATACATGGAGGCCTACCTTTTTCTCTTTTCTTTTGGTTTAATTGGTGTGCTCATGGCAGTGAGGGCAGTTGCTGCCTCTCTTTCCAGAGTCTCAAGGGACCCTTCTCTTTGTTTTGCCTCTGCTGCCTCTTTTTCTCCTCCTTCTGTCTCTTTTTAATCTTTGTTTGCTTTGTTTCTTCTTTTTCTATCTTTTCATCCTTCTCCTCTTCTATCTTAGTTTCTTCCTCCTCCTTTTCTTGACCTGTTGAGTCACCAGTTGCTTCACCTTTTCCCCCTTTCTGCTCTTCTTCCTCATTGTCAGAAGGACTGATATCATACGTGAGGGCCTTATGTCATCTTTTGCTGTCATGTTTCTGAAGACTTCCCATGCTATAGGGAGTGAATTTATGGAGGGATTATTCCACTAAAATTTTGATTAACCCATGGTGAGCCAGTTGATCTAGACTCCCTACCTTAAACTTAATGCTAGAGTCTATGAGGGATTGTAGGAGGAAATAGGGGATGCTGAGTTTCTGGGGTGTTGGAGTGTCCATGCCATATCTCAGCTCATGAAGGATTCTAAAATGGTAGCCATAGACTATGCTATACCTCCCCTCATAGGAAACATATTTGATGATTTGATAACAAAACTCATCCCAAGGGTAGGGTATGCTTGTCTTTCTAATGCCATTTTTATCTTCTACATGATGTTCATTGTTTTGGAAGAAGTTTTTCTTAGCAGCCTGTCCAATTGGTTTTTCATCTTTGCTCCAAGGTAATCCAAGAGGAAGGGTAGTAACCCTATTGATAAATTCTGTGGTTATTTCCATGGAAGAACCTCTAAAAGTGACAGTGGCATGGGTTCTTGAGCGAGGGACTAAAGAAAGGGAAAATTCCTGAGCAATTTCCTCATCAAACCCTCAGAATTTCTCAAAAAAGGTCATCCAATTTGCCCTTGTGAATATGGCTACTACTTGGGGATGTTCATGGAGCCTGGTTGAATTAGTGGGCTGCTTCCTCATGAATCCTCCTATCATTGTACTTATACCGCTTTTGAACACAAAATGTAGAGATGGAGACAAGAATGTTGAAGAAAATAGGAAAACAGAGGAAAATTGTGTTTTTCTTTAAAACAGGCAGAAATTTTTTATGTAATTCCTCTTCTTATATGGACTCAATTCCTCCTTAAAATGATATCATTCCTTGCACATATTGATAATCAAGGTGGGTATGCATGGAACCTACCTCCTCAAGCCAGAAATCGAGCAAAAACCCATGTTTTCTTCTTAAAAACATCTCATTGCCCCTCCTGTAGAACTGCCTATAGGTGCTCCTATAGAACCTGTAAGTGCTCCTGTAGACAACGCCGAGAGAAGGAGGGTGTGTGAGAGCAATGAAGAACGATGGTTTTGAAGCTATGTGGTGACAAGGAGCTTGCTACAGCTAAGTTGATGAGGATAGAATGAAAGAAGAGGTGGTGAGAGTGCTCGAGGAGGAGTACTTATTACCTCTTTTGGATATTTCAGTGATGGGGGTGAGCTTTCAAAAATGTACGTTGGCCATATTTGGACCATTGGTCCCCACCTGCCTTGTCATCATGGTTTCTTCCCGCAATCACCTCTCATTATTGCATCGGAGTTTGCATACCCTCCACTACCTGTCCTTGGTATCTTTCTCTGAGTTGACTATGCGCACGTGTGGGTGACATCTTCAGATGAGTGCAGTCAACTAGATGAAGGTGGCCAAGTTAACTGGCCACCTTTTCCTCGTTCAACCTCAACCATCTCATTTTCTCATGCATATCTTTCAATTACACAAATGCAAACAGAGGAGCGGGTTAGTCACTTACCTGTGAGTCGAATGTATGTGCTGTGAGGTATTTTGGCTCCTTTTATTGTTGCATGCTTGTATTTCCTTTGTTGCATGCTATCTTCTTTCTGATGTGTGGTTGTTTGCCTTGTGTAGGTTTCCTCTAGCTAGATCTAAGCTTCAGATGTCTCCTTCAATCCTCATGGCTGCACTTCTTTTACTGCTGTAGCTTGATTTTAATGGGATCAGCTGCTACAGGAATTCCTACAAGAGCTCCTGTAGCTGCTTCTCCCTTTGAAATTTCAGCTTATTTCTATGTTGGGAGCTGTGAGGATGATTCCAGAGATGTAGATGGAGATGGAGAGATACTGGGTATGCTGCAGGTGAGATTTTAGGTTTTGCTTCCTCTCTTATTTTTGTTTTTGTTCTTTTTTTTTAAAACTAGTTTTCTGTGTTTTTCTGTGACAGGAAGGGAAAAAAATGATGATGATGATGTGATGCAGGTTTGGAATGGATGGCAAGGAGGGTTGATAGCTGTAGGAGGGTTTACATGTCCTTTATAAAGCTTCCCTGCCCCTTAAATTTCTTTTTGGAACCATTTCTGGCTCTTTGTAATCCCTATAGGAGCCTCCTGTAGAAAACACAGGGCCTCCTATAGAACACATAGTTCCTGAAAAAAGAGCATAGTGGGGTGGAAGAAAGGTCAGAAATGAAGGAGAAGAATGTGGAGGAGATGAAATAGGTGCTGGTGTGAGTGTCACGGCTCTGTGCAATCTTCTCTTGCTCCCTGTGGTCCTCCTTCAAACCTGTAATGCACAATAAAATTCAATTTACTTTTTCTTCTTTTTTTCTCTTTTTTTTTTTGAAAACAACTAGGGTGCCTCAAGGAGGTTTTCACCCTAATTTCCTACCCTGGGTGCCTCCAAGGGAGGCTTTCACCCAGGGATTTTATTATGTTTTTCTTTTCTCCTTTTTTTTGTTTTTGGTATCACTGGGCCACCTTAGAAGAGGTTTTCAACCCAATGATGGGACTCAAGTGCCTCATGGAGGTTTTCATTTGAGTCCTTATTTTTTTATTTCTCTTTTCTGTTTCTTTAGTGAGTGGGTGAAGTGGAGGTTAAGACATGCTCCACTACCATTACTATCTTATTTATATCTTCAATGTACTCTCGCTTGGAGAGGGGCTTCTTGTAAGTTTTCAACCTATGTCCATTGACAAGCATGGGGATGGCTTCCTCATCAATGGTTCTGATCAGAACTGAACCATTGTCATTGCATTTTTCCACAATGTAGGGTCCCAGCCATCTTGTCCTCAGCTTGCCTTTGAAGTCTTTATACCTTGAATCATAGAGTAGTGCCCAATCTCCCTCTTGGAATTTCTTCTCCTTGATATTTTTGTCATGCCATATCTTCCTCTGAAGCTGAACTACCTCTGTGTGAAGAAGGGCCTACAATCTTTATTCATCGAATCCATTGAGCTAGAGTAATCTTTCCTTCTATGCATGGCTAAGGTCTAGGTCCAACTAAGCTACCATCCTTAGTGTATTTAATTCAAATTCTATTGACAACAAAGCCTTCTTCCCATAGACCAGTTCATAGGGTGTGAACCCTGTGGTGGTCTTCCATGTTGTGTTGTAGGCGTAGGTGGCCTCAACTAATCTGTTTTCCCAATCTTTTCTATTGTTGATCACTACCTTGGTCAGAATTCCTTCCAAAGCTCTGTTAGTGACTTCCACCTGCCCATTGACTTGTGGATGGTAAGGGGTGGAAGTCCTATGCTTGATTTTATGATGTGTGAGCAGGTCTTCAATCAAATTGGAAGTGAACTGACTGCCTTGATATGTATTATTCTTGTGTTCATTTCCAGAAAGCTGGAATGGTTTAGTAATGGCCATTAGTAACTCTGTTTCTGGATCTAGTACTTTAAAGTTTGATGATGTTGTCGGTGCTATCCTTAGTGAGGAAATGTGATGGAAAACCTCTGGTGAGACATCAAGTAATGCTTTGAGTGCAGAGTCTAGGGGAAGAAAAATGGAAAGAGGAAAGAGCTCAGGATATCGCAATAAATCAAGGAAAGGCAGATCCAAGTCCAGAGCAGGGATAGTGTGCTGGAAATGTGGAAAGAAAGGACACCTAAAGAGAGACTGTAAATCTCGAAAGGAAAAATAAGGAGATGCACAACAAGAAAACAATCATGAAGCAAATGTGACAAGTGAGGTGTTACAAGATGCTTCGATTCTTTCTTTCGAAAATATTACTGATTCCTGGGTGGTAGATTCAGGGGCCTCATTCCATGCCACACCTAATAAGAAATATTTTCATGACTATGTTAAAGGAGATTTTGGACAAGTACGTTTGGGTGATGATAAACCCTGTAAAATTGTTGGAATGGGTAAGGTTCTTGTAAAACAGCAGAATGGAAACCAATGGCTACTAAAGGAGGTAAGGCATGTTCCAGATCTAAAGAAAAATCTGATTTCAATAGGGCAGTTAGGTGGTGAAGGTTGTGTGACAACTTTTACAGATAAAGCTTGGAAGGTCACCAAAGAAGCCCTGGTAATATCAAAAGGTGAAAAGGTTGGTACATGGTATTTATGTAATTGTATCTCTAACTCTGTTAATGCTTTAAATTCCAAAGGAGCAGATGTAGCATTATGGCATCATAGGCTCGGACACATGAGTGAGAAGGGGATGAAGATTCTACACTCAAGGAATTTGTTGCCAGGTCTGAAGAATGTTGATTTAGACTTCTATAAGAATTGCATTTATTGAAAATAGAAGAGAGTCAGATTTCTCAAAGTTGGGAAATAAAAGAAGAGCGAAAAATTAGAGCTTGTGCATACAGATGTATGGGAACCTGCTCAGGTATCATCTCTCAGTGGCTCTCATTATTATGTTACTTTTATTGATGATGCAAATAGAAAAACTTGGATTTATTATATTCAGAATAAATCTGATGTATTCGATACTTTCAAGAAATGGAATTGGTTGAGATTGAGATAGGAAAGAAATTGAAGTGTCTGAGATCAGACAATGGAGGTGAATATTTCAGCAAAGAGTTTGATAGTTATTGTTCAGATCATGGAATTCGCGGAGAGAAGACAGTTCCAAGAACACCACAAGCAAATGGTGTGTCAGAAAGGATGAACAGAACAATCATGGAGCGTGCAAGGTGCATGAGATTGCATACAGGATTGCCTTTACAATTTTGGGCAGATGTTGTTGTTTATCTAATAAACAGAGGGCCTTCAAGTTCCTTGGATTGTGGTATTCCAGAGGAAGCATGGACAGGTAAAAAGGTAAACTACTCCTTTCTAAAGCCTTTTGGTTGTGAGGCCTTTGTCCATATTAATAAATAAAATAGAACAAAGCTTGATGCAAAATCAAAGAAATGTACCTTTATTGGATACAGCGTTAATGATTTTAGTTATCGCTTATATGATTATGAAAATCACAAAATCATTAGGAGCAGAGATGTAATATTCAATGAAAAGGTCTTGTATAAGAATCAGTTGCAGGAAAAGAAACAGGAAAAAGAAAACAAGGAATACACAGTTCTTGATGGGATCACTGAAAAAGTAAAGGTCCCTGAAAATAATAATAATCAACAACATCAACCACCACAATAGCAACAGGCACCCCAAACACCTGAAAGTTGTCTTAGAAGATCTACCAGGATAAGTATACCCCCTGAACGATACTGTCCTTCATTATATTATTTATTGTTGATTGATTATGGTGAACCTGAATGTTATGAAGAAGCAATGCAGGTTGAAAGCAGGAAGAAGTGGGAGCTATCCATGGAAGAAGAGACAGTCTCCTTAATGCATAACCAAACTTTGGACTTAGTCAGGTTGCCTGCAGGTAAAACTACATTACAGAATAAACGGGTTTACAAGCTGAAGGAAGAAGATGGAGGAAAACAGAGGTACAAAGCTACACTTGTGGTGAAGGGGTTTGCACAGAAGAAAGGTATTGATTTTGATGAAATATTTTCTCCTGTTGTTAAAATGACTTCAATCAGAACTATTTTAAGTCTAGTAGCAGTTGAAGATTTGCATCTTGAGCAGTTAGATGTAAAGACAACCTTTCTCCATGGGGATTTGGAGGAAGAGATATATATGTAGCAGCCACAAGGATATGAGGTAAAAGGGAAGCAGAAACTAGTGTGCAGGTTGAAGAAGAGCTTGTATGTCTTAAAATAGGCTCCAAGGCAATGGTATCTAAAATTTGACAAGTTTATGTTTGAACAAGGTTATACTAGATTTCACTCTGATCATTTGTTTATCTAGAAAAGAAAAATGATGGTAGCTATATTATATTGTTATTGTATGTAGATGACATGCTTGTTGCAGGGTCTAACATGTAGGAAATAAATGTGCTCAAAAGAAAATTGGAAAATTCATTTACAATGAAGGATTTGGGAGCTACAAAACAAATCCTTGGTATGAGAATAACTAGAGACAGAAAAAAAATCACAAAAGTAACATTGTCTTAGAATGAGTACATACAAAAGGTGTTGAAAATATTTAATATGCATAATGCAAAACAAGTTAGTACACCTTTTTCTAGCCATTTCAAACTTAGTAAGGAGATGTGCCCAAAGACCTAAGAAGACATGGATTATATGTCTAAAGTTCCATACGCATCAGCAATTGGAAGCTTAATGTATGCAATGGTCTGCACAAGGCCTGATATTGCACACATAGCGGGAGTTGTAAGCAGGTACATGAACAATCCAGGAAAAGAACATTGGATGGCAATGAAATGGATTCTCAGATATTTGAGAGGTACCACAAATCAAGCGTTATGCTTTGCTGGTTCAAACATTTCTCTACACGGATATGTTGATGCAGATATGGCAGGTGAAGGAGATAACAGGAGGAGCACTATAGGATATGTATTTACTATAGGTAGAACGACTATCAGTTGGGTTTCAAAAATCCAAAGTGTTGTTGCACTTTCAACAACAGAAGTAGAGTATGTTGTTGCTATAGAGGCTAGTAAAGAAATTATTTGGTTACAAAGGTTTATGGATGAATTGGGTAAGAAGCATGATATGGGCATGTTATACAGTGATAGCCAAAGTGCCATTCATCTTGAAAAGAACTCAACATTTCATTACAGGACTAAACACATATATCTCCAGTACCATTCATACGATCAGTGTTGGAAGATGGAGAGTTGAAGCTGGAAAAGATACACACTAGCCAAAATCCCGCAAATATGCTAACAAAAGTTGTAACCAGGGAGAAACTGAGAATATGCTCAATTTCAATTGGTCTTCAAGGATGACGATGAAGATGAGAAACAACTAGGTCTAAAGAGGAGTCATTGTCCAGCAAATGAAGCAACGGTGGAGTTGCTACAATCATTCTCCAAGTGGGAGATTGTTGGGTGTGGAGCATGATTATCATCCAAATTTAGAGGTCTTTGTTTCAGCCGAATATATACCCCAAGAAGATTGTACACCCCTCCACACGGGGGGGGTGCAAGGGGGACTTGTCCCCACAGTAGGGGTTCGGGGGGGCCCATCCCCCCCGGCTGGGGGGTCCGGGGGCCAGCGATCCCCCGACGGGGGTTTCGAGGTTAGCACCCCCGAAGCTAAAAACAGATGTAAAATTTCTTTGTAAGAGTATAGTAATTTCTAGTCAATCTGGGTCATTCATTAGGTGGATGATCTGATGGAAGAATTTATGTTTAGTTTAGGGTTTGTTTTTACCCGAGAAGGCAACCCCTCTCTTTATGAGGGTATTGTATTGAGGCTGTGGAATATGTGTGTATTCTCAGAATGAGAAACAGATAGGTGAGACTGTGAGAGAAAACAAAGGATATTAAAACTAATCTTCTGTAGGTTGTGTCTCTTCATTTTGCTGGATAATAGAAAGGAAGGACTGGCTGTTCGAGGTGGACGTAGCCCAAATTGGGTGAACCACGTATATCTGTGTCTCTCTAGTTTTATGTGTTTGTGTTTTTCCGCATATTATATGTCTTGCATTTCTCCGTCATATATAATATTTTTCTAACAACTGATGGATGGTCTGTTCCCTAGAAGAAGTCCCAAAAGATGAAGGATTCATATCAAAGAAAATGAAATTCATGACATTGAAAGAAGGAGCCCTACAAGCAGCTGATTGTCCCATGATCTCTACCTATAGAGCTGCTGGAAGCTAGTCCCTAGTTAAGAGGGAGCTTGGGTACATTCCTTTTATCGGAATGGGTGTCATTGGAATGGGTATATCCTCCCTAATTGAGAGGGAGAGGTAGGCACATCATTCTTGTCTTCACCTAGGAAGAAATAATGCAGGATTGGGTAAGCATCTGGCATCCAATACTCTTTAAGGATGTGGCAGGGAATCCAAGATAAGAGTAGTCGGAGAGGAATGATATTATTTGAGGACTGGGAATCCAAAATAAAAATAGTCCTGGTGGAACATACTCTGAGAGAACTAGGACAGTGTATGTTTCGAGAGAGACAATAATGAGGGTGTCTATAAATCACTGGTCTCGACTATATTGTGATATGATCGTGTGGAGAGATAGAGTTGTTATTCAAGTCCTTGCTATGTGACAATGTTGGATGATATGATGCGAAGCAGATGGGTTACCAATCCAACTCTTCTTATGAGAATTCTTCAAATTGAGAATGTCCAAGTACCATGCATGAATTATGAATACCTCCCTAGTTAAGAGGGAGTGTTGAAAAATGTAACTAGGTTTGGTCTTCATAATGACATGTGTAATCATGATTTTATGTATTTAATGAAAAGAGAAAAAAAAATTATTATTGTGAGCCTTAAGGCATGAGTTTCATTCTTAAGAGAAAATTATTTTTAGATCAAGCTCCCATTATGAGCTCTTAGGGTTGGTCATTGAGTCATCAAGTCATTAAAGGTCATTGTCATGTATGAAAGACCCATTTGGGAATGTTACATATTGTAAGAAGAATTTATTTAAGTCAAATTCAAGTCAAATAACCCTCCAAATACCAAGTCATAATGAAAATAACAAGTCAGTCTTCAGAATGTTCAAGTCTTCCTAGAGACATCTTCAAGTCGGCCTCAAAGCATGAAGAAAGAGTCTATATATAGGAGGACTCAGCCTCACTCAAGGAGTAATTTGATCATATTCATAAAATTCAATCTAAGCAAGAGAAAGTATGCAACAAAGGGCAACAAAGAAGGAGAAAATATTCATTTGAAGAAATCAGAAGTTTGTATTTGTTTTAGGGCTTGAATCTTTCACACGTGCAAGGAAGGATTAGGGCATTCACTTGTTGCAGAAGGACTGAGTTGTAGACCTTAAGGAAGCCAAATCAAGACAAGGAATCAATCTATCATTCAAGCTGAGATCACAAGTAAACCAACTCTAATCAAGCGAAGGAGTAAAAGGATGAAGTTACCCAAAATCTATCACACATTCAAAAATTTAAGTTCATTGCAAGAGATTGAAAATTGCAGTCAAGGAGGCCGAAAATTTCATACTAGTGTTGTAGGAGCAAAGGCTAAAAGTTGAAGAGGAGATTGCAGTTGAATCAAGAAGGGGTTAAATTTGACTTGAGGCAAATTGACTTGGTCTTGGAGAATTTCTTGGTCAAGGGTCTAGGTTTTGGAATTCATCAAATCGAAGATTTTATAAGAAAAATAATTTTGTGGGTTTTCCCCTCAATATTGGATAGGTTTTGGTCCTGGATGATCACCTATATCTTGGGTCCTTTGTCTCATTTTTCATTATGTTTTGGTAGTTGTTTGATGAAGAGAACACGAATAATAATTAAGGAAGAAGAACTTAATTAAAATTTTCACAAGCAATTATCATAAATAAGAGAAATCACCTATACTGTTGCCCCTAGATTTCTCAACACATGTCTCAAACCATCCTTCATTTTCCATTAAGATGTGGGGGAAAACCACACATCTCGATGTTGAAGTTGTTGACACTCCCTTAGACTATAATTTTCTTCTTGGCTATAGTTGGTTCTATGTTATGACCGATGTCGTGTCTTCATTGCTTGATGTGTTTCACTTTCCTCATGAAGGAAATATTATCATGATCAATCGGTTGGAATATTGTGAGCCTTTGACCAAGTATGTTGCTACAAGCACTTATGTGTCATTAGTTGGATACTTCCGTACAAATTATGAGAGTTGATGAGCCCCATAAATGGGTAATTATATGGGCTCATTTTGCCTCATAACATAGTTAAATCAACCATTCTCTTGGCTTATTGCATGTTTTTTTATTATATTTATGCTTATGGAGTGAGTTGAGTTAGTTATGATGCCATGAGGTCTAATATGTGTTTAATGCAGATTTTTGTTGAATTTTTCAAAGATTCAATGGACAATTGGCAGAAATAATTCGAGGTGGACAAAGGAGAGGATTTATAGGAGGGTATCCCCCTCATTTATTACTCCCCACTTTGAATTCCCCTTCATGCAGCTCAGAGTACAAACAACCAAATCAATGCACTAGGAGGCAGCGGAGCAAGTGGAGGATGACTTATGTTTATCTCGAGTTTTGGGAGCCAAGCCTCCCTGATTTTAAGGAAGTTGTTGGGAGCTTCAGTTGTATAAGTAGAGAGGCCTAGGGCCTCACTAGGGTTGATTTTTTTTTTGGATTTTTGTTGTACTTTTGCTATTGTAAAACTCTGCTCAACTTCGAGCTTACTTTTGGTGACAGTTTCATGTAATCCTATTACTATTTTGATAATAAAGATGAGATACTTTTTGAGCTAGCACTGAGTTACCTCAGAGGGCTGAAGCTCTTGGGTTAGGGCCCAATCTAAGTAACCAAGCTCCTCTTGTTTGTATTTATATGCTTTGTTTCAGTTTATGGATTAGTTGTTGTTAGATGAATTTCTTTCTTGGTTAAGAATAGGTTGCTTTTGGTGATTTAGAAGGTTGTTTCCATTTGTGTTTTCTATAGCAGGTTAAGCAGTGATAGAAAGAAGATTCAAAAGGCTAGCAATAGTGCCTTGGCCTCTTTTCCTCCCTTTGGGACCATGAATTGAGGCAAAGACCCTCTTGCTGCCCCAAAAACACAGATTTTCCTTCTCCATAGGATTTCTAGTGTTTGCAGTTTGTTAGAAGGTTAATGCTTTGCTTTAGATCTCTTCCACCATGCTCATTTCTATCTTTGAAATAAGTCTTCTTCCATGCTTTCTCTCCTTGTAGCATTTTTTAGCATTTTCTTCCATAGCTCATAATTTAGACTAGCTTGATGCAAAATTCTGTTTTTTTGATGTACTCATTTCCTTGCTTGCTTGATCTCATTGGTTGATTGTCAGTTCTGTTGCAACAGATCTCCTCTCACAGCAGGTCAACATATCAGCCATCACATTCTCTCCCTAATCCATGCCTATAGGTCGCCCAAAGTTCACCTCAAATTTGCCTTAGTTTTTTGCATTTTTTCATAGGTTTTCTTCCTCTCTCCCAATCATCTTTCCCTCTCCTAGTGATCCTTGGTGGACCCTACGCACCCTAACACATCATCCCAACCTTCATATACCTTTTCCACCCACTCTCACACCTTAAAAACCTTCAAAACAACTCTTGTCATCCTCCTGTAGATTTCTTGTAGACCTCCTGTAGATCCCTTGTGTCCTCCTGTAGATTTTCTTGTAGGCTTTCTTTTGAAGGCTGAGTGTGGGAAAAGCCTCCAGAAGGCCACCTAAAACCTCCTAGGACCCATATACACCATCCTACATCTCCTCAAACCCCAAATTCACCCTTCAACACCACCTATTCGCTTCCACCTTCACACACATAAAAATACATAAAAATCCAAAAAGATGTTTTTTGTTCATTTACTTCTAGAAATAGCTTGAGTAGATGTTGTTTACTTCCTTGAGTAGGTAATGGCATTCATTTCATGGTTTTCATAGTGCTTTCTATAAAAGAAGGATTAGTTGGTTAAGTAGGGTTTGCTAGGTTTACTTTACATTTTAGTCTTTTTCCTTTCTGCAATTGGAGTAGACTCCGTAGAGTAAGCTTTCCTTTCTTTCATCACATATAGAGCTTCTTCTGGAATCCATAGAAGTTGGCTTGAGCTCCTAGTGATCTTGTGCCAACTGACCAAGTGACAGCCTGCAGTAAGAACTAGTACTTATGCATACAGCACCGTCGCTTCCAAGTTTGTTACGAACTACCGAGTTGATAAGAGTAAAGTAGGCAGCCCAAGAGTTGCAGCATTATTGCTACAATACTGGTGCTCACCACTTTTTGGTGCCGTTTCTAGGGAAGCGTCAGAGTATTTTGTGATTACTGCTTTCTTCTATTTTCTATCGCAACATTCTACTAAGTAGTTTATTTCAACAAAAGTAGAATAGTTGTTTCTTTCAGTTTTTGCATTTCCTTGCTTTCCTTTTCAATTTTGCAAATTTCATTTCAGAAAGTTCATTTCAGTTAGTTGCAATTTGTGTTGTTCAATCCATTTCAGTTTTGTAGGTACAATTAGTGAAAAAAAAACCAACCAAAAAGATTTCCTTTCATGCTTTGTAGGAATAGAGATAATTCAGGAAAATTCTTGTCCAACACCCCCACTACATCACACAGCCAACCTTCTCTCTTCTTTGGTGGCAGTGATCAGGAAGAACCTTTAGGTGAACAACCAGAGATATTTGAAGAACCTATAGGGGAAGAAGAAGAAGAAAACATCCCTCCTGAGCCAATGGCTAAAAACAGAAATGCTAGGGAAAATGGAGAGAGAATAGAGGGTACCTTTCCCATTCGGGAGACCAATGGGGACACCAAAATGAAGAATATAAGTCCTTCAGCCCTACCTCACTTCCATGGTTTGACTACAGAAGATCCTAACACCTTCTTGTTTGAGTTTGTTGTCATCTGTCAAACCTATGACTATGCAGAAGATGAGCAAAAGTTGAAACTATTCCCTTCTACTCTCAAGGATGTAGCATTGCACTGGTTCATGGGGTTACCTAGCAATAGCATCACAACTTGGGCTCAGATGCAGCAGGCCTTTAATGACAAATATCGAGACTACTGTAGGTCAAAAGATACCAAAGAAGAAATCTTCCGAATGACCATGGGAAGTGATGAATCCTTGGAAGATTATGAAGAGAGGTTCCAGCTTAGTTACAAAAGGGCCAGGTGCACACTTGACCCTGAATCTCTGAAGTTGGTCCTACTCAGGGGAATTCTGGAAGACCTTCTAGACACCCTCCATCTATTGGCCGGGGGAGACATCTACCAACTATCTTATGAGGACATAAAGATTGTTTTTAGAAACCATTCTAAAGCAGCCAGAAAGAAAGGTAGGGGGAGTCAACCCATAGCTAGTACCTCCTCTTCCAATTCATCCATCAAAGGTGAACTCAGAAACATGCTGGAAGACTTCAAGAGTGAGATGTTGCAGACTCTTGCCATGCAAATGGATACCTTGCATATCAAAAGAAAACAAGAGGAAGCAGAGAGGGCTTTGGCCATCTTTTGTCCTAGATGCACCAGGAGGCATCCTAGGAATGAATGTCCATTGAACTCTATAGAGGTTTGTTCAGTCTGTGAAGAAGATCATTCTACAGATAAGTGCCCTTCCTTGCCCGGACTTAAAGCTGTATACCAAGGGGCCGAAGGAGCCACTGAACCACTCTATTTCATGAACCAAAGGAGACCGCATGGACCTAGACCATACCAGCAGGGGATGTAAGGGACATCTCAGGCATACTACAACCCCAACCAAGTCACTTCCATACCTTCTTGGGGCCCTCCTACTCATCCTTCCTGGTCCATGCCTCCTCCTTGGTCCTTTCCATCTCAATATCATGCCCAACCAGCCACTCATTCATTTCAATCCTATGCTTAGCCGAAACCTTAGTGGAATGCATCTCATCACGGGTGGAGGCCCATATACAACTCTCCTCCCAGTCTTTTTCCTCCACCACCTGCTCAACCACAACCATTGTCTCCTGCTCCACCAAGGCAACCCCAAATGCCTGCCCAGCCGAACCTGAACCTGAACCCAAACAACAGAGAGGCTCAACAAGTATATAGTGGGGAACCATCATGCCCAACTCATGCTGTGGAGATTCAGGATATTAACCTGCGATCTAGGAAGGTTCTCCTAGATAGCCAGCCTCCACCTAGGGAAGTTGAGGAAGGTAAAGAGGAAAGTGAACCTAAAGAAATTCCACCCTTTCCTGAGAGAATATCTAGGACAACACAACCTACCCCAAAATAAATTGAACTTCTAGGAGAATTTTAAATAGTAATGTGTGAAGATACCACTTCTCCAAGCAATAAAAGATGTGCCTATCTACAATAGGTTGATCAAAGAGAAGTGCTTTAGGCATCCAGGAAGGCGCAAGAGAGATGCCCCAACCATCAATGTCATAGGACAATTGTCCAACTTGATGTTGGGGTAGGTAATCTATCTGAAATATCTGGACCCTGGAAGCCTAGTAGTTGATGTCCACATCAATGGCACCATGATCCCACATACCTTGATTGATTTGGGAGCTGCCATTAATGTGATGAAAAAGGACACAATGCTCAAACTTAACCTCTAGGGCTCCTTGAGGAAGACCACGACAGTACTGCAGCTAGCAGACCGCTCCACCATGACCCTTGAAGGGATTGTGGAAGATGTGATGGTCTCCATTGATTCTTGGGAGTACCCTACTGATTTCTTAGTTCTCCAGCCGAAGGCAAAGCTCACTGGGTATCCTCTCATCTTGGGAAGACCTTGGTTGGCTACTACCAATGCCTACATCAGTTGTCGAGCTAGGAACATGACCATCAAGAATGGGCATATGTCCAAGCAGTTAATCTTATACCCTCCTGCCCAACCCTTGCTAGAACATGATCTACCTCTCTGGTTGGAGGAGGAGGATGAGGATGTAGTCTATTCTGCACCACTTTGTGTATTAGAAACAACTATGGGGGGAAAGCCGCAAGATGAGGATGATATGATTGAAAATTTGATTCAGAATCCACCCCCCAATATCTTACCATTAGAGGAAATAATGAGATAAATCCAAAACAACCCCTTAACTGATATCTGTGTGGCCAACCTGACCTCTCTCCGTGTTAATAATATAGAGTTCAGCCCAAAAAGAAACTTGAAAATCAATCCATCCCTATCCACTTCCCAGGAGAAGGAGCTGTGCATCTTATTGAGAAAACGTTTAGATGCCTTCGCTTGGAGTTATAAGGAGATGAAGGGAGTGCACCCTTCAATATGTACTCATCATATATACATTAAGGTCAATTTCAAACCAGTCAGGCAACCTCAAAGGAGGATGAATCCAGCACTTAAATACATTGTTAAGGAAGAATTGCAAAAATTACTTGATGCAGGATTCATCTACCCCATCTCTGATAGTGAATGGGTCTCTCCTTTGGTGCTAGTGCCAAAGAAAAATGGCAAGTGGAGAATCTGTGTCGACTATTGGGAATTGAACAAAGCCACTAAAAAGGACCATTTTCCTTTGCCTTTCATAGATCAAGTGTTAGATGGTCTGGCGGGGAAAAAGTTTTTCTCCTTCCTAGATGGGTTTAGCAGGTACAATCATATTCAAATTAGCCCAGAAGACCAAGATAAGACCAATTTCACTTGTCCTTGGGGTACCTTTGCATACTGGTTCCTTCCTTTTGGTTTTTGCAATGCTCTAGCCACTTTCCAGAGAGCGGTATTGAGTATATTTTCTGAACTAGTTCATGATGCAATGGAAATATATATGGATAATTTTACTCCTTATGGTTCTAACTTTCAGGAAGCTTTATCTAACCTAGGAAAATTTCTAGACAAGTGTATTGAGATGAACCTATCTCTTAGTCTGTAAAAATGAAAATTTTTGATGACAGAAGGAATCGTGTTAGGTCATGCAATATCTCAACAAGGACTGCAAGTGGACCCAAACAAGATTGCCATCATCCAAAGGGTCCCACCTCCTCAAAAGGTGAGAGATGTCAAAAGTTTCCTAGGCTTAGCTAGATATCATAGAAGATTCATTAAAGATTTCAGTAAGCTAGCCTCTCCTTTGTTTTTCCTTTTAGGCAAAGATGTTGAGTTCATATGGTTCAAAAATTGTCAAGAAGCCCTAGATACTGTGAAGAGCAAGTTAGTAACCACCCCAATTCTCAGAGGCCCAAACTAGGCCCTACCCTTTCACATTCACACAGATGCCTCGAACAAAGCAATAGGAGCAGCCTTAGGACAAATTGATGAAAAGTTACCTTATGCCATATACTTTATAAGCAAAAATTTGTCAAAGGAAGAGTTAAACTACGTAGTGACCGAGAAGGAACTCCTAGATGTTGTGCATTATTTAAACAAATTCAGACATTATATCACATGCTATCAAACCTTCGTGTACACTGATCATGCTGCAATTAGATATTTAATGAAAAAACCAGATGTAAATGCTCGCATTATTAGATTGTTGCTTCTATTATAGCAGTTTGATCTGACCATTATTGATAAGCCTGGTAAAGAAAATGTTGTTGCTAACCTTTTGTCTAGAGTGAATTTTCCTGTAGGTGAAGAAGGAATGGTGGATGACCAAATGCTAGATGAACATCTGTTTTCTATTTTAGTACTCTCTCCATGGTTTGCTAATATAGCAAACTACTTGGTTTCAGCACAGTTTCCACCACACCTGTCCTCAAAAGCAAAGAGCAAGATAGTAAGTAAAAGTGCCCCTTTCACCTAGATTGGGAGTAATATCTTCAAACTTGACCTAAATCAGATCTTGAGAATATGTGTCAGGGAGAAAGACGTCTTTGACATTCTCTTGACCTATCATGACGGGCCTTGTGGAAGTCATTTTGCAGCAAAGAGAACTACCTTCAAAATATTGCAAGCAGGCTACTATTGGCCCACTCTTCATCAAGATGTGAGGAGATACACCAGCCAATGTGATCGGTGTCAAAGGATGGGAAAACCTACTCCAAAGGATAATATGCCCATGAAACCTCAAGTGACCTTTGAGCCATTTGAGAAGTGGGGCATGGACTTTGTGGGTCCTATCAACCCTCCTTCAAAACAGAAGCAATACATCAATGTGTGCACTGATTATCTGACAAAGGGGGTAGAAATAAAAGCAATCAAAGTAACAACAGAGGAAAAAGTAGCTAAGTTTTTGAAACTGACTTGTAACTGTATTAAAATCATTTAAATGGTCTGCAACAGATCCACCTTCCGACATCTTCATATTAAATAACTGTTTCATAAGAAATACCTTGTTTAAGGCTGAAGGTTTTTCATATAGTTTCGCCAATGCCTGAATCAAACCCTCTGTCGTTGTTTCCTTCGAAATGTTGAAGGTGACCAACACTGTGAGGCACAACCGTACTATTCTGAGTGCCTTTCTATCAATAATGTTCCATTCTGCATCTGTCATAGCCGTCGGCTTCTTTATTTTTCCACTCAGTTGTAGGTACAGAGCTTTCTAATACATATAATATTCCATTTGCATCTTCCATAGCGGGAAGTTTTGGCCATTAAATTTCTCGACCCTAAACTTACCATCTTCCACCATTGCTCCCAATCGAACGAGAAACTCTTCTTTCGTGCAAGTTTATCAGCCAAATAGACCTTTGGCTCTGATACCAGTTGTTAGAAAAATATTATATATGACAGAGAAATGCAAGACATATAATATGCGGAAAAACACAAACACATAAAGCCAGAGAGACACAGATATACGTGGTTCACCCAGTTTGGGCTACGTCTACCTCGAACAGCTAGTCCTTCCTTTCTATTATCCAGCAAAATGAAGAGACACAATGTACAGAAGATCCATTGTAATATCCTTTGTTTTCTCTCACAGTCTCACCTATCTGTTTCTCACTCTGAGAATACACACATATTCCACAACCTCAATACAATACCCTCATAAAGAGAGGGGTTGCCTTCTAGGGCAAAAAAAGCCCTAAACTAAACATAAATTCTACCATCAGATCATCTGCCTAATGAAACGCCTAGATTGACTAGAAATTACTATAATTTTACAAGGCAATTTTACATCTATTTTTAGCTAAAGGGGCGCTGCCCCCGAAACCCCTGCCGGGGGACCACTAGCCCTTGGAACCCCCATTCGGGGGCAATGGGCCCCCGTGGGGGGGACAAGTCCCCCCTGCACCCCCCCCATGTGGAGGGGTGTGCAATCTTCCTGGGGTATACATCCGGCTAAAACAAAGACCTCTAAATTAGGATGATAATCACGCCCCACACCCAACATCACTTTCATTTATGAATCATGTTAGTCATGTCATCCTCCCTTTCATCGAAAAGTTGTACATTAGTCCATATCTAACCTTCCTTCATACCTTGCTACCTTCTTCAAATCATGTTTCTTTTAGGATATTTCAACCTATCACATGAGTATCTGTTAGGTCCCTGTAATACTAGTGTATTCCCTTTTTGTTACTGTCATTATAGTCCCTTATTGTTATTGTTGTGCCCATGTTGTCCTCATATTGTTATTATTGTGCCCCATAGAAGCCCAATATTGTTATTGGTGTGCCCTTACATTATTATTGTTATGTCAACTATGATTATATTGTGACCCCTTAGACTCCTATATATAGAAAGGAGGTCTTGTCATTTGTATCATCCAAGAATTGTTCATTTGTGTAATGTAAATGAGGTTTTCGCCTTGAAGAGGATGATTTTTAAGTAGGTTATCTATCATTTCTTCTATTTTGTGAGCCGGTTGCATAAAATTTGGTATCAGAGGTTTGCATGCTAGGGTTTCACTGCGTTAAACAGGTCATCGTGGAATTTTCACTATAACTTTTTTTTCTATGATGTTTCAAAAGCTGAAATTAAAACCCATTTGATATGAAATTGTGATGATCCTCGGGTACTAATTTCAGATCTTGGATTGCTATATTTTTGGATACATGATCCAAGGAAGTTAACATTTTTGCAGGCTCTCGAACTATATCGCAAATGGGTGACCTGGGGAAACTCGTCATAAATTTCTCTCTGAGAATCAGATTGAAATTTCATAAAAATGTATAGAAACAAGACTTATGGTAGTTTTCTGTGTATTGTTTCTAGGTCTGAAGGTCGAAATAGTGACACGTGAAACTTAGTACAAGTTCACTCTACGAAACTAGTCTATATTCAGATCATCGTGGGAGATTTGGAATAACTCTTCCTTGGATAATCCAATATTGATAAGACTTGTGACATTGGAAAGAGGACTCAGAGGGCTACCACGGGAATAAATTTCAGACCTTGGAGATCTGAAATTACAGAGAAACAACGTATTCAATATCAAGCTCCTACAAAGCGAAAAAGGTGTGTAGTATTTTTAAAAATTTGCATAAGTTTGGTTTGAAAAATTAGTTTGAAGGAATTCAAAGGGCATAGTGAATCATAATTATCATTAATTGATGCCCCAAAGAAAGAAAATGGAAACAACTAGTAAGAAACTTGAAAGCTATAGTATGAATCATGAAAAAGAGGAAGAAATGAAACATGATATATCAAAATTACGAGACCAAGTGCAACAAATTTCACTCTCACAAAAAGTAATAGAAGCTAAGATAGATGGTTTAAATAAAGGTGTGGAAGCTAATATGAATGGTGTGGAATCTAAGATGGATGTCGTGATGGATGGTTTAAAGAAAGGCTTGGAAGCTAATATGAATGACGTGGAAGTTAAGATGGATGGCATAGAAGCTAAGATGGATGGTTTAGAAGTAAACATTGAAGATTTGAAGAAAGACATAGAAGGTCTGAAGGGAGGTTTGGAAAAGTTGCTTGAAGAAATGCTTCCTAATGGCGAAAAGGTACTAGAGGAAACACATAATGAGAACAAAAGAAATGTTAGTCATGATTTCATAGACTCTAACGTTGGATTGAAGACACACCATGTTCCAAAGATCGATATCAGGAATTTTTATGGCAAGGATCTCGTCACATGGATACTATAGATGGAACAATATTTCGATCTCCATAATGTGCAAAACACAAAAAAGGTACGCATTGTGACTTTATATTTGGAACCCAATTAGTTTGTATGTTATCAATGGCTTTGCTTTCGTAAACAAATTGTCACTTGGGTAATTTTTGCGGAACAAATGATAACACGTTATGAGGATACAAAAAGAAACACCTTTTTTAGCCAATTGATAAATCACAAACAAAAGGGTTCAATGGTGGAGCACATTGAGGACTTCCAAAAATTGAATATAAGGGTAAAATATATTCCATAGGAGAATAGGATTGATGTGTTCATAGGGACTTTAAAGAATAACATCCAACATGAGGTGCGCCTTTGGGAACCTGATTCATTGGAGAAGGCAATTAGGTTGGCAAGAAAAAATGAAAGCAAGTATGGCAACAACGAAGCCTACCAATCACAACTATAAAGATGGAGGGGTTGTTCCCCTAGCATTCCACAACCTACAAGGTTGACTCCACAACAATTGGAAGAAAAACGAGAGAAAGGGATTTCTTATAGTTGTGATAGCAAATAAACTAAAGGTCATAAGTGTGCTGAGAAGAAATTATTTTACATCGATTGTGAAAAGGAACAATAAAATGAACAATAAACATCAAAATAAGAGAATACACACCAGGAAAAAAACCCTAGAGAAAGAAGAAATAAATCTGACCACATCTTGTAATGCATTGGCCAAAATTACCACTCCTCAAACTATCAAGATAGAAGAACATATCAAGAAGAAAATGTTAATATTGTTGATTGATTCGAGAAGTACCCATAATTTTATTCATTGTGAGAGAGCGAAGGAATTGAATTGCTTTCTATATCCAACATCAGAGTGTTAAGTGATGGTTTCAAATGGAGGAACCATAAATTTCTATGGAAAATTCCATAATATCAAGCTATCCATGGGGGAATATGTGTTGAATAGTCCAATGCTTTCCATTGCAATGGGTGGTGCTGATGTTGTACTAGGAATCCAATGGCTACAATCTTTAGGTACGATAGCTTTTAATTTTCAAGAAATTTTCTTGATTTTTTTTTTTTTAAGAAGGAAAGGAAGTTGAATTAAGGGGTATCACAGGGAAATCAGGAAAGATAATCAGCTCTAACATCATGACAAAGCTTCTAAATAAAGAACAATGTGCATAATTTCGTAAATATGTCTACTAGAGGTTCCCACATCGAAACCATCTATTTCTCAGATCTCCAAAAAGTCTTGGATAATCATTCCAAGGTATTTGAGACTCCCAAAGGCCTCCCACCTATTCATGATCATTATCATTATATTCATTTGATTACAGGAAGTGTTCCTCCAAACATCAAGCCTTACAGATATCCCTATGCCCAAAAGAGCGAAATTGAATGTATGGTTGCAAAAATGCTAGAGGCTAGTATAATTCAACCTAGTCAAAGTTCTTTCTTTGCTCCAGTAGTATTGGTGCACAAGAAGGATGGATCATGGAACATGTGTCCAGATTATAGGGAGCTCAACAAGCTCAGTATTAAAGATAAATTTCCCATTCTTGTCATTGATGAATTATTAGATGAATTGCATGGAGCAATTTACTTCACCAAGTTGGACCTTCATTCAGGATATCATCTAATCATAATGAACTTTGAAGACATTTTGAAAACAATATTTAGAACTCATGAGGGTCATTATGAATTTTTGGTCATGCCTTTTGGCCTTACCAATGCACCTTCTACATTTCAAGGTTTGATGAATTCCATTTTCAAACCCTTCCTTAGAAAATTTGTGTTAGTGTTTTTCGTTGATATACTAATCTACAACAAGTCTTGGAAGGATCATGTTCAACATGTTGATAGAGTGCTCAAACTATTGGAGGAGAAAAAATTATATGAAAAAACCTCCAAATATTTCTTTGGAGTACAAGAGGTGGAATATTTGGGTCATATTGTATCTCATGAAGGTGTTAAGGTAGACCCTAGAAAAATTAAAGCCATTAAGGAATGGAAAATCCACACATCCATAAAGCATCTGTGAGGATTTCTCTAGTTGACATGGTATTATCAAAATTTTGTTAAGAATTATGGGAGAATAGCAGCACCTCTAACCACATCACTAAAGAAAGATGCATTTTCTTAGACTCCAAAAGCAACAAAAGCCTTTGAACATCTTAAAGAGGAAGTGTGCCAAGCATCATCCTTTGCTACACCAGACTTAACAAAAGCCTTTATTATGGAATGTGATGCCTCAAGAAATCAAATTGGTGCTATTTTAATGCAAGAATAAAGACCCATTGCTTTTGAAAGTAATCTAATCAAAGGAAAGTTTTTACACAAAGCTATTTATGAGAAGGAAATGTTGGCAATACTACATGCACTTAAGAAATGACGACCTTATCTAATGGGTAGACACTTCAAGGTAAAAATGGATCATGATAGTCTTAAATAATTTTTAGAACAAAGATTATCTTCAAAAGAGCAACAAAAATGGGTCACAAAGATGTTGGGTTATGACTTTGAAATCATCTACAAGAAAGGGAAGCAAAATGTTGTTGCACTCTCAAGAAAGGATGAGGATGTGGAAGCATTGCTTTGTGACATTTCTATTATCCAACCAGATTGGATAAATGAAGCAAGGGATTAATGGAAGAATGAGGAATAAGTGTGGGAACTCATTCAAAAGTTGCAGCAAGATCCTGGTACATCTGATACATTTAGTTGGAAAAATGATTCGTTATGGTACAAAGATCGCTTATACCTCTGTAAGAATTGAAAACTCAAACAAAAGATTCTTTTGGAATTGCACACCCATCCCTTAGGAGGGAATTCAAGATTTTTAAAAACTTACCATATTGTTAAGAAGGAATTTTTTGGGATGGCCTTAAATCTAATATTCAAAAGTTTATGGCAGAATGCTTGGTTTGCCAACAAAATAAAGTTGAGAAAATTACGACCCCAAGTCTATTACAACCTTTATACATTCCAAATCAACGTTGGGAGGACATTCCTATGGATTTTATCATGGTTTACCCAATTCTGAAGGAAAGAGTGTCATCATGGTGGTAGTTGATAGACTTACCAATTATGCACACTTTTGTGCATTATCACATCCATTTAAAGGTAGTATAGTTGCTACTGCATTTATGGAAACAATTCAAAAGCTGCATGGAAACCCAAAGATTATTGTAAGTGACAGAGATCCTATTTTCAATGGAAATTTTTGGAAATAGTTATTTTCTTATCTCAGTACTCAGTTAACTCATAGCTCATCTTATCATCCTCAATCTGATGGGAAAACTGAGATAATGAAAAAATGTTTGGAAGGATATCTTTGTTGCCTTGTATCTAATAAACAAATACAATGGCTCAAATGGTTGCCTATGGCTGAATGGTGGTATAACAATTCCTTCCATACTATAGCAAAAATGACCCCATTTATGGCACTTTAAGGATATCATCCACTGTACATCACATCATATTTAAGAGAAAATTCTAAGGTTCAAGCAGTGGAATATCACATTGAGCATCAACAAAAGGTTCTCCAACTCTTAAAGGATAACTTAACTTTGGCGCATAATAGAATGAAACAAAAGGCAGATCAACATCACAGTGAAAGAAGTTTTGATGTAGGTGACTTGGTATTTCTAAAACTACAAACATACAAACAAATGTCCCTTAAGCAAGCTAAGAAATATAATAAATTGTCACCAAAGTATTATGGTGCATACTAGGTGTTGCAAAAGATTGGTACTATGGCATACAAATTGGAACTTCTTGCATCTTCCCGAGTGCACCCAGTTTTCCATGTTTCATGCTTAAAGAAGGTTATAGGTGACAAGCTCCCAATTCAAACAATATTGGCAGAACTTGATGAGGAAGGAAAAATCATATTTGAACTTGAAGCAGTCACGAAAAGAAGAACTCGATAGCTACGAAATCAATCAATTTCATAGTATCTCAAGTGGAAGAACTTACCCGCAGAAGATTCCACATGGGAAGATGAGAATTTTATACAAAAGCATTCAGAACTACTCAAGTGTTGAGGACAACACCTTTTTGAAGGAGAGGGGCATGTTAGGTCCCTGTAATACTAGTGTATTTCCTTATTATTATTGTCATTGTAGCCCCATATTATTATTGTTGTGCCCATGTTGTCCCCATATTGTTATTATTGTGCCCCATAGAAGCCCACTATTGTTATTTTTGTGCCCTTACATTATTATTCTTATGTCGAATTTGATTATATTATGACCCCTTAGATTCCTCTATATAGAAAAGAGGTCTTGTCATTTGTATCATCCAAGAATTATTCATGTGTTTAATGTAAATGAGGTTTCCCCCTCAAAGAGGATGATTTTGAAGTCCTTTATCTATATTTTCTTCTATTTTGTGAGCTGGTTGCATAACAATATCAGTTGTAGATGACATCTACAACTCTTCCCTTGGTAGCCCTGCATTTTCCCATCCAAATATTATTCAAAAATCAAGATTGAACATTAAATCAAAATTACTTTTTTGATGGTATTTTCATCATTACATCTACTTGTTGTAACATCCACATCCTACATACATATTGACACATCTCCAAAAATATTAAATGTCAAGGTCCATCTTCCTTTCCATACTTCTTCAGAGTCTTCATACCTTTTCCATGGATATGTGACTGTCAATTATTCTAGTTATTAGATATTGATTTCCCTTTCAGTAGTTGCATATTACACGGTCTCTCCTTACTTTCTTCACATATTGCTTCTCTAAAACTTCCATTCATAGTTCCTTAATTTTTATCAACCACCGCATATTCCATATGAGGACTTATTATGTGATTTCATCTAGTCAATATGTGAACCATGCCTTTATGCATCATTTCAAAGGAGAAAATACCTTTCTCTTTCTCATGCTCATTAGGTGGAGCATTTATCCATGCTATCTACAACAATATGACATGATTCAATTTTATCAAATAAAAGCATACATACCTCGTCTCTTTCTTTTGGCCATCTAGACTTCCTTTGGCAACTTCCTGATTGAAAGAAATTCAATCACCTTGACTTGCTTCACTTCTTTTGACATCATACCATCATCCTATGAATCCCATACAAGGTGGAATTCTCGGCGAGACACTTGCTTCTTCCATTAGGTGAACCTTCCAATGAAGGATCTTGATCATCCTCATCTTGCAAATGCTCCTTTTGAATAATGTATTATGAGATCTATACTAGATGAATTTCTTCTTCCCATAAGTACTACTTATGATTCTAATGAGGTTACTAAGAGCTACACCCTTTTATAGATGAATTCCATAGACTTCTATTCTTTCATGCTACTTATGACGATGTCACGAGATCTTGCTTCAATCATATGCTTTTATAATGCCATCATGATGCATCCTATCATGCTTCTTATGACTCCTACCATGATAGCTATACTTTACAACATAAAACTTGAAATAGAAACTTGAAAAGAACTGGATGAGGAAGGCTATCTCAATCATAGTAAATATCCTTTACTTCCTCCTTCTTGGATTTATTATTTTCAGCTTCTTCCACTTCTTTAGTTATATGGGCTTCTTCCCTTCCTCTTTTCAGTTTTTTCCCTTCTTGAGCTTTGGACAATCTCTTTTGTAGTGCCCATATTCATGACAACCATAACATTGAACCTTCAACATGTCCTTATTCTTTTTATGAGGACCAAGCTTCCATTTTCTTCTAGCCATGGTAGCAAATGCTTGAGCTTTCTCGGTTGATCCTACATCGATTTTTTCCTTCAACTTGGTTTCTTCAATTCTGCACAATGACCATAGTTCATTGAATGGAGTAGCTTCCTTCTTCCCATAGATTCTTGATGTGAAGTTGCCCCATTCCTCTGGTAGTACATTGAGCACTATGGTAGTCATTTCCTTGTTAGACATTATTTCTCCCAACTCTTGGAGTTGGTGTCTTATTTCTGGCACCCTCATAAAGTGTGAGGCTATTCCTTCTTCTTTCAATATTTTTATCTTGTAGAATTCTTTCCTTAATGAGATCACTTCTACTGTAGTACTTATGGAGAAAAATTCTGCGATTTTACGATATATTTCTTTTTATGTTTCTAATTTTGATACACATGGAATGAGGGAATCCTTGATGGATTCTATGAGTATCCTTTGAGCCTTTACTTCCCCTTTCATATATTTTGCGAGTGCTTAAGATTATTCCTTTTGAGGTTTAGTATTTGAGCGCTTAACATGTTCCAAAAATTCATTTTATATGAGGATCAAATCGGTCCTCTTCTTCCATGCAAGAAAGTTTGATGACTCAGTCAACTTGTTTCTCTCCTTGCAAAAATACATTTTGATAGATTTAGATGTGGAGATAAAGATAATTACTTGTGAAGATACTCCTTGATGACAATATATTCAATCTACTTCCTTCTTGAGTTTGATGATGATATGGTAATAGGAGATTTCTTCTTGAAGAAGTTGCCTTCTCTCAAAAGTGATCCTTAACCCAAAGAGGGATATTACCTAGAATCCTTGATGATAATGACAACATCCTTGATCCTGCTTCCCTTGGATGAATTGGCTTCAAGGTGCTTCAATTCAAATTCTCTTCAATTTTAGTAGAGGTAGGGTCTTATGATGTTTTCTTCTTTGAGATGATGATGGAGCGAGGATCCTAAGTCTAGATTCCTTCTTTGAATGAACTAGGGTTTAGAATTCCTACAAGATGATGACACAATCCTTGTCCTTGAAGTGCTCTTGAGGTGAGAGGTCCTTCTTGATGATTTATTCCTTTAATGATATTCTAGTGCTTCTATCCTTCAGTGCTTAAGTGTCCTTTATTTATCTTCCCTTCCTTGACTTGTTACTTTTGCTCTGAAACCATGTTGAGAAATCTAGGGGAAACAATATAGGTTATTTCTCTTGTTTATGATAACTGCTTGTGAAATTTTTTGATTAGGTTCTTTTTATTTAATTATTATTTTTGTTCTCTTCATCAAATAGCTACCAAAAAATAATGAACAATGATACAAGCGACACAAGATATAGGCAATCACCCAAGGCCAACACCTCTACTTCCTTGAGAGGAAAACCCACAAAATTCTTTTTTTATAGAGTATTTGATTTGATGAATTCCAAAACCTAGACCCTTGACCAAGAAATTCTCCAAGACCAAGTAAATTTTCCTCAAGTCAAACTTAACCCCTCAATTCAATTGCAATCTCATCTTCAACTTTTAACCTTTGCTCCTAAAACACTAGTATGAAATGTTCGGCTTCCTTGACTGTAATTTTCGGCCTCCTGGAATGAACTGAACTTTTCGCACATGTGACATATTTGGGGTAACTTCAGCCCTTTACTCCTTTGCTTGATTAGAGTTGGTTTACTTGTGATCTCAGCTTGAATGATAGATTGATTCCTTGTCTTTATTTTGATTCCTTAAGATCTGTAACTCGGTCCTTTTGTAACAAGTGAATGCCCTAATACTTCCTTGCACGTGTGACAGATTCGAGCCATAAAAAAAATGCAAACTTCCTATTTCTTCTAATGAATATTGTTTCCTTCTTCGCTGCCCTTTCTTTCATACTTTCTCTTACTTAGATTGAACTTTATGAAGATGATCAAATTCCTCCTTGAGTGAGGCCGAGTCCTCCTATAAATAGACTCTTTCTTCATGCTTTGAGGCCAACTTGAAGATGTATCTAGGTTGACTTTAAAATTCTGAAGGTAGAATTGTCCTTTGCATTATGACTTGGTCTTTAGAGAGTTCTTTGACTTGAATTTGAATTAAATAAATTCTTCTTACATTATGTAACATGCCCAAATGGGTCTTCCATACATGACAATGACCTTTAATGACTTGATGACCCAATGACAAAACCTAAGAGCTCACAATGAGAGATTGAACTAAATATAAATTTATCTTGAGAATGAAACCCGTGCCTCAAGACTCACAATAATAAATTTACTTTTCTCTTTTCATTAAATACATAAAATTATGATTACATATTTCATTATAAAGACCGAACCTAGTTACATTTTTCAACAACAGGGAGGGGTGACCTTCAAAGGTCTACAAAGTACTAAACTTAAAAAGTGTGGGAGAAACTATAACTTTCTACCATGATGCAAACATCACACAAGTAGAAGACTCCTCATCTACAAGAGTGTAAAATATCTCAAATATGAAAACATGCACTGAGGTTTGGAAATTTACCTAATGAGTGAGTTTAGAATGAGGAGTGTTAATGTCAAATGTGATCAAACTAGAATCTGAGGGTTCAAACCCTTTGATAATAGTAAAAAAGGCTTTGTGTCACGTAGGGAATCCCTACAAAACCTCTCGAGTATACATGGCACAAGGTGCTTGGGCCAGCCTTTAATGATACTCTAGTGTTGAATATCTTGTGCATTAGGGTTGTGTGTTGAATTATGGAAAACACCCTTGGGTGGGCGAGATAATGGCTAGAAAGACTTCTCTAGTGTGAGAGGACTAATGGACATAGTAGGGATGCCAAGTTCCTCAAAAGAAGAACTTGACATAGGAGCATCACAAGACTTAACTCTCATAGAAAAGTTAACTTTTTTAATATAGGCATGTATAGGTGCATATCTTGGAGGAAGATTATGTTTCCCCTCACTACCCCTCGGTAGAGGTGGAGGAGCTTACACAACCATTTTTTGTTGTGGATGGGTGGGGAATGGATGAGTCAAAATGACTAGCTATTGCTGGTGCAAGAAGATGGTGAACTTCATCCATATGTGGTAACTCATGAGTCAAATGATATTCTTGACATATCTTACAAGGAAATTTCACCTTATGGCATCACTCATTTGTGCCTCCACCCTAGTTAGGTTGATTTTGAGGAGTAACATGAGAAGTTTTAGGGTTATCCTTTTGTTCATTCTTTTTCTTTTTACTCCCAGGTTGCTAAGGATTCTTAGGTGTTGTGGGCTTCACTGTGAGAAACTTGAAAGTCTACTCAAAATATTATTCTTGTTGAGAACCAGATGCACTTTCTAGGACTTGGGATGTGACAATCATTTTCCCTAGTTGAGAAGCTAATTGGCTCATAAAATTAGAGGAAATAAAACCAATGACACCATTAGAGCATGGTCCTCGCTTGGGTCATTGTGGATTAGTTAAAGGCTGAGGAGCATTAGGAAGAAAATTATATAAAGTGACCTACAAAGAATAAACCAAGTCCAAATGTTGAGCATGTAGGATAACTTTCTCCTCAATAATTACCTTGACCATAGTGACATCCTTCGCTATAGGTGGAAAAAAGGATCTGGTGAAGCAATATTTGAGAACCTCATCGGGAAGTTTGGTTCTAGCTAACCTTTCGCATCTTCTCCACTCATGTATATGATCATAGATGTGAGTAGAGTTACCTTATTTAAAAGTAGAAAAAAGGTCAATCCCAATGTCATACCGTGAAGGTACTAAAAATGATTAAAAAACGTATAGGCCAAGGAAGTGAAGTCATTATAAGATCCCATATCATGTTAAATAAAACCATTTAGTGGAATCATCGGCCAAGGTTCATTGGAAAAGATACAATCTCACAAAGCAATCCACTAAAGAAATAGAGAAACACCATAGATGGTAGGTGGTGATGTGCGTGGATGGGTTTTCTCCTGGCTTCCCTTCAAACTTAAGAATATAAGAAGGAATTTTTGCAGGCATGGGTGGACACTTAACATATCAGGTCATTTGTTAATTTTTCCAAGTTTGGTAAATCAAGAAGTTGGTGCTAATTAAGTGGACCAGGAGGGAAAAGGTAGCCCCACATATGGACCTTGCGGTCCCCCCATATCATAGTTCATTGGGGATGATGATGGACCATAAGTATAGTTCATCCTAGGAAATTGAGTTCCTAAGCCAATAGATATGGTGAAAGGATAGTGTCCACTAGGTAAAATGCCCCCCACTGAACAAGGGACTCTTAAAAGTGTGACTACTCATGGGATTGTACCCGACAATAAAAGAAATACCTCCCTATGTAAAAGTATTTGTAACAGCCCTAGTAAAAAATCCATGTAATAAAGTTAATAAAGGAAAAATAATAACCAAGGTCATGGGACACGTATTCCAAGATGAATGTTGGGAAAAAAAATAGTGACATGGATCACTTTTGATTAATTAAAGGCTATGGAAATTGGCAAAGGGAATGGAAAATGTTTTGGAAAGACATGAGACATTTATTGGCATTTTATTTATAAAAATAATGGAAACTAGGAGAAAATCAAGGTGAAAGGTAATAGGTTGCATGTGAGGAGGAAAATTAAGGAAAATAAGGGAAATTTGAAGAAAATAGAGGCCTCATTAATAAAAAGGCTTTCAAGGATCAGTTTGTAGCTTTTTGTAAGTTCAGTTTTGGAGCTCTCATTTTCTACTCTCTTTCATACTCTTGGACACTTAGGGTTTTCTTGTAGCACTTTTGGATTAGTGTGGCATAGTTGGGATTTGGAGCAAGACATAAAAGGAAGAGCATGAAAGCACAAGAGGGTATCGAGCTCAACATCTTTTGCAAGTACCTTCTACAATCTCCAACCCTTTCCCTTTCAAAAATAGCCTTCCAACCTTATTCCAACAACATGAACCTACTTCCAATAGTCCTCCCCAATCCTCAGACCTGTAGTAGCTTTATAGGTGTTTCTAGGAAAACTAGTGTCTTTTCGATCGACTAGTCCTCTAGGATTGGCAGCTATCCTAGAAACAAACAATCAAAGCAATTTGGGATTTCTTCTATGTATGATAGATAAGAGAGAGGCAAAGGAACCAACCTGGATCTTCTGCTTAACTCCTTGCTTGATCTCTCTCCCCCTTGACAGAGCTTGCAACTCCTCTCCTACTTATCTCGCTTAGAGAATACCTATAGAAACACAGTAACAAAAAAACATCAAAGCATCTTGATCTATTATATCATAAGCATTGCAGAATCAGAAATACAATGAACATATAATGGCATTCACAAATAATAACATTCACAATTGCACAGTTGTATGGAAGAAAACTCAAAGAACTTTATTAAATAAAAGGGAGAATTACAACCCAGCTGTCTAATCCAACATCATCCTCCCAGCATCAAAGCCCTCTTCACCTCATGAAAAGCAAGATCACACCAACAATACAATGCTCTTTCTCAACCACAAACTATCAACACTTCCTTGCAAATTACAAAATTCCAGCCTCTAGATCTCTTAGATGAGGGATCCATTTATAGATGTGTGCAAAGGTGTGAGTCATCTCTGGGTTTTTGATTAGTGTCATTCCACTTGTTTTTTTTGGTTCCACTTAGAGATTTCTTGGATCTCTTACTCATCCCTGGGCGAATTCAGAGAGGCAAGAGTCATAGGAGAAGTTTCTAGAAGATTCCATGAGCATCCGCTTAGCAAACTATCTTGGACATTTGTCCATCCTCACTCATTGCACCCTACAGAAGGCCTCATCAGTATGCATCACACCTGGATAGTGTAGAAGTTAGCATGCATCACACCCTGACAATGGAGCAGTCAGTATGGTCTAGTTTTGGCTAGTTTTGGATGGTTTTCTCGGTGGAACTTTTGGGGAATGATGTAATCAGTTGACCATGATCCTCTAGGGTATGAATCAACACTTTTAGGGGTTAAAGAGCCCTAGTTTATCGACATATAATATTGGGGTTGCATTGCCCAAATATTTCTATAATAGTTTCCCCCTAAAGCATGAAGTCGTAAATATTTGATGTCAGGTGAAATGCTTTATCATGAGGACCCAAGGTTTTAGAAACTGGAAGGTGACCTGTATAAGATACAATGTAATACATCATCATAATATAAATTTCATGATCTAGTTGAGGCAAGCATTCCCATGCTCAACTTTATAAATTCATTTCATGTACATAGAAAAGATAGTCGTCTGCATATGCAGACTGGTGATTCTTCAAATGTAGATTCATCATCCCTAGCTCGGATGACCATCTGTGCAGCTTCTGTGTACATTTGATGTCTTTATATCCCTGAATATATCGTAGCCCAGATGGATGAAACTAGATCTGGGATCTTCAATCTCGTTCAATCTTCGCCCGATGTACAAGTCAATCCATGTGAAGAGATGTTCTGAAGTCGAACATGGAAAGACATCGCCTCATTACCAGCCAATGATGTGAGCTGTTAACAAATGCGAGAGGAATCGCCAATAATGATAATGACCCTCAAGGTATTACAGTACAATTCACATGGTTTGAATATATGATCCAATGTCAAACACCACACAAAATCTTTTGGTCGAAGGCCATTGGTGTCAACCTATCGCCGGAAGTGAGAAACTTGCCATTGAGGCATGCAAGCTTCAAAGTACTAAAAGGGGTGTTTCTAAGTCAACTTCTTGGATAATGAGCTGATGTCAACAAGAAGTGACCCATCGTAGGAGAGCCTTAATGTATCCCACATCTACGACACGAAATGAAGAAAATGATTTTCTGGAGGTGAAAATGATTTGACGACACAAGGTTCAGGAATGGCAGTCATGAAAACTTGAAGGTATTGCAGTGGATGAGGCATTAATTGGATGGTGGTTTCTCAACTGAATGAATTCTCTTGAACATATCGGTGACACTGAGGTGGATTGGTAGCATTAACCCCAACAGATGGATGGTGTGGAATACCAATGGTGAAATGACCGGTGAACAGAATACCCCAACCCGACTCAATCAAGGTGACGGAGTGAAAGTTTCATGTTCAAGAGCGACCTGCTACCATAAAATTCTTCAAGTTTTCTTCCCTTTTCCCCAGTCATTGCTGACCAATACCTCTTTATTTTTGTCAAGCTTGAGGAGGATAACATATGCTTGTTCTATAATTTACCCTTGGGGCAAACCTGTTGCTATATTTTAGCGAGTCTAGCAATAGTGAAACTCGTTCTTGTCTAGGTGGACAAGTTTTTCGCTATTGTTTTAACGAGTTTAACAACAATGACAACTTGGCCCTTTTCATGTTTAGAGAGTTTGAAAAGGGACGAAAAGTATGTTGGCATTATGACACAGGTTGACACTATGGCACAGGTGTTGTCCTTGATGGCAACTCACTCTGTTGACAGATCTCAGTTCAGGCTCTCAGAATGAAGAAAAAGATATATATGCAGGTTCACCTATACGAAGACGCATATACACATGGCTTAGATGTTCCAAAGGTGCTTATGCGTATACACGCACTTTCATGCAAGGAAAAGTGCGTTCATGTGGGAGAACTTATTTTTGGTCCGTGGTATTTAGTCCTCGGTATTTGAACCTATGGTTGATCCCAAGTATTGGGTTCATGGTATTGGTTTGTTATGGTTTTGGGCCATGGTATTGTGAAAGGCCTAAGACTATAAAAGAGGAAGGAGATCATTTGGAAAAGCACCATCTGAATTATTGAATATCTGATAAAAGTGCTAGATCTAGAATACTTGTGATTGGGGTGATGGTGCAGATCTGGATCTGAATGAGGGAGGAACCTCAGTGCAAGGAGAAAGAAAAGTTCTATTGATGGGTCAAAATATTAAAGCTTGAATAGTAGTACTCTTTCTATGACTTTGATCTGTTATATGTGGTGCACACTCGATCTATAAATCTGGTAATCTGGGTTAACTAATGTCTGAATGATTGAAAGAGTAAATTATCCTTTATAGATCTGTACGCAGGTTCAGTGAAGCGAAGGCGCATATACACGCTGGTTCTATGAACTAAAATTGTGTATACGCAGGTTGGTCCAAACACAGAAGCGTAGGCATGCATGCTTCTGGTTATTGAAGTAGCGTACATCTCTTGAATTGTGTTCTAGCTGCTTTTGTTTATTGCTGCAGAGTTCTGGGTTCAGAATTTGGTGTGTGGTTACTGTTACTGTGTTCTGGGTACAGCAGTCAGAGAAGTATCTATTTGATTCAGTGTTAATTGGTGAAAAGGAGATTGTTTGATTCTTGATGATTGATTGATGTTCTTGGATCCAGTTTGAAAATTTATGAAACGTGGTCCCTGGAAGCAAAGAGAAGGTTGTAGCCTTCTGCAGGTAGCAGCCTGCGTACTAGTACCACTGCTAGTACAAGAACCAAAGGGGGTTGTAGCTCCCTTCCAAAAGAAGCTGGAGAATGAGAGAGGGTTGTAGCTCTCTGCAGGTAGTAGCCTGCGTACTGGTAAAGGACTGCACCAGTACAGAAACATTGTAAAAAGAAGTTTCTAATTAAAAGGAGATAGAAACGATTTGCAGCAGGTGGTTTTCACCCACATTGGGTTTCCACCTTATATCTTGTGTTCTTGAGTGTGATTGTCTTCTACTCTATTTTACTGTTTCTGGTTACTGTTTAATTGATTCTGATACATAGATTAATGATCAACATCAGTAAGATAAATTAAATTATAAGTCTGCATTGTATACGCGGGTTTCTTTCTCTATAGTTGCATATATACGCGGTTGTCTCTAACTGAAGTAGTGTATATGATCTGGGTTTGAGAAAGAAAATAATTGTCTAGATAATACTGATTCACCCCCCCTCTCAGTATTATTTCCAACAATTGGTATCAGAGCAGGTCCTTCAAAAGAAGCTTGATCGCTTGAAGGAAGATCTATCATCATGAGCAACTATGAGAGAGAAGCATCGATCAGGCCACCAATTTTTGATGGGACCAACTTCGTATATTGGAAGGTAAGAGTCACAGCCTATCTTCAATCTCTTGGTACAGAAGTTTGGGATATCATAGATACAGGGTACACTTTTCCGTCAGCAACACCTACAGATCCAGCCGGTAAGAAGCAATATGAAACAAATGCAAAGGCTGTCAATACTCTATTAGGATGTTTATCTCAATCAGAATTCGTCAAGGTTATGCAGTGCAAATCTGCAAAAGAAATATGGGATAAGATCGTTCTGAGCTATGAAGGAGATGAACAGGTAAAACGAGAAAAACTTCAAACCCTCAGAATTCAGTATGAAAATCTCAAAATGTACAATGATGAAAGTGTGGCTAACTACTTTCTACGTATAGTTGAGATTGTTAATTGTATGAAAAACTTGGGTGAAGAAATAAAAGAGGTTGTTGTGGTTGAAAAGGTACTAAGATCTTTGTCCTCTAAGTTTGAATCAAAAGTATCTGCAATAGAAGAAAAATAGAATCTACAGCAACTTACCATGTCACAATTGCACGGGATTCTAACTGATTACGAAATGAGGAAAGGAGGACCATCAGACAGGAGAGAAGTTGCATTCAAGGCTTTAGGCAGAGGAGATTACTATGAGTCAGGACATATGTCGGAAGAAGAGGAAGAATCAAATTTTGTTAAGAACCTTCAACGGGGTACTGGAAGATTCAGAGGTAAGTTACCTTTCAAATGCTTTGCTTGTGGAAGAGTCAGTCACTATGCTGCCAAGTGTCCTCATAAAGATAAGCTTGACAAAGGTAAGGAACCTGTTATATGGAACAAGAAAAATAATGTAAATAAGAAAAGCTATTACACTCATGAAGACAGTGATGGACTTTCAAATAGTGATGAAGATGAACAAGGTAATAATTATAGTCTTTTAATGGCTTTTGAATATGATGATTTCATGGATGCTATAGATGAAGAAGGTCTTTATGAAGAGATTTCTAAACTCAAAATTTGCTTAGAAGAAAAAAATATGATTATTGATACTCTGCAATCCCAACTGGATGAAAGGGAAAAACATCATGAAAAGTTAGAATGTGAAATTGTGGGACTTAGGAAAGAGATTGAGAAAACAAAAGCTCTTAATCTTATATTTGTTAAAGGATCTGAAACTCTAGATGAGATTATCAATGTGCAGCGTTCCCCTCTAATCAAGACAGGTCTGGGATATAATGAAGAAGCATCTCAAGCATAGAAACCATCCACCTCCAAGAGTTATCTTGATGCAGCAAGGAGGAGTGAGCAAAGGCCCAATGGAAATCACCAGGTAAATCAGGGACAATGTACCTCAAGAATGAACAAAGACTACTAGGAAAATCGGGGGCAATCTACTTTAAGGATGAACAAAATCTACAACCAGCCACAGGTAAAATATTCTCAATTTTCCTCAAGAATGGATGTCGATAAGAACCACAATCATTCGGTTGGTAGATTTGATAATCACAGGAGTTTCTTCAATGGCCAATGTTTCTCTTGTCATAACTTTGGTCACAAAGCAGCTCAATGTGTTGCCTATAAGATAATCATGACTAGAGAAGCTCAAAAACAAAGAAGTATGACTGGGATCATGAAAAGGACCTTCAATAACTTTTCTGCTCTTGAAAATGAAATGGAATGTTCTATTTGTAACAACTTTGGTCATGAAGAGTCCGAATGCAGGAGCGGGTTTCGGCAGACAACTCGGAAGGAACAAGTCTCAAGTGCTAGAACATGGAAAATGAAAGAACCACAACTAGAAAGATGTGGGATAGCCTTATATGTATAAGGACAAGAAAATCAATGGTACATCGACAGTGGATGTTCGAAACATATGACAGGTGATAAAGAAAAACTTCAAACATATAGTGCCTTAGAAAAGGAAAAGAAGGTTTCATTTGGAAACGATACCCCTGCGTTCATAAAAGGTAAAGGTTCTGTTCAGTTGAAAGAAAAGGTCAAGGCTGGAAATGTGATGTATGTTGAGGGCTTAAAGCATAATCTATCGAGTGTCAGTCAGATGTGCGATCTAGGAACTGAGGTAATCTTTCGATCAAATGGATGTAGTGTTCGTGATCTTGATACAGGAAAAACATGATCAAAGGCGTAAGAACTCCAAATAATTTATACATATTCAAAGAAGGACAACCTCAATGCTATCTGAGCAAGAATGATGAACACTGGCTATGGCACAAAAGATTGGGGCATCTTAGCTTCTCTCAGATAAGGAAAGCATGCAAATACCAGGAAGTTCGTGGTCTTCTAGACATCAGAATTCCAGACAATATAATATGCAAATCGTGTCAGTTTGGTAAGCAAGCCAGAACTAAATTCCCTGAGAAGGAAGGATAAGCTAGCAGGCCACTTGAACTTGTCCATACTGATGTATGTGGTCCATCTAGGAAAAGGTCACCTCGAGGAGAAGAATACTTTATATTATTCATTGACGACTTTTCCAGGATGTGTTGGATAGGACTTATGAAGCACAAAGATGAAGCCTTTGAAAAGTTCAAATCATTCAAAGCCTTGGTGGAGAACGAATCAGATCACAAAATCAAATGCCTCAGGTTTGATAGAGGTGGGGAGTTTACCTCAAATGAATTTTTCGATTTTTGTGAAGAACATGGAATAAGAAGGTAATTCTCTACTACAAGGACTCCTCAGCAAAATGGAGTAGTGGAAAGGATGAACATAACAGTTCAACAAATGGCTCGTGCTATGATGGATGAGTCTGGAACTCCTGCAACTTTTTGGGGTGAAGCTGCATTTGCAGCAGTTGTTATTCTCAACAAGACAAATGTTTGGGTGAACAACACTCAAAGTCCTCATGAGCTCTGGTATGGTAAGACTCCTACGGTAAAACATTTCAAAATTTTTGGAAGCAAATTCTATATTAAAAATACTGATGAAAATATTGGCAAGTTTGAACCTAGAGCAGATGAAGGCATTCTCCTTGGTTACTCTCCCCACAGCAAAGCATACAAATGTTATAATAAAAGGCTTGGAAGAATTGTTGACATCATTGATGTAGTGGTGGATGAAGAAGAAAACACTCCGAGGCAGGTAAGATCTGAAGATTTCGAAGATGATGAGGACTATCCATCAACATCAAATCAGATTCATGATGAAGAAGAAACCCATGAGGCACCAGAAGAACAGATAAGGATAGAAGATAAGACTCCATCCAGGTACGTTCAGAAGAACCATCCAGAATCTCAAATTTTGGGGCAGAAAGAGGCAGGTATACAAACAAGAAGAACAATTGCAGAAGCTTCAAGCTATTTGGCATTGCTCTCCTCCACTGAACCACAAAATGTAAAAGAGGCATGCAAAGATGAATGCTAGGTCAATGCAATGGATGAAGAACTTGAGCAGATTGAAAAGAATAACACTTGGGAGTTGGTTCCTAGACCAAAGGATAAGAATGTCATAGGGACAAAATGGATATTCAAAAACAAGTTGAATGAAAATTGGGAAGTTATTAGAACAAGGCCAAACTTGTTTGTAAAGGGTATGCTCAACAAGAAGGAATATACTTTGAAGAAAAAATTTCTCCCGTTGCTAGACTCGAGGCCATCCAAATGTTCCTTGCTCTCTCAAGATTTCAGAAGTTCAAAGTATTTCAAATGGACGTGAAATCAGCTTTTCTGAATGGAGACTTAGAAGAAGAAGTGTATATTGAGCAACCAGATGGATTCATCCTTGGAAATGATCCAAAACTTTTATGCAAACTTAAGAAGGCTCTCTATGGTCTTAAACAAGCCCCAAGGGCTTGGTATTATCATCTGGACAAATATCTTCATCAACAAGGTTTCTCAAAAGGATCAGCAGATAGCAATCTTTATATAAAAATTGAAAAAACCAAATTGCTAATACTTGTTGTGTATGTTGATGATATCATCTTTGGCAGCAATGAAGAAGCTATGAGTCAAAACTTTGCCTTGGTGATGCAGAAAGAATTCGAAATGTCCTTGCTTGGAGAACTGACATATTTTCTTGGATTACAAATCCAACAAAATGAAGGCGGTATCTTTTTATCTCAAACCAAGTACCTCAAGCAGATTTTGAAGAAGTATGGCATGGAAGATTTGAAACCAATATGTACCCCTATGGTTACAAGATGCAGCCTCAGTGCAAATGATGAATCAACAACAGTGCTTCAACCAACTTATAGATCCGTGATTGGAAGTCTGCTCTATTTAACAGGTACCCGACCAGACATCATGCATGCAGTGGGAATGGTTGGAATATTTCAAGCAAATCCTAAGGAAATTCATCTTCAGGCAGTAAAGAGAATTTTCAAGTATGTTCAAGGAACTCCAAACTATGGCCTGTGGTATTCGAGAGATACAGATCTCACTCTTCATGCTTATACAGATGCAGATTGGGCTGGAAGCGTGGATGACAGAAAAAGCACAAGTGGTGGTGCATTCTTTATGGGTTCCAGATTAGTATCTTGGTTCAGCAAGAAACAGAGTTCGATTGCTTTATCTACAGCTGAAGCAGAATATGTGGCTGCCACATCTTGTTGCACACAACTCCTTTAGATGATGCAAACGTTGCAAGATTTTCAAATCACTTGTACTCCACCTATCTCCATCTTATGTGATAATACAAGTGCTATCAGTATCTCAAAGAATCCTGTCATGCATTCAAAGACTAAGCACATACCGATCAAGTATCATTTTCTCCGAGAACAAGTGTTGGAACAAAAGGTCAAATTGGAGTATGTTCCCTCTAAGGAAAAAGTTGCTGATATTCTCAGCAAACCACTGCCCAGGGAAACTTTTGAATACCTCAGCCAGAAGCTGGGAGTAGTTGATGCATCATCTTGCTGTTGAAACTTATCTGTTTTAGAGAAAAGTGGGTGTACGTGAGTTTCCTGAGGAAGATCCGCGTACATACACCGGTTTATGCAGAGACAGTCGTGTATATGGTAGTTTGAAAGAAATTAGTGGGGTCAGACTCTAGTTGAAGATAGTCTGATATGGGTCTTCTGGCACAGGTTCAGGGGGAGCAGACAATCTTCTAATAATACATTGTTGGCATTTCATTAGAAGCTCTTGGTTTGTGTTCACAAGCTGGTTTTGGTTTCAGGTGGATCAGGTGCAGAAGGTGAACAGAAGGAGAACATGGGTGATGATCTGAATAGTGTTTGACAGATGCTGTTGATATTTGTGATTTTCATAGTCTTGCTCTACATTTTTCGTCTCTATGTCATATATATCTTTTGTTGTCAAGGTCATGTAACGACCTATTTTGGTTTCCCCACTATGCTTGGGATGATTGATGTAATGAATTTGGTTGTCATATATAAACCTCTGATGTATCTCCACTTCGTTGGATGATCCCCAATTGGTTGGGTGATGAATGTATGTATAGAGTCTTTTGGTGATAGGAAGGTCATTTATGATGTATGAGTCATGGTTCGTCTTGAAGAACATCTTTTGCAGATCTTGCCTACAGTCAGGGGGAGCATGGCCAACTCAGCAGAGCAGAGATTTCAGCATATACTCAGGGGGAGCATCACCCTTTGCCCTTGATGACAAAGGGGGAGAATGACTTTGAGGTTCTTGGGGTTGCCATCAAGTCCAAAGGGGGAGATTGTTGGCATTATGACACAGGTTGACGCTATGGCACAGGTGTTGTCCTTGATGGCAACTCACTCTGGTGACAGATCTCAGTTCAGGCTCTCAGAATGAAGAAAAAGATATATATGCAGGTTCACCTATACAAAGATGAATATACACGCGGGTTAGACGTTCCAAAGGCGCGTATGCGTATACACGCACTTTCACGCAAGGAAAAGTGCGTTCATGTGGGAGAACTTATTTTTGGTCTGTGGTATTTAGTCCTCGGTATTTGAACCTATGGTTGATCCCAAGTATTGGGTTCATGGTATTGGTTTGTTATGGTTTTGGGCCGTGGTATTGTGAAAGGCCTAAGACTATAAAAGAGGAAGGAGATCATTTGGCAAAGCACCATCTGAATTATTGAATATCTGATAAAAGTGCTATATCTGGAATACTTGTGATTGGGTGATGGTGCATATCTGGATCTGAATGAAGGAGGAACCTGAGCGCAAGGAGAAAGAAAAGTTCTATTGATGGGTCAAAATCTTAAAGCTTGAATAGTAGTATCTTTCTATGACTTTGATATGTTATATGTGGCGCACACTCGATCTATAAATCTGGTAATCTGGGTTAACTAATGTCTGAATGATTGAAAGAGTAAATTATCCTTCAGTGAAGCGAAGGTGCATATACATGTTGGTTATGTGAACTAAAGCTGCGTATATGTAGGTTGGTCCAAACACAGAAGCGTATGCACGCATGTTTCTGGTTAGTGAATTAGCGTACATATCTAATTGTTCTCTAGCTGCTTCTATTTATTGCTGCAGAGTTCTGGGTTCAGAATTTGGTGTGTGGTTACTGTTACTATGTTCTGGGTACAACAGTCAGAGAAGTATCTATTTGATTCGGTGTTAATTGGTGAAAAGGAGATTGTTTGATTCTTGATGATTGATTGATGTTCTTGGATCCGGTTTGAAAATTTATGAAACGTGGTCCCTGGAAGCAAAGAGAAGTTTGTAGCCTTCTGCAGGTAGCAGCGTGCGTACTAGTACCACTTCTAGTACAAGAAGCAAAGGGGTTTGTAGCTCCCTTCTAGAAGAAGCTAGAGAATGAGAGAGGGTTGTAGCTCTCTGCAGGTAGCAGCCTGCGTACTGGTAAAGGACTGCACCAGTACAGAAACATTGTAAAAAGAAGTTTCTAATTAAAAGGATATAAAAACAATTTGCAGCAGGTGGTTTTCACCCACATTGGGTTTCCACCTTATATATTGTGTTCTTGAGTGTGATTGTCTTCTACTCTGTTTTACTATTTCTGGTTACTGTTTAATTGATTATGATACACAAATTAATGATCAACATTAGTAAGATAAATTAAATTATAAGTCTGCATTGTATAAGTGAGTTTCCTTCTTTATAGTTACGTATATATGCAGTTGTCTCTAACTGAAGTAGCGTATATGATCTGGGTTTGAAAAAGAAAATAATTGTCTAGATAATACTGATTCACCCCCCCAATATTATTTCTAACAAAGGAAACTCCAACAGTTCGTTTTCGTAGCATAATCCCTTAAGTCCAAAAAAGGATAAAATAATAAAAAAGGGATGACTTTTTTTATCACTTTAGCGAGCCGAAAAGACCAACGCTCAAACTTTTTCGTGAGATAATCCCTCAGGTCCAAAAAAGATTAAAATATACAGCAAGGATGGCACTCCCAATCACTTTAGCGAGCTAGAAAGGCCAATAGATCAACAATCTTTTCATATTTAACGAGTCTAAAAAGAGTTTAAAGGAGACTCATTTTTTGAGGAATGAGTGGCATTTAGGGTAGCAACTGGTTCCGGGTAAGCTTGGAACTTCTCAAAACATGGTGATGTGAAGATTTTGGCTAACAGGACCACTCGTCGCAGCTGTTCCTCAAAAGGGTAAACAATCAAGTGGAAGCGTATGATCGGCCAAAAGGATGGAGGTGATGGCAGGAACACAACCAAGGCTCAAAAGGTTGATAGCATTGCAATCGCAAAGGTTATTTATCGAAGGCGGGTTCATTTTTTAACGATCTTAAACCGTGGGGAACTATGCTCAGTGGTAGGTTTATTTTTTAACGAGCTTGAACCATGCAACAACATATGCTCAGGTGGTAGGTTTATTTTTTAATGAGCTTGAACCATGCAATAACATATGCTCAGGTGGTGGGTTTATTTTTTAACGAGCTTGAACCATGCGATAACATATGCTCAGTTTTTAGTTTTTCTTTTTATGCAAGCTAGAAATGACAAAACTAAAAAAACTAGAAAAGACAAAACTAAAAAGCTAGAAAAACTAAAAAAGCTAAGGAACTACTGAGGTTAGGTAGGATGGTTTCGTCTGCGGAACAGAAAAAACACTTCCTTTGCTTCGTCTGTAGTGCAGACAAAGGTGAATGGTGGGTTAGACCAATCACCTAACCTAAGAAGTTAAAAATCTAAAAAGCTAAAAAGCTAAAAAAGCTAGAAAATGAAATCGAAAAAGGTTTGCATGCCCCCAGCATGATGAAAAAGAGAGTCTCCAGTAACCATATGGAAATCACTATGGTTAAGCAGGATGGCTTTTGTTAGTGGTTAGACAAAACACTTCCTTGGCTTTTTCCACCAAATAGACAAAGGTGAATGGTGTGTCAGACCAATCACTTAACTTACAGGGAAACCTATCTTTTCAGTTGGGTTCTTCTACCAAATAGACAAGGGTGCATTCCCCCTAAGCTTCGTTACATTCATCGAACTACTCCTAACAATCTGGTGGATGGAATGAAGGTTGGAGAGATATTCTCGACACAAAAGGACCATTTAGGGATGATGATCAACTTGGAGCTATGCTTGAACCGGGTAATGAAAGCTGGTCAACAGTGACAATTCTGCCTTCATGCGGGAAACACATCACTTGAAAGATTGTTGAAAGAATAGATTCCATGTTATAAACATAGTCATGTCCAAGGAGTAGATTGCAATCTAACGGGCCTTGGACTACCATCACGTTCAAGTGAATGGTTTTGCTTCCCAAATTTATCAGTAACCTAGGAAGGATCCCTAATAGTTGACTAGTCCCTTTGTTGAAGCTTGACAAATTCTGTATGATAGGCATAAGCGATGGCGAACCAAGCGCTTTCCAAGTAGTTGAGGAAAGGATACTCACTGACGCCCCTTTATCTATGATAGTGCCAAACACGATCATTTTATAAACTTGTACTATGATCCAAAATGGTACATTAGAAGGAAGGCGGGATCTTGCTAGTCGATTCCAATCAAAGGAAGTGACCAAACTACTTGGAGGGGGTACCAAATAAACGGTTGAATTAACCCCTTGAGTAGTGGGAACTTGGGGACTCTTTTCCTGTTGTGAAGGAACAGGTGGATTGCCCCCAAGTTCATTGGACTCTGAAGTGATAAAAAGAATTTGAAAGGTATCGTTCTCACTCTCTTTGGGAAGGGTATGATCTTCTGAAGGTAAAATTGGGTTGACTGCCATCTCAACCTATTGACTTTGGTCCAGTATGGACTTAGAAGATTCACTTTCAATGATAGGTGTTTCAACCCACGGTTGAGTTATTTCAGTCGAATTTTCAACTAGTAAAGGACTTGGGGAGAGTTTCCTGTATCCAAATGGAAGTCGCTGTAGTGAAGCATGACAGCTATGCAAGACTCTTTTGGTTTCATCCAAAAAAGGACAACGATGAAGGGTATGGTCCCCTTCACATAACCTACAAGGAATTTAGACCTTTCCTTTCTGTCCATGTACTTCACTAGTTGATGGTGTGCTGTCAACATGATCACCAGAGGTTGATGACACCTATTGGTGTGAATGGGGGGACCATTCTCTCAAGATCCGAGGAATGCACGAACGTTCTTGATGAAAATGGTCTCCTCTACAAATTATGCATGGAGATCTGGGTTTGGAAAGTTTAGTGTGTGGATTTTCACCAGATGCTGCATGGTTTCCCCCTTGTTGAGTTGACTTCTTCTTCTTCTCCTTCCCTTTCTTCTTATTTTGAGCCACCTACTTACTAGCATGACTACTTTCACCAAGTGAAGAGGAAGAAGGGGAGGGAGAAACAAATGAAGAAGAAGGCAAAGGGTCAACTTCAATATTAACTGGATGCTGATTCGATTGCTGGGGAATCACGGTATTTTGAACGACAGAGGTTGAGAAAAGCCAGACTGGAAGGCCAATTGTCATTCTCATGAGGGACAATGTGGCCATGTACGGAGAACCAACATTTCCCCAAGAAGAAAATGGACTAGGATTCCCCTTGAAAGGGATTCCTTGATTGGTGGACTCCATAATCTCAAACTAAGATCAACGAAGGAACAAGGATGTTATTCCGAATTAAATAAACTTTAATGATGCTTTGACACAACATTGCTTTTTGAATTTTTAAGAGTCGAGAAAAAGCTAAAGATGACTCTAGTCCCCTTCGATTTTTAATGAGCCTGAAATGATAAGTGCTCAGATGGACCTTTTCTTTTAAACAGTTGAAAAGGAACAAAAATGACTACTCTGGAAATCTAGACAGAGGGATTACCAAACCAATCGCAAAACTGAAATATACACCTTGGTGATAAATTAAAGAGAAATTACCAAGGACTTATGTATGGTAGTCAATCTTCCCGAATGTTGTGTTCAGAGCATTGCAATCGATAGGGCGACAGAAACAGCTTCCTATGAATAAAGGATGTAAGCCTATTATGGTTGTTAGCCTCCTATTACAATACGTTTCATATTTCATGATTGACAGTGGAAATGCAAAATATGTTCATCTTTTCCATGCTGTAAAAGTTCCATTTTTGAAGGATTTCACAGTTAAGGGAAGGCCAAACAGCTTAATCTTGGCTTCCATAGGTTTAAATTGCTTGTTTTAGAAGATAGAGAATAATATCTATCCAAACTATTTAATCTTGGCAGATTTGTAGATAGGTAGAGAAGTAAGGGCGCTCAACAGCTTAATCTGAGCCCCGGAAGAAATAAGGATCGATTTAGATAGGAGGATAGCCATAAGAAAAGAAGAAAAGCTGGGTTTGCTAGTTCAAGTGCACCCAAACCAAAAGAAGAAAAAATGTTAGGTAAGTAGGCTGGGTAGGTAGTTTTGAGGTTGAAGAATGAATAAGTGTGATCAATTTTGTATTTCAAAGTGTTATTTTACTTCAGATCACAAGTGTAAGGCAATTTTCCCTTGGAGGAGCTCAAGCGAGGCATGTCTAACTCCCCCTTCTTTCTCTTCCCCAAAACATTCACTAACTTCCCCTAAAGATGTTAAGATCTGCTTAATATCTCTAAAATTCATCATATTCCATAACATTTGCCTAAGAAAAGATCTGCTTTACTTAGGAGTGCTTATATTTCTTCTACAAGTCCTATTTCCCCTTTAAAGCCTAAGATTTCTATCCTTAGCGCTTTCTTCACAAAATTCATATTAACTCCTAACTCTATTATGTAAATCCCTCGTTATTTCCCCTTCCCATACTAAAAATATAGTAAAAATCCCTATTATTTACATATCCCCTCCTCTGGTTGAAATATAACCATAAATATTGCTTGGGAATTACTATGTTTACTTGAAACTTAGTAAGAACCCTCATATTGCTCAAAAACCATCTTCCTAAGGTGTTTGGATTCCTTCCAAAGCACAAAAACCCCCTTCAAATGCTATCAGACCCCTTCCGATGCATTAAGGACCCTTCCTAAAGCTTAAAAACCTTCCTCTGATGCACTAAAACCCATCTCCGATTGCATCAAGCCTTCTTCCGATCACATTAGGCCTTCGTCGATTAACAAAACATTCCTCCGATCCGCATCCCCCTCCCTCCGACGTGATATCGCTGTCGGAGGTGGCAATGATTTTGTTGGCCCATATATATTCACGCTCCGATGGTAAACCGCCAATCGCGACTTTGCGATCGACAGTCACAAAGTTTCTGTGCTTATATATATATGCCCCCCTCTCATTCGCCGATGCAATATTGCTATCACACCTGAAAGCATATCACCTCACGATCCACTCATTATCGCAATCACATCATTTATCCATATATACCTCCGCTTCCCCGTAAAACTTGGTTATATTGCAAAACTTAAGTTTTATCGCTAACCTCATTTTACCTCAATATATGGCATTTCTGCAATATGTCCCATTTTCGCACAACCGCATGCCTTATCACTTTTTCGATATCGGCGATCGCTCCCATCGCATCGCATATATAAAATCCATCGCCCACTATCCCTGCCGATTGCCGATCGTCGATTTAATCACTGCCGTCCGATCAAACCCCCAGATCTAATGGCCCATATCATGTCGCAACCCCCATTTCGCTATTGCTTATATAAAAGGCTCCGACCCATTGCCCTTCGCCGATGCGACATTCCGAATAATCCTCAACCGTCCAATCCGCTCTCCTCAATCCGATGGTGGACAAAAGCAGTGAGATGGCAATGCGTTGGCATCTGATAGAGGGTGGTTTTTCCGCCGTACGCAGGGACGCGTGACCTGTTTCTATTGCATCGGGCCTCCTCTGCCATTTACCGCCCCCGTACAAAAAGCAGTTCGATAAAACCATTTACCGCCGTCTGCCTCCACCCCGATGGTCAACCCCGATGCGATATTGCGAGTAGATCGTGGCCGTTGGATCTGCCCGCGCTAGATCCAATGGCCCAGATCTAACCCAAGCTACAGTGCTCGCTTTCCACCCATTTTTGATCAAAATTCATGTTATAAGTGATTTTTCCCTTTGTACAAAGGAAAGGGCCATTTTCTCAGGATTGTTGTTCGGCGCCCGCACGCAACTCCAGAACAAAGGCAGTAGGCATTCTCCAATCATTTCTTGATCGCTCCAGCCCTAGTACGCTCCTCGCAGCTTTATTTCAGCCTCAGCGCAGTCTTGTGCTTCCATTCCTCCTTTTCATGCAACATTTCTTCAGATTTAGCACTGATTTGATTAGCCAGGCACCGAGACTCCTCCAAGACCTCTAGAAGCCCGCGGAAAACCAAATCAATGTTTCTTTTGTGCCAAATATGGTAGGCAAGGGCGATTTTGTAGCGGCAAAATGCTTTAGCGGAAGGAAAAGGCCCAGATTCAGTTTAAAAGTGTATCAATGAAGCGGAAAAGAGTATCAGATAAAGAATATCAGTGGAGCGATAAAAGCCATTTAAGGCTCACCATAACATATCAATGCAGTATTAAAGCCACATGAGAACAGTGCTTCAAGTTCCAAAGCACAGTTATCGCAAGATGGCCAGCGCAGAGCTCAAAGGACACCATATTTACTCATTTTGAATGCGGCTGCCTCCAGCGCAGCATTAGATATATATTTTTTGCACTTATTGCAAGATAAGTTAGGTTAATCAGAGTGATTGCTCGAGATCTTTTATCAGATCTGCTTTGTAGATATTTTTCCTATATATACCACCCTGTGCAATGTTTAAAGGGTTGGTTGGTTGATAACTCCTCACCAGACTTGCGCTGTATTCTTTGAGAGCCTCTATAATGCTTGGATGATGAACTGTCTGTTGTGTTTTTAAGGGCTGAAGAGTGAACTATGGAATTCTTGTGCTTCTACATGGCCCAATAAGTGTTTCTTACCTCTGTTTATAGTTTATATGTGTTTATGCCACCATTGTGTCACCATCTAAATAGCAGGAAAGAAGAATAGCTTAAACTTTGCTTAGCAGCACTCTATGCTCAATTTCTGTTATTTCCACATGTTTTCTGCAGAAATAGTTATGAATATGCATACTTAAATGATCATGTTTACACTGTTTCTCTCATTTATGAATGATTGTTTAGGAATCCTTGACTGCTCCTAGATAAAGTTCATTCACCTTCCCTCTGTTAGCTGATGAAAGATTCTTAGTTGCCTTTCATCTCTGACCTTCATTCCATCTTTATTCCAGCTTGATATTGTTCCATGTGTAGCTATCCTGCTCTGTATTCCTCTTATGACCAAGAAAATGCACCAGCAGCCCTTATCCTTGACTCCATGCCCAATGGTTTGAACTTCTCACACTTTGCAGTCCAATTCCATTTGAAAGCATCAGCCTTCCCACCAAAACTCAAACAAAACCCAAAGAACACCATAACTAGCCTAAAATCACCCTTAAACAAAGCTATATTATAAAGAGAGAGCCCTCTCTAGCTGCAAGTAGGCTAGGACCTGTAGTCCAAAGATTGGTTTGTGGTTACCTCGGCTGTATCCCTTAAGAAGCCAAGGGACAACCTGAGTGTTAACATCATTGGCGACTCCACTGGGGAGAATCTTCAGAAAATTCCAAAAAAAAAAACAAGTTAGAAGCTGGCTCCAAAGAAGAAATCTCGCAATACCAGGTCAAATACAGACCCAAATCCCCCAACTGCTTTTGAAAATCCAAGTTTAATCCCAAAGTTTCTAAGGAAACAAGAGGGAAAAGAGGATATTGCTGATTCAAGCCTTGAAGCAATTCCCCAAGGATATATTCCAACCCCTAGTAAAATTTCACTTCACACTGTGCAAACTTCTCCTAGTTCATCATCCACCTCTCAAAGCACCTTTTCTACACCTCCATCCGCTACACATACTCCTCCTATTACCACTGTTGTTACTACTGTTCCAGTCGTTCCATTTCTTCCTGCTGTTCCACTTATACCGGTAAATATGGCTAATAGATATGCACCCTTACAGTTACCTGCAAATCCAGGGGCTATGCCTCAGGATTATCAAACCAAAATCACATATTTTGATGGTACTGGTTCTAACACTGCCCTGCAACATACCAAGAAAATGCAAGACTATTTTGAGAGTTATGAAATAGATGATGATCATGTAAGAATGAAGATTTTTGTCCAAAGTTTAACAGGTGATGTAAGGCCCTGGTTTAGAGCTCTCCCTGCAAATTCCATAGCTGACCCAGAGGCCCTTTACCAAACATTTCTTAACAGATGGGAGAAGAAGAAGGACCCTCTGCACATATTATCCGAATATGATACTATCAAAATAGGCCTTCAAGAAACTGTCTTAGACTATTGTGCTAGGTTCAACAATGCTTACAATGTTATTCCACAGAACATTAGACCTCCACCTGATCTAGCTTTATACAAATTCCCTGATGGATTTGATTCCGAAATGGCATATCAATTGAGGGAAAGAGACCCTCAAAGCTTAGCAGATATGCAGAATGTAGCTGTTAGTGTGGAGGCAAACCTAATTGCTAAACGAAACAGAGCAAGAGCCGAGAGAAGAACTACTTTTAAAGATGAAAATTCAGTTTTTGAGCAAAAATTGGATACAATCATCAATCATGTGGACAATATTGGAGATAGAGTGGGAACTATTGAGAGAAAATCATCATGGGAAGGACAACAAAATAATACTATCAGAAACCCAAACTTTAGAAAAAACCAAAACCCAAACGTTGGAAGGGCTGGCCCAGACCAAGATATCAGACCTCCTTTCCAAGCAAACTATGCTGAAGCATCTACTTCTAGTGAACTAGCCGAGGACACTCACATAAACTTGATGGGTTTGAAGAGTGAACAACAAGTTTTTCTAACCCAAGAAGACCAAGATGATCATGATATCAATCAATTCCAAACCAAGTCCGGAGAATCATATGACTTCAAGGAAGGCTATGATGCAGCAGTATATGAAGTCCACAAGCAGTACAAATTAAGGACCAGAACCATAGATGTGCCTGAAACCATCAAACCAAAGGATACCAAACAACCCAAGAAAATAAAAGACAAGGCAATCCTCACAGAACCTTCTGAAAAAACAGTCCCAAATCCAAGAGAAGTGACTGTGGAAGATATAACAGATGTATCAGACATTCAGACCTTTAAAGACCAGCCATTGGTATCCTCTTCCTCAAAAGAGAATTCAAACAGCACTCCTGAAAGCCTTTCCAAAACAGAAATATTTCAAGACAACACTCAAGACCAAGAGAAAATCGCTGAAAGTACAATTGAAAAGGGAAAATCTGCTAGTCACAACACTAAAACCCAAACAGAGAAAACATTTGATTTAGAGATAGAAATTGGCAGACTAAAGATATCGATCCCTCTATCTGAACTTGCTAATCATGATGTATATAGGCAGCAAATAAAAAGATCGCTACAAATTCCAGAGAATAGGGATGATGTGAATGTATTAGATGATCAACCTGAATTACTTTTTGGTCCTGAAGTCGATGGCAAATCAGCAAATGGAGTTGTTTTACCCTTTTATGTGAGTTTGCACATCCATGATAAAGTATTGCACAATGCCATGTTTGATTCAGGCGCCTCACACAACCTTATGCCCAAAGCTGTAATGGAGAAGCTAAACCTTGATGTAACAAGACCTTACAAAGACTTATTCTCCTTTGACTCAAGTCAGGTCAAGTGTTTAGGCTTAATCAAAGACTTATGTGTGTCTTTAGTCCAATATCCTAGCAAAACAATCCTAATGGACGTGGTGGTAGCTAACATTCCACCTAAATATGGCATGCTGTTATCAAGATCTTGGGGAGCCAAACTCCAAGGATATCTGTAGTTAGACCTCTCTTATGCCACTATTTCGATCTTTGGGCAACCAAAGAGACTGTATAGGGAAACACTGATGAAATATGTGGTAAGTAGTGAGGAAAAGCCCCAAAACTTTCCAATTTACTCAATCCATTCTGATATGGATTCTTTCATCTTGTTTAATGATGATAGTTGTCCTCCAACTGATGATAAGCCTTTGGCTTTAGAATAAGAAGCATGCATAAATGAAAAATCAGTTGCCCAAAGCCATGAAATTGTTGAAACAATTGATGCAACCAGCACACAAAAAACACTACCTGAAATAGAAAATTCAAATCTGCCCACTCCTAAAATGGTTGAAACTCTCAATACTAGTCAAGAGCAAGAAATCCTATGGTATTTGGAGTTTGATGGTTCAGTGAATAAGCTAGGAGTAGGGGTAGGAGTATGGATCCATAATACACAAAACAATCATGCAGAGGGTCATGCTTATAGATTAAATTTCAGATGTACTGACAACATGGTAGAGTATCAATCCCTCCTTTTAGGCCTTAAGTTAATCAAATCTTTAGGAGCTACAAAAGTTTCCATTCTAGGTGACTCCGACCTGATTATTCAATAGATGAAAGGTAACTTTGTTACAAATGAAAATAGGCTAAGAGCTTCCAGGACTGCTACCACAGAAATACTTGACACCTTCACCGAATGCCAGCTTGCCAAAATTCCAAGAAGCCATAATCTACATGCGCATAGCTTGGCAACTTTTGCTAGCACTTGTAAGCTTCCTTTTGAGCCCAATCACCACTTTACAGCTGAGATAAAGCACAGGCCTGCTATCCCTAACAATATCAAAGATTGGCAAGTATTTGAGAATGATGCACAAATTAACAATTTCTTGACTTTGCAGCACGAGTTTTCAAGCTTAAATATTGATATGGATGCCATGGATGATTCCCAACAGCAAAATAACAAAAATCAACAAAATATAACAGCCATGGCAGCAAATCAAATGCTGCACCCAACCATTTTTGATGCCAAAAACATTCAAGAGCTGAAGCAAATGAATTTAGAAGAAATAGCTGAAGCAGAGGCTGAAGTTATTGAACTGAAAGACAACTTTCTGCCCACAGGCCTCACTCCATTAGAGGATATGTTTGATGCAAATGATATCCCTAAAAAGCCAAAGATGCAGCCCTTAAACGCTGCCATAGAAGACTGCAATATTGGAACAGCAGAGAAGCCCAAAATGATTAAATTGTCCAAGTCTTTGCATCCCGATCAAAAACCAAAGTATGTTGACCTGTTTAAAGAGTTCCAAGATGTATTTGCATGGAGTTATGAGGACCTTAAGTCCTATGAAACCTCTGTTATTCAACATTCCATTCCTTTAAAACCAAATCAAAAGCCTTTCAAAAAGAATGTTCGAAGCTGGAATTATAGCACCAATCAGGTTTTCAGTATGGGTATCCAACTTAGTGCCCACAAGGAAGAAAACAAGTGAGATTAGATTGTGTGTTGACTTAAGAAATCTGAACCAAGTCTCCCTTAAAGACCACTACCCATTGCCAAAGATGGACCATATTCTACAAAGGGTTGTGGGGTCTTCAAGAATTTCTTTGCTTGATGGTTTCTCGGGATTCAATCAAATATTAGTTCACCCGGATGATCAGGACAAGACAACCTTTACAACACCGTGGGGAACCTTTAAATATGTGAAAATGCCTTTTGGGATAAAGAATGCAAGTGCTACCTTTCAGAGGGCCATGGACATTGCATTTGCCAAGGAAATCCATGATTTCTTAGTAGTCTACCTTGATGACCTTACTCCTTTCTCAAAATCTGATTAAGAGCACCTTAAAAACCTAAGGCAAGTGTTCCTAACTTGTAGGAAATATGGAATATCTTTAAATCCAAAGAAATACCTATTTGGCCTAGAGGAAGGCAAATTGTTGGGCCATATTATTTCAAAATATGGAATTAGAATCGATCCGGACAGGATTCAAGCCATTCTCCAAATTCCTGATCCAAGAAACATCAAAGAATTGCAAGCATTCCTAGGAAAGATCAATTTCCTAAGGAGATTTATCCCTAACTTGGCCGAGTTGGTAAGAATGCTAAAGAAGTATTCCAAGGTAAAATGGACTTTAGAGGCCAAGCAAGCCTTTGAGGGCATAAAATCTACCTTACCCAAGAACCAGTGCTCACAACCCTGCAATTTGATAAAGATTTCATCATTTTTTCCTTTGCTTCTCAACACACCATTGATGTTGTCTTATTACAGAAAGATGACCAGGGAAATGAAAAGCCCATTGCTTTCTTCAGCCGAGCCCTTCGGGATGCACCCTTAAAATATCAAATCATGGAAAAGCAGGCATATGCCCTTGTTAAGGCCATCAAAGATTTCAGAGTTTACATCTTATACTCCCATGTCATTGCATATGTTCCAAACTCCGTTGTAAAAGACATATTAACTCAAGAAGTGATTGAAGGCAAAAGAGGCAAGTGGATTGCCAATATCCTTGAGTATGACATTGAGATAAAACCCACCAAGCTCATAAAGGGACAAGGTTTAGCCAAACTGATGTCCGAACCCAATTTTCAAGCCTTAGACATTAATCAACTGGACAATGAATAGGAGCTGGCCACTCCATAGATCAGTGAAGCTTTTTTGCAATCCCCATGGTATGATGATATTTGTTTTATATTGTTAAACCTGTTTTCTCCCCTAGGGTTGTCCAGAACCAAAAAGAGATTTTTAAAGATGAAAGCATCAAAGTTTTGTGTCTTAGATAGTGCCCTGTTTTGGAAAAATCATGAAGGAATATTGCTTAATTGTTTAACTTTAAATGAAACTGACAGTGTTATGAAAGAATTCCATGCAGGGGACTGTGGAGGGCATTTATATTGGAAGTCCACTGCTGACAAGATATTAAGGGCTGGTTTCTATTGGCCCTCTTTGTTTGCAGATGTCAAAAAGTTTGTTGTTTCATGCCACAAATGCCAAATCTTTGAAGGAAAAAGAAAGCTTCTGCCCTTGCCCCTTAAGCCCATTTCAACCGAGAAGCCTTTTCAACAATGGGGTCTTGACATCATTGGAGAAATCCATCCATCCTCTTCTGGCCAACATAAGTGGATTCTAACAGCCACAGACTATTTCACCAAGTGGATTGAAGCCATCCCATGCAGGCAAGCCAATGACACCACCATTATCCAATTCCTTGAAACCAACATTCTATCCAGATTTGGTTGCCCTAAAAAGATCATTATAGACAACATTGTTGCCTTCAAATCCAAGAAAATGATCAGTTTTTGCCATAAATTTCACATTACCTTAGGCCACTCCACAGCCTATTACCCTCAAGGAAATGGCCTGGCCGAATCATCTAATAAGAGCCTCATTAATATCATCAAGAAGATCCTGGAGGAAAACAAAAAGAATTGGCACAAGAAGCTTGTAAATGCCCTATGGGCAGATAGATTGACAACCAAGAGATCCATTGGAATGAGCCCATATGAATTAGTCTATGGAATGGAGGCAAAGTTCCCTTCATCTTTGGGAATCCCTGTTATCAAGCTGCTGCAAGAGATTCAAGCTGAGCCAAATGATATACAAAGGAGAATAAACCAAACCATTCATTTGCAGCAGACAAGAGAGCAAGTCTATCACAGAGCGCAGTCTTTGCAAGAGAAGCTGAAGAAAATGTTTGACAAGAGAGCAAAGGCCGAAGATTTCTACATAGGCAACAAAGTATTAAGATGGGATTCGAGAAGAGAGGACAAAGGAAAGCATGGAAAATTCGACTTCCTGTGGAAAGGTCCCTTTGTTATTCAAGCTGTTCAAGGCAACAATACATATTTCCTCAAGAGTTTGGATGGCACGGAAGCTGAAGATGGCCCCGTTAATGGCCGAATGCTTAAGCACTATCATGACCCCTTTTGATGTACATAATGTAGCTGTATATTATATTTGTACATTAATATTTGTATTTTCAGCATGTCTAGTTACATCAGTCCGATAAGGGAATAACACAACAAATTTTGAAGAAAGGATCAAAGAAAATGCACCATTCTGATCTCTGTTTTGAAAATTATCTCAAAGAAGTGCTCAGGCAGATTTGAATATGTTTACAAAGCACCCAAAAGGCAAGAAGCAGAGCTGTAATTTTTCTGCAATTCAGCTCAAAAGGGATACTGCATATCAGCTTATAAGAATTCAGTCAATAGCATCAAGGGAAGGAGATTTTTAGATTACAACAACAGTTGAAGATCAAGGCATTCTGACCTGTGGTTCTTGGCTTTTCATCTGGAAAAGCCATCCCCAAGTGGAGCCACTGTTAACCTCCTATTATAATAGGTTTCCTATTTCATGATTGACAGTGGAAATGCCAAATATGTTCATCTTTTCCATGCTGCAAAAGTTCCATTTTTGAAGGATTTCATAGTTAAGGGAAGGCCAAACAACTTAATCTTGGCTTCCCTAGGTTTCAATTGCTTGTTTTAGAAGATAGAGAATAATATCTATCCAAACTGTTTAATCTTGGCAGATTTGTAGATAGGTAGAGAATCAAGGGTGCTCAACAGCTTAATCTGAGCCCCGGAAGAAATAAGGATCGATTTAGATAGGAGGATAGCCATAAGAAAAGAAGAAAAGCTGGGTTTGCTAGTTCAAGTGCACCCAAACCAAAAGAAGAAAAAATGTTAGGTAAGTAGGCTGGGTAGGTAGTTTTGAGGTGGCAGAATGAATAAGTGTGATCAATTTTGTATTTCAAAGTGTTATTTTACTTCAGATCACAAGTGCAAGGCAATTTTCCCTTGGAGGAGCTCAAGCGAGGCATGTATAACTCCCCCTTCTTTCTCTCCCCAAAAACATTCACTAACTTCCCCTAAAGATGTTAAGATCTGCTTAGTATCTCTAAAATTCATCATATTCCATAACATTTTCCTAAGAAAAGATCTGCTTTACTTAGGAGTGCTTATATTTCTTCTACAAGTCCTATTTCCCCTTTAAAGCCTAATATTTCTATCCTTAGCGCTTTCTTCACAAAATTCATATTAACTCCTAACTCTATTATGTAAATCCCTCCTTATTTCCCCTTCCCATACTAAAAATATAGTAAAAATCCCTATTATTTACATATCCCCTCCTCTGGTTGAAATATAACCATAAATATTGCTTGGGAATTACTAAGTTTACTTGAAACTTAGTAAGAACCCTCATTTTGCTCAAAAACCATCTTCCTAAGGTGTTTTGACTCCTTCCAAAGCACAAAAACCCCCTTCAAATTCTATCGGACCCCTTCGGATGCATTAAGGACCCTTCCTAAAGCTTAAAAGCCTTCCTCCGATGCACTAAAACCCATCTCCGATTGCATCAAGCCTTCTTCCGATCACATTAGGCCTTCGCCGATTAACAAAACATTCCTTCGATCTGCATCCCCCTCCCTCCAACGCGATATCGTTGTCGGAGGTGGCAATGACTTTGTTGGCCCATATATATTCATGCTTCGATGGCAAACCTCCGATTGCGACTTCGCGATCGGCAGTCGCAAGGTTTCTGTGCCTATATATATATATATATATATATATATATATATATATATATATATATATATATATATATATATATATGCCCCCCTCTCATCCACCGATGCGATATTGCTATCGCACCCGAAAGCATATCGCATCGCGATCCACTCATTATCACAATCGCATCATTTATCCATATATACCTCCACTTCCCCGTAAAACTTGGTTATATTGCAAAACTTAAGTTTTACCGCTAACCTCATTTTACCTCAATATATGGCATTTCCGCAATATTTCCCATTTTCGCGCAGCCGCATGCCTTATCGCTTTTTCGATATCGGTGATCGCTCCCATCACATCGCATATATAAAAGCCATCGCCCCCTGTCCCCGCCGATTGCCGATCGCCGATTTAATCGCTGCCGTCCGATCAAGCCCCCAGATCTAACGGCCCATATCATGTCGCAACCCCCATTTCGCTATCGCTTATATAAAAGGCTCTGACCCATTGCCCTTCGCCGATGCGACATTCTGAATCATCCTCAACCGTCCGATCCGCTCTCCTCAATCCGACGGTGGACGGAAGCAGTGAGCTGGCAGTGCGTTGGCGTCCGATAGAGGGTGGTTTTTCCGCCGTACGCAGGGACGCGTGCCCTGTTTTTATTGCATCGGGCCTCCTCTGCCATTTACTGCCCCCGTACAAAAAGCAGTCCGATAAAACCATTTACCGTCGTCTGCCTCCGCCCCGATGGTCAACCCCGATGCGATATTGCAAGTAGATCGTGGCCGTTGGATCTACCCGCGCTAGATCCAATGGCCCAGATCTAACCCAAGCTACAGTGTTCGCTTTCCGCCCATTTTTTATCAAAATTCATGTTATAAGTGATTTTTCCCTTTATACAAGGAAAAGGGCCATTTTCTCAGGATTGCTGTTCGGCGCCCGCGCGCAACTCCAGAACAAAGGCAGCAGGCATTCTCCAATCATTTCTTGATCGCTCCAGCCCTAGTAGGCTCCTGGCAGCTTTATTTCGGCCTCAGCGCAGTCTTGTGCTTCCATTCCTCCTTTTCATGCAACATTTCTTCAGATTTAGCACTGATTTGATCGGCCAGGCGCCGAGACTCCTCCAAGACCTCTAGAAGCCCGCAGAAAGCCAAATCAATGTTTCTTTTGTGCCAAATATGGCAGGCAAGGGCGATTTTGTAGTGGCAAAATGCTTCAGCGGAAGGAAAAGGCCCAGATTCAGTTTAAAAGTGTATCAATGAAGCGGCAAAGAGTATAAGATAAAGAATATCAGTGGAGCGGTAAAAGCCATTTAAGGCTCACCAGAACATATCAATGCAGTATTAAAGCCACATGAGAACAGCGCTTCAAGTTCCAAAGCACAGTTATGGCAAGATGGCCAGTGCACAGCTCAAAGGACACCATATTTACTCATTTTGAATGCGGCTGCCTCCAGCGCAGCATTAGATAGATATTTTTTTCATTTATTGCAGGATAAGTTAGGTTAATCAGAGTGATTGCTCGAGATCTTTTATCAGATCTGCTTTGTAGATATTTTTCCTATATATACCACCCTGTGCAATGTTTAAAGGGTTGGTTGGTTGATAACTCCTCACCAGACTTGCGTTGTATTCTTTGAGAGCCTCTATAATCAAAGATTGTTGGAATGCTTGGATGATGAACTGTCTGTTGTGTTTTTAAGGGCTGAAGAGTGAACTATGGAATTCTTGTGCTTCTACATGGCCCAATAAGTGTTTCTTACCTCTGTTTACAGTTTATATGTGTTTATGCCACCATTGTGTCACCATCTAAATAGCAGGAAAGAAGAATAGCTTAGACTTTGCTTAGCAGCACTCTATGCTCAATTTCTGTTATTTCCACATGTTTTCTGCAGAAATAGTTATGAATATGCATACTTAAATGATCATGTTTACACTGTTTCTCTCATTTATGAATGATTGTTTAGGAATCCTTGACTGCTCCTAGATAAAGTTCATTCACCTTCCCTCTATTAGCTGATGAAATATTCTTAGTTGCCTTTCATCTCTGACCTTCATTCCATATTTATTCCAGCTTGATATTGTTCCATGTGTAGCTATCCTGCTTTGTATTCCTCTTGTGACCAAGAAAATGCACCAACAGCCCTTATCCTTGACTCCATGCCCAATGGTTTGAACTTCTCACACTTTGCAGTCCAATTCCATTTGAAAGCATCAGCCTTCCCACCAAAACTCAAACAAAACCCAAAGAACACCATAACTAGCCTAAAATCACCCTTAAACAAAGCTATATTATAAAGAGAGAGCCCTCTCTGACTGCAGGTAGGCTAGGACCTGCAGTCCAAAGATTGGTTTGTGGTTACCTCGGCCGTATCCCTTAAGGAGCCAAGGGACAACCTGAGTGATAACAGTGGTCTCCCAATATATACTCGACGGTACGGGGAGCACAAGTCCGTGCTAGCACTTGTTGTATCAAAGAGGAGGAATCACCCAACCTTCGATGAAAATGATAGTTACTAGATTTTATGACGCCAGAACATGTCTCTAGCCTAGACCTCTAGATGTGTTACGTTAGGTTCCAAAGCGTTGTTAGGTTCATTGAGATTTATTTTAGAGTTGATCTTGTTTAAAAGTTTGTCTTTCAATGGCTCACCATGTGATGTTGATTTGAAATTCCTAAAAATGCAATCTACAATGATAAACAATCTTGTTTATTTTGATCAATGAAAATCCTAGCTACTAGGGAAACAAAATTATGATTCTTTCAAACAAAGAGCAAAGAGCACACTCTAAATGCACTTTCCTAAATGATTTTTCGCACACAAGCTAAATGCAAATTCAAATGCAAATGCATGTATTTGTTTTTTATTCCCTTAATGTGAGAAATGCCAAAAAGGAAAACTAAGTATAACAAAGATCTGAAATATTTCATTCAAAGCGACATTTCGATAATTTCTTTTTCAAAATAGAAAGGAAGCCTAAACAACACTTTTCAATTTCAAATAGAAAACGCTTTCGACACTTCAAATATCAACAGATCAAATCAAATACATGACAAAAAGTTCAATTGACTATTCAGAGAAGGAAGACTCGTCGACACATCTCTTTTTGACACACAACGACAGTTACGACACTTTTGTACCAAAACGACAGATTAATTTAAGCAACTTTTCGACAAAGGATTGTAAATGATGGACAAATACATAAAAAACATTTAGTAATTGATATAAACATATTTGGGCACTGCAACCCCAATCATATATTTCAATAAACCAAGGGCTCTTTAATCCCTAAAAGTGTTGTTTTATACCCTAAAGGATCATGGTCAACTGATTACATCATTTCCCAGAAGTTCCACCTGAAAAACTACTCAGAATTGGCCAAAAATAGACCATACTGACTACTCCATGGTCAAGGTGTGATGCATACTGGCTGCCACACTAGCCAGGTGCGATGCATACTGAAAGAGCCTTCTGTGGGGTGCGATGAGCGAGAAGAGACAAATGGCAGAGACAGTTTGCTAAGTGGATGCTCATGGAATCTTCTAGAAACTTCTCCTATGACACTTGCCTCTCTGAATTTTCCCAGGGATGAGTAAGAGATCAAAGAAATCTCCAAGTGGAACCAAGAACTATCAGTGAAATGACACTAATCAAAAACCCAGAGCTAACTCACCCCCTTGCAAGACATCTATATATGGATCCCTCATCTGAGAGATCTGGAGGCTAGAATTTTGTAATTTGTAAGGAAGTGTTGTTGGTTTCTCTTTGAGACATTGTATTGTTGGGTGATCTTGCTTTTCATGAGGTGAAGAGGGCTTTCATGCTGGGAGGATGATGCTGGATCAGACAGCTGGGTTGTAATCCTCTCTTCTACTATTAATAAAGTTATTTGAGTTTTCCTCCATATACTTGTGTATTTGTGAATCTTGCTATTTGTGAATGCAATTGTATGGTTAATGTATTTCTGATTCTGCATTGTTTATGGTATTATAGATCTCTATGCTTTGATGGTGTTTTGTTGCTTTGCCTCTACAGGTATTCTCTAAAGTAGGACAAGTAGGAAAGGAGTGGAAAGCTCTATCAAGGGAGAGAGGAAACAAGCAAGGAGCCAAGTGAAAGATTCAGGTTGGTACTCTTTGCTTCGCTCTTATCTATCATACATAAAGAAAATCACAAGTTACTTTGATTGTTTGTTTCTAAGATAGCTACTCATCTTAGTGGGACTAGCAGATCGAAAAGACACTAGTTTTCCTGGAAAAAATGGCGACTCCACTCGGGAGAAATTAGTTTGTTTGTTTGTTATTTTTGTTTGCTTTATAAACTACAAATGGAGCCTGAAGTTAAGCCAGCTAGCCTTTGAAATACTCTTGCTATGCAAGAGCAAAGTAGATCAACGCTGCTTCAGTCAATCTCTAGGTTGGTTTATGAATTGAACATCTAACTTGCAAACATCCTAAGTGCCCTAGTGGTAGCTCAATAACCTCCTAAGATCATACCCCTATACTTTGTTTTTACTGTCTATCATAGCTTAGCTGAAATAACTGAACTTAGCTGCAAATTTTGAGCACAAACCAAACTCAGTTTTGTTCCCTGGCCCATTGCACTGTTTGTAACTGGCAGCTTGTATGCATCACACCTCCTATGTGTTGCAGGTGAGATGCATCCCTGTTTCCCTTAAGGACAGGTGTGATGATTGAATGATACTGTTTTCCTCCTAGGAAATTGGTTTTTTCTCCTTGTTTTCAGCTCTATTCAATAGTTTTGCTGCTTATGATCAGTATATCATTGTTGAAGCCTTCTTCCTTTACATTATTCAGCCTCCATTGATTAGGATTTGTGAATGTTTTTTTATGTATTTTTCATCATTTACAGTCCTTCTTTGTCAAGAGTAGCTTAATCGAACTGTCATCTTTTGATTCAAAAGTGTCGTAACTGTCGTTTTGAGTCAAGAAGAAGAGTGTTGTAAAGTCTTCCTCTTCTAGATAGTTGATTTTACTTTTTTCATTGTATTTGATTTGAATTGTCAATATTTTAAATGTCGAAAGTGGTTTTCCATTCGAAATCAAAAGTGTCGTTTTAGTCTTCCTTTCATTTTGAAAAGAAATTGTTGAAGTGTCGCTTTGAAGAAAATAGTTGAGATCTGTACTTAGTTTTCCTTTTTGGCATTCTCATATTAAGGAAACGGAAAAACAAATACATGCATGTGCATTTTCATTTAGACTACATGCGGAAAATGATTTAGGAAAAGTGCATTTAGTGTGTGCTCTCTGTTGAAAGAATTGTACTTTTCTTTCTTTAGTAGCTACTAAGGATTTTCATTGCTAAAAAGAACAAACGACTGTTTATCGTTTTAGATTGCATATTTAGGAATTTTACATCTACATCACGTGGTGAACCTTGAAAGACAAACTTCTAAGAAATTTCAACTCTAAAATAAACCTCAATGAATATAAAAACACTTTGGAGCCTAACGCAACACATATAGAAGTCTAGGCTAGAGACATGTTTCGGCGTCGTAAAACCTGGTAACTATCGTTTTCATTGAAGGTTGGGTGATTCCTCCTCTTTGATACAACAAGTGCCAGTATGGACTTTTGCTCCTCGTACCGTTGAGTATATATTAGGAGACCACAATAGGCTGATGTTATTTATCCTTAGGAAGCCGTGTCTGTTGCCCTATTGATCGCAATGCACTGAACACAACATCCGAGAAGATTTAATGTTGTACGTAAAGTCCTTGGTAATTTCTCTTTAATTTACCACCAAGGTGTATATAGTAGTTTTGCAATTGGTTTGGTAATCCCTCTATCTAGATTTCTAGAGTAGTCACTTTTGTTCCTTTTCGACTCCCTAGAGACGTGTTTTGGCATCGTAAAACCTGGTAACTATCATTTTCATTGAAGGTTGGGTGATTCCTCCTCTTTGATACAACAAGTGCCAGTATGGACTTTTGCTCCTCGTACCGTCAAGTATATATTGGGAGACCACAATAAGCTGATATCCTTTATCCTTAGGAAGCCGTGTTTGTCGCCCTGTCTATCGCAATGCACTGAACACAGCATTCGGGAAGATTTACTGCCATACGTAAAGTCCTTGGTAATTTCTCTTTAATTTCACACCAAGGTGTATATTGCAGTTTTGCGATTGGTTTGGTAATCCCTCTATCTAGATTTCTAGAGTAGTCACTTTTGTTCCTTTTCGACTCCCTAAAATAAAAGGTCCATCTGAGCACTTGTCACTTCAGGCTCATTAAAAATAGAAGGCGACTAGAGTCACCTTTAGCTTTTTCTCGACTCTTAAAAATTGAAAAAGCATGTTGTGTCAAAGTGTCATAAAATCTATTTAATTCAGAACAGGATCCCTATTCCTTTGTTGATCTTAGGTTGAGGTAATGGAGTCCACCAATCAAGGAATTCCCCTTAGGGGGAATCCTAGTCCTTTCTCTTCTTGGGGAGAGATTTGTGCTCCATACATGGCTACATTGTCCCTTCCAGGAATCACAATTGGCTTGTCAATATGGCTATTCTCAACCTCTATCGTTCAAAACACCGTAATTCCTCAGCAATCGAATAAGCAACCAGATGATACTGAAGTTGTCCCTTCACCTTCTACTTTGTTTGTTTCTCCCTCTCCTTCTTCCTCTTCGTTTAGTGAAACTAGTGACACTAAAAACCAAGTAGCTGAGAAGAAGAAGAAAGGGAAGGAGAAGAAGAAGAAGAAGTCAGTCAAGCAAGGGGGCAACCATTCATCATCCGACAAAATTCCGCACGCCAAAACTTATAAACCCAAATCCCCATGCATAATTTGCAAAGGGAACCACCATCGAGATTTTCCTTGCATTCCATAGACCTTGAGAGAATGGTCTCCCCATTTGCACCATCCGATTTCATCAACCTTTGTCGATCATGTTGACAGCACACCATCAACTAGTGAAAATGAAGTCAATGGACAAAAAGGAAAGTCCAGATTTCCTTGTAGGTTGTGTGAAGTCGATCATGCCCTTCACCATTGTCCTTTTCTGGATGAAGCCAAAAAGGTCTTGGATAATTGTCCTACTTCACTGCAGCGACTTCCGCTTAGATACAAGAAACTCTTGCCAAGTCCATCGCTAGTTGAAAATCCGACTGACATAAATCAATTGTTGGTCGAAACGCCTATCATTGAAAGTAAACCTTTTGAGTCCATACCGAACCCAAGTCAACAGGTCGAGATGGCAGTCGACCCAGTTTTTCCTTCATAAGGTCTACCTTTAGATGATACAATTTCCAAAGAGAATGAGAATGACACCGTTCAAATTCTTTTTGTTAGTACAAAGTCTGATGAACATGGGGGAAATCCACCCGTTCCTTTACAACAGGGGGAAAGTTCCCTAGTTCAGGAGGTTTATCTAGCCATATATCTGGTACCTCCTCTGAGCATTCTAGTCATTTCCTTTGATTGGAATCAAATAGCAAGACCCCGCCTTCCATCTAGCATACCATTCCGGATCATAGTATAAGTGTAGAAAATGATTGTGTCTGGCACCATCTTAGATGAAGGGGCTTCAGTGAGTATCCTTTCCTCAACTTCTTGGAAAGCACTTGGTTCACCATCGCTTCTGCCTAAGAATAAAAATTTTCCAAGTTTTAACAAAGGAACCACTCGACCATTAGGGATCCTTCCAAAGTTACCCATAACTTTGAAAAGGAAAATAGTTCACTTGAATGTTATGGTAGTCGAAGGGCCATTAGATTACAACCTATTCCTTGGGCATGACTATGTCTATAGCATGGAAGCTATTGTTTCCACACTCTTCCGAGTGATGTGTTTCCCACATGAAGGTAGAATGGTACAACTTATTGACCAACTTTCATTTCCTAGTTCAAAAATAGCTACAAGTCAAACATCATCCCTAAATGGTCTCTTCACATCAAGAATGTCTCTTCAACCTTCATCTCATCCACCTAATTACCGCAAGTATTTCGGTGAATGTAATGAGGTCTGGGGGAATGCACCCTGGCCTACTTCGGTAGGCAAACCCAGCTGAAAAGATAGATTTCCATGTAGGTTATATGATTGGTCTGAAACACCATTTCCTTGTAGGATTTGGGATCGGTCTGAAACATTTATCTCCTCGAAGGTTATGTGATTGGAAGTGCCGACCCACACCATTCACCTTGGTCTATTTCGATAGACAAAGCCAAGGAAGTGTTTTGTCTACTCTGCGGATGAAACAATCTTGCTTAAATGCAAGGACTTCCATATGGTAACCTGGAAACTCTACTTTTCTTCATACCTGGGGGCATGCAACCCTTTTTATGCAAGCAAAAGATGACCAATTAGATTAGCTTTGTAGCTATTTTAGTTTAGCTTTTTAGCTTAGGTTAGTTCAACTTCTTAGGTTAGGTGAATGGTCTGATCCACCATTCACTTTTGTCGGTGACCTGCAGACAAAGCAAAGGAAGGATTTTTCCTCGATCAAGGACAAAACCATCCTACCTAACCTTAGTAGTTCCTTAGCTTTAGTGTAGTTAGCTCTGTAGTTTGGTCATTTCTAGCCTGCATGAAAAGGCAATGAGCAAAGTTTCGCATGGCGCAAGCTCATTAAAGAATGAACTACTAACAAGAGACATCTTTAAAGAACTGGCATGAGAAATGTTTCTGCAAGGTTCAAGCTCATTAAAAAATAAATCGGCCTTCAGTAAATGACCTTTGTGATTGCCTTGTTATTAGTGTTTTGAGCCTTGGTTGTGCTCTTCTAGCACCTCCATTCTTTTGGCCGATCATATGCTTCCACTTGATTGTTTACCCTTTTGAGGAACAACTACAACAAGTGCTTCTGTTAGCCACCCTCTTCGCTGCCATGTTTTGAGAAGTTCCAAACTTACCTAGAACTAGCTGCTACACAAAAATATCACTTGTTCCTCAGAAACGAGTTTCTTTTAAGTTCTTTTTAGACTCATTAAATATGAAAAGATTGCCAAGCTACTGGCCTTTTCAACTTGTTAAAGCAAAGAGAAGCACCATCCCTCCTATACATTTTAATCTTTTAGAACCTGAGGGATTATCAAACAAAAAGATCGAGCGCTTGTCTTTTTCATCTCGCTAAAATGTTCGAAAAGTCATCCCTTTTGTATTATTTTATACTTTTTCAGACTTAAGGGATTATGATACGAAAAAGGATTGCTAGAGTTTCCTTTTTGTCCCTTTTCAAACTCTCTAAACGTGAAAAGGACTGAGTTACCTTTGTTGTTAAACTCAATAAAACAATAGCGACGAACTTGTCCACCCCGACAAGAACGAGTTTCACTGTCGCTAGGCTTGCTAAAACACGGTGACAGGTTTGCCCGAAGGGAAAATTATAGAACAAGCATATGTTATCCTCCTCAAGCTTGACAAAAATAAAGAGGTACTGGTCAGCAATGACTGGGGAAAAAGGGAAGAAAACTTGAAGAACTTTATTGGTAGTAGGTCCCTATTGAACATGACACTTTCAATCCATCACCATGATTGAGTTGGGTTGGGTTATTCCGTTCACCGGTCATATCACCATTGGTCCTCCATACCATCCATCTTTTGGGGTTAGTGCTACCAATCCATTTCAGTGTCGCCGATATGTTCAAGAGAAGTCATTCAGAGAATTTACCACCCAGCTAACACCTCATCCACTGCAATACCTTCACTCTCCATTTTTCATGACTGCCATTCTTGAACCTTGTATCATCAGATCATTTTCACCTCCACAAAATCATTTGCTTCATTTCATGTCGTAGATGTGGGATACATCAAGGCCCTCCTACGACAAGTCACTTCTTGTTGACATCAACACATTATCCAAGAAGTTGACTTAAAAACAACCCTTTCAGTACTTTGAAGCTTGCATGCCTCAATGGCAAGTTTCTCACTGCTGGTGACAGGTTTACATCAACGGCCTTCAACCGAAAGATTTTGCATGGTGTTCGACATTGACTCATATATTCATACCACGTGAATTTTACTGTAGTAGATTGAGGGTCATTATCATTATTGGTAATTCCTCTCGCGCTTGTTAACAAATTACATCATTGGCTGGTAATCAAGTGATGTCTTTCCATGTTCGACTTGAGAACATCATTTCACATGGATCGACTTGTACATTGGGCGAATATTGAACGAGTTTGAAGACCCCAGATCTAGTTTCATCCATCTAGGTTGTCATATATTCAGGGAAATAAAGACATCAAATGTACACAGAAGTTGCACAGATGATCATCCAAGCTAAGGGATGATGACTCTACATATAAAGAATCACTGATCTGCAACCGCAGACGGTTATCTGTTCCATGTACATGAAAATGAATTTATAAAAGCTGAGCATGGGAATGCTCGCCTTAGCTAGATCATGAAAATAATATGATGATGATGTATTGTATTGTATCTTATTACAGGCTACCTTCCAGTTCGAAAAACCTTGGATCCTCATGATAAAGCATTTCACTTGACATCAGAAGATTTACGACCTCATGCTTTAGGGGGTAGCTGTTATAGACATATTTGGGCACTACAACCCCAATCATATATGTCGATAAACCAAGGGCTCTTTAATCCCTAAAAGTGTTGTTTCATACCCTAAATGATCATGGTCAACTGATTACATCATTTCCTAAAAGTTCCACCTGAAAAACTACTCAGAACTGGCTAAAACTAGACCATGCTGACTGCTCCATGGTCAAGGTGTGATGCATACTAGCTGCCACATTAGCCAGGTGTGATGCATACCGAAAGAGCCTTCTGTGGGGTGCGATGAACGAGAAGAGACAAATGGTAGAGATAGTTTGCTAAGTGGATGCTCATGGAATCTTCTAGAAACTTCTCCTATGACACTTGCCTCTCTGAATTTGCCCAGGGATGAGTAAGAGATCAAAGAAATCTCTGAGTGGAACCAAGAACTATTAGTGAAATGACACTAATAAAAAACCTAGAGCTGACTCAGCCCCTTGCAAGACAACTATATATGGATCCCTCATCTGAGAAATCTGGAGGCTGGAATTTTGTAAGTTGTAAAGAAATTTTGTTGGTTTCACTTTGAGACATTATATTGTTGGGTGCTCTTGATTTTCATGAGGTGAAGAGGGATTTCATGCTGTGAGGATGATGCTAGATCAGACAGCTGGGTTGTAATCCTCTCTTCTACTATTAATAAAGTTATTTGAGTTTTCCTCCATATACTTGTGTATTTGTGAATGCAATTGTATGGTTAATGTATTTCTGATTCTGCATTCTTTATGGTATTATAGATCTCTATGCTTTGATGGTGTTTTGTTGCTTTGCCTCTACAGGTATTCTCTAAAGTAGGACGAGTAGGAGAGGAGTGGCAAGCTCTATCAAGGTAGAGAGGAAACAATCAAGGAGCCAAGTGAAAGATTCAGGTTGGTACTCTTTTCTTCTCTCTTATCTATCATACATAAAGGAAATCACAAGTTACTTTGATTGTTTGTTTCTAATATATCTACCCATCTTAGTGGGACTAGCAGAATGAAAAGACACTAATTTTCTTGCAAACACTAATCCTAATCAATGGAGGCTGATCTATGTAATGCAAGCAGGCTTCAGTAATGAGGCACTGTTCATAAGCAACAAATCAATTAAATAGAACTGAAAACAAGGACAAAACCCCCAAATTTCAAGAAGGGAAATAGGCTAAGTCAGTCATCGCACCTGGACTTCACAGAAACAGGGATGAATCTCACTTTTCAAGCTCGGAAGGTGCGATGCATACTGGTTGATAGTGACAGATAGTGTGATGGGCCAGGGAGCGCAACTGAGGTGGGTTTTGGCTCAAATTTGTAGCTGATTTCAGTAATTTAAGCTGAGCTATGATGGATAGTAAAGAGAAAAGTATAGAGGAATGATCTTGGGAGGTTACTGAGCTACCAAAAGGGCATCTAGAATGCTTGTAATTCAAATGTTCAATTCATAAACTAAACTGGAGATTGACTGAAGTAGCATTCATATACTATGCAATTGCAGAGAAAGAGTAGTTCGAAGGCTATTTGGCTAACTTCAGGCTCCATCTATATTTTATAAAGCAAACAACAATAAAAAAAAAACGTCTATTCGATCCCCAGTGGAGTCACCATTTTGTTTCCGGGAAAACTAGTGTCTTTTCGATCGACTAGCCCTCTAGGATTGGCAACTATCCTAGAAACAAACAATCAAAGCAATTTGGGATTTCTTCTATGTATGATAGATAAGAGAGAGGCAAAGGAACCAACCTGGATCTTCTGCTTAACTCCTTGCTTGATCTCTCTCCCCCTTGACAGAGCTTGCAATTCCTCTCCTACTTATCCCGCTTAGAGAATACCTGTAGAAACACAGTAACAAAACACCGTCAAAGCATCTTCATCTATTATATCATAAGCATTGCAAAATCAGAAATACAATGAACATACAATGGCATTCACAAATAATAACATTCACAATTGCACAGTTGTATGGAAGAAAACTCAAAGAACTTTATTAAATAAAAGGGAGAATTACAACCCAGCTTTCTGATCCAGCATCATCCTCCCAGCATCAAAGCCCTCTTCACCTCATGAAAAGTAAGATCACACCAACAATACAATGCTCTTTCTCAACCACAAACTATCATCACTTCCTTGAAAATTAAAAAATTCCAGCCTCCAGATCTCTTAGATGAGGGATCCATTTATAGATGTGTGCAAGGGTGTGAGTCATCTCCGGGTTTTTGATTAGTGTCATTCCACTTATTGTTTTTGGTTCCACTTGGATATTTATTGGATCTCTTACTCATCCCTGGGAAAATTTAGAGAGGCAAGTGTCATAGAAGAAGCTTCTAAAAGATTCCATGAGCATCCACTTAGCAAATTGTCTCAGACATTTGTCCATCCTCACTCATCGCACCCTACAAAAGGCCTCATCAGTATGCATCACACCTGGCTAGTGTAGAAATCAGTATGCATTGCACCCTGACAGTGCAGCAATCAGTATGGTCCAGTTTTAGCCAGTTCTGGATGGTTTTTCTAGTGGAACTTTTGGGGAATGATGTAATTAGTTGACCATGATCCTTTAGGGTATGAAAAAACAATTTTAGGGGTTAAAGAGCCCTAGTTTATTGACATATAAGATTGGGGTTGCAGTGCCCAAATATGTCTATAACAATAGGCCAAAAATGGGAAGTTATGGATGCATTCTCCAAGGGATGAGATCCACTAATAGTGGGATAGGGGTTCCACAAAGGAAGGGGAGTTGCTCCATGATGGGAGGGATCAGGGCTGAATAGGCACCCATTCGAAGATTGTTGGGTGGGATAGATGCTACCAGCAATGTTATGAAACCAACTCACAAAAAGATAGAAAAGAGAGATAAGTGCCTTAGAATTCAGTCTCTTCGAGGGGGAAACCTCCTTTACATTACACAAATGAAAAATTCTTGGATGATACAAATGACAAGACCTCCTTTCTATATATAGGAGTCTAAGGGGTCATAATATAATTAGAGCTGACATAACAATAATAATGTAAGGGCACAACAATATAATAAGGGGGCTTCAGTGATAACAATAAGGGGTTACACTAGTAGTATAGGGACCTAACATGCCCCTCTCCTTCAAAATGTGTTGTCCTCAATGCTTGAGTAGTTTCGGATTATTCTGTTTAACATTCTCATCCTCCCATGTGGAATCTTCAGTAGGTAAGTTCTTCCACTTAATGAGATGCTTTGAAATTGATCAATTTCGTAGTTGTTGGGTTCTTGTTTCCGTGATTGTTTTAGGTTCCAATATGATTTTTCCTTCCTCATCAAGTTTGGGCAATATTATTTTAACTGAGATCTTCTGCAACTTTTGAATGAGTGGCCACACTTCTGCGCCATTCTTCCATTCATCCCTTGCTTTGTTTATCCAATCTGGTTGGATAATAGAAATAGCACAAAACAATGCTTCCACATCCTCATCCTTTCTTGAGAGTGCATTTGCAACAACATTTTTCTTCCCTTTTTTGTAGATGATTTCAAAGTCATAACCCAACATATTTGTGACCCAATTTTTTTGTTCTTCTGAAGATAATCTTTGTTCTAAAAATTATTTAAGGGTATCATGATCCGTTTTTACCTTGAAGTGTCTTCCCATTAGGTAAGGTTGCCATTTCGTAAGTGCATGTAGTATTGCCAACATTCCCTTCTGATAAATAGCTTTCTTGAGGGACATTTGTTTGTATGGATGTAGCCTTAAAAATACCCAATCACCTACATCAAAAATTCTTTCACTGCAATGTTGATTTTCCTGTTGTTTCATTCCATTCTGCACCAAATTGGCGTTATCCTTAAAAAGTTAGAGAACTTGTTGTTGATGCTTGATGTGATTTTTCACTACTTGAACCTATTTCTTCTTGATATGTCCTTTTATCTTGAGAGTTTGAGAAGAGGCAATTTCTACCAATGCATTACAAGATATGGTTGGATTCATTTCTTGATGCTCGATGTGATCTTTCACTTGAACATTTTTCTTCTTGATATGTCCTTCTATCTTGAGAGTTTGAGGAGTGGTAATTCTTGCCAATTCTTTACAAGATATGGTCGGATTCATTTCTTCTTTCTTTGGGGTTAGTTCCTATTGTATATCCTCTTCTTTTAATGTTTCTTGATCCTTTTCTTCCTCCTCTTCACAATCTATGTAAAATAATTTCTTCTCAGCACACTTATGACCTTTAGTGTATTTGTTATCACAATTGTAACAAATCCCTTTTTCTCTTTTTTCTTCCAATTGTTGTGGTGTAAACCTTGTAGGTTGTGGAAGGCTAGGAGAAAAAACACTTCCATATTTATAGCTGTGAGTGGTATGATTCCTTGTTTCCATAATTGCACTTTCAATTTTTCTTGCCAACCTGAATGCCTTCTCCAATGAATCAGGTTCCCAAAGACGAACCTCATGTTGAATGTTACCCTTTAAAGTCCCTATGAAGACATCAATCCTTTGCTTCTCTGGAATATCATTTACCCTTAATTTTTGGAAGTCCTTAATGTGCTCTCCCATTGAATCGTTTGTTTGAGATTTATCAATTGGCTAAAGAAGGTGTTGCTCCTTGTATCCTCATAATGTGCTATCATTTCCTTCGTGAAAATTAACTAATTGAGAAGTGGTTTATGAGAACAAAGCCCTTTATACCATAAAAATGGATTTGATTCTAAGTATAAAGAAGCAATATGTACCTTTTGTATTATTTTTACATCATGTATATCAAAATATTACTCTATCTGTAGTATCCAATTTACTTGATCCTTTCCATCAAACTTCCTCATATCATTTTTTTCTTGATCTTAGGAGCTCGATATTGAAATGACTGTAACTTCGTAATTTTGAATCTCCAAGGTCTGAAATTCCGAATTACAGTATCCCTCTACATCCTCTTTCCAATGCCACCAGTCTAATCAAAATTGAATTCTCCAAGAAAGAGTTATGCCAAATCTCCCAAGATGACATTCTTATATACATTTTTAGTAGATCACACTTGTACAAAGTGCTACGTGTTACTGTTTCGACCATCAGACCTAAAAACAATACACATAAAATTACAGTTCGTCATCTCTCTCTAGCCTCTTACGAAATTTCAATCTGATGCTCAGAGAGAAAGTGATGATCATTTTCCCTAGGTCACCTGTTTGGGATGTAATTCGGGAGCCTGCAGAAACCCTAAATGTCTTGGATTGTATCTCCGAACATATAGCGAAACAAGATCTAAAATCTGGGTTTGAGCTTCACCATGGTTTCATATCAAGTGGGTTTTAATCTCAGAGTCTAAACCTTTGTAGAAAAAAATTATAGCGAAACTTCCACGATGACCTGTTTGAGATTGAATTTTGGAGCTTGCAAAAACCTTAACTTCCTCAGATCATATCTTTGAAAATAGAGTGAGACAAGATATGAAATTTGGACCCAAGGTTCAGAACAATTTCATCTCAAATGTTTTTTTATTATCTTTTGAAACATCACAAAAAAAAGGCTATAGTGACAATTCCACGAATACCTGTTTGGAGCACTGAAACCCTAGAATCCAAAGCTCTAATACCAAATGTTATGAAACCAACTCACAAAAGGATAGAAAATTTAGATCAATGCCTTAGAAATAAGCCTCTTCGAGGGCGCAACCTCCTTTACATTACACAAATGAACAATTCTTGGATGATACAAATGACAAGACCTCCTTTCTATATATAGGAGTCTAAGGGGTCACAATGTAATCAGAGCTGACATAACAATAATAATGTAAGGGCACAACAATAACAATAATGTAATAAGAGCCAACATAACAATAATAATGTAAGGGCATAACAATAACAATAGTGTGCTTCTATGGGGCATAATAATAACAATATAGGGTCTACATGGGCACAACAATATAATAAGGGGGTTGCACTAATAACAATAATGGGTTACACTAGTAGTATAGGGACCTAACAAACAATGCTTCTAGATTTTACTTTTTATTTTTACATTCTTTGATTCATGTTCACAAGTCATAGTGTAAGAAAATGCGTACTTATGCACAACTTTTAATGGTATTCTTTGCGTATGTGCAAAAATTAACGAGGGAACTACAAAGGTAGCCAAAGCAGGGTTTTTGTACCATACGATCCAGAAATTCCACTTTCTTTGGGATGATTTAGATTCTAAATTTGTAGGGGAATGATCTTGAAACAAATTTGTGGATAGCGAAAGATCCAAACCAATGGTCATTTGCCTAATGCGAAAAAATGACTTTTAACAACAACTAAAATGGGATTTTTCTTGCAGGTACTGAGTTGCATGTATGCTTTCCTTGCTAGTTTGGCATGCATCATAACATGCATGTGGTTCTTCGTTATGACCTATCATTGGCATGGAGGATTGCCTAGATTAATGGTGGTTTTTGCCTAGCTTTTCCATTTTTTGGATGGCCATGGTGTTCTAGGTTTTATCTTTTGTTTTCTGGTTGGTTTTCATGTTCCTTTGGCTGTGGGTTGAGTTACTAGTTCCTGGAGCGTTGGTTGGACAAAATCTCTATAATATTTGTAAGAGCTTGGGTTGAGTTATTATTCATGGAAGACTTGGTTGGAAATATGCTCTAGAGCCCTTGGTGGGTTGAGTTACTAGTCCTAGAAGCCCTGGTTGGACAAATGCTCTAGAGCCTGACAACACTTGTGGGTTGAGTTACTAGTCCTAGAAGCCTTGGTTGGAACAACACTATAGAGCTCTGGAAAAATTGGGTAGAGAACGATCTGATTATGGTTAGTGATGTCTGACCGTGAGGTGGAATCGTTGGTTGAAGGTTGAGGCAATTTGGATTCTAGAAGCCCTGGTTTTCTGTTGTTTGATTTGTTTCATGAGATCCCACATTCATGCTTAAAATATGGCATGGAGGTGACTGGATAAAGGAGAGATTATGTTCAGCCCAATCTATGGTTGGGTGGTATGTGGAAGTCACTGACTTGGTTGGATTTGCATATGTTAATAAAATCTCCTTTTCCTTGGTATTTTCATGAGTAAATGTGCTTGATATTATGTGGCTTTAATGGTTGTTTCCTCATTGATATATCTCTAGTTATTTGTTGGTTATAAGTATGTTTTATGACAATTATGATGTATGGCTCTCATCATGTTTTGGTCTATGTATTAATTGTTAATGAACGAATGACCTAATAGATAAAAATGCAGCTATTGTGAGGATATATCAATCCTCTTTAACGATTCTCTGATAAGTATGAGACACATATGCTCAGATATGTTGTTGTGACCTATAGAATACATGTTTGTGATATGTTTGACGAAATGCTTCTCATGGATAGTAGGGGTTATATCACGTGATTGTTCAAGTGTTTGCATTAGTACCCTTGTTTCTATGTTATTTATCATTTTTGGAAGTTTCATGAGGTTATGGGTAGTGGCTTGAGTCATGTCCCTAAAAAAGTGGCACAAAATCCAGGGTTGCAAGCACTGAAATCCATATAAAAGGCCACAGTCACATGGATGCCTTGCTGTGGGAGTGAATGGAGGGTCCTAGTCACATGCATGCCTTTTCATGGGACCGGCTAAGGCTCTAGGGCAAGGAAAAACAAAGTTGTCTTAGGGGTTGGTCACCTAGAAGGGTTGGTTGGCTCCTGAAGGTTCTGTAGCATGTGTGGAAGGTCAGTTTGGTCTTGTCATGTCGGTTCCACTTTCTTAACTATACTTGGGGATTCGAATCATATCATAGTAACTCTTTGTCACATGTTTACCTCAATGGACCGATTAGTTTTGGTAAATTTGGGAGGAGGGTCTTACAGAGTGGTATCAGAACATGGTTCTATTCTCCTTGGGTGATGTTTGGTTTTCGTTCTCCTTGGATGAATTTTTTGTCACATGTATAATTTGGTTTCATGTATGTCCTTATGCTTGTGGTCTATGTGCTTGTTTTGTATGCATGGCGATGCTCATGGTCATTGTTGTGATGTCATGTAGAAGTCAATGTTGTTGTTTTCAGAGTGTTTTCATCATGAATGCATTTTTGTGTTTGTATATATTGTGTATGCATGCGTGTTGTACATATGTTGTTATGCATGCACTGCTTCTATTTGGTGTGTAGTTGTGGCATCATGTATGGTAACTGGGATGATGTTTCAAATGATGCCTATATATTGTGATGCTTATGATTATACATGTATTGTGTTAATATGGTTGATATTATAGACGAGAGATCCTCCCCTCAACTACAATGAGGTATGTTGGTTTGTGTATATTTTAGTTTAGATGACATGATATACCTTACAGTAAGAGAAGATTAAATATGACTAGCAAGATGGTATAATACAACTCACAAGATTATCCCTATAGATCAGATGAGAAACATGGTGAGGGATATTCTACTAACATAGTAGACACTCTGAGAAGTTTGAAGGTGGAAATAAGGAGTTGCAAAGAAGATAATGACTGAATCATCCAATCACAAGAGAGACTTGCTAGGGCACAAGAGAAACACGCAGAAGGTAATGCAATGATTATTCACATCTTGTCATACTTGAAGAGATAGGGACCACTTAGAATTAGTCATGGACAGGAGGATAGCAATAATGAAGCATATGGTAGTAGGTCACATGGTGGGCACTGGTTGGATAGAGATGACATGATCAGAGATGGAAGATTTTTTGATACACTTGATAGACGAGGCAATGGACATGGGCTTTACTCTATTTATGGTTCAGACATGAATCATGGTCATCATCATTGTCATCCTTACAGGGGGAGTGACAAGGGATATTTTCTAGATGAGTTCAAGAAAGCAAAGCCACTGACATTTGATGGGGAAATGAAGAAGTCACTGGATGTCGAAGCATGGTTTCTTGGGATGAATAATTTCTTTAGGTTGCACAATTACTCAGCGAACATGAAGGCCAAAATAGCTACATTCAGTCTTAAAGGTAAAGAAGATATTTGGTGGGGAGATGTTATCAATTTCAAAGGTATTCATGAAGGGGAGTTGATTTGGAGTGAGTTCAAGAGACTACCTAGGAAGAAATATCTATCGAGAGATACTATGATGACATGGCAAAGGAATTCTATGAGCTGAAGATGGGATCTATGACTGATGAGGTATACACTAGCATATTTTTGGAGTTATTGAGGTATGTGCCTTACCTCAAGGAGGAGAAGGCCAAGATTTAGAGATTCATCAGTGGGTTTCTGATAGAATTCAAGGACATGATTGTGTTTGATGAGCCTAGATCGTTGGAGGAGGCCATCTGGAAGCTAAAGAATTGTTATGAGCAATCAAAACACATATCAGAGAGTAAGCAAGATTAGAAAGGTAATGATAAGAATAAAGGGAGATGGGATAAGAAGTGAACATGATCTGAAATATAGCATATTAGTAATGTTGTGCTAATTACCCATTCAGAATAAAACCCAAGATGCTTATCATTTTTTTATCAAGTTCTTAAGGATTCACCATTTTATTAATTGACTGATTCCCATGAGAGTTTCTTATGTAAATGTTATAAACAATTTAACATAAAACATATGCTGAACAACAACAAAATAACAACAAAGAAACATAAAAAAATTAGGGGAATTTTTAGGTCTAAAATAGGCCTCCTAAGAAAAATGTACAACCAAAATAAACATTATAAAAACCAGTATGATTCAAGATGATGATGTCAACCATGGGGGATGATTCTGTAGAAATTCTCACTGTAGATCAACAGATTATGTAATATACTAAAACATAATACAAGATCTACTTCTACAACACATTGCGGAAGCTTAATAGAATTGAGCAAGATCAAGAGAACACATATAACTGAGAATGAGAAATCAATCACACATAACACAAAATAAATATCGCAGGCAAAGCCTCAACCTAAAACCCCAACTCTGTATTATCATACAAGTGGAAATCTTGTTCAAGTTACAAAAAGAACCAGCTCTCAAGCTATCCTGCTCTTTCTGTAATCAAACAATACAGCTCATAGACTGAATAGACATAGTATATGTCCTCCTAAAGCTCTCCAAGCCTCCTATTTCCTTGCGTAGTTTTTCTTGGGGTCCAGTGAAGCCACATGTGTGAATTGGCCTCATCACACTCACTAAACCTCTTATCTAACTGTACAATCCTGAAGGATATAATTCCTTCTGCATGGATGAGTTTCCTTTATAGGAAAAATTAATCCAACTGATAATACATTGTCCCTCCTCTGATCTCAACTCAGTCTCTGTCTGAACTGACATGCATGAGTTATTTATGAGAGAATAATCAGTTATCAAAAGTGCAGTAGTTACATGCATGCAAGCATTAACTAACTGAACTTACATTAATTCAACAAAATGTTTGAATTAATCTAACTAGACTTGACTCAGTTAACTAAGTCAACTAATTACAACTCACTCTTATCTCTTTAACTGATGGATAAATTCCTCAATTAATGGAGAAACTGTTGCATGTCCCCACATAGACTTCAACTTTGATTTTCCTTAACTAATTAACTCAAGATGAATTAATTAATTAATTTACAAACTGTTGCTAAGATAAAATTCGAATTTTACTTCACTATTTTAGTGTAGGGACTGACTAAAATAGGAAGGTATCCCGAAATGCTATTTTTAGCAATTCTATTTATAGCACTTCCATTTTTCATTCCTTGCTACTATGTCCAACACTGGTACTCGAACTTCTATTTATAGTAGTGCTATTTTTAGCATTTCTTGTTGCCATTTTCAACACTCCCTCTCAACAAGAAAGTGATTATCAGTAACCCCGATCAGCTAAAAGTTCCTCATCTACATGCAACTCGAGCTCCCTCTCAAGTGATAAGCGCATGGCTTTCTGATCATCAAACGTTAGATCCCTGCGTACCACAGTCATCTGAGTGGAAGGCAAGTACACCCGATAGTTGTGGGGTGTATTTGTGTACCCCACAAGTATTCCCAACTCAGGTGTTGGGTATACCTTCTTCCTAGCATCTTTGGTCACATGATAGTAAAAAGATGATCCAAAGATTCGAAAGTGACTTACACCAGGTCGTTTCCCAGAATAGGCCCCCATAGGTGTCTTCATCCCCAATATACGGTGCGGGCTTCTGTTCTGCAAGTATACTGCTGTATTGCATGCCTAAACCCACAAATGTAGTGGTAGGCTTTGGTCATGCAACATCGCTCAAGCTGCTCCCACAATTGATCTGTTCTTCCTTTTGGCCACCCCATTCTGCTGTGGGTTATGGGGTGTCGTCAATTCCCATTTAATACCTTCTGTAGTGCAGAAGTCTTTAAACTGTTGGGAGATATACTCTCCACCATTGTCGCTACGCAAGGCTTTTATTTTCTTTCTAGATTCTTTCTCTGCCAAGGCTTTAAACTCACAAAACCTCAAGAAGGTCTAATCCTTCTTTTTCATAAAGTAGATCCAACATCTACGAGAAAAATCATCAATAAAAATAACATAGTACCTTTGTTTAGTAGTGGAGGCTGTAGATAAGGGCCGACAAACATCTGAGTGAACTCGCTCCAGGATTGCTCCAGCTCTAATGTCTCGATCGATAAAGGAATATTTCAGATACTTACCCAAGGTACAATCTTTGCATGTAGTCATCTGGTCAAGTTTTCCCTTGGGTAATTCAGTATAAATATGTTGCATGATCTTCAAGGCTCCATGGTGCAAGTGGCCTGGTCTTCTATGTCATAGCTCACCAACATCTTGGCTCTGCACCATCTTAGCTTTGGAACTCAAACTAGCACAGTCGTCTACCTCCAGCTTGTAGATATTCTTGACTCGAATCCCTATTTGCTTTGTCTGTCCAGTACCGATATGCCTCAGGAATACCTTTCCTTTACTAAAGACTACATCATAGCCTTTATCTTCTAACATAGCAACAGACACAATATTCTTCTTCAGACCTGGTACATACTTTACATTAGTCAGGGTGAGGGGAGCTCCATGCTCCCTCTGAAACACATTTGTGCCTTCACCTGAAACACGGTACTTTCCATCACCACCCATCTCGATCCGCATCTGGAGATCCTTCTCCTCCAAGGTACCGAAAAGATTCTTAGCACATGACATATGGAATGAAGCTCCACTGTCCAGGTACCACACACATCCCACCATGGATGAAACCATGCATGCGATAAGCAAGAAATCTAGCTCAAACTATGAGGCTAGTGCCTCACCATCAGATCCCTTCAAGGAACCCTTCTTGGATTTCTTCTGTGGACAATTCATAGCATAATGGCCCACTTCATGACAATGAAAGCATCACACTTTCGATTTGTCAATCTTCTTCCCACCATGGGAAGAACCAGATTTTGGATGGGATGCCTTCCCTTTCCCTTTCCTCGCCTTACTCGCTAAGGCTAGATTTTCCTCATCTTCTTTCTTCAATGAGGATCCATCTCTAGTGCTTCTTCTTATTTCCTCCTGCATCAAATCCAACCAAAGTTGTTCCCAATCTAGCAGTTTTTCTCTTCCATTAATCGAGTCTTGGTAGCTATGCTAGCTCTTAGGAAGACCAAGGAGTGCAAGACTCACCATGTCATCATTAGTGGTCGTGATCCCTACACATCCAAGCTCATCCCTACAGGTGGTGAGATTTTTCAGATATGTAGAGATCGTGTCGCCCTTTTCACACTTGATCTTAAGAAGCTTGTCTTTCAACACCATCTTTCTCTGATCGTTGCTATTCTGATATAGATATTTCAATATTTTCCACATTGAAAATGATGTCTCCTTCCCATGGAGGCTCGATACAATGTGGTATCGAACTCCCTCTAGGAGGATTCGCCTTGCTCTAGCCACACATTTCTTCCATTCCGCCAGTTCAGTAGCATTAGTCAGCTTGGGGACTTCTTAATCAATGAAGTCCTTTAGACCATTATCCTCTAATACTGCCTCCATGCGATCCTTCCAGGCTATATAATTCGAGCTTCCATCAAGGGCATACTCGAGTCTTAAACCACTGAATATCATAGGTGAAATTGAGATGTGATAAGAACTCCATTTCTATATTCAGGAACACAAACTTTGAACTTCTCCTTCTTGTCTACAGTTCTTCGCCTTGATCACCTTTGCTTTGATACCACGTAGAAATTCCCACTGTAGATCAACAGGTTATGTATTTTAATAAAACACAATACAAGATCTACTTCTACAACACTTTGTGTAAGCTTAATCGAATTGAGAAAGAGCAAGAGAACTCATATAACTGAGAATGAGAAACCAATCACACATAACATAGAAGAAATATCATGGGGAAAGCCTCAACCTAAAATCCCAACTCTGTATTATCATAAAAGTGGAAATCTTGTTCAAATTACAAAAAGAATCAGCTCTCAAGCTATCCTGCTCTCTCTGCAATCAAACAATATAGCTCACAGACTGAATAGACATAGTATATTTCCTTCTCAAGCCCTCCAAGCCTCCTATTTCCTTACGTAGTTTTTCTTGGGGTCCAGTGAAGCCACATGTGTGAATTGGCCTCATCACACTCACTAAACCTATGATCGAACTGCACAATCCTGAAGGAGATAATTCCTTCTGCATGGATGAGTTTCCTTTATAGGAAAAATTCATCCAACTAATAGTACATTGTCCCTCCTCTGATCTCAACTGGGTCTCTGTCTAAACTGACATGCATGAGTTATTTATGAGAGAATAATCAGTTATCTAAAGTGCAGTAGTTACATGCATGGAAGCATTAACTAACTAAACTTACATTAATTCAACAAATTGTTTGAATTAATCTAACTGGACTTCACTTAGTTAAATAAGTCAACTAATTACAACTCACTCTTATCTCTTCGATGGATAAATTCCTTAATTAATGGAGAAACTGTTGCATGTCCCCACATAGACTTCAAGTTTGATTTTCCTTAACTAATTAACTCAAGATGGATTAATTAATTAATTTACAAACTGCTGCTAAGATCAAATTCGAATTTTACTTCACTATTTTAGTATAGGGACTAACTAAAATAGGAAGGTATCTAGAAATGCTATTTTTAGCAATACTATTTATAGCATTTCCATTTTTCATTCCTTGCTACTATGTCCAACAATGATACCCTAAATTCTATTTATAGTAGTGATATTTTTAGCACTTCTATTTTTAGCATTTCTTGTTGCCATTTTCAACAGATTCTCCATTTTTGGAGTAAAAAAGTAAAAAGATTAAAAATAATAAAACTACTTTTTCAACTTGTATTTTCAACTTATCTCCCTAAGATTTAATTCAAATTTCGAGTGAGAGTACTTGTTGGATTCAAAATTTAATTCCTCATCCAAGGAGTACCCATGTTGCATACTTTTGATGGACGTTGCTACACGAAAACTGAGAAATACATGAAAAACATGATTGCAAACACATTCATGTATTTCTTATTTTTCATGTAGCAGGGTCCATCGAAAGTATGCAACATGAGTACTCCTTGGATGAGGAATCAAATTCTGCATCCAACGAGTGTTTTCTCTCAAAATTTGAGTAAACCCATAAGGAGATAAGTTGAAAATACGAGTTGAAAAAATAGTTTTCTCTTTTTTCCCTCTAAAATCTGATGATGTAATCTAATCTTATTTTATTATTTCCTCTATTAGTTTATAATTTCCTTAGGAGGCCCATTTATACCTCAAAATACCCCTAATGTACAACACACAACACATAAATTTGATGAGGAGTTCACCCCTCCTGGGCTACATCTCCTTGGTCCAACTTCCAATGCTTGGGCCTCTCTCTTATGCTCAAAATTACAACAAAAGTGTGTTTAAAATGCTCAAATGTCTCTGAAACCTATCTTAATGAGTTCAGAATAGCCAAAACTACTAGAAGTGACTCTTTTTTTACCTAATTTGGATAAGAACTAAATAAGTTATGACTTCTCCTAGTTCTCCCACAATTTGCTCAACAAATTCCCCTTTTCTGATCACTAACCATCAATTTCGGCCTAAAATCTACTAAATTTGCCACATTTCGGCCATCAGAACCATACTTCCTAGCGGGTTCGGAAATCACAATTGGAAAGGACCAAAACCCATACACTACGACATCGATAGACTTGAAGGGGATATAAAATGCAACATATAAAAATATCGTGTTCGGGCAGTCTATCAGAAATCAAAATCAACGATTACTGCCAGAACTGTATCACAAACACCAACCATTTTTTGCAATTACGATATGTGATAAATCACATCACAATCTGTCTATGTTGGGGACGATTCTGTAATAGTTTTCCACCTCCGATTTGCGATATGCGATATCGAAATCACAAATCGACACTGCTGGGGGCTGATTCTTAACTTGCATCCTCTATTTTTCCTCGATTTGCGATATGCAGGACCCATCGGCAACTTGCCACTTGGCGCTTCCCCATTCTCTGGGACCTTTTCCATGTCATTCAAGCTTGCCATGTGTCCACGTCAAACCTAAACTTTTACTTTCTCTAACTTCTCCTTATGAGCTTAGATTTGAGTGTCATTTGCACTATTGGAATCAGAATGATCAGCTCTTTGATTTGATGCTGAGTTTAAAAAAATTCCAACACTTTTATTTTTGTGTATAATTTTGAGCACCTGATCACTACTCCCGACTAGAAGCCTTTTTGACCTCAAAATATTATATTCAGTTATTGAACATATGAGGGTCATGTTCCCTCACCTTCCCCTTTTCAATCCATTTGGCCTTTGATGTATTTGTGCCTTTAAGACCCACTCGAAGATAATTAACATTTCCCCTCTTTGACGACCTCATTCTTCTGTTAAGTATGGTGTCTTATTGAAGCTCATCAAGAAATTCTGGAGAAAAATATTCAATTGATGGAATCTATACACTTTCTCCTTGATCTTCAATAAAAGGAGGCTCATAACATTAACAACAAAATAAATTTGCATATATTAAGGCAAATCAAGCTTGAAAGAATTATTACCAATCTTTTCCAAAATTTTAAATGGACCATAATGAACTAGTTTTAGCTTTTTACCTTCACCTTGAAGCCTTTCCTTCCTAACGTAAAGCCAAACTTCATCACCTACTTGAAACTGATGATCCACACGATGCTTGTCATGCCTCGCCTTATACTTGCCTTGACCCTTTTCTAGTTTTTATTGAATTGTTTGGTGAATCAACTGAATTTTCTCAATGAATTTTTTGCTCTCTCTATGTTGCTATTTCCATCTACATCTACATCTTTCTCAAAGATGAAATCCAAAGGAAATTTAGGCAAATAACCAAGATATGCCTCAAAAGTTGAAGTTAGAGTAGAAGAGTATTTTTCTCAGTTGTAAGCATGCTTAATATAATGCAACTGTTCATTCCACAACTTAGGATGTTTGCTGTAATATCCTCTTAGAAAATGAATAACTGTCCTATTAACCACTTCAGCTTGACCATCTGTTTGTGGATGGAAGGCTATACTTTTCTTCAACTTGGTGTCTATCAAGTTCCATAAATTTGACCAAAAATTCCCAACAAATTGGGAATCACGATCACTTACAATAGAAGCAAGTAATCAAAAATGAACCCATACATTTTAAAAGAAAAGTTGAGTTATTTGTTCAGTTGTAAATTGATTTTTACAATGCATTAATATGCACATCTCGCTAAAACTATCCATAACTACGTACAAATAATCATGACCTTTTCTTGATAAAGGAAGACCTCCTAAAAAATCCATAGAAACACTCTCCCATGGACGTGAAGACACTGGAAGTGGTGTGTACAATCCTAGTTTCCTATTACTAGGCTTACTGACTGCACACAATGAACAACCTTTGATAAAAAGTGACACACTTTCAAGCATACGAGGCCAGTAAAAATACCTCTAAATATTTGCCACTTTTTACTTACACCAAAATGTCCAGCAATAAGAGAAGTGTGTGCTTCCCTTGTGACATTTACTCTATCTCCCTGTGGAACACAACATTTTCTCAAATGATACAATAGATTATCATGTACATGGTATTCTAATTCCTTAGCTTGGTGGCCTTGACTCAAGTTTGAATATGCCTTTTGAAATTCAGCATTCTGTGCATATTTTTCAACATAAATTTTAGGCAAAACATAATCATTCTTGAGTAAAATGGATACATTAACAACTGGTCTAGAAAGCATATCAACAACTCTTTTATAAATACCTTTCTTGTACCTGATTACCAAGTGGAATTGCTGTAAAAATCCTATCCAACGAAAGTGCCTTGATTGCTGTAATTTTGTTTGAGATTGTAGATATTGCAAAGGTTGATGATTGGTGTGAATAATGGTTTATTTTCCCATTAAGTAATGCTTCCATTTCTTCAGAATTTTCACCAATGCGTAAAGCTCTTTATCATATGTAGGATAGTTAATAACAACACCATTAAAGATCTCAGAATGAAATGAAATTGGCTTACCATGCTCTAAAATAATTTCACCCATGGAGTAATCACTTGTGTCTGTTTGTATTTCAAATGGTTGTTTCAAATCCGACAATGCTAAAAGTGGGGCTGAACTGATCTTTTGTTTTAAAGCATCAAATTCTTTTTGGTGTTTGCCTCTCCACTGGAAGACAACCTTCACGTTGGTCAAAGCATGTAGTGGAACTACTATGGAAGAGAAATTGGCAATGAACTTCATTTAGTACTGCGCTACTCCCAGAAAACTCCTTACTTCAATGAATGATTTGAGTATTGGGTCAATCTTTAGCTTACCTCCCCCAACTATGTGGCCCAAATACACTAAGTGTTGATGGTGTTGGACCCGCCAACATGTAAGGGGATCTCCACGGTAATAAGTCTCAATTAGACCTTAGATTGTTTGGTGTAGTAGTCCCAGTAGTGGATCGTATAGCAATTCCTTGACCGTGATGTTGCACAGAGGAAAGTAAGATAACTATGTCAGTAGAAAGGGTGTGACTGATGCAATGAGTCAAAGAATGTGTATAAGAGGTTCTGACACAAGTGGGTTGAGATGAGGGTGAAGGTGAGTTCCAGGTTGAAAGGGATCAATCCCAACTCGGCTAGGAACAGACAACAAACAAGACATACACAGCTTTCGGTGGAGAAATCCACTCGGATGCGATAGTCACGACATACAAGGTAAGATAACACGTACAACACTCACGGATCAGTTCGAATGAGTGCAACGATTGTTACAACAAGGTTCAAGTGAAAGGTATGTTTGATGTTTTGTAGAGCAGTCGACATGGACATGACAACATTAGCATTAGATACAACACATTTCCATTAACAAATTATGCATTACAAAAAATAAATCAATTCAGATGTACAACACAAGTTAAAGTAACATGCATTACAAGTGTTAAAGATCAGTCTTACAACAGAAACATTACATGTGTGAAAACTTGTTGCCTCTTATTATATAAATAAGAGTAAGTTCCAATCATACAATACATCCATGTAAAGCCGCTAGCCCCAACAGTGGAATGTTACAGCCACATCCGCCTGCTCCTCCAAAGAGATGAACTAGCTCCGCGTAGTGGAGAAGGAAAGGCGCATTACAATATTGTCCAAGATCTTTCCAAGATAGTCTTATCAGAAGCTTGGCTTACCAAAAGCCTATACAATGAGTTATGAGGGAGTATTTATAGCAAAGGGTGGGGTGACCCTTGGCATTCCCCTTTGTGACAGTTCAACTACCCTCTTGACTCTTCACCTACTCTATGACTGTTACATCCAACTATTGACACTTGACTTACACTTGACATGACTCGACATTACAATGCACATGTACTCATGTGAGATAACATGGCTTGAGAAATCCATGCAAGACATCATTGACATGCAGTCCGCTCTAATGAGACCAACTCTTTGACATGCTTGCGATAGTGAAGGTGGTGAGCTGATGCCAAGCTTGGTTGTTCGTGATGGTTTTCATGCACCTCATGGTGAAATATTGTTGAAGAAAACTCTTACCTCCATTGCAACCGGTGCATTGTTTTGGCTCCTTCATCCAACTCGTCTGCTAACATGCACATGGTCTTCTTGGGTGAGGCTGAGTTGGCAACACACTGATACATGATTTCCATGTTGATCTTCAATTGTGTGCTAGTGGTCATGCGCATCAACTTGCCAAAGTACATGTTCAACTCCAGTTGGACTTGCTTCTTTTCTTCGCCTTGGTGAGTGTGTTGAATGGTTGGATTGCATGTGTGCTTACAATGACATGCATGTTGTTGAATCCATTGGATGCAATTAACAACACTGCTCACCATGTCTGCATCGTGTCAACTGTTGGGATGGATCTTTAACTTGTACGGGTGCAGTTTCATCCATGAGTGCATGTTGCACCCACTGCTGTTCCTATTCCTGCTGCTACTTATTCATCTATCTATGCATCTTTATGCTCTTCCTAAGTTGTTGCTTCAATGCATGCAACTCCTTCTTTGTTCCATTCTCTCTCTTCACACGATCTTCATGTTGTGTTGTCACCTCATAGCCTTAACCTCCAAAGTTGCTTTCATTATCAGTGGATCTGCTTGATCTAGAAACTTTGTTCTGCCTCTGTGTTTTCAACAACCTTCCTCTTGTATTCATTGCATTTATTGTGTTTGGTATGTTTCCTTCAACTTCTTTTCATGATGCTTTTTGATGTGACATCTTGATGTTCTTGTCTACAAACAACTTGATATCTAAATGAGTAGGAAAGCTCATAGACATTTGATTTACTGCATCTCTAGGTGTGCTCTGAACATTGTCTTCAACTCTGCCCTCTTGGAAACCATTGTACCTACACTGTTGAGAGGTAGATGAACACTTGTAATACCTGGAGACACATCAACGCTCATGGCAAGCAATCTATTGGTCGAAAACCAAACTAAACTTGAGAACTGACTTGCAACATACTTGTGTGACTAATCATAAAGGTTGAGCAATTCTGGCTGGGAGGTCGAGAGACCGACTACCAAGATTGCACAAGGCATGGTCTAGGTTGTTGGGAGACCCACTGACTGCTATAACTGTACAATGCATAGTCCAGTCTGGCTATTGACTATTGGGATTGTGTAATGTGAAATCTTCATTGGCAATAGTGGCAGGCTCAATGACTGCATTGCACAATTTTCTTGGCCAACAATCACTGTCCCTTAGGATTGCGTAAAGCAGGCCTGGGGAACAGTTGCTAGGTAGAAATGCGCATTTCTGGGGAGGAAGGCAAAGCCTTCCCTCTCAGGATTGCGCAATGTTTTCTTGGTGAAGAAGAGTCCGGGTTGTGGTTGGCAAGACTCACCGACCGGCAACTGAAAGTGACTATGCATGTGAATGCATGCTGATAGTAAGTGTAAGTATAAGTGAATGATCATGCATGAAAATGGTGAATGGCAGATTTAGAAAATGGAACAACATGCATGTGGGTGAGGTGAGTCATCAAATCAACGACCGTTTGCGAAAAACCATTTCATGCATAAATCAAGCAAAAAATACTCATACAAGCGAAAACATGAAAAGCGATAGAAATGCAACACAAGGCATGGGAAGCGGGCTTACCCCAAAATGGCTAAGCTAAATATGTTGACTACTCCTAGATGTGATGTTGGATGTCAGAGCTACAAGGTTGATGTGAGGAATGAACTTTGTAGCATCCAGTTGATGATTTTTGATAACATCGAGGCTGTGATGCACATGCCACAAATATAGGGGAAGAGACACTTGGTGGGAGGTTTCTGAATTGATCCTTGCATGTTACCTCCAACTGCTAAACATAGATCCTTGAAACAAGCGATTCCTTTGTATGCTACGTTGGGAGAAGCAGCCCATGCATGCAAGTCAGTTTTTCTCGGTCTCGGAGGAAACTGGTCAACTCAGCTGCACATGCAAGAGACTGTTCGACTGCTTGAATGAAATGCACATTTCTAGTTGGAAGTTGGGCTGACTGCCCAGGATATTTGCGCAATTTCTAGGCAGAGCAGCTGACTGCTGCCCAAATTTGTGTAACTTCTAGGCTGAGTAGCCCTACTGGGGAAAATTTTGCAACTTCTGCTGGGAGTGTTGACTTGTAGAATTGCGTAATCTTAGAGCCCAAAAGGCTGCCATACAAGACTGCACAATTTTTGGATGGAAGGCTGGTTTGGTTACAGAAATGGGTAATTTTCTTGGGGAAGTTTCTCATCCTGCAGTTAGACCAAGTCTGGGTGAACAACCTATGAGGGGAATGCATCAAGCTGTGATCGACAGGTTGCCTTTGTGCAAGAAAAACACTGAAGCTTGTGAATTTGACAAAGTAAGGAAAGCTGTTGTGAAAAGTTGGAAGGGAGACTCCAGAACAAAGCTAAGGCAAAATTTTGGAGGGTGGTTGTAGCTGCTACAACACTTGGGGACACACTGGTAGAAGTCAAACTCTCTAAATGGACTTTATTCGTGAAAAGCAAGTCTAAAACCTCTAGAAGTAGTGTTCAGTTCTTAGCTCCTCTTGGTTTCACACTAGCTTGATTGTAAGATGTAGCATCTGCTAGACTCTTGGTTGATTGACACACATTCCAAGCCAAGTCAACATAGTTCTTTTGATTGGGGTTGAGGGGTATATTGGTGCACAAGCAGTATAGTCATTAGAGTCTTAGTTTCATCTCTGGTGTTTCTCCGCTGCCAGCAAGCTTGGAGAGTACCCTGGTGGAGTCATATAGGAACACAAGTATGGCTCTGCTGCCGTTGAGCTTGGTTAGTACCCCGACAGAGTTACTTGCATCACCTCCCTGCGCAGGAAGCCTTTCTCTTCTTTTGCCTTATTTATTTTCATTTTGAAATTTCTTCACTTTTCATTTTTCATTTTTCACCATGCATAGCACTCATTCATTTCAGAGGTAGAAGAGGGATCCCGACTTATTGAGAGCAGAAGAGGTTGTCCCAGCAGAGAAGTAGTTTATTGTATCTCTGACGTGCCTGTTAAGGTTTCCCCCCTCACCTTGCTCTACCTGACTGAGTTGACAAGGGTTAACTTGAAAACAACCAATTAGAGAAGGTGACACTAGTTAGCGTGCAAGCATTGTGTTTTCACCAAGTTTCACCTCGAACAGTACGTATTTTCCTTCGATGTATCATGGACTAAAAGTAACAAGTTATTCATATAGAGGCAAGATGACAAATAACCAAGTAGTGATAGTTGTATAAGCCCTCTTGTACTTCACCCATCTCATTTCAAGAGTCATACATGGTTTTCATGCAAAACTATACTACAAACAAAACAAGAGAACTATACGAAACAACAAAGAAAAGAAAAAGTAGAAGCAAAAGTGAAAGAAAAGTCAGTAAGAAAACAAGCAAGCAAGAAAACCATCAAACAAATCAAGTAAGAAAACATGCATGAAAACAAACAACTCAAAAGAAAACACTACTCCTACTCCTAAGCTAACAGTGCCTGGGTCATCTCACGTGAAGTGATACTTCCAATGCAGTCACTGGCACATTGGCTGACCCATCTTGGTGAAGGCATGGTTCACGAACAAGACAGTTGTGTGAACCAACAAATAAGAAAGATGTAATAGTGAAGACCAACACACTCTGAGCTTACAAGTGACCTCAGAACATAGATGAGTGAAAGTGCATAACATGCATTCTGTGGTACTACGATAATGTTGTGCTTCGCTACGTGCAGATGTTGAGTGTATGTATTCTCTTGACCATGACATGCAAGAAAATTTGAAAAAGGTAGACCACTCACGTTGTTCACATGTGCTTGCTGTGTAAGACTCCTCCAATGCATGAGTGATTGGATCGTGTAGTTCGAGTGGAGGAAGAAAAATCTAGGTGTTTGGTTGATCTTCAATGCAAAAAAGAGAGTGATGAGGAGCCTTGAGTATTTCAACAATTTCCTGATTGGAAGTGAAACCAACCGCAGGACAGCGAGGGCTTAACATAACCATCAACTTAGGCTGAAGTTCCTCGACATTTTAGGGGGTTTCAACCTCATTGAAAGATAGATCATCGTATACTAGTGTCTTGGATAGATTAACAATGACTGAATCAACATCGTGATCGGATGAGGAAGTGAATAGATCACGAAAACCAAGATTAGAAAATTTAGGATGTTTGTCGTCATCCTAATGATATGATGAATTAGGCATAGGAGTAGATGAGAAGCAAATATGTTCACCCTCTGTTCTTTCAAGAAAGATGAATGACAGATTGAATGAATTTTCTGAGGAAGATGTGTCCTCTCTGCACTGTAATGACAGACTGACATCCGAGGTGTCCTGTGAATAATCGGAAGTAGAAGCATCTGGAAATAAGTTTTCATAGGAGAGATCAACAGTGGCAGAATCACAAGGGATGTCGAGATGAAGTGGATGAGGCATGGCTAGAAGGGAGTCATCCTTCACCATGAGTTCTTCTTTAGATTCCCACACACAATCATCATGAATGATGGCGCAGGTTGGCTGCATAACACCAACTCCATCGACAACTTGATCCTCGTTCACAGTAAGTGAGGAGTCTGGAATGGGAGAACACAAGACAATACAATCTGGAGGATCAACAGAATGCGAGGACAGAGGTTGAGGGAATGAGTCCACATGACAACCAACAGGCTTGCAAGACTGTGCAAATCTCAAGAGAAGGTGGGGTGGGAGGGTGTTACAGTTCAATAGAGGTGTGTGCATGATCTCCCACATCACTCTGTAGTGGTTGAGCTATTTGATGAGATGAAGGAAGATAGTCACTTGTGACAGCAACTGTGCCTACCTCTGATTGTGCAGCTCCATAACTGTAGTTTGCTGAGCAAGGTTTGGATACGTGAAGAAGATACTCAAATCTTCCATCGAGAAATTCCCAATCAATATCATCTTCCGGAAATCAGTATGAAATATTACAAAAGCACGTGTAAAACTGCTCAACGGATTCATCGAGTGCTTTTTATAATTTCAGAATTTCTTTGTTAAGTGCTTTATGGTCATAGTGATTAAAAGCATGGTCTATCTCTGCGACTAGATGAGTAAGAGAATGAATAGGTTTTTTGGGCAACGTGGCACACCAGTGCATTGAGTGCCCTTGAAGTGTGTAGATAAATAGCACACAGCTCATGTATTCCTCAAAGAATCAATGTCTTTCGCATGAGCCTACAACACCGACTACGTGCCTTACCAAGCCATTGTAGCCTCCACCATCAAATGTTTTATGAGACAAGTTATCCAAGAGCTTTTCCGAGATGATGAAATCGTTTCCATAAGACATACATTCTGGAAGAGAAACTTGGTAGTGAACCATGATAAAAGTGTAGATATTCAAAATAGATGTGAGGACTCAACTTGTCATTTGGCCCTCCTTCTAATGCCAAAATTTTGTTGGTGCTAGACTTGCCAACATGTAAGGGGATCTCCCCGGTAATAAGTCCCAGTTAGACCTCAAACCGTTTGGTGTAGGAGTCCCAGAAGTGGGTCATATAGCAATGCCTTGACCGCGATGTCACACAGAGGCAAGTAAGATGACTCTGTCAGTAGCAAGGGTGTGACTGTTGCAGTGAGTCATGGAAGGTGTATGAGAGATTCTAACATAGGTGGGTTGAGATGAGGGTGAAGGTGAGTTCTAGGTTGAAAGGGATCAGTCCCCACTCGCCTAGGAACACACAACACATAGGACATACACAACTTTTGGCGGAGTAGTCCACTTGGATGCGATAGTCGCAACATACAAGGTAAGATAACACGTACAAAATTCACGGATCAGTCTGAATGAGTGAAATGGTTGTTACAGCAAGGTTCATGTGAAATGTCCATCTGATGTCTGGAAAAGCAGTCGATACGAATAGAACAACGTTAACATCATATAAAATACATTTCCCTTAATAGATTATGCATTACAACAAATGAATCAATTCAGATGTCGAACACATGTTAAAGCAACATGCATTACAAGTGTTAAAGATTAGTCTTACAACAGATACAATACATGTGTGAAAACATGTTTCCTCTTATTATATAAATAAGTGTAAGTTCCAATCATACAATACATCCATGTAAATCTAATAGCCCCAATAGTGGAACGTTACAACCACATCCGCTTGCTCCTCCAAAGAGATGAACTAGCTTTGTGCAGTGTAGAAACCAAAGTGCATTACAATACTGTCCAAGCTCTTTCCAAGATAGTCTTATCAGAAGCTTAGCTGACCAAAATCCTATACAATGAGTTATGAGGGACTATTTATAGCAAAGGGTGGGGTGCCCCTTGAAATTCCCCTTTGTGACATTTCAACTACCCTCATGACTCTTCACCTACTCTATGACTATTACATCCAACTATTGACACTTGACTTACACTTGACATGACTCAACATTACAATGCACATGTACTCATGTGAGACAACATGGCTTGAGCAAGTCATGCAAGACCTCACTGACACTCGGTTCACTATGATGAGACCAAATCTTTGACATGCTTGTGATGGTGAAGGTGGTGAGTTGATGCCAAGCTTGGCCATCCGTGATGGTGTGCATGCACCTCATGGTGACATCTTGCTAAAGCGAACTGTTGCCTCTATTGCAACTGGTGCATTGGTTCGGCTCCTTCATCCAACTAGTTTGCTAACATGTGCATGGTATTCTCGGGTGCGGCTGAACCGGCAACAAACTGATGCATAGTGTCCGTGCTGATCTTCAAGTGTGTGTTGGTGGTCATGCACATCAACTTGCTGAAGTACATGTTTAGCTCTAGTTGGACTTGCTTCTTGTCTTCACCTTGGTGAGTGTGTTGAATGGGTTGGATTGCATGCATGTACACAATGACATGCATGCTGCTGAATCCCTTGCATGTGATCAACAACACTGCTCACCATGTCTGCTCCATGTCAGCTACTAGGATGGATCTTTAACTTGTAAGGGCGTAGTTTCATCCGTGAGTGCATGTTGTTCCCAATGTTATTCCTATTCTTGCCGCTACTCATTCGCCTATTTGTGCAGCTTCATGTTCTTCCTGAGTTGCTACTTCAACACATGCAACTCTTTCTTTGTTCCATTCTCTATCTTCACACGATCTCCATGTTGTGTCGTCACCTCATAGCCTGAGTCTCCAAAGTTTCTTTCATGTACTTGATCTGGCAACTTTGTTCTGCCTTTGTTTTGTCAACAACATTCCTCTTGTATTCATTACATTCTTTGTGTTCGGTATGATACCTTCAACTACTGTTCATGATGTTTCTTGCTGCGACATCTTGATGTTCTTGTCTACAAACAACTTGATATCTTCGTGAGTAGGCAAGCTCATAGACATTTGATCAACTGCATCCCCAGGTGTGCCTTGAACGGTGTCTTCGACTCTGCCCTCTTGGAAACCATTGTACCTACACTATTGAGAGGTAGATGAACACCTGCAATACCTGGAGACATGGCAACACTCATGGCAAGCAATTTGTTAGTCAAAAACCAAACTGAACTTAAGAAGTGACTTGCAACATACTTGTGTGACTGATCATGAAGGTTCTGCAATTTTGGCCGAGAGGTTGGGAGACTGACTATCAAGACTGCACGTGGCATAGTCTGGGTTGCTAAGAGATTGGCTAACTACTGGAACTACACAATGCATAATCCAGTCTGGCTGCTGACTACTAGGATTATGCAATGCGCAATCTTAGTTGGCAATGATTGTAGGCTTAATGACTTCATTGCACAATTTTCTTGGCCAGTAGTCATTGTCCCTGAGGATTGCACAAAGCAGGCCTAGGGAATAGTTGATCGGTAGAAATGTGCATTTCTGGGGACGAAGGTAGAACCTTCCCTCTCATAATTGCACAGTGTTGTCTTGGTGAGGCAGAGTCTAGGCCGTGGTTGGCTAGACTTGCCGACGAGCAACTGAAAGTGACTTTGCATGAGAATGCATGTTGATAGTAAGTGTAAGAATAAGTGAATGATCATGCATGAAAATGGTGAATGACAGATTCAGAAAATGGAACAACATGCATGTGGGTGAGGCGAGTCGCCGAATCAGTGACCGTTCGCGAAAAATAGTTTCATGCATGTGACAGCAATGAGATGTTGACGAAAACTGAAATGGTGCTAGAATAAGATAACATACATGTAAATGACAACAAGCATTCAAAGAAATCAAGAAAAAAGCACTCATACAAGCGAAAACATGAAAAGCGACAGAAATGCAGCACAAGGCATGGGAAGCGGGCTTACCCCAAAACAGCTGAGCTAAATGTGACGACTGCTCCTAGATGTGATGTGGGATGTCAGAGTTGCAAGTTTGATGTGAGGAATGAGCTCTGTAGCATCTAGTTGATGAGTTTTGATAACATCAAGGCTATGATGCACATGCTACAAATCTAGGGGAAGTGACACTTAGTGGGAGGTTTCTAAATTGATCCTTGCATGTGACCTCCAACTGCTAAACATAGATCCTTGAAACAAGGGATTCCTTTGTATGTTGCCTTGGGAGAAGTAGCCCATGCATGCAAGTCAATTTTTCTCGGTCCTGGAGGGAACCAGTCAACTCAAATGCACATGCAAGAGACTACTTGACTGCTTGAAGGAAATGTGCATTTCTGGCTAGGAGCTAGGCTGTCTGCCCAGAATATTTGCACAATTTCTAGGCAGAGAAGCTGACTAATACCCAGATTTGGGAAAATTCTAGGATGAGAAGTTGTGATGGGGAAAATTGTGTAATTCCTACTGGGAATATTGACTGACAGACTTGCGAAATCTTGGAGACCAGCAAGTTGCCAGCCAAGATTGCATAATTTCTGGAGGGAAGGCTGATTGCCCTCCAGAAATGCGCAATTTTCTTGGGGAAGCTGCTCAGTCTACAACGTGATGGGAATGAATCAAGCTGTGATCGACAGGCTGCCTTTGTGCAAGAAAAACACTGAAGCTTGTGAACTTGACGAAGCAAGGCAAGATGTTGTGAAAATTTGGAAGGGAGGCTCCAAAACGAAGCTAAGGCAAAATTTTGGAGGGTGGTTGTAGTCGCTACAACAAGAAGTTTTCCCGAATTCACATTTACACATATTCAAAAATAATTTTTCTTTTTTCAAGACATCCAACACTTTCCTCACATGCTTGACATGCTCTTGTTGTGATTTGATGAATATCAAAATATCATCTAAATAGACAATTACAAACTCATCAAGAAAGGATCTTAAAACATCATTGATAACTCTCATGAATGTAGTTGGAGAGTTGCAAAGACCAAAAGGCGTAACCAACAACTCAAACAATCCTTGTTTGGTTTTAAAAGTAGTCTTCCAAATATCCTCCTTAGCTATTCTAACTTGATGATATCCACTTCTCAAGTCTAATTTAGTGAAATATTTTTCATTCTTCAACTGATCTAGAAAATCATCTATTCTGGGTAGTGGGTATCGATTCTTTATGGTAATTTTAATCAAAGCTCGATAATATACACACATGTGCCAGGTTCCATATTTATTGGGTACCAAAACAATTGGTGAACCACATGGCGAAGTATAGGGACAAATTACACCTTTATCTAACAATTCTTGGACTTGTTTCTTAATTTCTAAAATTTCTAGAATTGACATTTGATACATACTGATATTTGGGAGTGGACAGTCTTGCTGTAGCTGAATTTCGTGTTGAATTCCCCTTTTTGGTGGAAATCCCTTTGGTTCTTGAAACACATCTCCATATTGATTGACCACATCAACCAATTCGACTTTCAGCTTCACGTCATAGCCTACAAAGGATTCATGCTCCGTGTCATTCTTCTACTTGATCATAAGGAGCACGAGATTCTTGTTGGAATTGACCAGTTGCTTCATTTTCCCCGTGCTTGCTACAGACAGATTAACCTTTCTACAATGGACTCCCAGAATATACTCCACTCCATCTTTTGAAAAATTATATTTTTTCTCAAATCTATGGAAAACGGCTTTCCGGTCATACAGATATGGGCTTCCCAACACAATTATAGAAATATCCAATGGCACTACATCTAATTTGACTTCATCAACTAAATTGGCAGTAATAGAAAACTTGAAAACACATTTCCTTGTGACCTGAAGATTTGCATCCTTGGTTATCCAACCAAATGTATAAGGTTTATGATGAGGCACAATTTCCAGATTCAACTTCACGATAGAGTCTGTAGAAATTAATTTTTCCTAGGATCCACTGTCAAATAGCATATCAATCTTGGTGTGTTTGGAAATAACTTTGATATGGAACAACTCAATTCTGTTTTCTTCATTTGAAGTGTTGTTGGAGTTATTTTTTGTTCTGGTTCTTGCCACGACTTCCTCTTTCCTTGCTTTTTCCACATCTTGTCCTTTAGTGACTATGGCTGCAATCTTTGTTTCATCATCTGAGTCAAAACCCAAGCCTTGTTATACAACATCGTTTGTCTTTTGTTTCCCTTTATTGTTAAATTTCTTCCATCTTAATTCAGGATGAATCTTCTAGCAATGCGCTTCATCATGGCCTTCTTTGGAATAATTCTTGCACACGGGTTTCTCCCCTTATTTCTTAACAAAAGAATTTTTCTTCTGCTTTCCTTTATATTTCTTTCCTTTTTCACCACTCTAGAATGGATTTTTCTTACCTTCTTCTTGTACATTTTTCCCTCTTGCTTCGAGATGTGTGGCTTGAACACAGACCTCATCAATATTCATGGGATTAAACATAAGAATGGTGTGTCGAAAATAGCTATGCAAACCTCCTATGTATTTCAACAAAGTATCTTGTGACTATAAGTCTACTCCTAGAATAAGAGCTCTTCTCCTAAACTCCTGAGTATACTCTTGCACATTTTGACCTTTTAACTGTCCGAAAATTTGCTAATTCATGATAGATTTTTGCATATGATCTAAAGGATAGAACTTTCTTTTTATAGGAGCAATGAAATACGACTAAGTAATAGAGATCTTACGATGTTTTTTGATGTCGGCTTGAGTCCTTGTTTCCCACCAAATGAGTGTTGCACCCTCCATTCTCAATGAAGCCAACTGAATTTTGATATCATCCTCTTGAAGGTTCTAAATTATAAAATACACCTCCAACTGATGAATCCAATTATCCATCTTCTCTGCATTCACTTCACCATTATACATGGGCAAATCGAATTTAACATCTAGTTTAAGTAGAGGTGATTTTCTAGCCCCTTTTGAAGAATGATGATGAGTATGAGTAAGGGTTGTATTAGTGGAAGAGTGTGAAGATGATTGTGATGAAGAAAATGAAGAAGATGGTGGAGAGGGTGGAGGTTTGTCTCCATTCCCATTACCTCTTTTTCCATTACCTCCTCTCGAAGAGCCTTCTCCTTTGGGAGGTTTGGAACTTTCTCCTTCCAACCTGCTATTCCTCTCTTCATATAGGACCTTCACCATCTCTGTCACATCAAAGAAAGTCTTTCTGAAGGTATTCTCATCTTCTATCATATATGTAGGTTCTCCTCCATGAGACATGATCTCTGGAGTCTCAACTACAACTTGAGGTTGAACTGGTGTTGAATATTGTGGAAACCTTTCTCTTCTTCCCCTTGACCCAACTTTAGGGCTTTCAACTAGCTTCCTTCACCTGTTTTGAGTTTTAACCTTGTTAGCATGACACAAAACTAGAAGACAATAATCTTTCTTTGCACAAGAAAATATAGTAAGCAAAAACCAGTGCTCTGATGCAAACTTGATCTGAAATGGAGCAGATTAGTAATGTTGTGCTAATTCCCCATTCATAATAAAACCCAATGTGATTATCATTTGCTTATCAAGTACTTAAGGATTCATCATTTTCTTAATTAACTGATTCCCATGATAGTTTCTTATGTAAATTTTATAAACAATTTAACATAAAACATATGCTGAAGAACAAAAAAATAACGGAAAAGAAACATCAAAATACAACACACAACAGAAAAATTTGATGAGGAGTTCATCCCTCCTAGGTTACATCTCCTTGGTTCAGCTTCCAATGCTTGGGCCTCTTTCTTATTCTCAAAATTACAACAAAAGTGTGTTTACAATGCTCAAATGCCTTTGAAACCTATCACAATGAGTTTATAATAGCTAAAACTTCTAGAATTGACTCCTTTCCCACCTAATTTGGATAAGAACTTAAAAAGTTATGACTTAGAGTTCTTATCCTTCTTCTTACCCTATAAGGCAGCATCAATTAGAATGGTGATTTCTATGCAGACATAGGAAAGGGTGTGTTTTATTTGAAGTACACATTTCTAGTGACAACAATAAGGAAGTTCAGGATGTAGATGTCTTGAGGAGGTACCCAGTTTTACAACAGTTTCATGATGTGTTTTTAGCAGAGATTTCATAATTCCCACCTCACAAGGAAGTGGATTTTTCTATTGGATTGGTAGTAGGGGAAACACCATCATCAAAGACACCATACAAGATGAGCACACCATAGTTACTAGAATTGAAGTTGTAGTTGAAGGAAATTCTTGATAAGGGATACATTAGGCCAAGTGTATCGTCTTGGGGTGCACCAGTTGTTGGCATTATGACACAGGTTTGGCACTATGACACAGGTGTTGTCCTTGATGGCAACTCACTCAGATGACAGATCTTAGTTTAGGCTCTCAGAATGAAGGAAACAGAGACATATGCAGGTTCCCTTTGACTAAGGCACGTATACACATGGGTTAGACGACCAAAAGGCACGTATACGTATACACGCATTTTCACGCAAGAAAACGTGCGTACAAGTTGGAAAACTTGGTTTTGATCTGTGGTATTTTGTCCTTCGTATTTTGACCCATGGTATTGGTCCAAGGTATCTTGCCCGAAGTGTTGAACCTAGGTATTTGGTTCAAGGTATTGCTTCTAAGTGGTTTTGGACCATGGTATTGAGTAAGGCCTAAGACTATAAAAGGAGGAGGAGATCATTAGGCAAAGGCACTCAAGCATTGAATATCTAATGAAGAGCAAGATCTAGACTACTGGTCATTGGGTTATGGTGCATAGCTGGATCTAAATCAAGGAGGAACCTGAGTGCTTGATGAAGGATAAGTTCTATTGATGGGTCAAGATCTTAAAACTTGAAGAGAAATATCTTTGTGTGGTTTTGATATTTTATTATTGGCGCATATCGTAATCTGTAAATCTGATGATCTGGGTATAACTGATGTCTGATTAATTGCAAAGGTTAAATCATCCTTTACAGATCTGTACGCAGGTTCAGTATATCAAAGGCGCGTATACACGCTGGTTCGGCATTCCAAAACAACGTATACGCAGGTTGGCCTTGGGAAGAGTGTGTATGCATGCAGGTTTGTCACATTGAAGTAGCGTACATCTCATAGAATATGCTTTAGCTACTTCTATTTTGCTGCTGCAGTATTTTGGGTTTTGGCTTGCTTTCTCGTTACTGGTACAGTATTTTGGTTAGAGCTTTCAGAGAAGAGATTGGTTGATTCGGTTTGGTTGGTACAAGTTGATTGGTTGATGCAGAAGTTTGATTGATGTTATTGATGGATCCAGTCTGAAAATTTATGAAATGAGGTCCCTGCAAGAAAAGAGAAGGTTGTAGCCTTTTGTAGGTCAGCACCTACGTACTAGTAAACACATCATCTAGTACAAGAGCTAAGGGGGTTGAAGCTCCCTTCCAGGAGAAACTAGAGAACGAGAGAAGTTTGTAGCCTTCTGCAGGTAAGAGACTGCGTACTGGTATAAGACTGCACTAGTACAGAAAAATTGTAAAAAGAAGTTTCTTATTAAAAGAAGATAGAGACGAATTGCAGCAGGTGGTTTTCACCCACATTAGGTTTCCACCTTATATCTTGTTTTCTTGTGTGTGATTGTTTGCTCTATTTTTACTGTACCTGGTTATTGTTTCTATGGTTATGATGCATAGATTAATGATCAACATCTAAAGAATTAATTAAATTATAAGTTTGCAGGTTATATGCTAGTTTCCTTAACTATAGTTGCGTATATACGCAGGTTTCACTAACTGAAGTAGCGTATACAAATCTGATTGTGAAATGAAAAATAATTGACTTGCTAATACTGATTCACCCCCCCTCTCAGTATTATTTCCAACAATTGGTATCAGAGCAGGTCCTTCAGAAGAAGCTTGATCGCTTGAAGGAAGATCCATCATCATGAGTAACCAAGAAAAAGAAGGATCTATCAGACCTCCAATCTTTGATGGGAGAAAATTCGTCTATTGGAAGGTAAGAACCATGACATATCTTCAGTCTAAAGGAACAGATGTCTAGGAGATCATAGAAGGAGGATATACCTTTCCCTCAGCTATTCCTATAGATGCAACAGGTAAAAAGAAATATGAAACCAATGCTAAGGCTGTCAATATATTATTGGGGAGTCTGTCACAATCAGAATTTGTCAAAGTTATGCAACTCAAATCCACCAAGGAAATATGGGACAAGATCATTCTAAGCTATGAAGGAGATTCTCAGGTAAAACGTGCAAAACTACAAACTCTCAGAATACAATATGAAACTCTCAAAATGCACAATGATGAAAGTATAGCTAATTACTTCTTACGAGTAGATGAAATTGTTAATTGCATGAAGAATTTGGGTGAAGAGATAAAAGAAGTTACTTTAGTTGAAAATATTTTAAGATCCTTGTCTACTAATTTTGAATCAAAAGTGTCTGCCATAGAAGAAAAGCAGGATCTTCAGACTATTACTATGACACAACTGCACAGAATATTAACTGCTTTCAAAATGAGAAAAGGAGGTCCATCAAATATGAGAGAAGCTACATTCAAAGCTGCAAGAAGAGAAGAATCATGGCATATTTCAAAAGGAGAGGAAGAAGTAAACTTTGTCAAAAACCTTCAATGGGGTTCTGGAAGATTCAGAGGTAAACTAACTTTCAAATGTTTTGCTTGTGGAAGAGTCAGTCATTATGCTGCCAAATTTCCTCATAAAGACAAGTTTGATAAAGGTAAAGAACCAGCAAAATGGAATAGAAAACAAAGTGTAAGTAAGAAGAGTTACTATACGCATGAAGATAGCGATGGTCTATCAAATAGTGATGAAGATGAAAATAGTGATAACTATAGACTTCTGATGGCTTTTGAAGATGATGATTTCTTGGATGCTTTAGATGAAGATGGTCTTTATGAAGAAATTTCTAAACTTAAAGTTTGTTTAGAAGAAAAGAATATGATTATAGATACTCTGACATTCCAACTTGCTGAAAGGGAAAAACACAATGAAAAATTAGAATGTGAAATTGTGGGTCTAAGAAAAGATATTGAGAAAACAAAAGCTCTCAATCTCAGATTTGTGAAAGGATCAAAAACTTTAGATGAAATTATCAAAGTGCAACATTCTCCTCAGATAAAAACAGGTCTTGGATATACTAAAGAAGCATCTCAAGCACCAAAGTCGTCAACCTCCGAAAACTATCTTGATGCAGCAAAGAAAAGTGAACAATTTGACAATCGTCAGCAAAGGCATAAAGCAAATCACCAAGTAAATCAGGTCCAACCTACTTTAAGGATGAACAGAAGCTACAACTAGCCTCAGGTAAATCATACCCAATTTTCTTCAAGAAAGAATGCTAATGGAAACTACAATCACCAAGCCAGTAGGGTCAATAATCGCAGGAATTTCTTTAATGGCCAATGTTTCTCATGTCATAACTTTGGACACAAAGTTGCTCAATGTATTGCTTACAAGACCATCATGACTAGAGAAGCACGAAATCAAAGGAATGTGACTGGGATCATGAAAAGGACCTACAATAACTTCTCTGCTCTTGAAAATGAAATAGAATGCTCTATCTGTAACAACTTTGGTCATGAAGATTTTGAATGCAAGAGTAATTTTCGGTAAACATCTCAGAAGGAGCAGACTTCATTGGGTCCCAAAACATGGAGAAAGAAAGAATTGCAAACAGAAAGATGTGGTATAGCTCTGTATGCTAAAGGACAAGAAAATCAATGGTACGTCGATAGTTGATGCTCGAAACACATGACAGGTGATAAAGAAAAACTTCAATCATATAATGCCTTAGAGAAAGAAAAGAAGGTCTCATTTGGTGATGACACTCCTAGTGTCATAAAAGGCAAATGCTCTGTTCTCTTAAAAGAAAAGGTTAAAGCTAGAAATGTTATGTATGTTGATGGTCTAAAGCATAACCTTTTGAGTGTAAGTCAAATGTGTGACGAAGGAAATGAAGTAGTATTTTGATCAAATGGATGTGTTGTTCGTGAGCTTGATACAGGTGAAACCATGATCAAAGGTATAAGAACTCCAAATAACTTATACATACTTAAGGGAGGACAATAATAGTGCTATATAAGCAAAACTAATGAACACTGGCTATGGCACAAAAGATTGGGGCATTTAAGCTTCCCTCAAATAAGGAAAGCATGCAAATATCAAGATTTTTGTGATCTTCCTGATATCCACATTCCAGAGAATACAATATGCAAATCATGTCAATTTGGTAAGCAAACCAGGGCACATTTCCCTGAAAAGGAAGGATCAGCTAGTAAGCCTCTTGAACTTGTTCATATTGATTTATGTGGTCCTTCAAGTGAAAAGTCACCTCGTGGAGAAGAGTACTTTATATTGTTCATTGATGACTTTTATAGAATGTGTTGGATAGGACTTCTGAAGCACAAACATGAAGCATTTGAAAAATTCAAATCCTTCAAAGCTTTGGTTGAGAATGAATCATATCGTAAAATCAAATGCCTCAGATCTTATCAAGGAGGCGAATTTACCTCGGATGAATTCTTTGAATTTTGTGAAGAACATGGAATAAGAAGGGAATTCTCCACTGCAAGGACTCCTCAGCAAAATGGAGTGGTAGAAAGAATGAACAAAATGGTTCAACAAATGGCTCATGCTATGCTAGATGAATCTAGAACTCCTGCAACCTTCTGAGGTGAAGCTGCATTCACTGTCATCACTATCCTCAACAAAACAAATGTTTAGGTAAACAACACTCAAAATCCTCATGAAATTTGGTATGGTAAGACTCCTACTGTAAAATATTTCAAAATTTTTGGAAGCAAATGTTACATCAAAAGGACTGATGAAAAACTTGGCAAGTTTGAACCTAGAGCAGATGAAGGCATTCTCCTTGGCTACTCTTCTCGAAGTAAAGGATATAAGTGCTATAATAAAAGACTTGGGAAATTTTTTGAAAGCATTGATGTTGTGGTTGATGCAGCAGGCAGAAATCCAAAGCAGGTAAAAACCGAAGAGCATGAAGAAGATGAGGACTATCCTAAAGAAGAAACCAATGAAGCACCAGAAGAATAGTGAATGGAAGAAGAAAAGACTCCATCAAGGTACGTTCAGAAGAATCATGCAGAGACTCAAATTTTGGGGCAGAAAGAGGCAGGTGTACAGACGAGAAGAACTATTACAGAAGCTTCAAGCTATCTAGCATTGCTTTCCTCCATCGAACCACAAAATGTACATGAAGCATGCAAAGATGAATGTTGGGTCAAGGCCATGAATGAAGAGCTTGAGAAAATTAAAAAGAATAATACTTGGGAATTAGTTCCTAGACCTCGTGATAAGAATATCATTGGAAACAAATGGATATTCAAAAGCAAGTTGAATGAGAATGGAGAAGTTATTAGAAAGAAGGCTAGACTTTTTTGTAAAGGATATGCTCAATAAGAAGGTATAGATTTTGAAGAAACTTTTGCACCTGTTGCTAGACTTGAAGCCATAAGAATGTTTCTTGCTCTTTCTAGCTTTCAGAACTTCAAAGTATATCAAATGGATGTAAAATATGCCTTTCTTAATGGAGATTTAGAAGAAGAAGTATATATTGAGCAACCGGATGGATTCATCCTTGGAAATGATCCAAAACTTGTATGCAGACTCAGAAAAGCTCTCTATGGTCTAAAACAAGCTCCAAGGGCCTGGTATTATCGTCTTGACAAATACCTTCATCAACAAGGTTTTTCAAAAGGATCAACTGATAGCAATCTATATATGAAAATTGACAATGATAAATTGCTAATACTTGTTGTATATGTTGATGATATTATTTTTGGTAGCAATGAAGAAGCCATGAGTCAAAACTTTGCCTTGGTAATGCAGAAAGAATTTGAAATGTCCCTGCTTGGTGAACTCACATATTTTCTTGGTTTACAAGTTCAACAACATAAAGATGGCATTTTTCTATCACAAACCAAGTATCTCAAGAAGATCTTGAAAAAATATGGCATGGAAGACTCTAAACCAGTATGTACCCCTATGGTAATAGGATGCAGCCTCAGTGCAAATGATGAATCAACAACAGTACATCAACCAACCTACAAATCCATGATTAGTAGTCTACTCTATCTAATAGGCACCTGACCAGACATCATGCATGCAGTAGGAATAATTGGAAGATTCCAAGAAAATACAAAGGAATCACACCTTTAGGCAGTCAAAAGGATCTTCAAATATCTTCAAGGAACTCAGAACTTTGGGTTATGGTATCCTAGGGATACAGATCTTACTCTTCATGCATATACAGATGCAGTTTGGGTAGGAAGCATGGATGACAAAAAGAGCACTAGTGGTGGTGCATTTTATATGGGTTCCAGATTAGTATCTTGGTTCAGCAAGAAACAAAGTTCAATTGCATTATCTACAGCTGAAGCAGAATATGTGGCTGCTACATCTTGTTGCACACAACTTCTTTGGATGATGCAAACTTTGCAAGACATTCAGATCACATGTACTCCACCCATCTCCATTCTATGTGATAATACAAGTGCAATCAGTATTTCAAAGAACCCAGTCATGCATTCAAAGACTAAGCACATACCTATCAAATATCATTTTCTCTGAGAACACGTGCTTGAACAAAAGGTCAAATTGGAGTATGTTCCATCCAAAGAACAAGTTGTTGATATATTCACCAAACCACTGCCCAGAGAGACATTTGAATACCTCAGACAGAAGTTGGGAGTAGTTGATGAATAATCTTACTATTGAAATTTATCCGTTTTAGAGGAAAAATGTTGTATTCGAGTTTCATGAAGCGTATCCACATACATATTTCAATTTCTGTGGGTATAGTCGCGTATTTGTTGACTTGAAGAAAATCAGTGGGCCAGACTCAGGATGAACAAAGTTTGATATAGGTCTGTCAGAGACCATCCGGCATAGGCTCAGGGGGAGCATGTATACTTCTAAATGCATTGTTGTCATTATCTTAGAAGATCTTGGTACATTTTCACTATTGTTTTGATTCAGGTAGAACAGGTGCAGTGGGAGATCATGGTTAATGGTGACTAACAAATGCTGCAGATGATAGTTGCTGATGACTATCATAATCTTGTTTTAGATATTTCATCTCTGTGTCATGTATATCTGTTATTATCAAGGTCATATAACAACTTATTTTGGTTTCCCCACTATCAGCCTGAGATGAATGATGTAATGTTCTTGTTTTGACATATATAAACTTTTGGTATATCCCCACTTGGTTGGGAGATGGATGTAAGTATAAATATTTGGTCTTGTTCTTCTTGTAAGAAAATCTTTTTGCAGATCTTGCTTACAAACAGGGGAAGCATGGAAAACACTCTTCAAAAGATTAGAGAATTCAGCATGTACTCAGGGGGAGCATAACTCTTTGCCCTTGATGACAAAGGGGGAGAGTGACTTGGGGTTGCAATCAAGTCCAAACGGGGAGATTGTTGGCATTATGACACAAGTTTGGAACTATGACATAGGTGTTGTCCTTGATGGCAACTCCCTTAGATGACAGATCTTAGTCCAAGCTCTCAGAATGAAGGAAACAAAGATATACATAGGTTCCCTTTGACTGAGGTGTGTATACACGCAGGTTAGATGACCAAAAGGCGCATATACATATACACACACTTTCACGCAAGAAAAAGCACGTACAAGTTGGAAAACTTGGTTTTGGTCTCCTTGGTCTTTTGACCCATGGTATTGGTCCAAGGTATCTTGTCTGAAGTGTTGACCCTAGGTATTTGGTTCAAGGTATTGCTTCTAAGTGGTTTTGGACCATGGTATTGAGTAAGGCCTAAGACTATAAAAGGAGGAGGAGATCATTAGGCAAATGCACTCAAACATTGAATATTTAATGAAGAGCAAGATATAGACTACTGGTCCTTGGGTTATGGTGCATAGCTGGATCTGAATCAAGGAGGAATCTAAGCGCTTGATGAAGGATAATTTCTATTGATGGGTCAAGATCTTAAAACTTGAAGAGAAATATCTTTGTGTGGTTTTGATCTTTGATTATTGGTGCATATCGTAATCTGTAAATCTGATGATTTGGGTATAACTGATGTCTGATTAATTACAAAGGTTAAATCATCCTTTACAAATCTATATGTAGGTTCAGTATATCAAAGGTGCGTATACACGCTAGTTCGACATTCCAAAATAGTGTATACGCAGGTTGGCCTTGGGAAGAGTGCGTATGCATGTAGGTTTGTCACATTGAAGTAGCGTACATCTCATAGAATATGCTTTAGCTACTTCTATTTTTCTGTTGTAGTATTTTGGGTTCTGGTTATTGGTACAATATTCTCGTTACAACTTTCAAAGAAGAGATTGGTTGATTCAGTTTGGTTGGTACAAGGAGATTGGTTGATGCAAAAGTTTGATTGATGTTATTGATGGATCTAGTCTGAAAACTTATGAAACGAGGTCCCTGGAAGAAAAGAGAAGGTTGTAGCCTTCTATAGGTTAGCACCTACGTACTAGTAAACACATCAGCTAGTACAAGAGCTAAGGGGGTTGAAGCTCCCTTCCATGAGAAACTATACAACGAGAGAAGGTTGTAGCCTTCTGCAGGTAAAAGCTTGCATACTGGTATAAGACTGCACCAGTATAGAAACATTGTAAAAAGAAGTTTCTTATTCAAAGAATATAGAGATGAATTGCAGCAGGTGGTTTTCACCCACATTGGGTTTCCACCTTATATCTTGTGTTCTTGTGTGTGATTGTCTGCTCTGTTTTTACTGTACCTGGTTACTGTTTATATGGTTTTGATGCATAGATTAATGATCAACATCTGAAGAATTAACTAAATTATAAATCTGCAGGTTATACACTAGTTTCCTTAACTACAGTTGCGTATATGCAAGTTTCACTAACTGAAGTAGCGTATACAAATATGATTATGAAATGAAAAATAATTGACTTGCTAATACTGATTCACCCCCCCCCCCCTCTCAGTATTATTTCCAACACCAGTGTTGTTTGTGAATAAGAAGGATGGTACTCTCACGTTATGCATTGATTACAGATAGTTGAACAAGGTAACCACCAAGAACAAGTATTCGTTTCCAAGGATTAATGATTTGTTTGACCAGTTGAAGGGAGAAAAGATGTTCTCGAAGATTGATCTGAGATCAAGATACCATCAGGTATGCATTAAAGAAGAGGACATCTACAAGATTTCTTTCCGGATCATGTATGGGCATTATGAGTTTATTTTAGTTCCATTTGTTTTGACTAATGCTCTAGCTACTTTTATGTGTTTGATGAATAGTGTGTTGTGTCCTTATCTAGACAAGTTTGTTATTATATTCATTTATGATATATTGGTATATTTTATGAATAAGGAAGAACATAGTAAGCATTTAGTAGTAGTATTGAGATTGCTAAGAGAGCATTAGTTGTATGCTGAGCTCATTAAATGCAGTTTCTTTCAGACATAGGTACATTACTTAGGACATGTTGTTTCCAAGGAAGGTATAGAAGTGGATCCAGAGAAGATAAGGGCAATCATGGAGTGTACAACTCCTAGGAATATGGATGAGGTATGATCATTCATGGGGCTAACAGGTTATTACAAGAGGTTCATCAAGAACTTCTCACAAATTTCTTATTTTATTACATTGTTGTAAAGGAAAGGAAATAAATTTTAATGGACCGAGGAATGTGCAACCAATTTTGAGAAGTTGAAATATTTGTTGACAAATGCTCTAGTATAAAGATTGCAAATATAGACAAAGTGTTTGCAGTGTGTAAAAATTCTTGCAAGAGAGGAATTGGTGGAGTCCTGATGCAAGGAGGACAGGTAGTATGATATGAATCAAGGAAACTTAATTAGCATGAGCAGAAATATCAAACGCATGATCTTGAGATGGCATCGATCATCCATGCTTTCAAGATGTGGAGACACTATTTTCTTGGCAGGAGGTTTGTATTGATGAGTGATCATAGTGGATTGAGGTATCTATTTGACCAACCAAATATGAATTCTAGGAAAGCTAGACAGTTGGCCACGATCAGTGAGTTTGACTTTGAGATCAAATACATTAAAGGTAAAGAGAATAGGTTTGTAGATGATCTTAGCAAGAGGATATAAGTAAACCATATATCAACTATGAGCTCCTACAGGACAAATTTACAAGATCAAATCTAGCAAGAAGGACAACATGATGACATGTATAGGGAGCTTATGCATAAGTTACAATAGGGTACAGGTGATAAGATGTGGACTACCATCTCACAGTAGATGGCTTAGTCATATTTAGGGACAAGATATATGTGCTAGACAACAGTGAGCTCAAGAAGCTTATCTTGAGGAAATTTTATGTGAAACTGTATTAAGGTCACCCAAGATATCATAAGACATTGACAACAGTGAAGGAGTGCTATTATTGGTCGAATTTGAAGAAGGAAGTGGCAGAGTTTGTGGCTAGATGCTTGGATTTTCAATAGTTAAAATCAGAGTGTAAGCATCCAGGTGGTCTACTACAGTCGATTCTGATTCTAGAGTGGAAATTGGAGGTCGTTTCCATGGATTTCATTACAACTTTTTAGAGGATATCTAGACAAAATGATTCTATTATGGTTGTGGTTGAAGATTTGACTAAGGTAACTCACTTCATTCCAATGAAGTCTACTTATTTTGCTAATGATGCAGCACAAGTCTTCATCAGAGATGTAGTGAGGTTACACGGTGTATTGAAGAAAATTGTGTCAGACATGGATTCCATTTTCACTTCTAGATTCAGGAAAGATTTATTTTCTGGTTTGGGTATAGAGTTGGCCTTCAGTAAAACTTATCATTCGTAAACAGATGGACAAACATAGATGGTCAATAGGATATTGGAGGACATGTCGAGGATGTATGTGGTGCATCAATAGTGGAGGTGGGAAGAGTGTCTTCCACTAGTTGAATTTGCTTACAATAATGGGTATGAAGAGTCTTTGAGGATGAGTCCATTTGAGGCATTCTATAGGTAGAGTTGCAGTACTCCCATCAGTTGGAGTGATCCATTTAATAGGGTGTTGATAGGACCATACATTTTCACAGAGATGGAACATGAAATGAAAGTAATCAAGAAGAATTTGAAGCCAGCTTCATCTGATTCTTTGGGACCTTCCTCCTCTCTTGCTTTGTCTTAGACATAACCAATATATCTTGGGCTTGACGGTGAACCTCTTCCATACAAACTTCTGATTATTGAAGAGATCCCTCAAGAAGAGCCTCATCCTTCTACTCCCATTCATTAGAAAGGAATTTATTTTTATCAAACCAATATTCTTCTATCTCTTCAACATCCGACACAATCTGCTTTACTTGATTCTTTTGGCTTACTCACAGATCTCTCGCGAAAATCTTCGTTGGGATTGTTAACCATGACTGGAAGTGATTCAAAATCCCAAATTGTGTCCACCACTATGGTTGAGACATCAAGTGTTTATTCCTTATCTATGTTTGTAACATCACCATAAACCCATTTATATGTTGAACTGTCCATCCCCCCTTACTATGATTCATTATCTGGTACCTTTTCTGGTGTGGATTTTAGTCGTTGGACCTCTCCCATATCATCTAGTTGAAGAATAATGTATGGTACTTCAATTATGAATGTCACACAATATGCTCCTCTTCCTCCATCTACACCTACAATAGATCAGTGGGATGGCCCTTATGTCAGCAGGAAAAGCTACCCTCAACAACTTAACCCTCCTTATGCTGGATAACCTCCATCTAGATTGTAGTTTCCTCCATCATCCCCTCCTCCCATGGCAGGGGGTGAAACTATTGTTGGTATACCTCAATATGGAAATCCGCCTAATTATAGTCCTCCTTATCCTGGAATGGTTGCCAATGTTTGGAAACCTACTTTACCCGTTCAACCTGGTTCATTTTGGGATTGATTTATGAATCCTCAAATTGTACCATCTTCATAAAAAATTCATACCTATCCATCAACACCTCAACAATCTCAAATACATGCGATCCAACCTTTACAACCTATTCCAACGATATCTGGTTCTCCCCAGATATCGATTAGTCAACCTGTACAATGTCCCTCACCTTCTCAATTGCTTGCACAAGGTACTCAAGTTCTGTTAGGTCAAATTCTTCAAATTTTGGCACATTCTCAATCAAATCCATACCAGGGGGAAATGAAAACCCCTATCAAGCAACAATATGGATCACATCAAATGCCTTTTTAAGGCTAGAAAATCCAAACCCAACCATTCCAGTAGCTTTATCACCATCTTGGGGCTGGGCAACAAACTCACTTGAATGTTGGTTATCAGAACCCTCCATATTATGGTAACCAAGTTCATTATTATCAGAACCCTCCTTACCTAGGAATAAAAGTTCCTGTTGCCCAGGCTATCCCTTCATATCCAAGTCATCCACCTTTGGACTTTAATCAACAGTTTCCTTTTGTGGATACGCTTGAATTACTAGATTTAACTTGGCTTACTAACGACCCATTGCTCATTCAATATGGTGGCCTATTATTCCAACTGATTTTCCTTTTGATATCCCAAAATTCAATGGTAATCTTGGAGAAGACTCGTCGACTCATGTTATGACGTATCATATATGGTGTTCATCGAACTCCCTTAATGATGATTCCATTTGATTTTGTCTTTTCCAACGAACGCTTATGGGTACCCCATCTAAATGGTATATTGAGTTACCTAGAGTATCATTTCATGACTTCAGCACTTTAGCCACTACCTTCCTCACACATTTCCATTTTCCCATCAAATACAAAACTAGAATGGAAATATTGACTAACTTTAAACAATCGGACTCTACTCACATTTTAAATCACATTCATGAGTGGATGCACTGTCGTCGGTTGGTCAAGACTTATGTTCCTAATCAGTTCTTAGAAGAATGGTTTGTCAAATCTTTGTTAGCTCCTATAACAGAATATGTGGACAAAGGTGGAGTCGTGATCACAGAGAAAGTTATTTATCGTGCTCAATATTTAGATCTGGTTTATACCCAATCAAGCATACTCTACGATAAGATACCAAACACTCTGATACCTTTGAATACTATTCCTCCTCCACCTGGTAAAGAATCTCATGTTGTTGATGGCATTATAGGTTCTGTCAATTCGCAGTCGGTGAGTAAACCATCTGGTATTTCTCTTATTGATCCTGCACAAAAGCCTCAATCCCATCCTCCTACAACCTCTACTTCCGAGATAAATGGTGTTTCATATGATAAAGGCAAGTCTCAACAAAAACCTGGAAGTAAGAATAAAGGTAAAGGTAAGAAAAAGAAAGGTTCCTCACCATAGGATAAACAAACAAATTCGTCTTCTGATGAGAATTAAAGCCTTGATATCCATGCTTGATTTGTAACGAGGATCAATTTACACATGATTGTCCACAATGCACTGAAGTGAATTAGTTTCTTAAATCATCCATTTCTCTACTGTGTTGACTGACCTGTTTCTCAATCAAGAGACTCATATGGTTGCCCAGGACACTTCCTCCTCTAACACAGTTTTGATGCTTTCTTCGTAAAAGCTGAAATACAATGTCATGGTGGCCACTCGGAATAAGGATTATGGTAATGTGAATCCATCAAATCATTAGACTACTGATCAACCTGCTAGTTTAGAACCACCTTCATTTGATCTTGTTCCACCTCTGGTTCCTACAGAATTGACTATCAAGCCTCCAAAGGGTGTTATCCATAAGTTTGCTTTCAACCCTTGTTCGAAAGCCACTCAAAATTATAACGTATTTGATTACTTGGCTTAGTCTCCATCAGCTATGTCGACTATGTTGCAAAACTGACCCACCCAAAAGAAGGTCTTGCTGTCATCTATTGAATGTGTGGACCCCTTGACTTTCGGATCAGTTAGCTTTTATGATTCAGGTCGTTGTCCATGGTAAGAAAATTCATCATTATATTATGGAGTAGGGAGCCTCGACTTGCATCATGTCTTTGTTTTGCTGGAAGGCAATTGGTTCACCCCAACTGAGTCAATCGACCACCACATTAAAAGATTTTTATGGGAGGACATATAAACCATAGGGGATTCTAAATTCCCTCCAAGTGGAACTATCCTTTGAAGTAGAAGTTATTGACGAACCTCTAGATTATAACCTTCCACTGGGACGTACATGGATTTATGCTATGGATACCATCGTTTTGACTTACTTCTAAATTATCTCCTTTCCTCATAATGGCGGGATCGTGGCCATAGATCAACTCACCTTTTTCTCCTTTGATTCCAATGTTACTAGAATTGTCCCTCTTGTAGGGGAAGCCTTACATTCCTATCAGCATGTCAAAGTTGGATTGTTGAAGGATTCAGCTCTTATAGGAGCCTTTTCACTTCTCCCCTCCTCTGCTTCCAAAATCCTCCCCTACAGTTGCTTATATGAACATGCTATCATCTTCTACAATCCTGGTCGATCCATGGATTGTATCGGATGAAACTAACATCAAACATTTTGGCGACCAAATGCTGCTTAGCCTCATTGAGCAAGATTTTGAAGCCATTTATTTGGCTTGTGAGGCCCATACTTTTTCTTCGATCAATTGAGTAGATCGATCACTGGATTATGGCATGCCCTCTCATCATTTCTCACGTATATTCTCTACCGATGAAAGCATCATGGAGATCATGATGCCAGACGACGTGCCATGGGATGAAAATCATCATTGTTCCTCCTTCCCAAAAATCATTGAAGATAATCTCAATGGTGTGTACCTACCTAGAATTTTCAAACCCTTTATGAATTTTGTCTCCATTCACGAGATCGACTTTGAAAAGAACCTTTCGAATATCGAAGAAACCATTCCTCTCGATATTTTGATTAAACGAGAATATTTGAAAATTTATACATCGGAGCCTCTTGTTCATCATATGAGATTGATATTTATTGAGCCCTTTTTCATGAGTTTAGAGATGTCTTTGCCTGGACGTATAAATAAATGCTAGGTATTGACTTGACCCAAACATAGTGGTGCACGAAATCAAGATGTATCTTGATGTCAAACCTCTTTGGTAGTGCCTTTGTCTGATCCATCCTAAGAAGGCTGTTGGTATAAAATATGAGCTCGAAAAGCTTCTTCAGACTGGTTTTATATACCTTGTTCCTTTAACCGATCAGGTATCCAACCTTGTCCCTATCATGAAGGAACAAGGCACAATCCAAGTATGTGTCGATTATCGAGATGTAAATCGTGCTTGTGAAAAAGACAACTACCTGACCCCGTTTATTAACCAGATTGTTGATGACTATACTGGCAATGAGATTTATTCATTGATGGATGGATTCTTGGGCTATAATAAAATCAAAATTCTCCCGACGGACCAACCTAAGAATACATTTATTTATCCCTGGGGTACTTTTGCTTATAGAAATCTCCATTTCAATTTAAATAATGTAGGGGCCACGTTCCAACATGCGATGGATTACACTTTCCATGACATAAATCATATCATGAAGCCCTATTTGGATGATCTCTCATCTCACTCCAAGCATCAGGCTGATCACCCCATGCATTTACGGGCCATTTTCCTTTGTTTTAGACATTATAACATTCAAATTCACCCACACAAATGTGTGTTCTGTGTTTGTTATGGTCGAATCCTTGGTTTTGTTATTTCAAAGCAAGGAATTCGTATAGACCCTTTGAAATTCTAGGCAATCATTTACTTTCTTGTGCCTTCTTCTCTCGTTCAGTTATAAAGACTCCAAGGGAAAGCTAAATTCCTGAGGAGGTTCTTCCCTAACTATGCTGAACTGATTAAAGGATTTACTCACTAAAAAAATGGGATTCCCTTCCATTAGGATGACGCTGCATAAAAAGAATTGGATGCCTTGAAAGATGTACTGGTTCGGCCATCTCTCTTATATCCTCCTGACTATCAGCGCGAGTATTTCCTATATCTCGCTACCGCCATCTCTACTATAGCTATCGTGTTAGTCCAGGAAGGTGACATGGGGATTGAAAATCCCATTTATTATCTAATTCATAACCTCAATGATACCGAGATCTAGTATACTCATGTAGAAAAGTTAGCTTTGGCAACCGTTCAAGCTGTCTAGAGATTTCACCATTACATCTTGCTTTGGAAAACTATGGTAATTTCAGATTGTAACTCTATGAAATACGTATTGTCACATCAATTTCTGGGGGGGGAATACTCTAAGTGGATCATTATTCTCGAAGAGTTTGACTTGGAATTCATCAAATCCAAGTCGAAGAAATCCTTAGTTTTTTCTGAGATAATTTGTGATCTTCATTCCCTTGATGTTGAATCTACATCTAAAGATTCCATCCCAGATGAGTCAATGTTTCTGATCTCATCATATGACCCATGGTATGGATTTTTTTTTTTTATCTCCAGACCTAGAATTTCTGACCTAATACCTTTCGCTCAGAGCAGCAACGTATTTGGTACCAATCCCAAAATTATGTCATTATCGGCAACACCCTTTACTATTGTGGTATGGATATGATTTTATGGAGGTGCCTCACTCTTCAGGAGGATGAGAAATTCCTCAATGAATGTCACTCGAGGGCATGGAATGGACATTTATATGGTTACGCTACTGCACAAAAGATCTTTCACAATGGTTATTTTTGGCCCACCATTTTCTGCAATAGTATCCTTGCATTCCAGAAGTGCCATGGGTGCTCAATCTATGATCATAAAATCCATGCTCCATCTACTCTGTTGCATCCCATTATCGCCATTGGTCCCTTTAGGAGATAAGGTATTGAATTTATGACATGTAATCCTCACTCGACTGGGGGACATGGCTATATCATTGTCGTTGTTGACTATTTTATTAAGTGGGTCGAAGTGATGCCTACATTTAAAAACACTGGCGAAACGACTACATACTTTTTCTTCAATAACATTATTTCTAGGTTTGGTGTCCTATGAGAAATTGTTACAGATCATGGGAAGCATTTCTAGAATCATATGATGATCGAATTAGCTGCCAAATTATGATTTCAGATGAAAATTAGTGAACAATTTGAGACTATCAACAAAGTTATTAATACTATGCTTCAATGCATGATAAGGGTCCATAAATCAGACTAGCACTTGCTTCTTTATACTACCTTGTGGGCATACCGAACCTCGGTTAGGAATTTTACTAGATTCACACCATTCCAGTTGGTCTATGATCCGGAATCGATCCTCTCCATCGAATGTGAAATTCCATCGCTTAAACTAGCTATTGAACTTCTTCCTGCTACTTTCGCAGAGGAGGAGCGTATTTTATAACTAACTCGTTTGGATGAAACTCGGTGTGATGTCGCGTTAGCCAATGAAGCTCATAAAACATGCATCAAAGCGCAATATGACAAGAGTGTCAAGCCTAGAGTCTTCTTGGAACAAGATCTGTTTATCTTATATGACCAAGAGGCTAATAATTTAGCTCTAGGAAAGTTCCAGCCTATCATTAGGAGAATTTTGAGGTCTAAAATGGGACTCCTAAGAAAAATGTACAACCAAAATAAAATTTATAATAACCAACAAGATTCAAGATGATGATGTCAACCATGGGGGATGATTCACCATTATTGGAGTAAAAAAGTAAAAATATTAAAAAATAATAAAATAATAAAACTACTTTTTCAACTTGTATTTTAAGCTTATCTCCCTAAGGTTTTAATCAAATTTCGAGTGTGAGTACTCGCTGGATGCAAAATTTAATTCCTCATCCAAGGAGTACCCATGTTGCCTACTTTCGATTGACCTTGTTACAAGAAAAATGAGAAATACATGAAAACATGTAATTGCAATAATGTTTTTCATGTATTTCTAATTTTTCTTATAGCAGGGCCCATCGAAAGTATGCAACATGGGTACTCCTTGGATGGGGAATCAAATTATGCATCCAACGAGTATTTCCACTCAAAATTTAAGTAAACCTATATGGAGATAAGTTGAAAAAATGAGTTGAAAAAATAAATTTTCTTTTTTCCCTCTAAAATTTGGTGTTGTAATCAAATATTATTTTATTATTTCCACTCTTATTTTATAATTTCCTTATGAGTCCCATTTTACACCTCAAAACTCCCCTAATGGTGGCTGAGCCCATACATTGTCAAGAATGTCCTTGTAAAAGGGGCTTATGATTTAGTAGATCTCGATGGAGTTCCACTGACCCAACCTAGAAATGGGTTGTACCTCAAAAAATATTATGCTTGATCCCATGTGTAGTACACTATGTACGTACTGTCTATAAGTGTGTTGAGTGTGTTTGCAGTGTGTTTTTCAAAGTTTCCCATGGTTCCTATTGATTCCTTTTGCTTTTGGATTGCAGATGTCAACCTCTCTTGAACCATACATTGGTTATGCCGATGGTGCTAGCCATAGTACTTGGAACCTATCCTCCACAACATGGAATATCTTTGCTCCAAATGGCAAGCTAGTGAGCATGCAAGGGATTTGAATTGGTCACTCTACTAACAACATCATTGAGTATAGCGCAGTGGTTTAGCTACTATCTAATGCTATTTCACATGGTACCTGTCCTATAGTCATCAGGATTGATTCACATCTCATAGTACTACAAATCACTAATATCTATTCAGATAGAAAACCTTCCATCCTTCACATGGTTTTGAGAGCACGTCTTTGGGAAAGACATTTCAATTTCCTACGATAAGAACATATTTCTAGAAATCTAAACACATTAGAAGATGCCCTAGTTAATTTTGTTTTAGATAGACACTTTCAATTCACATAACATCATATTAAAAGAAGAATAGGAACTAGTAAACATTGAATACACACACACATATATTAAGTTTGGTTTTACAAAATGTGTGCCTCGAGACACATATGGCTACATCGTCCATATAAAAAGTACATGAAAATATCTAAGTAGACTAATCAGTGGTGCTCATGATAAAATGACATTGCATGAGCTATCTTATGCAGTAATTGACCAATATAACTAAGCACTCCGATTATGTGTCACTAAACTCGCAATAGAATATGATCGACCATGGTCTCATCAATCCTGTGTGTCAGTCCCTCCATGTGGCACTCCACCTCTGATAGGATCTCAACTACCTTAAGATCTCATAGCACATCTCGTCCTATCGCAATGACCTGTACTAGTTCCATTGCCTCCTCCTATGGCTATCTCTCTATGCGACGAAGATATGTAGCACCGACTGGTCAAACGGGTCCAATATCTACATGAAAACATCAAATAGTTTAGTCTCAGGAACATAACAAAAAAACACAAAAAAAACTGTAAAACTTTCAAAAACTTAATGGTCAAAGTATCTTACCTGAAGCATCCCGTTTCTCACCCTAAGGCAACTCAAGCTCAGGATCATTACGGAAATCCATCCTCATGTAAGGATAATCATGAATAATGATGAAATATCTACACAGCCACCCAAAGAAGGCTGGTGAAAAGTTGACCACCGATCAGCTTGCGTGTTGGCTCATGTGGTCTATCCACCTCCTCATCCATGGGGTCCTCGGATCGATGGGATTGAGTACAATCTGTTGCAGTTGCAATAATGCTACCCTCTATAAATAAAAAGAGACTAATATAGCGCCATAGTTGAATTTCTTCAACTTCCCCTCCTTTGCTTTAGTAACTTGTTCCTTCAAATTTACCAAGACATCCTCACTCCACTTGAATACTGTTGTCTCTAAACACTCTATCCCATACTGCATGTATGATCTTCTCGCTACATGTAGTGTTGAGTTTCCTGCCAATCTTGCAATAATGAAGAAGATCGTTCTCAATTGGGTCACATCATTTATGCTAATCTTTCCATCCTTATTAGGAAGGGATAGAGGTCTACACTAGGTAGCGATATAGTCTTTCACTATCTCACCACCACTTCTTCCACCTAGAAGAGAGATGGGGGCATCTCTCTTTGAAAAACCTATCAGAAAGTAAATATCCTATACATGTATCTCGAGTAGATTCTCCCCAAACCTAAACGCTTGTGCTTGAATATCCCATGAATGGATAAGGTATTTCAACAACTCTATTTGTTGCCTCATACAAGGAAGGCAGAAGAATTTTAATAACCCACAGTTTTTGAGTGCCCGGATAGTAGCTGGGTCATTTACTGCATTCAAGTCTTGTTTCTCATGTTCTCTTTCTCTCTAAATGAATGCCATTTTTTGCTAATGGGTACCTAAAACATCAATGAGGAGTCCATTAGGCTCTTTCTCGTGTAAAAAATCTGACAAAATTGAAGGAAAAACAAAAGAAAACTTAGATAAATGCACCCAATGCACCCCAACAGTGTTTACCAGAGCATTACACCTATGTCTGCAGTGTTTCTCTGCCTAGGTGCAACGTAGTTTTCAGCACAAGGGGGTGCGTTGGTCCCAAGGCATTTTTTATGAACCCGAGGGGCCTCAAAACCTTAAAAGTTTTGCATGAAAACACAAAAATGGACCATGTAAAGATAAAGAAATGTATTAGATCCTACCTGGAAGCAACGACACTAGAAATGTTTCCCTAGATTGGTTGCAATCATCTACAGAAGATCAAGGGAAAAAGGGCTCCAAATACTCACTATTGAAGGTAAAATATGAAATGGTGAAATGAAAAGTTATTTTGAATATTTATGATCATTTTCTCACTATTTTATTCATTTTTAGTATTTTGACCTAGATAAGTTTCATTTTTACTATGAAACATGTATTTTTAATCCTTCCTATGGTGTTTTGAGAAGGTCGACAACTATTAGCAGGTTTTTTATTATGTTTTGAACATGTTACTTTGACCAAAGAGTATACTTTTATCTCTTTGTTGGGATCTATAAACCTAGGAGAAACAACCCCCCTGGATTCCTATTTTAGTGCTTTTCAAACTCCCAAAATATGAAAATATTGTTGAGCACTTGTATTTTTGAACTCGTAAACATAAATGAAAAGACATCTACTCAGTATAAGTTTAACCCTTTTCTAGACTGAGATAGAATAACTATGAAAAATGAATACCTTAGTCAAACATGGCTAAGAGGTTCTCTTGGGTATTATTTTCTACCTTTTTGACCTAAGGGACTACCTATGAAATTGGACATTTAGAGTTTTCTTTTTCACCTCTTTTTCAAACTCTCTAAACATGAAAAAGATGTCGAGTTTTACCTTCACTAGACTCATTAAAGCATCCAACATTGATGGACTTGTCGAACATGACAAGGCCAAACTACTCCTTCTTAGGGATTGTCCAATATACTCAGAGGGATTCATCCAAAGGATGAACTTACAGATTAGGCATATGTTATCCTCCTCAAGCTTTTTAAAAAATAAAGAGGTGTTTACCAGTATGGTTGGGGAAATTGGGAAAATAAGGGATTCCATTTTGCTAATCACAGTGAGTCGCTCTTGAACACGACAATATTCCACTTCATCTTTTTGGCTGTTGGGTTGGGTATGTTAGGTTCCTATACCAATAGGAGTCATAATTTTTGAATAATTGAGATTAAACTTGTAATATGTACATATATTTGCTTTCTGCAAATGTTTTTCATATTCAAAAAAATTAAAAAATGTAAAGAGGGTATGTCCTAAAAGAATAATCAAAGGATAAAAAGAATAAAAAGGTAAAAAAATATGAAAAATATGAACCCCAAGAAAAGAAAAAAACCATGAAAGTGAGCAAGTCAAAATGCCACTACTATTTACTTCTTATGCATAATAAATGATTGTGTGTAGTTTGTAACCTTTGCCACAATCTATGATAGTCAAAATGTTTAAACTTGGCTATTTCATGTTTCAATTTCATGTTTATAGATAGAGAATAAATATTTGACCAAAGTGTTTAATCTTGGTAGATAAGTAGATAGGTAGAGTAAATAAAAGGAGCTCAACTGTTTAAATTGAGCCCTTGGATGTAATAAGGTTAGACTTAGTTAGTTTACTATTGTAAAGAAAAAGAAAAATGTTTGATAAGGGTTTGCTAGCTCAAATGCACCCTAATAAAGAGAAGTAAAAATGGTAGGATGAGTAGATGGGTAAGTGGTAGAAAGGTTGTAGAATTTTGATGATTGATTAGGAAAAAGCATGTGTATCATCTTTGTCATCATAAAATTTCCAAATGTGAATGGGCACTCAAGCATGCAGATGGATATTAAAGTCAATTAATTAATTTCCCTCATTCATTTCGCGTTTTACTTAACTAATTTCCCACAATAAATTTCAAAGTACTTAAAAACCCTAATTCAAAGAGGCTTAGAGCAATTCTCTGACTTTTGGAGGGACCGGACCCTTGGCTCAATGACTTATAGGCAATCAGTACTAAATCTCCTCATAAGAATTCATTCCCCCCCCCTCATTCAGTTCATTCATTTTCCCTAAATAATATTCTTTCCTAAGGTTAAATTACTTTTACCTAGGGAAAGGGGTTTCTTCCCCTACATAACTCATTTTCACATCACAAACCCATAAAAACACTATATCCCAAGTCTTTATGTGATTATCGGAAAGCATTAAAACACGAGATATCATATATTTGGGATATTGTGCCCCCTTTCCACTTATTTGACTAAATTACTAATTTATTTATTAAATCCGTAATAAAACCCGTTTCCCGTATATATATTAACTCCCGTAATATTTATTAATCCCACCCTAGTTTAATTATATAAACTAAGGTTTCTACCCCGAACCCACTAACTAATTGATCCTTGATTAAGTTAGTTAAAAAATCCAATTAAATCCTGCCCGATACCTTAACCCCCATCTTAATCACACATTAAACCAAAACTACCATGCTTGAACTCCCACCGGGCCCCCCATTACCTTCTGTGAAATTCTATCACCCGACCACCACACGATCTCTCCCCTCCCCATCTGATGGCCTATGTTGATTTCAGAAGGGCCAAAAATTCGAATGTTACCCGCCCGAAAAGGGTTGTTTTCCTTTGGGTCCTCGAGGCGACGTGGCGCTCAATCAATGGAATTGGGTGGCCTTCCCCCAATACCGCCAAGCACCCAAAAGTTGTGCAAAGAAAACCACTTACCACCAGCTTGCTACATGCCAAAACAACTACGGTTCACCTTGCTACGCGACAAATGACCATTGTTCACCTGTACCCGCCAAATTGAATTATGTGCATAAAGCCAAAAAAGCCCCAAATTATTGTTTTTATCATTTTTTAACTGTAAACTTCCATGCACGTCCCTGTGAACGTCGAAGCTATCAACCCACGTAAATTGCACCCTGAAGATGCCACAAACTCCCCAGATTGCCTTCCAACCTGCTCAAAGCCCTTTCAACCATTCATAGTTGCCAGTCACCTGGTTCATACCCAATTTTCTTCAAATTCTAGGTATTTAAACCATAATTCATTGAAAACCTTGTCAATTTCAAAGTCAATTGTTGAGTGTTCTTAATTGAAATTAAAGAGAAACTCTGATAACTTAAAACCCACCCGGAATTGAAACGCCATTACCCTAAAAGACTGAAAATTTACCTCCCCCATTCTTAAATCCATAAGAACTGAGAATGGCTGCCCCAATTGCCATGGATGTCAGACCAATTTCCACTCCCCACCTGGACCTAGACCACCTTCCCCTTGCTGATAAAGATTTCCAAATCAAGGACACCTCTGTCCATGAATCCCCTCTCAAATTATACTACCAATACAGAGACCAATACCTAAACCATGCTGATAAAATAGGTCTTTGGGAGTCTAATTTTCCCAAGTATCAATTCCCTGAGGTGCACATCTTTCCAGAAATTTTCCATTATTGCCACACAAACTACCTCCCTAGTCAAACTGTAGTGATGTCCCCTGACCAAACCATACTTTTCACCATCACTGCTGAGTCAATCAATGAAATGCTGCAACTATAGCCAGGGAAAAACCTAACCCCTATTTCAATTGGAGACCTATTAGATCGACTCCCCAAGCTTACCATTGCAAAACTTGCTGAGATGTTCCAAACCTTCATTAGGGAGGAAAAGTATATCCCAAAAGATCCTCCTCCATATGTGGCTACCATGTTTTCCCCATTTGGCCAAGACATTGTAGCAATGATATCTAGTGTCCTAGGTTATACCACCAGTGAGTATATAGATGAAATCATCTTAGCCTTCATGTCCATTTTCACTCCAAGACAACCTCCTGCTATCATGTATGATTATGCCAAGTTCATAGCTGATAGGATGCATGACCAATTTCTTAGGATGAGTAATGAGAGAGTATTCAAGTATTCCTCAATTTTGTACCACATTTTCCTATATTACCAAGCTGACAAGTTCCCCTTTACTCTGCAGAAACTTGACACAAAAGGTCACCCTAGATCAGTAAATTTCTGGACTCCTTTGATCCATAAGTATGACTCCCCATATCCATACACAGACTTTATAGATCTTTTTGTACATCCCATTGTAATAATGCTAATAGGCATCCCTCCTTCAAGAATCAGTTCAGATATCAGGAGGATCCTACAGCTTTCAAAACAACACAAACTGGGAGATTGGTACTTGTACCAAAATCACACTGAAATTAGGATTTATGGCTATGAGCTAACCCCATATAAACTACCAAGATATCTCCCAATGAGGTTATTTTCTCTAGAGTACTACAGGTAGATAATCAATTCAGATGAGGTACATTTTGTCAAATCCAAAAAGAAGCCCTAGTTCAAAATCAAAGATCAACTAGGCCCCTTTGTGTGTAATAGCCGAGAAGCTGGAAAGGAAGCAGAGAAAATCCTTTAGAGACTAAATCTAAAATAGAGCTTCATATGGAGATATGATCCCTTGGACTTCATCTGCAACAAAAGATAGAAAAACAAGATGGCTCCTTATATTCATCACAGAATCCCTGAAATAGAAAAATATGCCAACCAATTGGAGTGGGTGGAAAACACTTTAGAGGACAGGGATAGTACTGAAGTTGTTGTGGAAAACACACTGATTGATCTAGAGAAACAACTTGATGAAGGTTCTTTCCTACAGGCACAAGGAGAATCACAGGCACAAAGTGAATCACATGTAGAAGAAGAATCCCATGTACAAGAAGAGTCAAAACAACTAGACCTATCAGAGGAGCTAACTCAAACAGGTATACCAAAGCCCATCATGAGTACTCCCCCAGTCTTACAAACTCCTCTAAATGAGGAGAAAAACCTCAAAAGAAATAGGGAAGAGGCCACTACTTCAGGCAAAGCAACATCACAGGCCTATGCAGAGACCAGCCTGGTTAAAAGACAAAGGATAAATCCTGTCTCTGAATAGGAATTCACAGAAGAAACAGTTGGGCCACCAACATAGAAAGAGAAGGAAGCAGGCATGCCACTCCCTTTGGAGGCACACCAGAACCTTCCACATCACACACTCAGATGTTGGAAAGGCAGCAGAGTGTTGAAGTGTCCTCATTCAGGATGCCAGCTAACAGAGACCAAGACATCAGAGAAATATATAAGGACATAAAAGCCATAAATGAGAGGCTAAAAGCCCAAACTTATGCACAGTACTTAAATATGGCCCCTACCAATCAAACAAGGCTTATGTCAGCCTTTGATGTTAAAGAAGGCAAAATGCAGATGACATTTATGAAGCCCACTACTCAGCAATCAAGAATAACACCAGACTCAAAAATATAGACTTCAAAGTATTGGCAAAGGACATACATCCTATTGACTAGATTGAGTTGCACAAGCAGACAAGGGAGATTATTTACTCCACCTTGACAGGGAAAGCCATTGTTGCCCACCAATTGCAAAACTCCCTGAATAATATATCAGCACAGTTATAGTTGGAAAAGGTCTCTTCACAGGCCAAAGATACTAGAATCAAGTCCTCAGAGGACTTAGTCATTGAGTTGGGACACGATCCCAAAGATGTAAAGGCCACACAAAAACTAATAAAGAAGAAGAATGATGATATAGCTGGTCTGAAGAAATAGCTCACGATCCCGCAGTTGCATCACCCACAAACAATAGAAGTCCTGGAGGCACAAAATGGACATGAAGATCTCATGGACTTGGTCCTAAAGCTAAATGAACAACTAAAAGAGACAGAGAAAGAGTTGGACATTTTGATTCAATCCAAGAAAACTGACCTGGAAATGACTTCCACAACTTCCATTCCCACAGTGACAACAATAGTTCCTTCTACATTGGTAGCACCTTTGGCACCAGCATCTCCACCTGCCATAGCACTGCCAATCACAATTGAGTCTACAGCAGCAAGCACATCTACAGAGAAAATAGTAGAGCTAGTGAAAGCCATGGAGGAGATGTCAATCCAGGCAAAAGAGCTCAAAAGGCTAAAAGAGAAAGTGGAAAGTTTAGAAACTGACTGTAAGCTTGCCCAAATTTAGCAGAGAGAAGAAACACAGAAAGCCCTAAGGATGGGTGAGAAGATCAAAGTCCTAGAGAAAGATTTGACATTGTAGAAACCACTAAGATAGACCAAAGAAATGCTCTGGGTTAATATCATTGACTTTGTCAATGATATTTGGCCATCAATTCAAGTTATATTTGAGCAAACTGAATTGGTGAAGGTAGCCACTGAGGCTATCCAGAAAGTAAGGGAAGAGTTGGGCGAAATGCCTGAGGATGCAAATCGACTCATCCACTTCCTGAACAATAAGAATAGACATGAGCTCAATGAGCTTGGTATAGAGGATAGGACCGAAGCCATCCTAGAGGTCAAAAAGGTTCTTTCCAAAAGAAACCTTATGCTCAATTTAGAAGAAAAGTGCCACAACATGCAGATGGCCATTAATAGGTTCATGGCTAAATTTCAAAATTTGAGGGATAAAGGCCTTCCCAGTCCTATGGTCATCCATGATAAACTCATGACCCAATTGGACTGCATTGGCAGACTTAGGAAATTGGCTAAGGAACAAGCCAATACTTCTGGTATCAAAGCCTTGCCAGCAGGGAAAGTACTCTATGATACTTTGGAAAATCTATTTTTCCTGGAACATGAGGTGAAACATCTTTTTGTCACCAAACCCAATTTTGCTAAGTACACAGAAGTATATGTAGTTTACAGGATATTTTTGAAAGTAAAGTTACCTGAGGATGAATGGTGGGAAAAAATGACAGATTTACTATAAGTTTTACATCAGAAAGTTACTACAATAAGTCTAAAGACAACTAGATGAAACAGGTAAAGGCATATCAACAGGGTCAAAGAGTATCAGTGAAAGATCAAACTTAAGAAGATTCTAGCATACAAATATCAACTAGCTTAAAGGGCTACAACTCAACTGCAAAATCCAACACTACCACAATAAAAGGGACATCATGATGCAGTTTTCCATCTGTCTCTATCTTCATGCTTGAAGATATTTTTATTTCCTAAATTAAATCTCAAACTGTTATGATATATAATGTAATTATTTTTGTATAAGTACTTCATATATCGAAGTATTTAGGGTGTATTCCAAGACATTTATATAGACTTTCTCTCTCAATTCTAAGTTCCATTGTATCAATGACTGGATTGGCTTGCCAGATCAAGGAATAAAGCTAAGATATTTTACAGGATTCTTGTGTAAAGCGATATACAAATAAGTATTCTCTTTTGTTTACTATTATTTCTCTTATGTGTTTCCATAATCTTGCTTGCTTATCTAAAATCTAGATGTATAACATGGAATGATATTTCAGAAATTGCTTGAATGCACTCTGTCTTGACTATTTACATTTTAAATGTTTTCTACTAAACTATCTTAGTCAGGGAATTCTTAACTGCTCCCTATCTTCTATAGTTTCTCTCCCTGGTCTAAAGCAAAGGATTCTTCATTACCCTTTGTTCATGATCACTCTCTTTTCTTCATTTTGATCCCGGTCCAAGGATTCTTAGCTGCCCTTTCACCGTGGTTACAATCATTTCACACATTATACTTGAAGATTTTCCTTTCACTTTGCTAGCCTGCCTTGTAAACATTCCCTTTAATTATTTGATCCAGTTATGCTATCCTTTTACTTGACTCCATAGCCAAATGGTTTGAAGACCTAGCTCTATCCATCTGCTCCTAGAATTCCACCACTCAATCTAAAATCAAAACCTCATGAACACTAAGAACTAGCCAAAAATCTAATAAAACAAAGATAAATCATAAAGAGAGAGCCCTCTCTTGACTTAGGTTGGCTAGAACCTAAGCCTAAAAGATTGGTTTGTGGTTACCTCGGATTATTCCTTCTTTTGATAACTTATAGGGAAAACTTCTGAGTGATAACAGGGTAATTTTCTTATCTTTTGGTTATCACACCATTTTCAGAGTCTCCATTTTAGTTTTAGGTCAATGCTGCCAACTCCATTCAGTGTCGCTGGTGTGTTCAAGAGAAGTCATTCAATTGATCTATGCTACAATGCTCTTCAGCCTCCATTTCATGTATGCCCTTCCTAATCTAGTTCCATGTCAACATCATTTTGATCATTCTGTCTCAATCATGATACTTGTTTCATGTCATTGATGGGAGATACATCAAGGCCCTCCTACGATGGGTCACTTCCTGTCGACATCAACACATCATCCAGGAAGTTGACTTAGAAACACACCTTTGGTACCTTTGTTATTGCATATATCAATGATAATTTTCCTTGCTCTTGACGACAAGTTTACATCAATGGCCTTCGACCGAAAGATTCTATGTGGTGTTCAACATCAACTCATTTATTCACACCATACGGATTGTACTATAGTACGTTGAGATCCATTAACATCATTGGTGGTTTCTCTCATGTCTGTTAACATCTTACATCATTGTACAGTAATTAGATGGTGTCTACCATGTTCAACTCCGTCTCATTGATTCACATGGTTAGACTCGTACATTGGTTGGTCGTGTGAATGAGATAGAAGACCCCAGATCTATTTTCATCCATCTGGGCTACAATTTTAGGAGTTATACAAAGATCACAATGTATGATGGTCATGATCATATAGACATTCATCCAGTCATGTGTCCACCAGTTTCATATGTGGACGTGTATTTTGATAATTATAAATGTTATGATAGCTTATGATCTGAGTATGGGTATGCCTCCCTCAGAGAAAACAAATATGTCATGTTTTAAATGTATTGTAAGATATTAAGCTCATCAACTGTCCTTGATCTCAACTTGTCACAAGGTAAAGTACTTTAGTCAACAATCGTCATCTCTTACTTTTCGCTTTAAGGGTCATTCTGTTATAGGCATTTTTTTCACATCCGATTAGTGAGCCTCCTAATGGGATCAATCAACATCCTATTCCCCCTTTTCACCACCTTGCACAAATCCCTAAGTATGTTCCCTTAATCCCTAAACTACATCATCTAAGACAGTTTGAGGACCAATGCTCCCTATATGCCTACTAGGGTGCGATCACCTACAGGTTGCTCCATTGTGGTCTGCGTTGGTCACCAGAAAGTTTCTCCCCTTTGCACCTGCGTTGTTTCTATAAATCCCAGAGAATGATCGAGATTCTGGAAGCTTCCCCTTCTAGGAGTTTCCAAAATTTGTTTTAACTACTTACCTTGGATAAAACATTCGATTACTATCCTTCCCTGCTTTGGATTTTTCACCACATATCCTTTGATCCTATCCCTCCATCAAAGGTGGATCTCAAACCCTATATTGGTAATTAGATAAGAACTCCCAACTTACCCTACTTATCTATATATTCCCAACCTTCTTTGTGGTTAGGGGTTGGCTTTTGGAGAGATTATTCCATTATGATGTTGTAGTCAATGGTTATCATCTTATGTATTTAGGGTGATTGGAGGTGCATATTATGACATGGAAAGGACAAGTCAACAACTTGGAGGAGATCTTCTACAAGATCAACTGCTACTTATGGTTGTAATCTCCTTCCATTTATATTAATAAAAATAATAAATTTTTTTCCTATATGTGATGTTGTTATTTCATATATTTCAAAACCATGTTGATCTATTGAATGAAGTACTTAGATGATAGTGCATAGATCTCGTAGTTTCTTAGCTTGTGTTATCTGACTATGCAAGTTCTAATTTTGGCATTCAGAGCTAGAATTGGAGCTTCTAAGCTAAAGAAGGAGTGAAGTGTACGAAGGATTCCAAGTAGGCCTCTCATCATCTATTTACTTTAAGGAAAAAAATTGTGTTCCTTGTCTCTTTTTTGTTCTAGGTTAGCCACCAACCTAGGGGAGATACTTTTGTCCGCAATCGTAAATCCCGTATAACAGACCCAATCTTAATGTAATCTATATGGAAATGAAAAATTTTACTTCTTTTGTTTGATGAAATCTATCTACAAAAGATAAGAAAGCCATTTTAGTTTTCAAAAGAAATGAATCAACCTCACACACATTCAATTTTCGTGACTTCTGAAATTCACCAAATTCATAACAGACACTGACTCAAAAAACAATTGAAAGAAACACCAAAAAAGATTCAACACCAAGCACTTAAAAGCTCAAACTTAGATTTGCAAACAAAAAGATCACCCAAAAGCAATTTATCACAAGTTGAAAGACAAGAAAAGGAAGTGCAAAGAAAGTTTTAGGATTGTAGTTAATGAGATAGCAAACTCATGCAACGATAGTGATCTATGAGATAGAAAACTCATGCAATGGTAATGATCTATAAAGGTAAAAAAACCAAACCCTAATTCGAGGCCAACATAAGAGAAGTATGTAAATAAAATATCATTTTTCAAATTTGATCAAGTGAACAAATCTAAAAGTCTAAACCAGACATCTCAAATCTAGTTTAGCACAACCACAACCAACAAGAAGAAAAAGTGTTAATGGAAACAACCAAAATAGAGAAAAAGAACTGAAACACCATAATTGTAAACATGCAATGATGATGATCTATGAGATAGCAAACTCATGCAATGGAAATGATCTATAAAGGTAAAAAAACCAAACCCTAATTCGAGGCCAACATAAGAGAAGAATGTAAATAAAGGATCATTTTTCAAATTTGAACAAGTGAACAAATCTAAAAGTCTAAACCAAACATCTCAAATATAGTTTCGCACAACCACAACCAACAAGAAGAAAAAGTGTTAATGGAAACAACCAAAATAGAGAAAATTAACTGAAACACCATAATTGTAAAAAAATTATATGCAATCCAATACAAAAGTTCTGAATTAGATCTAAGACAAATCTAAACCTATACAAACAAAAGATAATAGATCTAAGCTTCAGGCAAAAGACATAAGTCATATCACACTCAAAAGGCCTCAAAAAGGCACCTTCACAAAAAATAGCTTTTCTTTTTCCTCTTTATAGTATGAAAGGAATCATCAAAAACTACATAAGAAAAGAGGTTCCCTGGGCAACCATACTACTTAGCTCATAATGGTAACATCCAATGAGGAAGGAAAAATTTAGTCCTAGGCAACTTATATCAAGAAAGACAATATCTAAATAATGTATTTAGCTTTTTTCTATTTGACAACCCAAAACAAAGGAGGCAAGTTCTAAAATATGTATTTGTAATCTCTTTAAAAGTCTATCAAGCCTCATGATAATACAAGTGAATGTTAGAGTATTTTATCCAATATTGTGTGATTTTGTTTGATTCATTTATTTCTAAGTCGAGTCTTCGGAAGATCTAGTTGCGAGGTGAGGCTCCCTAAGCCTCACCTCTGATCAGTTGCAGATCAATTGGTATTAGAGAAAGTCTCTTTTGAGGCCTGGTCCAATTTTTTTTAATGCTCATTAATTTCATGTCCTTGTTCTTATTCCTCACTTACCTCACGATTATGTTATTTTTACTGCTACATTTCTCTACCTCCATTTTCTATGTATACCAATACTAATGTTTGTCACTTAGTTCTCACCTCTCTTTTTTCAAATGTTTCCCACATATGCCAATATGTTAATCATAGTTTGGAGGTATTAGTGGTCACTTCCTCTTAGCGATTCAATAGATTTCCACCATGCAAAAGAAGCACACATAGTTAAGGTCCATATACTCATTTTTTTAGTCTCAGTTCCTCTGATTCATTACAACATATACAACACACATGGCCACTTTTGTTACAAGTCTGCAACACATTTATAGTTTAGGTATATCTCTGGTGTGGCCTAGTTCCATGCCCCACACAGAATCCATTATTTTTTATATTAGGAGAAACATTCAAAGTGATTTCCCTTTAGATACGTGCCCTCCCACCCCGCTTTAGTAGGCACTTACTTTAGATTCAGCATAGGAGCATCTGACTTAGGTTCCTTTGGAGATGTTCCCTCCCACCCCAAGCTATGTAGGCACCTGCTACTTCATCAATAATCAACATAACAACATTTTTCTTTGGTTTATTTGGAGATGTTCCCTCCGAACCCAACCTATGTAGACACCTGCTACTTCATCAACAGTTTGCATAACATCATTCAACTTGAGTTCATTTGGAGACATTCACTAACACCCCAAGCTATGAAACACATGCTACTTCATCAACCGTCATCATCACATCACATCAACTCCAACAACATCCAAAAATCATTTCATCCATGGCTTCACACTTAAACTGGGAGGCGAAAAGAAGGGGACGTTTTCTATTTAAACAGAGAGGAATTGGGCAACCAGACTACTTGGCTCATAATGGTAACATATAATAAGGAAGGAAACATTTAGTCCTAGGCAACTTATACGAAGAAAGGAAATATCTAAATAATGTATTTATCTTTTTCCTATTTGACAACTCACAACAAAGGAGGCAAGTTCTAAAATATGTATTTGCAATCTCTTTAAAAGGCCATCAAGCCTCATGATAATACAAGTGAATGCTAGATTATTTTATCTTATCTTGTGTTATTGTGTTTGATTCATTTGTTTCTGAGTCAAGTTTTTGGAAGATCCAATTTGATCAATTGCATATCATTCCCAATGGTCTCTTCTCAAAGAATAGACTCCCTAGGGTTCACAACAAAAAACCCAAAAAAAAATTCACAAAAAAAAAATGTCTTTTGCATTCTACAAACCCTCAAAAGCTCAATTTTACATTAAATACACAGGTTGACTATGAGCAACTTGATGAGAAGTCCATAGGTTTGTTGTGCACAATGTATGAAATTACTAAATTCCACTTTGTAAAGGACTTAAAACCTGCGATATGAAGCAAATTAGTCTAAAAAACACCCAAACTAGGTTGAAAAACAATAGAGAAAACTCAAGGACCAACAAAAAACCAAAATCATGAGCGAAAGAGGAGATTGAAAGCACTAGGGTAGACTCCCAGTGGTGTTTCCAATTATAGGAAAAAGAGGAATTCATTCTCTCTAGTTGCAAATCTTTCCTCTAGCTTTTGCACTCAAAAAGAGCCCCAAGAGATGCTCTATAACCCAATGTGGGAGAGAATGTGGGAGAGATGTTGTGGTTTTAGAATGAAGGCTTAAATAAAAAAATAATACTAGTAAAGCACAAAGTTGACTCAATTAAAAAAATAATAAAAACAATAAATCGATTCAATTCAATTTGTAATATTGTAATTTTATTTTTATTACAAACAAATTTTCCAACATAATATCAGAATACTCATATCACATTAAGATAAATTAAAACAATAACGATTCATATTCATAACTATAATATTTTAAAGAATATAATTAATAAACATATAAAAATTTAATAAATTGAACTAATAAACATATAGTTAAAAATAAAAATATTTTCTATATATTAAAATATAAACATACTTAAATAATATCTATAAATTAACATCCATTTTACTATATAAATTTAAATAATAATTAATACTTGTAACTATTATATTCAGAAATTTCATATTTAAATTTAATTAATAACTATATACAAATTTTATATTTATAATATTTTTTTTCTAAAGTATTTATCAATCTATGTAGATATATAATCATTCTTATGCAGATCACATTAAAAAAATAAATTAAAAAAATACAAATATGTCCAAAAACATACCATATAACAATATGTGTTATTACTTTTCTATTAAAATTAAAAATACGAATACTTTTATATTGAGATAGATGTGAAATTTATATAAGTATAAATACTAGCAATTGCATCTAACGGTGCAAAGGTACATAGAAGGAATAACAGATCCGGAACTTGATTATTTTGAAAAACTAAATCATTAAACATTAAAAACTCGTATGTCTAATAAAGTAAATATTATAAAAAGATCGAGATTGATCTCGTACAAGCCATCAACTCTCGTTTCCTAGGCTGCACAATGGGTTTAGCTACTCTAATATCTTCAATGAGTTTTGTGAAGGGTGTTGTCTAGCAAATGTTGTATTGGATTATCCAAGAATGAGGGAGGGATGTTACAGATCCATTTGGGCACATCAAATCCCAACATTTAGATCAATGATTTAGGACTCATCAAACCCTAAAATTAGTGTTTCATGCCCTAAACAAGTCAACCCTTTGAATGCCTCCTTCCTAGACAATTTCATGACTTGAAGACATCTAGAAATTGCCTCTAGAGGGACCAGCACAGGTAAGGCCTTATGAAGGTGCACTGCAGAGCAGCTAAGTCCACTGCCAAGGTGCTCTGCAGAGCACTTAGGCTTCCTTTCACTTGCGCTGGGTGAGAATGAGCGAAATTCACATAGGGATTGGGAATATTCTTATCTTATGGGAGCAATAAAGAATTTCCCAATGAAATACTTCATAATGGTAGCATAAAATTTTTGTTCCCTACATCAAGATTGCTCCCATAGCATACCACTCACATCTATCGCTCCTTCGAAGGCCTGCTGAGAATTTGGCAATGCCAAAATTTGTGCTTGTCTCGTCTTTTTCTTTAGCTCCTCAAATTCCCCACCAGAAACTCTTCCCATTTGCTGTTATGAAGTGGAGTGGTGTTGTTACTGCTAAAAATGAGGCTATGAATTTCCTAAGGTATTGTGCTACCTCATCAAAACCCCTGACCTCAAAAACATTAGTAGGAAATTGTCGAAAATAGCAACAAGAAATGCTAAAAATAAAAGTGCTAAAAGTAACACTACTATAAATAGCATTTCGAGATACATTCCAATTTTAGTTAGTCCCTAACTAAAATTGAATATTAAAATTCGAATTTGATCTTAGCAGCTGTTTGTAAAATAATTAATTATTTCATCTTGAGTTAATTAGTTGTAGAAAATCAAACATGAAGTCTATGTGAAGACATGCAACAATTTCTCCATTGATTGAGGAAGTTATCCCTTGATTAAAGGAGATCATGATGAGTTGTACTTTGAGTTGTAATTAGTTAGCTCAGTTAACTGAGTTAAGTCCAGTTAGATTAGTTCAAATAGTTGTTGAACTAATTGTGAGTTCAGTTAGTTAATGCATACATGCATGTAACCGCTGCACTTCAGATAACTAAATATTCTCTCATAAATAACTCATGCATTTCAGTTCAGACAGAGACCCAGTTGAGATTAGATGATGGGACAATGTACTATCAGTTGCAGGAATATTCCATGGAGGATATCTGTTGCATGCAGAAGGAATTCATTCCTTGGAGATTGTGCAGTTACTTTTGGGTTTGATGACTGTGTGATGAGGCCAGTTCACACAGGTGGCAGCATTGGACCCCAAAGAAAACTGCGCAAGGAAATAGGAGGTTTGGAGGGCTGAGGAAAGGCATAACTTGTGTCTGTTTAGTCTGTGAGTTGTATTGTTGGATTGTACTGAGAGCAAGATAGCTTGTGAGCTGATTCTTTGTGTAATCTGAACATATTTCCACTTGTATGATAATACAAATATCGGGCTTTTTAGCTGAGGATTTCCCCAAAGTATTCTTCTGTGTTCATGTGTGATTGCTTTCTCATTCTCAGTTATATGTGTTCTATTTGATCTTGCTCAAAATCGATTAAGCTTCCGCAAGTTTGTTGTAGAAGTAGATCTTGTATTTTTCTTTAGTATATTGCATAATCTATTGATCTAGAGTGGGAAATTCTACATGGTATCGGATCAAAGGTGATCAAAGCGGAGAACAATATACAAAGAAGGGAGAAGTTTCAAGTTTCAAGATCCTAATTATAGAATTTGAATTCTTATCACATCTCAAATTTCCCCAATGGCATTCAATGGTTTAAGACTCGAGTATGCTCTTGATGGCAGCTCAAATTATATAGCCTAGAAGGATCGCACGGAACCAGTATTAGAGGACAACGGTCTAAATGACTTCATTGATCAAGAATTCCCCAAGCCGGTAGCAACTAATGCTACAGAATTGGCGGAATGGAAGAAATGTGTTGCTAGAGCAAGGAGAATCCTTCTGGAGGGAGTTTGAGACCACATAGTCTCGAGTCTCCATGGGAAGGAGACACCGTTTTGAATGTGGAAAAAATTGAAAGATCTATATTAAAACAACAACAATATGAGGAAGTTGGCGCTGAAAGACAAGCTTCAGAAAATCAAGTGTGAAAAGGGCGACACGATCTCTACATATCTGAACAAGCTCACCACCTACAGGGATGAGCTTGGAAGTGTAGGGATCATGACAGCTGATGATGACATGGTGAGTCTTTCTCTCCTCGGTCTTCTTAAGAGTTGGCATAGCTACCAAGACTTGGTCAATGGAAGAGAGAAACTGCCAGATTGGGAATGACTTTGGTCGGATCTAATGCAGGAGGAGATAAGAAGAAGCATTAGAGATGGATCTTCATCAAAGCAAGATGATGAAGAAAATCTAGCCTTAGCGAGTAAGGCAGGGAAAGGGAAAGGGAAGGCGTCCCATCCCAAATCCAGTTCTTCCCATGGTGGGAAGAAGTTTGACAAATCGAAAGTGTGATGCTTTCATTGTCATGAGGTGGGCCATTATGCTACAAATTGTCCACAGAAGAAATCCAAGAAGGGATCCTCGAAGGGATCAGATGGTGATGCACTAGCCTCATAGTTTGAGTTGGATTTCTCTCTCATCGCATGCATGGTTTCATCCATGGTGGGATGTGTTTGGTACCTAGACAATGGAGCCTATTTCCACATGTCTAGCGACAAGAATATTTTCAGTACCTTGGAGGAGAAGGATCTCCAGATGTGGATCAAGATGGGTGATGATGGAAAGTACCTTGTTTCAGGTGAAGGTACGGTTGTGTTTTAGAGGGAGCATGGAGCTCCTCTCACCCTGACTAATGTAAAGTATGCACCGGGTCTGAAGAAGAATCTTGTGTCTGTCGCTATGCTAGAAGATAAAGGCTATGATGTAGTCCATAGTAAAGGAAAGTTATTCCTAAGGCATATCGGTACTGGACATACCAAGAGGATTGGGATTCGAGTAAAGAATATCTACAAGCTAGAGGTAGATGAGCGTGTTGCATTGAGTTCAAAAGTAGAGGTGGTGCAAAGCCAAGATGTTGGTGAGCTATGGCATAGAAGATTAGACCACTTGCACCATGGGGCCTTGAAGATCATGCAACAGATTTCTACCAGAATTCCGAAGGGAAAACTGGAGCATACGGATACATGCAAAGGTTGTACCTTGGGTAAGTATGTGAAATCTTCCTTTCAGGATCGAGACAGTAGAGCTGGAGCGAGTTCACATAGATGTTTTTGGACCATTCTCTATAGCCTCCAACGCTAAACAAAGGTACTATGTTATTTTTATTGATGATTGTTCTTGTAGATGTTGGATCTACTTTATGCAAAAGAAGGATCAGACCTTCTTAAGGTTTTGTGAGTTTAAAGCCTTGGCAGAGAAAGAATTTGGAAAGAAAATAAAAGCCTTGCATAGCAACAATGGTGGAGATTATGTCTCCCAATATTTTAAGGACTTCTATGTTGCAGAAGGAATTAAATAAGAGTTGACGACACACCATAACCCACAGCAGAATGGGCTGGCCGAAAGGAAGAACAGATCGATTGTGGGAGCAGCTTGAGAGATGTTGCATGACCAAAGCCTACCACTTCATTTGTGGGCTGAGGCATGAAATACAGCAGTATACTTGCAGAACAGAAGCCTGCACCGTATACTGGGAATGAAGACACTCTATGGAGGCCTTTTCCGAGAAGCGACTAGATGTGAGTCACTTCAGGATATTTGGATCATTGGTTTATTACCATGTGACCAAAGATGCTTGAAAGAAGCTAGATCCAACAACTGAGTTGGGGATACTTGTGGGGTATGCTGATACACCCCACAACTATTGGGTTTTCCTGCCTACCAGTCAGAGGATAGTGGTATGCAAAGATCTAAGGTTCGACAAGCAGAAAGCCATGTGAGTATCACTTGAGAGGGAGCTCAAGTTGCATGTAGAGGAGGAACTTTCAGTTCCTAAGGAGGAGGAGCCTCAAATTGATGCAGAGCAACCACATGCAGAGGATCTGGGAGTGGAGACATCCACTCATGCCGAGTCTTCCAGAGATGGGAAAAATGCTCAAGGGAAGCTGACAGGTTGATGATGGATGCGCGAGAGAATGTGGGACAACCATCTTCTCAGTGCAGACAGAGGAGGTCACCCGAGTGGTACACTGGTTACATGGCCCTAGTTGGGGAGTGTGTAGAGTCCGAACCTTCTTCATTCGAGGAGGAAGTGTAGCAACCAGTATGGGTTTATCCTATGGTATAGTAGTACAAATCTATAATTCGGAACAGTGTGTGGGATGTTGTCCTAAGACCTCAGGACAAGTCAGTGGTGAGTTCCTGATGGCTTTACAAGGTAAAGCAGGAAGCTGATGGCATTGTTGAGAAACATAAGGCAAGTTTTGTTGCCCATGGTTTCTCACAGGTTGAGGGGATCGACTACGATGAGACTTCTGCTCCTGTAGCAAGGTACTCATCTATCAGATTGCTGTTGGCACTATCATCTCAAATGGGTTGGAAGATCCATCAGATGGATGTGAAGACTGTGTTCCTCAATGGGAAGATTGAGGAAGAGGTGTACATTGAGCAGCTGGAAGGTTTTGAGATCTTCGATCATGAGTCACATGTGTGCTGACTCAAGAGGGCATTGTATGGGCTGAAGCAAGCACCTCGTGCTTGGTACACCAGGATCGACAACTATTTCACCGGGTTGGGCTTCACCAAGAGTGAAGCAGATGCGAACCTTTACCACATCATGTTAGAAGGTAAGCCATTGATCATTGTTCTTTATGTGGATGATTTGATTTTGATAGGTGATGATTAGTTGATCATGTCTTGTAAGGAGGACCTTGCAAGAGAGTTCGAGATGAAAGACATGGGTCTTATGCACTACTTTCTAGGAATGGAGGTGTGATAGAAAGATGGGGAAGTATCTGCGTCTCAAGGCAAGTATGCCAATGAGATACTCAGGCACTTTCACATGGAGAAGTGTAAGCCCATGTAGACTCCTCCAACTAAGAACTGGAGGAAGGAGGTTGCTATTTCAGGTGAGGTAGTAGTTGCTACTGTTTATCGGCAGCTTATGGGTTCACTAACGTATCTAGTGAACACACGACCAGACTTATGCTTTGCGGTGAACCAGCTGAGTCAAGCTATGGTTCAGCCTACCAAGATGTTTTGGAAGGTAGTGAATCATGTGTTGAGATACCTCAGAGGCACACCTCAGTATGGATTTTGGTACAAATGGACAGAGGGAGTGAAGCTTCAGGGCTTCACAGATGCGGATTAGGCAGCGAGTCCATCAAACTGAAAGAGCACTTCTGGAGGAATCTTCGACCTTGGTTCAGCTGCAGTTTCCTGGTACAACAGGAAATAGAGGTTAGTTGCACTTAGCTCAGCAGAGGATGAATACATGGCTTCCAGTCAGGCAGCATGTGAGGCCATTTGGATGCAAAAGATTCTAGTGGGATTGTTTGGTCAAAGGATGGATCCAACTGTGAGCTACTGTGATAATCAAAGTTGTATCAAACTCTCTGAGAATCCAGTTTTTCATGACAGGTCCAAGCACATTGATATCTGGTATCATCATCTTCGAGACTGTGTGGTGAAGAGGATCATGTTGTTGCTATATGTTTCGACCGAGGAACATGATGCAGATATTTTCACTAAGGCATTGTCAAAATGCAAGTTCGAGTTCCACAGGGACAGGATTGGGGTGACTGATAATCCCTTTCTTGTTGAGATGGAGTGTTGAAAATAGCAACAAGAAATGCTAAAAATAGAAGTGCTAAAAATAACACTTCTATAAATAGCATTTCGGGATACATTCCAATTTTAATCAGTCCCTAAATTAAAACTGAGAACTAAAATTCGAATTTGAACTTAGCAGCTATTTGTAAAATAATTAATTAATTCATCTTGAGTTAATTAGTTGTAGAAAATCAAACATGAAGTCTATGTGAAGACATGCAACAGTTTCTCCATTGATTGAGGAAGTTATCCGTTGATTAAAGGAGATCAGGATGAGTTGTACTTTGAGTTGTAATTATTTAGCTCAGTTAATTGATTTAAGTCCAGTTAGATTAATTCAAATAGTTGTTGAACTAATTGTGAGTTCAGTTAGTTAATGCATGCATGCATGTAACTACTGCACTTCAGATAACTGAATATTCTCTCATAAATAACTCATGCATGTCAGTTCAGACAGAGACCCAGTTGAGATCAAATGATGGGATAGCGTACTATTAGTTGCAGGAATATTCCATGGACAATATCTCTTGCATGTAGAAGGAATTCATTCCTTGGAGATTACGCAGTTACTTTTGGGTTTGATGAGTGTGTGATGAGGTCAATTCACACAGATGGCAATATTGGACCCCAAGGAAAACTGTGCAAGGAAATAGGAGGATTAGAGGGCTAAGGAAAGGCATATCTTGTGTCTATTCAGTTTGTGATTTGTATTGTTACATTATACTGAGAGCAGGATAGTTTGTGAACTGATGCTTTGTGTAATCTGAACATATTTCCACTTGTATGATAATACAGAGATCGGGGTTTTTAGCTGAGGCTTTCCCTAGAGTATTCTTCTGTGTTCATGTGTGATTGCTCTCTCATTCTTATTTATATGCGTTCTATTTGATCTTGCTCAAAATCGATTAAGCTTCCACAAGTTTGTTGTAGAAGTAGATCTTGTATTTTGCTTTAGTTTATTGCATAATCTGTTGATCTATAGTGGGAAATTCTACAGAAATGACCATTTCATAATAGCCTCCATCTTGGTAGGATCTATCTTCATCTCTCCTCCACCTATCAAATATCCCGTATACACCAAAGACTTTTGTGCAAACTCACACTTCTTGAGATTTGCTAGCAGTTGGTGCTTCTTTAATGTATCCAACACCTGCATCAAATGTGAAATATGTTCTTTGAAGGTAGCATTGTATACTAGTATATAATCCAAATAGACAATAACAAATGAATCTATAAAAAGGCACAATATATTTTTCATTAATCTCATAAACGTAGCTCATGCATTGCATAGGTTGAATGACATGAATAACCACTCATACAAACCTTTCCTAGTTATGAAGGTGGTCTTCTAGGTATCTTTTTCTATGGCTTAAACTGGTGATATTGAAACTTTAAGTCCAACTTAGTGAAGTATTTTTCTTGTTGTGACTGATCTAGTAGATCATCAATTCTGGGAAGGGGGTACCTATTGTTGAGCATAATTTCCTTCAACGCCCTATATTCTATACACATTCGTCAAGTACCATCCTTCATTGTCACAATGATGATGGGCGACCCAAATGGTGATGTACTCAGTTGAATGACACCCTACTCCAGAGGTTTCTACAACCATTAATTCACCTCGCTTCTATAATAGACTGCCTATACAACCCAATGTTTGGTAATGGGAAGTTCAACAATAGATGGATCTTTTGCTCCACTTATCTCTTGGGTGATAGCCATTTAAGCTCCTAAAACACATCCATGTATGCCTATAACAACTCTTCTAATTGTTGTTTTTGTTTCTTAGTACACCCCTTCAAGGATGCCTTTTCTCTTACTTACTCTTGTACATACTAATTTTCTGTTAAAAATAGTAAAACATACTTCTTGCTTGAATTTATCAATTTCTTGGCTTTGTTGGAACATACCATCGAAATTTTTGACTTGCCTTTGTGTGCGTTGACAGTGAACGATTTCCCATCCTTTATGAGTGGATATTGTTTGGCTCTTCACATTAAGATTCCATCCCACATGCACATGTAGGGACTCCCAAACACCATTGCACATACATCAAGGGGAACTACATCTAGTTCTACTTCATCAATGGAATCAACATTGATAGCAAATTTAATTTTGCATTATTTTTTTACCTTTATCTATGCATCCTTATTTGCCCATCCCAATGGATATGGGCTTGGTTGATCAAAATTTCCAATCCAAATTTTTTAGCCAACTCTACTGCAGTGAGATTCGCTTGTGATCCTAAGTCAAATAGAGCATCAATCTTGGTCTTTCTAACTTATATATTTAAATGTAAGAGCCTAGTCTTCTCATTCTCTTCTTGTTTATGAAGGCTACTAAGATTCACCTCCTTCCGCATTGATGAACAAAAGGTCTTCTATCCTTGTCTGAGTTGCTTACAACTTGGTTGCTCAAATTAGTGGCCATGAGATTCTTCCTCTTATTATATTTCTTTTTGGTATTTGAGTTAAGTTATGGATGCAACTTCTAGCACTTCTCCTTTGTATGACTGTCAATGTTACAGTGATTGTTGAGATCTTTGAACTAGTATGTCATGGATATCGTCTTTTTATCTTTCCCCTTTTCCACTTCTTCTTCCATTTCTTAGAAGCATTCAAGTCCTCCTTCTACTTCGTTCCACTTGATTTCCCTTTCTTCAAGCCTAGAGTTCTCTAGGTATTATTATTGTATACGAGCCTCATCGATCAATCTCGGTTTGAACAATATCACTTTCTTCCACAGATGGTTGTGTAGACCCCCTAGATACTTGAGGAGTGAATCTAGGCTCTTTGGGGAGTTACCCAACATTATGGTCCTCTTTCTAAATTATGTGGTGTACTTGTGTACATTCAGTTTCTTCTTTTTCCTGAAGTAGTGTCACATGATTCATTAGCCCTTTACATACTTGATAGGGTAAAATTGTGATTTTATGAGGGTATTAAAGCCCTCCCACTTAGTCACTAGAGGATCTCCCTCCAACCTTAATGTCTCCATGTGGATTTCCCACTAGGTCAGGGCATGGCCGTTTATTTTTAGCCGCATTAACGAAATCTTTTGTTTTTCTTCTATATGATGATAACTAAAATAAATTTCTAATTGTTACAACTAGTGATTTAGCTTCAGAGTGTGGACCTCACCTTGGTATTTCTTGATATCAACCTTCACTTCCATTTTAAACATAAACTATGAATGATACATGGCACTTAAACTAGGTTTATCATTTTTAGGTCCTTTCTTCTGCTCATTCTCTATTTCTTCCCAATACATTGATATCCCCTCCAATAATACCTCAATGTTAGAAACCCCATCTTCTTCGAATATCTCGAGCTTATTAGTCAGGTTTGCTAAAGTTAATAAAATTTCTTTTGATTTATTTTTCCTTTGGAACTTGAACGAATAAAATTATAAAGGAAAGGCCAAGTGATCAGAGAACAATAATCCGAAAATATCCATTTCAAATATCCTCATATCAGACAAAATTCTACGAGAAAACAAAACTAGGGATGTAGGTGCAACAATTTTTGTGGTTTCTAGGGTTTTTGATGAAGGAAAATGGATGAGGAAGGATGCTAAATTATCAAAGAAAAAGATGGAAAATAACTGTCCTGGTAAGCTCATACACTATGAGGCCATTGGCGAAGCTTTTTCTGTGGTTTTTAGGGTTTTTGATGACGAAGAATGAATGAATGCTATGAAGCCATTACCGAAGCTTTTTCTGTTCTTTTTAGGGTTTATAAAGACAAATAATGGGTGGCGAAAGATGTTGAATAGCTGAAGAAATACCTCAGAAAAGACATCTGCATTGAAATCCAAGAATTTATAAATAACAATTTTTTTTTTAAATTATGTTTTTCAAGCCTTGAATGAAGAAACATAAGCGTAAACAACTTTACCTAAGAAGAAATAAATTGATTTTCATAGCACATAATAATGAGATTTAAGAAGATGGAGACATTACTAATCTTTCTAAGTGCAAACTTCCGTGATTCATAATGTTTATAAAGAGATTCTTCAAGTAAATCACATTGAAATTATTCAAGTCAACGAGTTTCAAACCACTTAGTGCATCATCAGGACAAAGATGGACCACACCACGTGGTTCAAAATGGGTCAATGTGAAATTTCAATGTGATTTACCTGAAACAATCTCTTTATAAACATTGCTATATTGTCCATGAATCCTATAATAGCCATGTCATGCATAATAATAAAATACGGGGCCTTATATTTCGTCTCAAGGAAAACCCACGTGGGAAATACCTTAGAATCTCACAATCTATAATAATTGTGCTCATTGGTGGAGTTGCATGGTTCCTCGATATCTTTAATTATTATGTTGATAGAGATGGCGAGGAATCTTTGAGCAAGGAATTGCAGCTAGATGCCAAGGTTTGAATCTCTTTTAAAGGGCTTTTGAGCATTTGGTTTAAGAAAAACCCTATTTGGAAATAAAAGTTTTGGGGTTTAGATATTTTGATGCCTTACTAGAGTGAGGACTTCATTTTTCTGACAATTTAATTTTTGGTCGAATGTTTTTAAAATGAAGGGTTTTGGGTGGGTTTTACATTTCAGATGTTGCGATTACACATATTTTATTTCGATGTTAGGATGAATAAAAGGGGTCGGTTCTTGAAGGTATGGTATGTTTCTTTTAGTTATTAGGATCAACTAATGAAAGTTAGATGGAGACCTTATTAATCTTGTGATAGTTATAGTATGTATAATAATAAAATACAAAGCATTTTAGTATTAATTTTATTAGCTTTGATTTATCTTAACTCTAGACCAATCAAGTGCAAAGAGGATCAAATATCTCAAGATGAAAAACTCTTTTATTGAATGCAAAGAAGAAAAATGTGTGCCTTGAGAGATTTAATTCCTTTGGGCACTTGATATAGGTTTTAACCCCATACAAAAATTACTTGCATATGAATTCTAAAACACAGAAAATAAATAATGCAAGATCATAAAACATAAAACACATATACACAAAGATTTTCCCCTGGATCCCAAAACTGAGACTACCAGCTTGATTTTTCATTATGTTCCTTTCAATATTACAATACATATTTATACATGCCGAAGCATCCAATACCATGGACCAAAAACCATCACATCCAATACCATGGACCAAAAACCATCGTGTCCAATACCATGGACCAAAAACCATCGCATCCAAAAAACATGTGCGAAAATCACACAAAAAACAATAGGTGGGTCCGCCCAACCTAACATAGGTTCCAAAACCAAATTTTCCAGGGCACTGCCCCGGACCCCATAAAGTGGGTTTACGGGTGCCCTTCAAACCCCCTGTTAACTACATGGAAAGAATATAACACAACCCAACATTCTCCCAGTTGTTGTTTTCTTTCCACAGGGGGCCACAAGAGAGCTTAGTCATTTTCCCAACCCTGAAATGCCCATTGTTTCTCTACACCAAGAGAACTTCTCAGAGCTCACAGATTTTGTCAATGCATCTGCAATATTCTTCAAACTGTCCACCTTTAGCAACAACACCTTTTTGTCTTCTATCATACCCCTCACAAATTGATATGCAGGGTTCTTTGGAAAGAAAATTGCACTTTGGTTGTCACAGTCTATCCTTATAGCTTCATGTATGTTATGAAACTAGCTCACAAAAAGATAGAAAAGAGAGATTAACGCCTTAGAATTCAGCCTCTTCGAGGGGGCAACCTCCTTTACATTACACAAATGAACAATTCTTGGATGATTCAAATGACAAAACCTCCTTTCTATATATAGGAGTCTAAGGAGTCACAATATAACCCAGCCAACCTAACAATAATAATATAAAGCCACAAAAATAACAATAGAGGGATTCTATGGGGCACAGTAATAAAAATATGGGGACAATAGGGGCACAACAACATTAATAAGGGATACAACTACAATAGTAATGGGGTAATCACTAGTATTATAGGGACCTAACATGCCCCTCTCCTTCAAAAAAGGTGTTGTTCTCAACGCTTGAGTAGTTCTAGATGCTTCTGTATAAAATTCTCATCCTCCCATGTGGAATCTTCAGCGGATAAGTTCTTCCACTTAATGAGATACTCCAAAATTGATCGATTCCATAGCTGTCGAGTTCTTGTTTCTGTGACTGTTTCCGGTTCCAATATAATTTTTCCTTCCTTGTCAAGTTCTGGCAATATTGTTTGAACTGGGAGATTGTTTCCTATAACCTTCTTTAAACATTAAACATGGAAAACTGGTGGCACTCGAGACACTGCAACACCTTGTACGGACCATAATACTTTGGTGATAATTATTATCCTTATTAGCTTGCTTGAGGGACATTTGTTTATATGGTTGTAGCCGTAGGAATACCCAATCACCTACTTCAAAACTTCTTTTGCTACAATGTTGATCTGCTTGTTGTTTCATTCCATTCTGTGCCAACACGAGGTTATCCTTTAAGAGTTGGAGGACTTGTTGTTGATGTTCGATGTGATGTTCCACTGCTTGAACCTTAGAATTTTCTCTTAAATATGATGTGATGGATGGTGGCTGATATCCATAAAGTGCCATTAATGGGGTCATTTTTGTTGCTGTATGGAAGGAAGTGTTATACCACCATTCAACCAGTGGAAACCATTTGACCCATTACGTCTGTTTATCAGATACAAAGCAACGAAGATATCCTTCCAAACATTTGTTTACTATCTCAGTTTTCCCATCAGATTGAGGATGACAAGATGAGCTATGAGCTAACTGAGTACCAAGACAAGAAAATAATTCTATCCAAAAATTTCCATTGAAAATGGGATCTCTGTGACTTACAATAATCTTTGGGTTTCCATGTAGCTTTTGAATTGTTTCCATAAATGTAGTAGAAACTATACTGGCTTTAAATGGATGTGATAATGCAAAAAGGTGTGCATACTTGGTAAGTCTATCAACTACCACCATGATGACACTCTTTCCCTCAAACTTGGGTAAAACTGTGATAAAATCCATTGAAACCTCCTCCCAACGTTGGCTTAGAATGGATAAAGGTTGTAATAGACCCGAGCTCTTAATTTTTTCAACTTTATTTTGTTGGCAAACCAGACATTCTGCCACAAACTTTTGAATATATGATTTAAGGCCATTCCAAAAAAAATCCTTCTTAACCCTGTGGTAAGTTTTTAAAAATCCTGAGTCCCCCCCTAAGGGAGAAATGTGCAATTCCATAAGAATATTTTGTTTGAGTTGCGAATTCTTACAGAGCTATAAGCGATCTTTGTACCATAACAAATCATTGTGCCAGCTAAATGTATCAGATGTACTGGAATCTTGTTGTAACTTTTGAATAAGTGCCCATACTTCTTCATCATTCTTCCATTCCTCCCTTGCTTCATTTATCCAATCTGGTTGGATAATAGAAATGGCGCACAACAATGCTTCCACATCCTCATCCTTTCTTGAGAGTGCATCTGCCACCACATTTTGTTTCCCTTTTTTGTAGATGATTTCAAAGTCATAACCCAACATCTTTGTGACCCACTTTTGTTGCTCTTCAGAGGATAATCTTTGTTCTAAAAAGTATTTAAGGCTATCATGATCCGTTTTTACCTTGAAATGTCTTCCCATTAGGTAGGGTCGCCATTTCTTAAGTGCATGTAGTATTGCCAACATTTCCTTCTCATAAATAGCTTTGTGTGAAAACTTTCCCTTTGATTGGATGACTTTCAAAAGTAATAGGTCTTTCATCTTGCATTAAAACAGCACCAATTCCATTTCCTGAAGCATCACATTCCACAATAAAGGTTTTTGTGAAGTCCGGTGTAGCTAAGACCGGTGCTTGGCACATTGCCACTTTAAGATGTTCAAAGGCCTTTGTTGCTTTTGGAGTCCATGAAAATGCATCTTTCTTCAATAATGTTGTTAGAGGTGCTGCTATTCTCCCATAATTCTTAACAAACTTACGATAATATCCTGTCAACCCAATAAATCCTTGCATATGCTTTATGGATGTGGGGATTTTCCATTCCTTAGTGGCTTTAATTTTGCTAGCGTCTACCTTAACTCCTTCATGAGATACAACATGACCTAGATATTCAACCACTTGTACTCCAAAGAAACATTTGGATCTTTTTGCATATAATTGTTTCTCCTCCAATAGTTGTAGCACCCTGTCAACATGTTCAACATGATCCTTCCAAGACTTGCTGTAGATTAGTATATCATCAAAAAATACTAACACAAATTTTCTAAGGAAGGGCTTGAAAATGGAATTCATCAAACCTTGAAATGTAGAAGGTGCATTGGTAAGGCCAAAGGGCATGACCAAAAATTCATAATGACCCTCATGAGTTCTAAATGTTGTTTTCGGAATGTCTTCAGTCTTCATTTTGATTTGATGATATCCTAAACAAAGATACAACTTGGTGAAGTAAATTGATCCATGCAATTCATCCTGTAATTCATCAATGACAGGAATGGGAAACTTATCATTAATAGTGAGCTTGTTGAGCTCCCTATAATCTGGACACATGCGCCATGATCCATCCTTCTTGTGCACTAATACTACTAGAGCAGAGAAAGAACTTTGACTAGGTTTAATTATACCAGCCTCTAGCATTTTTGCAACCATACGTTCAATTTCACTCTTTTGGGCATAGGGATATATGTACGGCTTGATGTTTGGAGGAACACTTCTTGGAATTAGATGAATAGCATGATCATGATCATGAATAGGTGGGAGACCTTTGGGAGTCTCAAATACCTTGCAATGATTGTCCAAGACTTTTTGGAGATCTGGAGAAATAGATGATTCCGATGTGGAAACATCTAGTGAACATAATTGAGCAATTACACCTCTTTGTTCCTTTTTTAGAAGCTTTGTCATACCATTAGAGTTTATTATCTTTCCCGGTTTTCCTGCAATACCCCTTAATTCAACTTCCTTTCCTTCCGCAGAAAATTTCATCAAAAGTTCTTGAAAATTAAAAGCTATTGTACCCAAGGATTGTAGCCATTGGACTCCTAGTACAACATCAGCACCTCCCATTGGAATGGAAAGCATTGGGCTAGTCAATACATATTCTCCCATAGATAACTTGATATTATGGCACTTTCCAGAGCAATTTATTGTTCCTCCATTTGCAACCATCACTTGACACTCTGATGCTGGATATAGGAAGCAATTCAATTCTTTGGCTACCTTACAATGAATAAAATTGTGGGTACTTCCTGAATCAATCAACACTATTACCTTTTTCTTCTTGATTTTTCCTTCTATTTTGATGGTTTGAGGAGTGGTAATTCCAGCCAATGCATTACAAGATATGGTTGGATTCATTTCTTCTTTATCTAGGATTTGTTCCTGGAGTATATCCTCTTCCTTTGACCTTTCTTGCTCCTTTTCTTCTTCCTCTTCACAATTTATGTAGAATAATTTCTTCTCAGCACACTTATGACCTTTAGTGTATTTGCTATCACAACTATAACAAAGACCTTTTGCTCTTTTTTCTTCCAATTTTTGTGGTGTCAACCTTATAGGTTGTGGAAGGCTAGGGGTAACAACACTTCCATATTTATAGTTGTGACCGGTATGCTTCCTGGTTGCCATAATTTTGCTTTCCATTTTTCTTGCTAACCTGAATGCATTTTCTAATGAATCAGGTTCCCAAAGGTGAACATCATGTTGGATATTATCCTTTAAATTCCTTATGAACACATCAATCCTATGCTCCTCTGAAATATTTTTTACCCTTATGTTCAATTTTTGGAACTCCTCAATGTGATCCATTATTGAACCCTTTTGTTTGAGACTTATCAATTGGATAAAAAAAGTGTTGCTTTTTTTATCCTCATAATGTGCTATCAATTCTTCTGTAAAAATTGCCCAAGTGATAATTTGTTTACGAGAGCAAAGCCATTGATACCATACAAACTAATTTGGTTCCAAATATAAAGTTGCAATACGTACCTTTTGTGTGTTTTTCACATTATTGAGATCGAAAAATTGCTCCATCTGTAATATCCATGTTGCGGGATCCTTGCCATCAAACTTCCTCATATCGATTTTTTGAATATGGTGGGTCTTCAATCCAACATTAGAGTCTATGGAGTCATTATTTCTTTTGTTCTCATCATGAGTTTCCTTTACTACCCTTTCACTATTAGTGACCATTTCTTGTAGCAACTTATTCATATTTATCTTCAATTCTTTCATCTTATCATCCATGCAATCCATTTTAACGTCCATGCCATTCATCTTAGCTTCCATGCCATCCATTTTAGCTTCTATGCATTTCTTTAAACAATCCATCTTAGCTTCTACACCTTTCTTTAAACCATCCATCTTAGCTTCTACATCTTTCATCTTAGGTTTTGTTACCTTTTGTGCAAGTGACACTTGTTGCACTTGGTCTCGTAATTTTGATATATCATGTTGCATTTCTTCCTCTTCTTCATGAGTCATGCTAGAGCATTCAGGTTGCTTACTAGGTGTTTGCATTTTCTTTCCTCAGGGCATCAATTACCGATAATAATGCTTTACTATGCCCTTTGAATTCCTTCAAACTAATTTTTCAAACCAAGCTTATGCAAAATTTAAAAAAAAACTACACACCTTTTTTCACTTTGTAGGAGCTTGATATTGAATCTGATGTATCTCTGTAATTTCAGATCATCCAATTCTGAAATTGCGATTTGTAGTAGCCCTCTGCATCCTATTTCCAATTCCACTAGTCTGATCCAAATTGGATTCTCCAAGAAAGAGTTATGCACAATCTCCTAAGATGACCTGATTATAGACCTTTCCAGAAGAGCTAACTTGTATGAAGTTCCACATGTCACTGTTTCAACCTTTGGCACTGAAAAATACATACAAGAAACTATAATCTGTTCTCTTTCTGTACCTTCTTACAAAATTTCAATCCGATGCTCAGAGAGAAAATTATGACGATTTTCCCCAGGTCACCTGTTTGGAATGTAATTCAGGAGTCTGCAAAAATACCAACTTCCTCAGATCATATCTCTTCAAATATAGTGCGAAAAGCTCTGAAATTTGGACCAAAGGTTCAGTGCGATTTCAAATCAAATGGGTTTTTTTTTTTGCTTCTGAAACGTCACAGAAAAATAAGTTATAGCGAAAATACCACGATGACCTATTTGGAGCAGTGAAACCCCAGAATCCAAAGCTCTGATACCAAATGTTATGAAACCAGCGCACAAAAAGATAGAAAAGAGAGATTAATGCCTTAGAATTCAACCTCTTCAAGGGGGCAACCTCTTTTACATTACAAAAATGAACAATTCTTGGATGATTCAAATGACAAAATCTCTTTTCTCTATATAGGATTCTAAGGAGTCACAATATAACCCAACCGACCTAACAATAATAATATAAAGCCACAAAAATAACAATAGAGGGATTCTATGGGGCACAATAATAAAAATATGGGGACAATAGGGTTACAATAATATTAATAAGGGATACAACTACAATAGTAATGGGGTAATCACTAGTATTATAGGGACCTAACACTGTACTAACCCCATACTTGAACATAATCTCTGCAACCAAACTGCTTCCTTGCTTGCATGAGTGGCTGCCATGTATTCTGCCTCTGTAGTTGATAGTGCCACTACATATTGTTTCTTACTCATCCAACTGACTGCACCTCCAAATAGGTTAAACACATACCCACTTGTAGATCTTCTCTGATCCAGATCTCCAGCTCAGTCTGCATCAACAAAGCCACGAATATCCAACACTCTGCCCAATCCTGGTCTTCCTTGGTAGCACAGACCATAATCACTAGTGCCACAAAAATACTTGAAAACCCACTTCACTATTGTCCAATGCTCCTTTCCTAGTTATGACATACTCCCACTACATGTGAAATGTTTGGTCTATTACAGACCATTGCATACATTAGGCTACCAACTGCACTTGCATATGGGACACAGGACATGTCCTCTTCCTCTTCTTATGTCTTGGGACATTGTTTAGCAGATAACCTCACACCTAAAGGAATAGGAAACTTCATCGGTTTACTATCCTACATATTAAACCTCTACAGTATTGTCTCGACATACTTCCTCTGGTTTAACCAGAGCTTCCTATTTGCCCGATCTCTTTTAATTTCCATGCCCAAAATATAGTTTGCAGCACCAAGATATTTCATGTCGAAATTGGAGGACAATTGGGTCTTCAGATCCTGGATAATTTCTTTGTCATTTCCACCCAGCAACATATCATCCACATACAAGACCAGATAAATAAAACGGTCACCAATTAATTTAAAATACACATAGTGATATTCTTTGCTTCTGGTGAAGCCAAGTCCACGTATAAATGTATCAAATTTCTGATACCACATCCTTGGTGACTGTTTTAACCCATACAAAGACGTATTTAACTTGCATACCCGTTCTTTCTTACCCTTCGCTGCAAAGCCTTCAGGTTGCTTCATGTAGATTTCCTATTCCAGATCCTCGTGAAGAAATGTTGTCTTCACATCCATTTGTTCTGCCTCAAAATCAAAAGCGGCAGCAATAGATAAAAGTAATCTAATAGAAGTTATCTTGGCAACAGGAGAAAAAAATATCACCAAAATCAATTCCCAGCACCTGGGAATAACCTTTTGCTACCAACCGAGGTTTGTATTTCTCCACTTTTCCTTCTGCATTTGTCTTCTTTTTGAACACCCATTTGTTGCCAATGGGTTTCCTTCCAGCCAGTAACTCCACCAGATCCCAAGCCTCATTTTTGTGCAAAGATTCCATTTCATCAACCATGGCCTCTTTCCAGAGTTCTCCATCCTCTGAATCTACTTCTTCCTTCACAGTTCTGGGATCATCGTCAGTAATAGATAAAGAAAAATTTGAACAGAAAGTAGATGGACTATACCTTTCAGGCTACCTTCTTTCTTGAACTGATCTTCTCACAGCCGGAGTTTGTGGCTCTTCATCTTCTGATTCCTCCTCTACTGTAGAGTCTAATTCTTTTTCCTTTAGCTCAAACTCTATCTTCTCAGGTTCCTTTTGTTGGACTTCATGTTTAATAACATCTTTCACCTCTCTGAAGACCACATATTGGCTATACACAACCTTCCATGTGACTGGGTTCCAAAGCTTATAACCCTTTAAACCATCCTTATACCCAATAATGATGCACTTTTCAGATTTACTATCCAACTTGGTTCATTTCTCCTTTGGAACATGTACATATGCATCACATCCAAATACCCTCAAATGTGAAAGAGAGGGTTTCTTACCAGTCCATACCTCTTGTGGAGTCTTATCCTCCAACGCTGATGAAGGTGACCTGTTGACCAGATAACATGCAGTAGCCACTACCTCTGCCCAGAATTCCTGTCCTAACCTGGTACCACTGAGCATGCTTCTTACCCTTTCCATAAATGTCTTATTCATTCTTTCTGCAACTCCATTTTGCTGAGGTGTATATGGAGTAGTGTTCTGCCATGCTATACCACACTTCTTACAAAATTATTCAAATTCCTTACTGCAAAACTCTCCACCGTTATCTGTTCTCAGCACCTTTATCTTCTTCTCTGTCTCATTTTCCACCTGAGCCTTAAATTCTTTAAACCTATCAAAGACTTCAGATTTCTTCTTAAGGAAATATATCCATGTATTCCTTGAGAAGTCATCTATAAATGATACATGGTACATAGACTTACCCAACGATGGAACCTTCACAGGTCCAAACACCTCACTGTGCACAAGTTCTAATATCTGTTTCGCCCTCTTACTACTAGAGGGGAAACTCACCCAATTCTGCTTTCCATATACACAATTTTCACAAAAATCAAAATCCAGAGAGCTATTACTCATACCCTCTACCATACCTTTACCATAAAGTATCCAAAGGTCCTTTTCTCTAATATGTCCAAGCCTTTGATGCCACAACATGGTCTTCTTTCCAGAGACCACTAGATTTTCTGCTCCACTTTCAGGAACCACAGAACTATTGCACCCATCAATAATAGTGCTACCTTTCCTTTGTCAGGAGCTTTAGATTTACAGTCCCTTTTATAGTGCCCTTCCTTTCCACATTTCCAGCACACCACCTTTACAGGTTTTCTTGGAGATTTAAATCTCCCTTTAGATTTAGATATCCCACTTGATGAATTAATTTTGTTTCTGTTCTGGGTCCGCCCTCGTACAGAAAAGGCATCACCATTTTGGCTCTCCTTATTTTTTTGTCTCATCTCCTCCATCAGCAAGGATGAGACTATTTCATCAAAATGCAAGGTAGTTGTATTGCTACCTATTATAATAACCAGACTATCCCACGAATCTGGTAGAGAACATAACAAACTAATTCACTTATCTTCATCTGAAATTTTAATATCAACAGATGCTAACTGACTTACCACAGTATTAAATGCATTCAGATGCTATGTCACCAAGTCTCCATCTTTCATCCTCAGGTTATACAGCTTTTTCCGTAGGAACAGTTTATTCACCAGAGACTTGGATTGGTACAAAGTCCCTAACTTGTCCCACAAAGCCTTCACCGTAGCTTCCCCTGATACATTCAGCAATACTGAATCTGAGACACACAATCGTATTGTGGTCTTTGCCTTCTGATCCAACTTCTTCCATTCTTCATCGAACACTCCGTTGGTTTAGTATCCAGATCTACCACGATCCACTGGTCTTTATCCACTAACAGATCCTCCATCTTGAGTTTCCACAACTCAAAACTCTGACCATTAAATTTCTCGATCTCTATCTTTCCACTGCTCGCCATCTTCTTTCACCACCAGAATCGATCTCGTAGATCTCCCACTGAACAAGGTCTACCATAGGCCCGAGCAAAACCCCTCAGCAAAAAAGGCGTCCCCTTGAATCCAAAACAGCTATGATACCAAATGTAGGTTTTAACCCCGTACAGAAATTACCTACATACGAATTCTAAAACACAGGAAATAAACAATGTGAGATCATAACACATAAAACACATATACACAGAGATTTTCCCCTGGATTCCAAAATCGAGACTACCAGCTTGATTTTTCATTATGTTCCTTTCAATATTACAATACATATTTATACATGCCAAAGCATCCAATACGATGGACCGAAAACCATCACGTCCAAAAAACATGTGCGAAAATCATGCACAAAACCATAGGTGGGTCCGCCCAACCTAACATAGGGTCCAAAACCAAAAATTTCGGGGCACTACCCCAGACCCCATAAAGTGGCATTGCGGGTGCCCTTCAAACCCCCTGTTAACTATGTGGAAAGAATATAAAACAACCCAACACTTGATACATCAAGAGTTAAGATGGATCTTAGCTAGTGTAGTACACACATTAATAAAAAGCATATTAAAAAAAAAACAACAAAGCTTATTTTATCTTTGCTCTCTCTCGTCGATGAATTTCCTGGGATGATTGTTGGTCATGGAGCGATAATAAATGTAGGTTTCACATATCAAGGACCATCCAGTTGAGCCAGGGGCAAATTTCCTCCTGATTCTTCTCATTATTACTCCTTTTTTGGCCTTTCTGGACATTCCACCACCTATGAATAAGGTGGAGGAGTGCCACCACTGTGGTGAGCACCACCAATAGTAATGATATCAGTGGATATTAATTTTGGACTTGGAGAAGTTTTAGCCCTAGTGGGCTCTTTATGGTGCTCGATTAATTAATGAGATTGATGGCTAGATGAATATTTTAGCGGCTTGCTCTCAATGTTGTTATGGAAATCTTGTTGGATTCCATTTTTTTTTGTATTTTAGATAATTTATTTATTATTATTTACATAAATCCAAAAAAGATGAGTAGTTTTTTTAATACATAAATTAAATAAACTATTATAAATTATTTAAATATTTAGGTTAACTAATATCAACTTATGTTGAAGTATAGAAAAATATTTTAATGTTCACTATACCAAAATATTTCAATGCCCGAAAACAAGAAAGAATTAAACAAAAAAAAAATAAACATATTAAGAGCATGTGTTTCCTCCTTAGAGGTCATTGTATGTCTTCATAAACTTTATGATGTGAAGTCCATGTGAAGTAACATAGAAATTTACAAAGATAACTATATTATTATTTGGAGTGTGAGTAAGATGTATATTTCTTATACTTTTTAAAAATATTTTTAGTACTTGATTTAAAGAAACTATTATAAATTATTTGAATATCCATGTTAACTAATATATATATATATATATATATATATATAGGGCGCAAGCCCCTCAAAGAAACTCCATAGGGAAACTAGGATATAGCCCAAACAATGAGCAACCACACATGAATCTAGCAATTCCAAAATGTACCTAATTGGCAAGATAACACGCTGGGAGATTCTGGATCTCCTCCTTCTGAATCTCCTCCCTAAAATTGAATTTCTATCTCTCAAACCTCAACAAATTCACCGCTATTCAATGGAGCTTCCTTTGAAGATCGCCATGCACCGAGAGCAGCGTTTAGTGCCTTTGGGTAATGAACTTGAAAGAACCTCCCTTGGTTTTGTAGAACAAATTTGGTGAACTGGGGATCCATTAATACAACTGCTTGGCTTCCAAATAAATGGGATATGAAAATGTCTAAATCGTATATGTTATGTTAATATCCACATGAAATTCATATTAATGCATAGTCTTTTCTCATGGTTTTGATAATTATTAGGATTAATTTTGACTACGGAATGATAGCTAGTGGTTAGGGCACATAGTTTTGTGGTCCATGGTATAATACTAGTTGTATTTGGATGGAAAAAAGCTTATAAATAGGCTTATTAGTCTCCATTGTAAAGTGCCATGGGTTGAGCAAGTGTGGGCTCTCCAGCGATTGCAAGGGGCCAAGGGTTGTGGCTCCCCGGGTTGCCAATGCCAAGGGAGCCAAGGGTTGTGCAAGAGGGTTGTACACGCATGGAGTTCGTGACCTTGAGTTTTTGATCAAAGATTTAATTTAAGTCGGGGTTTTCCTAAGATAAATATACATTTGATTGTTTCTATTTTGTGTTCATGATTATAGCTATTTACCTTGTCTTTTATACATGAGAACCCAACTGATATGTTAAAAAAAATTTTCCAAGGGATAAGCAAGATAGTTTTAAAACCTTCCCTAACATGTTGCAAAGATGATAAAAAGAGACTTTGGAAAAGGATTAGTGACAAAGAGAGAGAAATTTGTATGTGGTCTCAAATGGGAAATTGTTGTGTGTGAAAGCAAATAAATAAATAAAATAAACTTATACGGTAATATTATAACTTGAAACTTCTCCAAAAATCTATAAACATAGTTTTGGGAATGTGGTTTTAAACCAATAATTTTCATAGCACATAATATATTGCATAATATTTTAATATTTTCATAGCACAATCTGCAATCGAATTAAGCTTAGGGGTCGTGGTCACTAATGATACTTGGTCTGCCATTGGCGCCTCCCTAGTCGTATCAGTGGGCGAGCGCTATTTCCACCTCTATAGCAATATAAATGCTACAGTGTCCTTACAGCCCCCCTTACGTCACGGCACGTTACATCAAGCGCCCGACCATGGATGCATGCATGTTACATGTTCCATGTCCAACCTCCGGTGATTACGGTTAACCAAGCTCCGGCGACTCTGCCGTCTGCTCTGTGTTCCTGCCCGTATTGCTGCCCGCCTCCACTTAGGTGCATTAATCACATTTACCAATTCAGCGTGGAGGCTCATAAACGCGTTACCAACCACCCTCGATACATTATCTACTCAAATCCAAAATCCCGGCAATTCAACCATTCAACAAATTCGCAAGGAGCTCCGGCGAACAGAGGTTGATCAACGAACAGAGGGTGATCCCCGCAGTGCATGCAGCGCTTTGAAACAAGTATTTCAAACGCTCTGAGCACTTCAAATTCATGTGCCTCAGAATTCTCATAGTTGTCAAGAACTGTGAAGTTCCATAGCTGCCTTCCTTAAACCCCCAACACGAAACCCCCTGCTAAAACCCAAAGAGGTTCTTTTCACTTCTGTCTTGCGCAACAAAATACAGTTTTTGAAGAATTTCTAACTCCAGGAATTGCATGTAAATATGGCAAACTTCTTATTCCACTGGCCATGTGGGTTCTGGCCATTTTATTGATTGAAGGTAGACAAGATGACCCTGCAGCACAAGCTCCTTCCATAATGCCGAAATTCAAAGGAAACAAAATAAAGTAAAGGCTCGAACAGATGTACGCAACAGACTAACTGCAATTCTGGCAATGACCCACAACAGCAAATTCCCTTATGGAAGTGCCGTGCAGCATGAAAGATAATCCTCTTAGCCAACTTTCAGTCAAGACTTGTCCTGGATCCTCTTCAGCTTGGCAATCAAATATCCACACTCTGCCCCTTCCTTTTCTATTTAGACAAACTGAAACTTACGCATATCACGCCCACCAGACTGAAAAGTATGAGGATTTAACTCTCCACTCATACCTGGAGACGATATAGCTGGCGCAGGCTGACTTCCAGGATGCCGTTTTGGGTTATCCTTCTTCCTCGCTCACTGTTGAGCCTCCATACTCCGAAATGGATATGGAAAACTCGTATTGATGTAAGGATAACTCCAAGGCCGAGGCTTGGACCGGGCCTGAGGCTTGTGGCATATTATAAGAAAGAATGGGCCGTAGGCTACGTACCCTTGAGGCATGCTTGCTTACTTTGCCTTAGCCCTCGAGGCAACAATGGACATCTTCACCATTCATTTTTAAAGAAATCGTATTACGTAAAGTTTCCAACTATAATTTTTCTTAGGTTAAACTCTCCTTTGCAAAGATTTTACTTTCCAGTACATTGTTAAAAGTCTTTTAACCCCGCCGAGATCATAATGATTACGAACCCATTACTCGAAATTGATCTCTTCCTTGAATGCAAATTTGTCTAATGACCAATTATATATTTTGTATTTATATCCATTCGTTATAAATCGATCACAGGACAGCTGTTACTAATCTTATATTTTCATTGCCGGCTTGCTTTTTGTTTCTTTGTCATCTCCATTTTGCTTTCCCCCAACTTTACTTAGGGAATATATGTACTTTAAGTAATACTAAAAAATTTCATTTATATGGAAGTGTTGTTCTATACCGATATTATCTGCATAAAGCTATTGTTTCCCTAGGTTTGTGTACTTGATTTTAACTGAGTCTCTGAGCTCCTTTAATGTCAGTATGCCTGCTTTTAAGAAATTTGTGAGGCTAATTACCGTTTTTCCAACAAGTTTGCAAGGTAGATTCAAGAATAAGTTAAATCAGAAGCGAGAGCCTTCAACTATTTGCTCACTTCAAAACTCCTTTACGTGTCAGTTTTTCTGTCATGCTGACAGCCCAGATATAATTGTTTATGCATATTCCTATATCGAGAGTTTCTAGTTCCTGTCCGTGTTTGATTTTCAAATATTTTCTTGAGGGAAAGAAATGCGTTATCAGCGGTCCGTAAACGTTTCTATATCTTTCCTTCATACCGAACAACTCCCCAAGGTTTGCCCATACAGTGCATGCATGGAATTTTCTCCTTTTGTGGAACTGTTTTGGTTGTATACTTAAAACTCAAAAGAGATCTGGTTCTAAGTTAATCTCAGCAAACTCAAAAACAGCTGCACCTGTATTTACATCATATTTAGCTCGAAAATATGTGCGGTTCATGCAAATAGTTTACAGATATTGAAACTTGCTATATAATGTATGTTCTTTATCTTTGAAGGGTCCTGTATTAGTGGTTAGGATGCATTTTATAGAATTTGAAACTTGTCATATATCTTTGAAGGGTCCTGTATTAGTGGTTAGGATGCATTTTATAGAATTTGAAACTTGTCATATAGTGTAATTTTTTTATATTTAAAATGCACCTGTATTTACTTCATATTTAGCTGGAAGATATGTGCGGTTCATGCAAATAGTTTACAGATATTGAAACTTGCTATATAATGTACGTTCTTTATCTTTGAAGGGTCCTGTATTAGTGGTTAGGATGCATTTTATAGAATTTGAAACTTGTCATATAGTGTAATTTTTTTATATTTAAAAAAGTTTATTGACGAGAGTTTTTTAGAACTAGCAAGTGTGGTTCATCATCAGGTTAAGATGAATAACCAGATCATGGCTACATCTTAAATAGGGAGAGTAGATCAAACAATAGCTAGAAGAAATAGTTACTATTGACCAAAGAATTGGTTACAATGGACTGGGCAACAGACTTGACCAAAAGATAAGGACAGGAAAATTAAATGGTTAATAAATTAAATAATAAATTAGTTAGTTGTTAGGTCTATTTATTTCTTTTAACCTAAACTAAAACTAAAAATTAATATACTCTAATATAAACTATAGGAATTATTATAAAAGAGTATTAATTATATAACTTAGTTAGTTAAATAGTGACTAATAAGTTTAATATTTAATTAAATATGGAGAATTTTCTTCCAACTAAAAGATAAATAAAAATAAATGAAATTATGTTAATTCTATTATATGTAGCTATTTATAATAATTAGATAATTAAATTATGAAATTTATTAGCTCTTCTTGCCTAATTTAGTTCCAGGAAAAGGCCATAAAATGAAAACATGCTTAGCCGACGGAACAAATGGATTTAAATATGCTAGTGGATCAAGCAATACAACCCAAAAAACACAAAATGGTATGAAGAACTCCACATTCAGATATGAAAATTGCAATGCAATAAATATTGCTTTTGTGGTCAAAGTGCAATCTGAATGTGAAGTCCATTTTCCATGTTTTTTATCCTTAAAGATTTAAGGATGGTTGTAATACTCTTTGCAGGGACGTGTAAATAACACCAGTGGGACTAAAAAAACCAGAAAATCTACCGACGATTGGCTGCCAATTACATCATCTCGTCATGCCAAGTGGTGGTACTCAATACTCCACAATATCACTGCCATGGTGGACGTTGGAGTCCTCAGCTTTCCCTCTACGATGGCAAGCTTAGGATGGTAAATTCATTAACTTTTACCATAGAATTTTCTGGAACTGTGCTGGCTCCTTCATTTCATATTGTCTCATATGCACGCAATCATGCTGCTTTCATATGCATGCAATCATGCTGCTTTCAAACTGCCTACTTGGCTTTTGCCTCTCTCTAAGACTAAACGATATAATTCCTCCACCATAACATAACCATGACAATTAACGTAGCATTCCCGTATTTTTAATCAGTCCAATTATTTGATGCCTAGTCATTACATTCGCTTTCCGGTTTGTTTAATCAACCCAATATTTCAAGCCTAATCATTTGATTCCCTTTCCAGAACATGAATCATGTCTCAGATCCCATACTCAAACATAAACATGAAGAACTGTTGAGTCTGATAAAACGTACAATCGATAAACATGTTTATAAATTGCGTGGAAATTCAATTTGTCCACGTTGGTAATGAGATAAGGTTGTCTCAAATTCCCAAGAAGAACTGTTGAGTTTGAAAAACACACAATCGATAAACATGTTTATAAACTGTGTGGAAATTCAATTTGTCCACCTTTGATAAAGAGATAAGGTTGTCTCAAATTCCCAAGAAAATGGCATTTCGTCTCTCCCATGATCATGATGATCGTGGCACATCGTATAGATTAAAAAAAAGATACAATAGCCATTGGAGCCTCTCTCTACCTTTCAACTTTATGGCAAGATCTTCCATTGGCTAAGCTATACAGAGTAAGCCGGATGAGATTCTTTCCATGGCAGGGTAACCCAATTAGGCAATTTTCATAACCAGGTTCGAAAAAGGCCGCAATCAACTCCTCTTTGCTTCAATTTACTCCAATCAATTTTCCAACTACTGAGCCTTTCATCTAGCAGATTGTGAACAGCGTAATTGAGGAAACACCAAATATCCATTAAATTGTTTGTACGAGTCGTTCTTATAACTTTTGCCACATACGGTACTTACAGGCGAAAATTAAAGTTTCTTCACTGAAACTTTTTGTCCCATACATGCTACAGGTCAAGGGGAGCAAAAATAAAAGTTTTATATTCTATTTCACCCAGATGTATTTATCTGTGCACCAACCACCGTATATTTACCTTATCACTTTGTTAACAGAAAAAATATGAAAAAATATATATTTATGTGTTGACATTATTTAATTCTTGTGCTATATATATATATATTTGGTTATATGTTTTTATATTTAAAATTGGATTCAGGTTCTCAAAAACTTTTTGAGCATTCCCAACGCTAGTATGAAGGCTTTGATGGTTAGTTACCGGACATAGTATGAAGGCCTTGATGGTTAGTTACCCTACGAACTCTGTTGTTTAAATCTGTTAGGATTAGGAAAGTATAAGCTATTTCTTGTAATCACTCAGGGCTTATATATAATATCTATTTCTTGTAATCACTCAGGGCTTATATATAATATCACTGCACCATACTACTAACACCGTGTATAGCAAGAGCAAGGAGCTCAGCTCGTGTAATAATACTCTCCAGAAAACTCTAGATATATTTTAGTGTTTATTCTATTATTATGTAGATATATTTTCTGTCCAGTAACATATTATATATAATTTTTTAAATTTATCAGGTTCTGATGATGTGAGAGAAAAAGGATTAGATGGGCACAACCATATATTAAATTTTGATGAAACTAATCAAGACAATGACAACATAGTTGAGTCTATTTTTTAGCATATATTAATTTTTTAGACATTTTAACATTAAATAATATTTATATTTATTATAATTGTATACTCATTTCTCATTGTTATTGATATGCATAGCCTAATCAACAAAATTCTCCAAATTCAAGCCACCAACTATTACGACGCTCGCCTAGATTTCAATGTTTTCAAGGGGTTATTGGGCAAGTAAGTTTTTAATCTGTATAACTTATTCCACAAAAAACATTAATATATAAATTGTTATGTTTTACCATAATGATGGGATGAGAAATGGATGCTCTGTATTCTATATAGTTATCCTTGATTTGTTTTGATTATATGTGTGTGTGTGTTATTTCTTATTTATGGTGCAGGTGTTCCCTTTGGAACCATCACAATCAATGAAAACCCCTTGTCGAAGCCTTAAGAAGAATGGAAATGAAATAGTTCAAATGCTACAACCATCTTCACATCCAATGTCACAATGCAAGGTAAGATTATATTTATTTATACTGTTATAATTTTATCATATTTTTACATTTAATTCTATTTGAGTCACATACTTATATCTATGTATAATCTAATATTCAGAGTAATGAATATACATCTCCTAAAACACATTTGCACATGTATGATGGTGGACATGATACTCAGAAAAAATCACATTCTCCTCAACCATTGCGACATTCACCTAGACTTCAAGATAAATTAAGAGAGGTAAGTTATATAGTACATATCTTAGCCCATAATAACATTGACATATTTTTTTATGACTAGTTAATGCATTTTCTTTTCATATTCGTTACATGTTCCCCATATTTTCATTATATCTATATAGATTTTGATATTTATTGATAGCTAGTCAATGCATTGTCTTTTCATATTCGTTACATGGTCCGCATATTTTCATTATATCTATTTGGATTTTGATATTTATTGATAATGTTTTAATTTCCACAGAAAACAAAAAAGATAAATGTTGATGCTATGGTTAAAAGGACCAAAATCACGCCAAAGGACTTGAAAGGACGTGGGTTCAAGTCACGCAAACAATACATAGATCATATATGCTCAACTAGCATTGTCTCACTAAACCCACTAGGTTTGCTACTTTGAAGGCTAAACATTGCAACAAGTTTAAATGACTTAGGCTACAATAATATAACTTTAGCCATTATTTTGTCTATAAAGGGGCTACAAGGACAGTTTCAATATATTAACTTTCTTTTATTAGATTGTTGATCACAGTTTTACTTCACAATAAGGTACAACAATACACAGAAAGCTTTTATCCGTTGTACATAAGTATTTTAAGATATTCTGATTTTGTCTAGTTGAAGGCATCTGTTATGTTGAGTCATACCACAATATCAAAACCCCCTTGGGTGATGAAAACATTGTTTGAATAGAAAATGTTGAAGGAGCCAGACAAGTAGAACACACTAGGCACAGAACAATGCTTCACAATATAAGTTATATCATCTTATGTATTCATAGGTGCCGATCTGTGGCATCAATTCCCTGTTTTTCTAATAAGAACTTTATCTTATTCTTTTGAATAAATGTTTAATAAAATAATAAAGAATTACTGGAATGAGGAATCCCTGCTTTACGGATCATTATGTTTGTGATTCTTTTTGTGTGCTGAAAAGCTGGATTTATGATTTTTAATGCGACATGAATTTTTATTAGTCATAATGTATTTACCGAAATGGCAATTTTGTTGAAAGTGCTTGGATGATTTTGGTAGTGAGGTTTTTCCTGTGATCTGTTTTGGTCTACCCTAGTGGCAACTTCCAAATGGATTTTTTTAATTTTTGATGTAAAATGCCCATAATTACTATTTATATAGATAGTCAAAGGAAGCATTCTATTGAAAAAAAAGAGAGGAATTAAAAGATATGTGGGAGTGACTCTTTCCTATCAGACTATTTTAGTTATCTGTATTATATGATATATGTAATTTTAAAAAATTGTAACTAGTCAGCATGAAGACGATGGCTTTGGGCCTGTACAGAACTCACATATCAATATTAGAATCACATACAACATAGCCTATCTTGTATCAAAGGTAAGTTAGGGAAAGGGAACTAAATGATAAATAAAGAAACACACGTGTGGTGTATTGAAAGTTCTGTTTTTTTTTCAAATGAATTATTCCATTTAAATTTATTTTCTTGCAGTATTGTTGTTACTGGGATTTTTAAATTTTTGATTTTTAAAGTGCCCAATCCCTATCCTCAAGAATGGGATACCAATATTATCTCTTAACCGATTTCTATTCCAACGAGTTGTGTTTTTCTTATGCAGATGAAGAGTAGTCCTCAAAGCAGCAGTATTTTCCTACCACAAATACAATCTTATAAATTGAGTTGGAATTCTTGTACCATCTTGTAGTGCCAATTGATTTGGTATGCCCATATGTTCAGGTCCTGGCACTCATTTTGAATGCCAAAATTGACGGGGATTCCAAGGCTCTCATTGTTTCAGGCCTATTTGCCTATCTATGGATTGCCCTTATATTTCTCGATCAAGTTGACAAACAGAGTGTTTTGAGTGATATATCCCAGGGCTTATTCATTTCGAACACCAAAATTGACGAGGGATTCCAAGGCTCTCATTATTTCGGGCCTATTTGCCTATCTATGGATTTTTCAATTTTCATTGAATTCTCTAAGTACCCATTATTTTCAAATCAATTGTCAAAAATCTGGTAATCAAAAATGCCAAAATTGACGAGGGATTCCAAGGCTCTCATTATTTCGGGCCTATTTGCCTATCTATGGATTTTTCAATTTTCATTGAATTCTCTAAGTACCCTATTTTCAAATCAATTGTCAAAAATCTGGTAATCAACTTCTCAAGTATTTGGCGTTATGATCCTATTGCTGAAGTAAAATAGTCTACGAAACCTTTCCAAGTCTTTTTATTAAAACCTAAATCAAATATCTTCCCGTTGATCGATAAAATCATTTTTTTTAATCGTTGTTGCCCTTTATTTATACGGAGATGGCTATAACCTCTTTGTGAGGAAAATGGAGCACGTCCTCACTATTCTTAACAAATGTGTAGACTGAACTATATTTGTCCTTCCAAGGTAGGTAGGTGCAACATCTTATTTTGGACTGACCACCTTTTAAGTTTATCTACCTCGTGTATCATTATTTGCACATTGTACACCTTCGTCAATTGCAGGTCTTTGAGATTCTGTGTCTCGCCATTTTCAGTTGTAGAACCATCATCAAGGATGACAAGTGAAAAGGGAACATTTAAACCAAGGGAAACTATCATTTTACATTTGAACCAGGCGAAACTATCATTTCGGATAACAAATGGAAAAGTGAGCACTTAATTTGGAGAACCATCATCAAGGATGACAAGTGGAAAGGGAACATTGGAACCAAGGGAAAACATCATTTAGGATAACAACCGGAAAGTGAGCACTTAAACAAGGAATTGAAGATTCTGCAAGATGGGTTATGTTTCCATTTTTGTTATGATCAAATATCTCGCTTGGGATCCTTTTTAAATTATAAGATCTATGTTATAGTCAAATTTTGTTCTAAAATCATTAGGATGAGGGGATTTGGCTGAGTCGGGTTTTGCCCTCTTTGGAACTTTCTTGTGATAAAAGCTTTGGTTAAAGCGCATATTGATATGGATCTTGACATCGAGTGGCAGGCTTCCTTTCCTTCGAATGCTTCGAGGCACAGTTCTATGATATATACAAATGAGATAATGTCATTCTCTCTCATCTTTCAGATGATTGATTATTCTCTAGTTTATGATATAGACTTTTATGTGTATGAATCCTTTTAAGGAGAGTATTGATCCCAAAGGTCAAACAACAATGATGGAATGAAAATTACAATGGGTTGACTACATGATGTGAAGAACCATAGTTTATTTAGGGGAAGAAGATCGTTGTGGCAAGGACTATACTCATATCTCTACGATTGTAGGGCATAGATAAGTAAGATGGTCTCCCATAGTTTGGTTATTTGCCCCCAATAACTTGCATGGTCTAGTGTTTTACTCCCTTGTCTTCTCTTCTTTTTCTTGGACTTTCTCTTCCTATTCCTATTAGACTTTAGGGGTACTTGTTAAGAGTAAGTGGAGCATTTCCATCGGAGGAGGTAAAGGATGAAGAATCGATTTAATTTACAAATAAATCAACAGGTTCAATTTGGTTCGATGCTTTAGACACAAGATGCTTATTTGCGCTCTATTAGGAGCATTCTAGACATCTGGAGTGGAAATCAAACAAAGTGGTAGTCAAACAGTGAATTTAGGGAGATCCAAAAGAGCCATAAGAAGGGCACCAAAATATTCAAACAAATGAAATGTACAAGGGTTCAATTGTAATCAACCATGCTGGTAAAAGACGTCAAAATTTAGGCAAGCAAACACTCTCTTCCAAAAGTCGGTCTAGGGTGGTCAAGTATAGACTCCAATTATTAAGTGTTGAAAAGGGTCTTTCATCGTCCATTTGGGATGATGAAGGACAAGAGACAATTATGATTACTCTTGTGCAACAATCACCAAAAGTGCAAGTACCCACATGAAGGTGAACACCCTCTAGGGAAGTTGAGACGAATGCTATCACCAAAAGTGCAAGTACCCAAAGTGCGTACCCACATGAAGGTGAACACCCTCTAGGGAAGTTGAGACGAATGCTATTGCTAGAATGTATCACCAAAAGTGCAAGTACCCAAAGTTCGTACCCACATGAAGGTGAACACCCTTTAGGGAAGTTGAGACGAATGCTATCACCAAAAGTGCAAGTATCCACATGAAGGCGAACACCCTCTAGGGAAGTGGAGACAAATGCTGTGTGTTTGTTATAGGGGTCACAAGTGCCTTTTACTTGTAGTCGTCGCAATCTATCAAAAACAATTAGTGTTACCACTCCATGGTTGGTGGTTGGGTGGAACAATCTTGAGTTAGGGGTAGGAAATACGGTTGGGGGGAACAATCTTGAGTTAGGGGTAGGAAATACATGACTGCATTTTATACTCTGCCAACTGAGGACCTTGCTAATTTTGCCAAAAGCTTTTGTTTTACGTAAGCTTAATTTCATGTTTAACACTTGCGTGAGGTATGCTTTTTTTTCTACCAATGGATTTTATGAAAAATCAATGATTGCATTGGGATGTGTTCTACAACCTAGCATGGTGGAGATGTAGTGGAGCATGAGATGAGATATTGCATTGAAGCAATTAAATTCAATTCGTCATATTGCAATTTTGTTTTTTATTATTATTAAAGTCTCAAATAATTTTCTACAATTTTTTTATAATATGCATATTACATTAAAATATATATATATATATATATATATATATATATATATATATATATATATATATATATATAATATGCATATTGCATTAAAATAAATTTAAATAATGATGATTCACTTGTTCAAATTTAATTAATAAACATATAATTAGAAATAAAAATATTTTTTATACATAAAAAAATATAAATACATAAAATATAAATAGTAACTATAAATCAATAACATTTTACCATATAAATTAAAATAATAATGATTCATATTCATAATGATCATATTTTGTAATTTTATATTTAAATTTAATTAATAAACATATAAAAATTTAATACTTAAAATAAACTTTTTTTGATAATGCCAAGTAAGAGCTTGATCAAAATTCTTTAACATTTTATTTTTATGTTAAAAAAGAAGTGAGCAATATTTCTAGATCATTGTAGTTCTATTGACTTAAACGATAAAGAAGGGTGGTAGAGAGAAATATTTTGAATATTAGATCGAATGTGAGTATAAAATGAGCAATCTAAAAGAAAATGCTTTTCATTTTTAATCTTATTTAAATTGCATAGGTATAAATTCTTTCATCCTATGGGGTTTTAGGACTTGACCAACACCCAGTTAACTATGAAGCTCATGAAAATTAATGTGATAAAAATACCAAGAAAAATAATTTAATTGAGATTAAATTTTTTCTTACTCTTTCACTTCCCATTGTGTAGGCGTTGTATAATTTACTCAGGTATTAATATGGAATTGATATGTAACATCAATAAATATTAATAAAAAAAAATTCAATGTGGTTTATAAATAAAATATTTCAATGTGTAAAATATTATTATGTTGCCCTAAAACTGCTTTTGCTTGGCTAATAGCTTGTTTTCCTCGGAGGTAAGGAAACAACTCAACAACCCAAAACCAAGAGGCATTTGGCAAGAGTGAAAATTTGGCCATTTACAGACCACCAAAGAGTAATTATAGGTGGTGTGGTTTTCTTTGAATAACAATGATGAGTCAATGTACATTTGTGGATAACAGGCAATGATGACTTTCCTCACTATTGGTTTGAAAATTGAGTTATGATAGGTTTTTCCATTCCTTAATGTATGTATATATATATATATATATATATATATATATATATATATATATATATATATATATATATAAGTGCTTTTTAATTGAAGGCATAAGGGAGATTTTTAATTATTTCAATGTTTATTATGGAGTCGACTTCTAACATTTTAACACATACACTCACGCACTGTCCCTACTATTGGTTTTAAAATTGAATTATGATAGGTTTTCCCACTGTTTAATATATCTATGTGCTTTTTAATTGAAGGCAAGAGGGAGATTTGTAATTATTTCAATGTTTAATATGGAGTCGACTTCTAACATTTTAACACATACACACACACGCATTGTGAGAGTGTATTTTTATCCCATGGTTCTCTATTTCTTAATATGAGGGGGACATGTATTTAAAAATATTTTAATAACAAAAATAACATTTTAATGTGGAGCATGTGGGTCAAATAAAATATTTCAATGGCTATCTCGAGTAAAAAATTTCAATGTCAATTATGTATATATTATATGAAACAAATCAAAATAAGAATTTCTTATAATTAAATCATTTTATTAGTGTGATACTCAAAATGAAAGAAATGTGTAACTTGTTCCATGCTCAGCGTGGAGTTGACACACATGCACACACACACACACACACATTAAACCAGCTTAGATCCATGCTGACCCCATATCTAGTAAGTGTCAAGAGAGATCAAATTTCTAGAGGCCCTAATCTTTCTTCAAACTTGCATCTCAATATGTTTGATCCCTCGGTGCTTGATAGATCCAAGGTTCACATGGATCTATGTTGAGAATAATCTAATTGTAAGGTAATGGTTAAGTTAGACACCAAATTGGTGTATAAGACCTCTTGTATGTGGGACAAGGAACCCACAAATATAGTATTTAATTGTCTTAGTTTAAGTATTTTTAACCTTGGAAATTGACTCTCCAAATACAACCAAAGCCTTAAAGTTTTAGATTATTGATGGTTTTCTATCAAAGAAAATGTCTACATTGATTTTAGATTGAAATTGTTTTTATTGACATTTTTATTGAGAGCAATGCATAAATGAGAAAAATATGATATTCTCAAATAAAAAGAATACAAAAAAAAGTAATTGTAAATGGTAACACCAATGGAGTTGCCCTTTTTGTTTTAAGGAAAAGTCCTAGTGACTAGAATTGAATCACTAACATAGTGAATTAAAGAACACTAACTACATTTTAAGATCAATGGTTCATTACAATATATACTACCTAAGATAAGATGACAAAAAACCACATGATCAAATGGCTAATCCATTTCTCATAGTTCTAACCTCAACCCATAAAACATAGAACATGCCTCCCTCGAATCCAATTAAGAATATAAACATGAATTATGATAAATATTTAATACAATAACATAATTTGATAATATGTTGATTCTAACTAACATTAGGGAGTTCATTGATCTTCAAATTATAAATCAAAAGTAAATAATCAAACATATTACAAAATGGTCCCTGAGGAGGGATATTAATTTAATGTGTACAACAAATAAAACTTTACACTTGATTTATGATGTTCGTGCCTTGCCCACTAACTCCGAGGCATGCCAACAAGCACATTTATTAAAATTGTCTCGGTGTTTTTCATTGAGAATACAGTCGAAACAAACATCATTTTTTGTAAGAAATGAGAAAAAGACTAGTCACCATATTTTAATTACGTAGTAGCTAAATGAAAAATAATTTAGATAACCAAATCACTCATGCCAATTTTTTCCCAAGTCATCACTATGAGTAGCAAAAACTAATGAAAGATATGGTGATCCAAAGTTATCAAATTTGTACAATGTGATAATATCAACAATTCTAGTTAGGACATGCTTAATATTTTTAAGTTCCTAATTACAACTTTGCGAGGTGATAATTCCATTGGTTTACCTTCATTTGAATGAGTGATTTGTTACACTAATAGACTGTTGCAAGAAATACTTGGAACACATAATACATCATTAATATAGCCATCATTTAGCAATTTTGTAGACTCTACAACACTAAGAGATATATCATCCCCAACAAACATTTTTTTAATGTTACATTTATTAAGGGTAGAAAATATGGGTTTATCCTTAACCATATGATAGGATGCTCTATAATCAATAAGAACCTCATTAAAAGAAGTAGATGTTGCATTGAAGAATAAATTAGAAGCAAAGAACATGGAAAAACTTAAGATTGATGTTGTGTCTTTGCATTGCTTCTTCTAAGACTTCCATATCTTTGAAACATTTAAGCTCCTAAAGACCATCTCACCCACCAAAAAAACTAAGAAACTTCTCATTCATGGTTTGCAAGATCATTTACTTGTTTATGTTCGTAATTTGAAGAGTTCTAAAGACATTTATGATAAGTTGGTCGGGATGCATGACAAGTCAAAAATTTGAATCATATCCTCTCCTTAATAATTAGCTCAAGGAATTTAATATGAATAAGGGGGAATATGTGCAATCCTATATCACCGAGGTATCTCAACTAAGGGATCAAATACAGATTGTTGGTGAGACTATATTTGATAGAGAGTTGGTAATGATCTCTCTTTAAGGTCTTCTTCTAATCTAGGAACCCTCCATTACTGCTATAAGCAATAACAATAGACTCCCAACATTTTATGAGCTCGTTGGACAATGAACTCAAGAAGAAACCAGGATCATTTCCCGAAGACAATTTCCATATATGCGTATATCTTCCATATATGCATACACAGAAGATATGCACATATAAGAAATTTACGCATATACGGAAGATATACGAATATACGGAAGATATACGAATATACGGAAGTTGCGCATATACGAAAGATATGCGCATATACAGAAATTGTGCATATACGGAAGATATCCACATATCTTCCGTATATGCAATTTCTGTATATGGAATTTGTACATATCTTCGTTCATGTATCTACATCGTATATGGGCAAATTCCATATACAGAAATTGCGCATATACGAAAATTGTGCATATACGAAAGATATGTGCATATACGGAAATTGCGCATATACGGAAGATATGCGCATATCTTTCGTATATCCCTAACTTTCCTATATGTGCATATCTTTTGTATATGCACGTCGTTTATGTATCTGCATCGTATATGCGCAAATTCCATATATAGAAATTGCGCATATACGGAAATTGTGCATATACGTAAGATTTGCGCATATCTTCCGTATATGCACAATTTCCGTATATGCGAAATTTCTGTATATGGAATTTGTACATACCTTCGTTCATATATCTACATCATATATGTGCAAATTCCATATACAAAAATTGTGCATATACGGAAATTGTCCATATACGGAAGATATGTGCATATACGAAAATTGCGCATATATGGAAGATATGCGCATATCTTCTGGATATCCTTGACTTTCCTGTATGTGCATATCTTCTGTATATGCACGTCGTTTATGTATCTGCATTCTGTATGCGTAAATTCCATATACAGAAATTGCGCATATACGGAAATTGTGCATATACGAAAGATATGTGCATATCTTCCGTATATGCACAATTTCCATATATGCGCAATTTCTGTATATGGAATTTGTACATATCTTCGTTCATGTATCTACATCGTATATGCGCAAATTCCATATACAGAAATTGCGCATATACGGAAGATATGCGCATATACGGAAATTGCGCATATACGGAAGATATGCGCATATCTTTCGGACATCCCTAAATTTCCTATATGTACATATCTTCCGTATATGCATGTCGTTTATGTATCTACATCGTATATGCACAAATTCCATATAAAAAAATTGCGCATATACGGAAATTGTGCATATACGGAAAATATGCGCATATATTCCGTATATGCACAATTTTTGTATATGGAATTTGTACATATCTTCGTTCATGTATCTACATCGTATATGCACAAATTCCATATACATAAATTGCGCATATACGGAAGATATGCGTATATACGGAAATTGCGCATATACGGAAGATATGCACATATCTTCCGGATATTCCTAACTTTCCTGTATATGCATATATTCTGTATATGCACGTCATTTATGTATCTGCATCGTATATGGACAAATTCCATATATAGGAATTGCGCATATACAGAAATTGTGCATATACAGAAGATATGTGAATATCTTCCGTATATGCACAAATCTTCCGTATATGCACAATTTCCATATATGCGCAATTTTTGTATACGGAATTTTCTCATATACGATGTAGATACATAAAAAACATGCATATACGGAAGATATGCACATATATATGGAAGATATGCACATACAGGAAAGTTAGGGATATCCGGAAGATATGCGCATATCTTCCATATATGCGTAATTTCCATATATGCGCATATCTTTTGTATATGCACAATTTCCGTATATGCGCAATTTATGTATATGGAATTCGTACATATCTTCATTCATGTATCTACATCGTATATGCACAAATTCCATATACAGAAATTGCGCATATACGAAAATTGTGCATATACGGAAGATATGCGCATATACGGAAATTGCGCATATATGGAAGATATGCGCATATCTTCCGTATATCCCTAACTTTCATGTATGTGCATATCTTCCGTATATGCACGTTGTTTATGTATCTGCATCATATATGCGCAAATTCCATATACAGGAATTGCGCATATACGGAAATTGTGCATATACGGAAAATATACGCATATCTTCTGTATATGCACAATTTCCATATATGTGCAATTCCTATATATTGAATTTGCATATATACGATGCAGATACATAAACGACGTGCATATTCGGAAGATATGCACATACAGGAAAGTTAAGGATATCCAGAAGATATGCGCGTATCTTCTGTATATGCGCAATTTCCATATATGCACATATCTTCTGTATATGCACAATTTCTGTATATGCGCAATCCCTGTATATGAAATTTACGCATATACGATGCAGATACATAAACGACGTGCATATACGGAAGATATGCACATACAGGAAAGTTAGGGATATCCGGAAGATATCCGCATATCTTCTGTATATGCGCAATTTCTCTATATGCGCATATCTTCTGTATACGCACAATTTCCGTATATGCGAAATTTTTGTATATGGAATTTACACATATCTTCGTTCATGTATCTACATCGTATATGCGCTGGAGAAGAATTCTTTTCTAGATTCTAGGAAGTTGGAGCTTTCTTTTCAATTGGAGCTGAAGATTAAAAAATTATTAGAAAATTGTTCGGTGGTTTTTGACCCGGAGGGTGTTTTCCACCTAAAAATTTTGTGCCTCCTGTGTTCTTTTATTCACTGTTGTTACTGCATAAACATTAATGATAATTGAAGATTATCTAATTCTTTGAAAATATTTAAAAGTGATAATTTCTAAGAAATACTGATTCACCCCCCCTCTCAGTATTTTCCAACAGAGTAAGCCATGCAAGACATCACTATGACTCGAACAACTGTGGGAAGACCAACTCTTTGACATCCTCGTTATGGTCGATGGTGGGAAACTAATGCCAAGATTGGTAGTCTGCGATGGTGTCCATGTACTATGTGGTGACATCCTTCTGGAAATGAACTCATGTCAATTACGGTTTGTCTTTGGATCTGATGTTGCACTCCTAATTCTCCTTGTCAACTGTGGACCATATGAACACCTATAACTGTACGTAAAAAAATTACTAGAAATTAGATATAATATTTATGCATATTGAAAAAATTATACGTATCTTGAAAAAGCATATAGAGACTCACACACTGTACTCCAGGTATGTTGAGTAATTGGTGTGTTTTATATCCTCTATTCCTCTACTTCGATGATTCTTAAGAAGAAATTGAGTGGGTGCACTTTCATTTGATTCCTCTCCACTTATGAAATCATCAAGTTGACAATATGGAATCACTGCAACTTGGTCCCCCTCAATCTCTGTCCATGTTAAGTCTTCTGCTGAAAATTGTATCATATCTTCCGGGTCTTCAACTTCCAACTCGTTAATCCTCTCCCACTTATTCATTCTTAAAATACCTGTACAAATTTCATTGAAAATAATTTAGTTTGAGTAAATATTATGGTCTTGATCAATGCGTAGCGTACTAAGCATGGAAGTCTCATTTTTAAGTAAATATTTTATACTTTTCACGTCAACCACTTTGGGATTAAGTAATATTCAGGGGATCTTAGATGACATTGTACGATAAGTAAGATCATAAGAAATTGGGTCATTAATAAGCTTAAATATCTCTGACAAGTTTAGACTAACCATGTATGACATATGAATTCTTTCTGGAGGTGGGGCCACCATGTTATTGTCAAGGGGCGACTTGTGATGAGTCGCTGAGCTGGAATGGGTCAAAGGGAACTGCTTAACACTGACACATAAGATGGTGCACTAATGGGTCCCTTCAAATAGGGATGAAAGGGAGAGACATAAAACCTCTCCCCAACAAACCCCCCAATATCAAGAGTAAAACCACTAAAAAATTTTGTGAATTAAGACAAGAGGAAATCCCCTCTATTAAATCTTCTTTGAGAAAAAAATACACGGTGGTGGTGACTTAGTAATGTTATAGAATAGGATAGGGACTCGACTAGGAAAGAATAGGATCAACTAGCTCAAAAAGATAAGACTCACCAAACCACACCTCATTTTGCAATCTAGTTCCTCTAGCTAAAAAGCCAAAGCCTAGAACCATCATCCTTGAAGAATAAAGGGTGGCATTGATTTGCATATATATTGATCAAAGAGTTTTTGAAGGAGGACCTTACTTCTATGCAGCAACTAGACTCTACATGCGGCCATGGATGATGAATTTTGTTCCAGAACGTGAAACTTTTACTTCAGTACCGGTCTGGGTAAGGCTCTATTCTCTACCTCTTGATTACTGGAAAAATGAATCATTAGCCATTATTGGCAATAAATTAGGTCGTTTTGTTAAAGCTTCTAAAGCCATAAGAAAAGAAAAATATACTTCCTTTGCCAGAATATGTGGGGAAATGGATTTATCAAGAGCTCTACTGGATGAGGTGATCTTGGAAGTTTTTGATGAAGAATGGGTGCAAACAGTAGATTATGAGCACATTCTGTTCAGATGTCACAGATGTCATGAACATGGACACCTTTTCAGAGATTGTCCGCTCAGTAAAGTAGTAAGCAAGAGCAAAAATAACACAATGAAGGAAACATACAGCTTTCAGAAAGTGGTGAATCTTGGAAAGGGTGGCAAAAGAGGACCAAAACAACATCAAGATGAAGGTCAAAAAATCAGTCAGAACAAATTCCAAGTGCTTGAGGAAGATGAAGAGATCTCAAAAGAAGATCAAGCAATGGAAGGAAGTCCTGCGGACAAGGAATCTGAAGAAAACCGGGAAAACACACAGGACATCGATTATCAGAAGGAAGCCATAATGAGTGATGCAGAACTGGAGATGGATCAGGAAATGACCCAAAATGAGATGGACCTGGAGGATCATGAACTACAAGAAGAACTCAATAAAATACAATAGTTGTTTCTATGGAAATCACAGGCTGGCCGCTAAAATACCTGAAGTTAGTGAGATGAACATCATTGTTCATTGGCATGAGCGCAGTGGATACCATAGTTCCTTAATTAATGGAGAGCCTCTCTTCTTTTCTGGGATCCAGGTTCAGGCAAGAAAGTTGAGCAGGCATGGAAGGAATCCTTGTTTTACCGGCAACCGAAATCTTTACATTTTTGGGCCTCATAGAGTAAAACCGCTTCCTTGGCGGTTTTTGGATGTTCGCACCGCTCTTAAGTGGGAAACGGTTTTAGCGATTTTGCAGCGATCCCATCCAACATCCTACACGTGGCAGAGAGAGGGTTTGGAAAACCACCCTCCATCGCACACTAACGTCTGGTCAGCTTGTTCGGTGCGATATTATGCTCTACCATTGGATCTCTCTGTGTGGATCAACGGTCAAGATTGTTCGTATGAAAGGGACTCTGCCGGGGACTGAATTGCGGGAGATCTCGCGGGCTACCAGGGACGGGTGGCAATTTTGGGTTATTTTGAATTCGGGTCCGGATTCACTGTTATCTTCCGTGCATGTTGAGCCTTGAGGTTGGAATTGGTGGATTTCGGGAGATTCACATGCACAAAGTTTATTCCACAATTCGGACTCGAAATCCGTTTAGTATGGTTTCTATTATTTCATCGGGTCCGTTTTTGGAATCTAAGAATATGCCTTTTTTGGCTCTGATTTGTGTCTCATCCGTCAGATCTTTGCAAACAGATTGGCCGGTTTAGGCTTTTGTTTGTATTTTGAAGGTCTCGCAGTTAAATTTGTGGGCCCATGGCCCAGATGTTAAGCTTTTGGCTTGGTACCCAAGCCCTGAGTGGATAGTTGACTCTATGTCCCTCAGGTCTCTTTGGGTAGTTGTATTATATGTAATTTGTTTCTTTTTTTCTAATGAATAGAAGGTACAAATCTTGCTTCAGCAAAGAAAAGGAATTTAAGTTAGTCGTCCCCATAATATCATTGCTCACCCTAGCTTACATACTTAATATTAAACAATGAACCAACTTAACATAAGCTGATGCACCCCGCATCTTTTCTTTATTAGAAGCATAAGTTAGAGGCTTATTTAGCCTAATAACACCCCTCTTTTTTAATTAAGTAGATTATGGAGAGTCCTTTACCAGATCTCAAGGTATGTGGTTAAAGATGATAATGAGTCATTGAGAAAGGTAACTTTTAAGTGTAAAAGCATAGGTTGAGGCTTCTCGAGTCTAATAATACCCCTCGTTTTTTAAGTCCTTCAGAGAAGTCCTTCAGGAGGGATTTAAATATGGAGGCTTCCTGGACAGAAGGGTACCCGAAAAGCATGTTGTCATCAACGAATTGTTGGTCAGTAGTGGCTGGAGAATTGTGAATGGAACTTCCTTTGAGATGTTGGGATAGCAGGGCTTGCTTGATATGATGACCCAACCCTTCCGCCATTAGCACGAAAAGGAACATTTTTTATCCTTCTGGCGCAGGGAAGTTGTTCCAATTGGATCTGATGAAGTCGTTAAAGGTGGGATGCGAGAGCCAAAAAGCTTCAAATCTGAATGGACGTCTGGTTGAGTCTCCTGGCCATTGCCATTGTAAAGAGATAGGCCAATGGTCGGATCCAGAGTATGGAAGTATGGATGCTGAGAGGTCGCCGCCTAGATGCACTGCATTGTCTGAGATGAGGAATCTATCAAGTTTTGAAGCAATTTGTTGCCGCCCCGCCCAGAGATTGCTCCATGTGTGCATTCCATTGGAGGTTTTCATATCTATTAGCATATTGTTGTGGATAAAATCTTTGAAGTGGTCATTTTCCTGTTCCATCCTGGCTCGACCTCCCTTCTTTTCCTCTAACTTGGTGATCATATTGAAGTCTCCTCCAGTGATCCATAGAGGATGATCTCTATTGAAGTTAAGTGCTTCTATGGTGTCTAGAAGAGTGATTTTGTTGGCTGCTTCCTGTGGAAAATAAACATTTGTGATATGACCATGAATGTTGGTGCCGATTATATGGAACGTTGCCTGTATAATGTGATGGGAGGCATGGAAGTTTGAAAGCGTTATTGCTTGCGTATTCCAGGCAATTGCCAAGCCTCCAGATGCACCTGACGCATCCACTACAACCGAGTGACAACCTGGCCAAGCTTTTGAAAGGATGTTTCCCAGAGTGTTGCTGTTGCATTTTGTTTCCTGCAGAAAGAATATCTGGGGCTATTCCTGCTTTATCATATTTTTAATCATTCTGAGTTTCCCGGGGCTATTGAGCCCTCTTATGTTCCATGAAGTGAGCTTCATGATTCACGATTAGTGGTGGGCTTGTAATACTTTGTCAATTTAGCGTATCTGCTTGAGTTAACCACGATTTTCCCTATGGCAATAGTTCGTTGGAGATTTGTCTTTCTTCCGCGTTTTTTGGAGTCTTTCGGAAGGAGACAACTATCTCATTGACTTCCCAGCTGTATTCCCAATTGTTGTCGTTGATAGGCTCTGGATATTATAACTTCCAGAGTAGTGAGCTGATGTGCCTGGATCTTATCATATTCCTTCTGTCTGCATACTTGTTCCAGCTCAAAAATGTCTAGACCACCCAAATCTATGCTTTCCAGTTCTTCATCCATGTGTTGCGCTTGACTGCTTTCCTCTGTGATGAGAGCTAAGTGCATGGTTTGGCTATGGGGACCGTCAACATCCATTTCATTGGACTTCCAATTAGGGTTTTTTGGAGAAACTTTGGGAGTCCCACTGAGGAATTTTGGAGACATGGGATTGGGAGAGGAGGCTGAAGGAGGGATCAGGGGGGATGGGATGATCGGCAGAGGGAATGGCGCAGAGTTCAAGGGTGGGTCTTCCGAAGTTTTTGCAAGGACCTCGAAGCTGTTGCTCGTGGAAGGGATGGAGGCAGCATCCTGCTGGGGTTTTTTCCCAGAGGAAGGTTTTTTGTGCGATCTTTTACGGCTTGCAACCTTAGTGAAGCCTTCATGGTCCGCCTTGCCTGAGGGATCAGAGTCTTGGGGTTTCGCATTGAGAGGGCAGTCCCTAAACAGATGCCCAAGGGCATGGCACTTGCGACAGCGAAAGGGAACATGTTCAAAATCTAAGGGTTGAATCCATTCATAGTCATCATGGAAGAGACTTACCGATTCCAGAAGGGCTTGGTCCAGGTGCATGAAGACACAGATGCGTGCGTAGGAGGTGTATCTACTCATCTTCGTTTCTTCAGCAATTTTGACGAACTCTCCTAGCCCCTTCCCTATGTCTCTGAGAGATTCTTCATCCCAGTATTCCGTTGGGAGTGAATACAGCCTGATCCATACTGGCCCCCAGCTGAGATCCTCCTTGTCGGGGTTGAATCTCTCTCTCCATGCTCTTAAATACAGACCAGCAGAGTTGAAGAAGTAGGGACCTTCGTCCATTACCCTATTTTGATCTTCGATGCAGATAAAAATCGCCGTGAAAAACCCTTTTGGGCCTAGCTGCAGGGTAACCTATCCTTTGGGTTTCCATTTGGCTGAGATCCATCCTTGCAAGGCTTTTTCCGTTGGCCAGAATCCAATGAATTTTCCAATGAGCGCATGGTCCTTCATGTATTGGATCCGACCATTGATTCTGTGGCTGGGAAGTTCTATTTTGGGTCTTTCAGCAGCTACGGGTCTACATGTCGATGAGGTAAACTTTGGCTTTTCCTGTTGCTTGGACTTTCCTTCTTGCTCTTCATTGTTTCTGTCAGGCTGCTCAGAGGAATCTTTTGTCGTTTCCTGCATCCGAGGGTCCCTGTTGTCCGTTTTATCCAGTTCAGGCCCCGGAGGCTCGTTCGTATTCATCTCTTGAGTATCGCTTTCAGAAAAGGGGGCAGGCATTGAAACCCCCCCGGGGAAAGCCATTGTGGTGCAGAGAATAGCAGCAGGCTGTTGTCACGGAGTGGTGTAAAGACGTTGAGAAGAGGCAGCGATAAGACCAGGTTGCGCCATTGCAGAGGCATTCCAGAACCCTAGTTGCAGAGCGCCGATTTTCGTCATCTATTAAGTTTAAGTTATTGTGAAACAATATATAAATTATTGTAGATATTCACCCGAAGTAATTTATTATAGCCTACATTGTCATTTTTGAATTTTTATTATTTAATTTATTTGTTGAATTTTAATTTTGTTTATTATTTTATTATTCAAATATTTGAAAATAATTAAAAAAAAAATAAGTAAATGGAAATATTAGTTATATGATTTAATAAAAGATGTAATTTAGAAAATATGATATCAGAGAAATCTAATTAAAAAGCAGGCTTATATTCTATTATCTTTTATTTAATTATGAAACTTTACATACAAAAAAAACGAGTATTTATTACAGAGTTTTTTTTGACATTGTATTCTAAATGGTTCTTATGTTATGCTCTTAAATCTAACTCTTAAATGCTCTACTCTACCACGAGACAATACAATGCTAAAAAGATGGAACCCCCTCTTTCTAGTGACCTGGTGTTTAACATAGCTTGATAATGATTTCAGATCAGGGTTTTCACATGTCTCAACACTTCGTTAGTGTTAAATACATATAAATATTGAAACCCATAAAAGAAAAAAAATGTAAATGAATATAAAAATCATATAATTTAATACAAGATATAACTCAGGGGATATCATATAAGAGAAAACCTAATTAGAAGGTGAGGCTTATACTCTACTCTTTTTTATTTAATTATGGAAATACAAATACAAAGAAAGGGGTATTGACTATCGAGTTGCCTATGACATTGTTGTCTATATGGTTGTTGCAAATTATCTTTCTCCTTTGTTTTGATCTCAAATCCCACTCCTAGATGTTGTGCTCAACTATGTTTTAATACAATCCTAAAAAGATGGAACCCCTTCTCTTCCTAGTGACGTAGTGTTTAACATAGCTTGGAAACTATTTAAGGTTTAGGGTTTTCACATTTTTCAAGCCACTATTAGTGTTAAGGTTTTGGACCTTTTAGGATCTTCTTGAATGTCCACACGTGACTAACTCCACATATCTAAGTAATGGCATTGATGCAGCATCCACTTGGTACCACCGTGTGAACAAGTTAGCTGAACTTGTGGGAGGCATAGCTTCTGCATATGAAATTTGATTAAGGTGATTTTCACATTGTTTGAAAGCTAGAATTGGTGTGTAAAATGACATCAAGAGGCAGAGAGCTATGCTCACAAAGTTTTCACTCATTTCATATCCCAAAATAACTTTAGAGGGCTTTAAATTCTAAATCTCAAAATTAAGACATATCATAAAATATGTCACAAAAGATAATTCCTCCAATTTTTCTACCCAAAAAATATCAAAATAAATAACAAATTATCCAATAATTCATTTTAAATCAGTTAAAAAAATGTTTCATTTCAATTTTTATTTGTAGAATTTATTTTAATGTATATTCAAGTGAAACAAGAATTGGAATGTTTTGTGTAGCATTGTCTTGTTATTCTTAATATGAAAAAGTAAAGTATTTATGTATTCTTAAAATGGAATGTGTGTCACTTTTGTGGTGAGGAGAGGAATGTGTATAAAAAGAAATTACATACATAAAGCAAAATGAAAAATAAAGTGTTACTTTCCCTTTAAGTTAAGCTATTTGATCAATGAAACAAGGAAAATATTTTAGTTTGTTTTGCATATGATAAAATGTCCTATGAAGACCTATTCGTGCTTTCCACTCTATAAGTAACTGGGCCTTGCGGAGATATCTTTTGTGACGGGTACTGGGGCTACGTCCCGAAAGAACTGGTGACGCTTCCAGCAGCCAAAAAATGATGGGTACTTGGGCTACGTCCCGAAAGAATTGGTGACGCTTCTAGCAGCCAAAAAATGATGAGTGCTGGGGCTACGTCCCGAAAGAATTGGTGACGCTTCTAGCAATGAAAAGAATCAACCAAGGTATTGAATGAGGCTTCAGTGCTTCCCACACCTCCACCTATAGGGAAAGATGCCCTAAAATTTGGCCAATAGGATACCTTCGTCTCACGGAGGCAATCGAGTCTTTAGCTTCTTGGTAATCGATTATCAGTACTGAGCATTATACAGGTTGGGTAGCCCCATATAGGACGCACGCACTGAGCCTAAGCCGAACCCCCTCTGAATCGGGTCTCTGTGCTGCTTGGGTTGTCTTTTCCGTGGACTGATTGAAGGATTTCAAGCACCCTAAAAGACAACTTCTATGTTTCAAAATGTAGCATGACCATGGTGGCTTATTAGATGCCTACCCCCAACAGTCCTAACCTAAACTATAAATTATTTTGTGGCCCATGTGGGGAAATTTAGTTTGTTCAAGTTATGATTGCTTTTACGTGTCTTCCTTCACTTATGGTGTGAAAAATTAAGCTTAAATAAACTAAGTACAAAAGGTTTTTACACTTGATTCCCTTTGTTCAAAGTTTAGAGTAGCTTAGTGTGTGCAGTGAAATGTGTGTGTAAGTGACAGAGTGAACATACAAAGTTTGTATTCATGTGGATATTCGATGATCCTTTTCAAACTTCGTCTACTTACACTAAATTATGTTTGTTCCTTACCTGCAAATAAAATAATGTGTGGTTAATGGGCCACTTACTTCCTTCCTATTACACTATGTGAGCCTAAAAAGGGAGATGAAAAACTGGGTGCTTTGAGAAAGATTTCAAATGCAAGCCCAGGATCATCTAAAAGACGCAAGGGAAGCATGGGCTACTCCCTTTCTTTAATAACACCAGTTCCTAGTCCCAATGCTAATGAAGTAAAAATGCTTTGGTTAGTAAAAAATATGAGTGAATTATGGGCCACTTACTCCTTTGCTAATTAAGCTATGTGACTTGGGTAAAATAGCAAAACAAATTGAAAAAATGTGTGGATTATGGCCACTTACTTTTCCCCTTAATTAAGCTATGTGTGAAATGTAAAAATTTTAAAGTAAAGGCTAAGTAATTGCCCTACTAATACTGATTATTAAAACAATCTGAACTATATGGAAAAAAATTGCAGAGGTGAAGGCAATTCACTAAAGGTTGCCAGTCACCCACGAAAGAAAAATTACAATGATTGTTTTTGTTCTCTGTAAACCGTGGGGTTAGGCTCTGCACAAGCGAGTGAACCGTGTGTCAATCTGCAAGAAAATGATAAGTGTTAAGCCAAATTATAGATATTAAGAGTGAGAATGATTATAAGCAATATGCATTATCAATGTTCTAAATTTAAACTTATATGATTAAATAACAACGTATTTTATAAATGATACTATACTATAAATAATTTGACTAAAATTTACAATCTCACTAAAACAAATTAGTATTGAAGAACTAAAGGAAAAATTTATACCTTTATCATAAATTCAGTTAAATTAAATGACATCCTAAGCAATAACACAAGGCCATGTGCAAGAAAATTAAAGTAGAGTATAAAGAAGTATGAGAGTACTTTGTCAAATAAATGTAGAGATAAAAAATTATACTAATTATATGTTATTAGTCAATCCAAAATGCATTATGTAATATTTTTTCTCAAAACTTTGGAAATGAGTGGATATTTATGGTAGGAATGTAGCTTGAATACAAAAGAGGAATAATCAAGAGACCAAGTCTACTAGAACCATTGTCCATACCAAGTGAGTGTTGGGAAGAGGCCATAATGGATTTTATTACAATTATACCAAAGTATGAAGGAACAAATTTCATTATGGTTTTGGTGTTTTGACTTACAAAGTATGTCCACTTTTATAGAAAAGAAGCATCAAAATGGTTTCTGAAGAACAATCTACAAAGGAAGAAAATCACTGTCAAAGTAGAAACCCACCATCAAAAGCGCTGCAGACATGATGAGCAAGAGACAACCTTTAGAATAGTCTCATTCACCCCTTACTGCTCACTCAAATTTATTATGACACAAACACGTAGCAGAGAAATGTCAAATGTAGGGAAAAAAGGAAAAAAACGTAACGGTATGATGTCAATATATCCAAAAAAATTGATATATACATTATATATATATATATATATATATATATATATATATATATATATATATATATAAGATAACTATCTTCGTCAATAAGAGAAAATTGGATAAAGCCACCATATAAGATGACTCATCAATAGTATAATGATATATCTTATATATCATTAAATCAATAAATCAGAACAAGATCCAATAAGACCCTTGGATAGTTGGTTCACTCATATTAATTTTGAAGCAGAAAATATTCAAATAAAAGAATTATATTTTTTGAGGCCTAGTTTAAAGAGATAATTATTTAGTATGACCCGTAATGAAATTGTAATGTTCCATCATTTAAATTATATATTTAAATATGATATAGATTTAATACATTAAATTTTTTATGATGTATTCCATTAAATAAATTCAATAATTTAAAATTATAATTATCTCAATTTCACATGCTGAATTAAAAAAATCTGATTAAATATACAAAAAAAAAAAAATTTAATGCATCAAAAAAATTATGATGCATTCCATTAAATAAACTTAACAACTTAAAATTATAATTATCTTAGTTTCACACACTGAATTAAAAAATCTTAAAAAAACAAAAAAAAAATAACAACATTAAACTACATTTCATGTTAAAATTTATAATGAATTATATAAATATCATTAAACTCATCATAGAATTTAGGTAAAGAATTAAAAAATAAAAAAAAAGAAACAACTCGTAAAATTTAATAATTTTGATAATTACCTTTTTAATTTTGGATAATCTTTTATAGTATTTATCGAAAGAGGAATTGCACACTATGAATCCTTAGTATCCTATCCATGTTGGAGAGGGAAAAAAAAAAAAATTGTTCAAATTTCTAGCACTGTTCTATTGATTGCTCCTACTGATGGGGATGAACAAAAATGAGTCTAATCCTATATCCAATATAATTCTATGTATAGTATTCAAAACTGTCAATGTAAGAAGTGTATGTATGAATTTGGGGTAATATTTTGAAAAACTGAAGGCACTGTTCTTTGTCTTGTAAACTTCACTTGATTTGTATGTATATCTTCCAGTGTACCATCCACCATAGTTGTAGACTTTTAGTGCCAATAGTAACCCAAAAATATCTTTGCACCATCCACACTAGGGAAATAAGTTGGTTCAAAATATATCTGACGCAGGGCATCACAAGCACCCAGATATGATGGACCCTTCATTTCAATGCTACCCATGGCTGTTACTACCAGCTGCTGATATGAGAAGAAAAACCTTTTCACCATGGCTTCTATTGCCTGGAAGGCCAACAGAACATGTATTGTTGCAACATGATAAGCACCTGAAGTGTTATGTGAACGAAGTCCATGTGAATGAAACAAATGCATAAGTGCCTCCTGGAGCCTTGGTCCACCCTTTGGATCAGCCTCAACACCCATGACTTTGGGCACCAGATGCCTTAGTTCCTTGCATGCATTTGTAAGGTCTCTAAGGGGGGCAGACCGAAGGCAATATGCGCCTGCAAGCGTACCAGTGTTAGTAATTTCCAACTGGTGTTTAAGGCAAAGGAAATCATCTGGTCCATCACTAGAAGAAAATTCACAATTTCTGTGAGCATGTTCCACATCCTTTCAACCATCCAATAGTCTGTGGATGCTCCTACGAAATCCACAGAGTCTATTCTTTGATATATTCTGTGCAACAATTCTTGGCCTACAAATACCCAGCCTCAAAGATCTGGAGGACATTGCAAAGTTTGGCATCTTCTGGATTATGGAATTGTTTATGTTGTTTTAAAGAGTGCAAATATCTTGGCTTGCAGATTCTATCATATTCAAGAATAGGCTTACCTGACATATTTGGTTCCCCAGACCTAAAGTGAAGGGAGTCCTCTGCATATGACCTTCAATGGCAAACTATATTCTAGAAACCATAGCTTCAGCTCTTTTCCATATACCCAAATGAGGAATTATGCTCTCTTCACTTGTTCTGCTAACCACAGGTAAAGCACCAGGTCTCTACCATACCTCATGGAGAACTTTCGTAGCAAGAACACCACTACTTATTGACAACTGAATAGTGGGAACCTGCTTGTCATTTTCACAAATCATTGAAATCAACTTAATTTGGGAACTACTTAAGGATTCAAGCCTTCTCTTCCATTCCTCTTTGTCAATGTAAGTCCTTGTGTCACAGAGGACAGACGAAACAAACCGAAAAGTAATCTCCAATGACTGTAAGGCAGCCTTTACCAACCCCTCCCTAGACCAACTAGGCCATTCCTTGAATTTTCACATGGCACTAAGCTCGGGGAGATTTACATACTGCTCGTAACCCGCACACTCCATGGGGGAGGGCTCTATGGACTCTTCAACAAAGGCAAAATAGGATGCCATTTATTTACATGACATATTTTTTCCCTGCAAACATAACCAGGAGAGTAAAGACACTAATGCTCTCCATATACCATAATCTAAAAAGGACAACATAATAATAGAATAAACACTAAAATCCATTTTAAACACTAAATTTTAAAAATTGGAATAGAATAAAATGTTCTTAAATCCCTAATATATTTAAAATGTTATATATAATATGTTAATGGACAGAAAACATATCTATTTTTTGCAACTCAACTTTTTCTGTAGATGATAAAAACTCAACACGGATCCAATATATTGAATAGGAAAAGACATAAATTTCATGCAACTCAAATCCACTGCATGCTGATTTTTATTTTTTATTTTTATTATAAAATAAGCTTGTATTTTTATTATAAAATAAGCTTGTATATGTAGATAATCTTTCGGATACATCGCATTAGGTTTCTTTTCTGATCAACGTTTTGAACCAACAACGGTGGTTCATCTTTAGGATGTGCCAAATAAGCTTGTATATTTCGTATATTATTAAGTATATAAAATAAGCTTCAGGATATGCCAAAATAAGCTTGTATATTTCGTATATTATTAAGTATATAAAATAAGCTTCTTATTATTTTTATTATTGATTTTTTTTGGTCACAAGCTTGTAAGGATGCAAGACGATGCTATGGCTAAGAATTGCTGGCAAAATGCTTGAGCAAATTTCTCCACGAGAAAAATAGGTGCAGCTGTTTTTGAGTTTGCTGAGATTAATTTTCTGCAATGTTTGTTTACACGAGCTGAGCTCCTTGCTCTTGCTCTACACAGTGTTAGTCATATGGTGCAGTCATATTATATATAAGCCCTGAGTGATTACAGGAAATAGCTTATACTTTCCTAATCCTAACAGACTTAAATAGCAGAGTTTGTCTGGTAACTAACCATCAAGGCGTTGGGAATGCATTAAATATAAAAACATATAACCAAATTAGCATTAATCCCTATAAAATAATTAATTGCCTGATTATTATACGTTAGCATTAATCCCTATTTATCGCATTATTAGATTAAAAAATATATAAATTTTATAATCGAATTATCTAATTATTATAAATAGCTACGTATAATAGAATTAACATAATTTCATTTATTTTTATTTATTTTTTAATTAGAAGAAAATTCTCCATATTTAATTAAATATTAAACTTATTAGTTACTATTTAACTAACTAAGTTATATAATTAATACTCTTTTATAATAATTCCTATAGTTTATATTAGAGTACATTAAGTTTTAGTTTAGGTTAAAAGAAATAAATAGACCTAACAACTAACTAGTTCATCTTGAGGATGTGCCAAAATAAGCTTGTATATTTCGTATATTATCAAGTATATAAAATAAGCTTTTTATTATTGATTTTTTTTGGTCACAAGCTTGTAAGGATGCATGACGATGCTATGGCTAAGAATTGCTGGCAAAATGCTTGAGCAAATTTCTCCACGAGAAAAACAGGTGCAGCTGTTTTTGAGTTTGCTAAGATTAATTTTCTGCAATGTTTGTTTACACGAGCTGAGCTCCTTGCTCTTGCTCTACACCGTGTCAGTCATATGGTGCAGTCATATTATATATAAGCCCTGAGTGATTACAGGAAATAGCTTATACTTTCCTAATCCTAACAGATTTAAATAGCTGCAATGTTTGTTTACACGAGCTGAGCTCCTTGCTCTTGCTCTACACCGTGTCAGTCATATGGTGCAGTCATATTATATATAAGCCCTGAGTGATTACAGGAAATAGCTTATACTTTCCTAATCCTAACAGATTTAAACAGCAGAGTTTGTCTGGTAACTAACCATCAAGGCGTTCATACTAGCGTTGGGAATGCTCAAAAAGCTTTTGAGAACCTGAATCCAATTTTAAATATAAAAACATATAACCAAATAAATATATAAAATAATTAATTGACTGATTACTATAAGTTAGCATTAATCCCTATTTATCGCATTATTAGATTAAAAAATATATAAATTTCATAATCGAATTATCTAATTATTATAAATAGCTACATATAATAGAATTAACATAATTTCATTTATTTTTATTTATCTTTTAGTTAGAAGAAAATTCTCCATATTTAGTTAAATATTAAACTTATTAGTCACTATTTAACTAAGTTATATAATTAATACTCTTTTATAATAATTCTTAGAGTACATTAATTTTTAGTTTTAGTTTAGGTTAAAAGAAATAAATAGACCTAACAACTAACTAATTTATTATTTAATTTATTAACCATTGAATTTTCCTGTCCTTATCTTTTGGTCAAGTCTGTTGCCCAGTCCATTGTAACCAATTCTTTGGTAAATAGTAACTATTTCTTCTAGCTATTATTTGATCTATTCTCCCTATTTAATATGTAGCCACGATTTGGTTATTCATCTTAATCTGATGATGAACCACACTTGCTGGTTCTAAAAAAACTCTTATCAATAAACTTTTTTAAATATAAAAAAATTACACTATATTACAAGTTTCAAATTCTATAAAATGCATCCTCACCACTAATATAGGACCCTTCAAAGATAAAGAAAGTACATTATATAGCAAGTTTCAATATCTGTAAACTATTTGCATGAACCGCATATATCTTCGAGCTAAATATGATGTAAATACAGGTGCAGCTGTTTTTGAGTTTGCTGAGATTAACTTAGAACCACATCTCTTTTGAGTTTCAACTGTACAACCAAAACAGTTCTACAAAAGGAGAAAATTCCATGCATGCACTGTATGGGCAAACCTTGAGGAGTTGTTTGGTATGAAGGAAAGATATAGAAACGTTTACGGACCGCTGATAACGCATTTCTTTCCCTCAAGAAAATATTTGAAAATCAAGCACGGACAGGAACTAGAAACTCTCGATATAGGAATATGCATAAACAATTATATCTGGGCTGTCAGCATGACAGAAAAACTGACACGTAAAGGAGTTTTGAAGTGAGCAAATAGTTGAAGGCTCTTGCTTCTGATTTAACTTATTCGTGAATCTACCTTGCAAACTTGTTGGAAAAACGGTAATTAGCCTCACAAATTTCTTAAAAGCAGGCATACTGACATTAAAGGAGCTCAGAGACTCAGTTAAAATCAAGTACACAAGCCTAGGGAAACAATAGCTTTATGCATATAATATCGGTACAGAAGAACAACACTTCCATATAAATGAAATTTTTTAGTATTACTTAAAGTACATATATTCCCTAAGTAAAGTTGGGGGAAAGCAAAATGGAGATGAAAAAGAAACAAAAAGCAAGCCGGCAATGAAAATATAAGATCAGTAACAGCTGTCGTGTGATCGATTTATAACGAATGGATAAAAATACAAAATATATATAACGAATGGATAAAAATACAAAATATATAATTGGTCATTAGACAAATTTGCATTCAAGAAAGAGATCAATTTCGAGTAATCAATTTCGAGTAATGGGTTCGTAATCATTATGATCTCGGCGGGGTTAAATGACTTTTAACAATGTACTGGAAAGTAAAATCTTTGCAAAGGAGAGTTTAACCTAAGAAAAATTATAGTTGGAAACTTTACGTAACACGATTTCTTTAAAAATGAGTGGTGAAGATGTCCATCGTTGCCTCGAGGGCTAAGGCAAAAAGCTGATAGAAGTAAGCATGCCTCAAGGGTACGTAGCCTACGGCCCATTCTTTCTTATAATATGCCACAAGCCTCAGGCCCGGTCCAAGCCTCGGCCTTGGAGTTATCCTTACATCAATACGAGTTTTCCATATCCATTTCGGAGTATGGAGGCTCAACAGTGAGCGAGGAAGAAGGATAACCCAAAACGGCATCCTGGAAGTTAGCCTGCGCCAGCTATATCGTCTCTAGGTATGAGTGGAGAGTTATTCAGTTTGGTGGGCGTGATATGCGTAAGTTTCAGTTTGTCTAAGTAGAAAAGGCAGGGGCAGAGTGTGGATATTTGATTGCCAAGCTGAAGAGGATCCAGGGCAAGTCTTGACTGAAAGTTGGCTAAGAGGATTACCTTTCATGCTGCAGGGCACTACCATAAGGGAATTTGCTGTTGTGGGTCATTGCCAGAATTGAAGTTAGTCTGTTGCGTACATCTGTTCGAGCCTTTACTTTATTTTGTTTCCTTTGAATTTCGGCATTATGGAAGGAGCTTGTGCTGGAGGGTTATTTTGTCTACCTTCAATCAATAAAATGGCCAGAACCCACATGGCCAGTGGAATAAGAAGTTTGTCATATTTACATGCAATTCCTAGAGTTAGAAATTCCTTAGAAACTGTATTTTGTTGCGCAAGACAGAAGTCGAAAGAACCTCTGTTGCGCCATCCCGCTGGTTTGGGTTTTAGCAGGGGGTTTAGTGTTGGGGTTTAAGGAAGGTAGCTATGGAAACTTCACAGTTCTTGACAACTATGAGAATTCTTAGGCAGAGGAATTTGAAGTGCTCAGAGCGTTTGAAATACCTGTTTCGAAATTCGAAGTAGACGGGGCGCTGCATGCACTGCGGGGATCACCTTCTGTAACCTCTGTTCGCCGGTGCTCCACAGTGAATTTATTCAATGGTTGAATTGCCTGGATTTTGAATTGCCGGGATTTTGGATTTGAGCAGATAATGAATCGAAGGTGGTTGGTAACGCGTTTATGAGCTTCCATGTTGAGTTGGTAAATGTGATTGATACACCTAAGTGGAGGCGGGCAGCTTGGCGTGCAGGAACACGGCAGAGTCGCCAAAGCTTGGTGACCCGTAATTGCCGGAGGTTGGAGATAGATGCATGTAACATGCATGCATCCATGGTCAAGCCGGAGATGTAACGGGTGATGACGTCAAGAGGGTTGTGACGCTGTAAAGACATAGCATTTATACGCTGTAAAGACATAGCATTTATATTGTTATAGAGATGGAAATAACACTCACCGTATCCGTGGGTATTGATTCTGATTGTGGAAAACTATTATCTGGAGTGGGCTCTTTATGCTGCTAAATTTAATTACTGATATTGATGGCTAGTTGTCGATATCAGCGGCTTGCTGATCAATCCAAAATTTGTCATATTCTACATAATTTATTTATTATTATTTACATAAATAAAAAAAGTCAACGTGAATTATATTGACGTAAACTTCTTTGTAATAAATCCAAGAAGTCAGTGTCAACTTCTTTCACAAAATTAACGTTGTGATATTGATGGCTAGTCATCGATATCAGCGGCTGGCTGGTCAATCCAAAATTTATGCTGCTCAATTAATCACTGAGATTGATGGCTAGTTGTAATAAATCCAAAAGGTCAGTTTCAACTTCTTTATAATAAACCAGTCGCACCTTCTTTAACAAAATGGCAACTTCTTTCTGTTATATATATATAGGTCGGGCGAGTTTATGTTTTTAAAATAGTTTTAATAAATTATTATAATTTTTTAAATATTTAAGTTTTTTTTTTCTGCGTAAATACTAATTCTATTAAAAAGAGAAAATTATGTACATAGAGGTCGAGACCTCAGAGGGGGCAGATGCCAGCCCTCAGCCAGAGATTCAGAGACATACATTTCATGCTTTCTGCCGTTTTCAGATTACAGACTTCAAAAGATTTTGTGTTAGACCATGACCCACTGAAATATTTCTGTTCTGATTCTAACATGACATAGCTAACACCTTCAGAGGTTTTACTAAGACGCATGCTATCATGCCCGCCATGAACAAAAATGACAAAATAGTACCCATCAAACCCATAGTTGTAACTGCAAACAGAGAGCAGGTTGGCTAGCGCCACGAGCTTAAACAAGAACTTAAACCAGACACAGGACCAGAGACCTAGAAACGAAGACACATAGCAAAAAATACACAGAGCGAAGGCAAGAGTGCCACCCGTCGGTGATGAACCAGCCTTAGTCTGCATGCTGCGGAGAGTCGGGCATGTCCTTATCCACCTGGCTAGACGAAGCGACCCAGGTGACGAAACCATTGTCATCAATTCCTTCAATGCCGCCTTCAGGAGTAGTTACCAGGTTGAGAATGCTACCTGCACGATGAGTCGGTCCACAGGCAAGAATCTCGTTCTGTGTTGAGTCGGCCGGATGCAGAGGCGCTTCAGAAACAGGGGTGTCATCCTGCATGTTGTCAGCGTTAGACACCACCCCAGCCATTTCCCCCTGAAGGACACTATCTTCCTGAGATTGAGAGGAGGTAGTGTGGGCCGAGCTGGTAGGATTACTCTCTTCCTCAGCAAGAATGACTGTGATGCTGGCAGACAACACAGGCCTGTTGAGCCTGCTGTGGAAGGTGAACCTGGTAGTCTGAAAGGAATTGTGCGGAAGAGGCCCAGCTTGACCCGAGGGCGGTGAGGATGGGGAGGCCGACGCAATGGGTATGACATTCTGCGGAGCAGGCCGAGAGGTTCTTCCTCTGTTCCCAGTGTTACCTCCTCGGCGCGGGACTCCTCGACGACGAGGCATTCTCAGAATGACAGACCAACTGAGAAAGGGAAGATGGCGGAGCTGACGGGAGAGAATCTGAGCGCAGAGGAGCCCAACAACACCAGTTAACCAGGCGAGCTTCCAAACAAGTTGAGCCAGGCAGGGGTGCGGGAAGAACCCCGAGCGGAGGTAAAACGAACCAGTGACAATGGCGTGAATCAGATATGGATCCATACATAAAACCTGAAGCAAGAGCTCTTGAACCAGGCGCTCATAAATGCCGATTTGTGCGACCAACATTCCGTTCTGCAGGTGATTAAATGTGCATGCCATTAAAATTGTCCGCCAGCCAGATGCGCATGCCATGGAGGTCGTCCGCCAGCCAGGTGCAGGGCCAGCTGCCTGCTTTGTGCGGCCCCTCATAAATATCATTTATTAACACCCGCATCCGGGTGTGTATCATCCTCCTGAAGCTTATCCTTCATCACAATATTCTGGAACTCAGAGAGTTGATCCTCGAAGGCTATGCTGGAGATTGTGCCTACAAAGAAGTCTGCCTCAATTTCCACTCCGAGATTAGCAAGAAAATCAGCGAGCTTGTTTCCTTCCCGCCTAGTGTGTCTGAAGGAAATTGCTTGATGCTGAGAAAGCCATCTGTCTATTAGCTCGAGCCTTTGAGCCATCCTCCAACTGTTGCTAACCTTATGTATGGGGGATCCTTGCATTAGTTTTGTGACCATTCTTATAATGATTTGTGAGTCCCCTTCTATGATAAGCGGAAAAAAACTTCTGTCTTGAGCCAGGGTGAGACCTCTCCACAATCCTTCCAATTCTGCTGAGTTGTTGGTGTCCCAACCTTTTGAGCCCAGAAAGATGAGTTGAGGAGTGCCATAGTGATCCCTGAAGACCCCCCCATACCCTGCTTTTCCCGGATTACCCTTTGAGGCTCCATCGAAGTTGAGCTGGAACATGTTGCTGGGCGGCGGAGTCCATTTTGCTGATTCTTTTCTCTTCGTAGTAGGATTATTTTTAAGGATCAGCTGTTGATTTACCTGCATCTTCCAATTGTCCCACACTGTTTTTTCCTGCGGCAATGAAGGAAAATCTTCTGGGTACCAGTCTTTAATTGATAGAGACTCCTTGATGTTCTGATGTATTTTGGTCCATATCTGCTCTATGGACATAGATTGATCCTTAAAAACTCTTCTGTTCCGCTCTTTCCAGATATTCCACATCAGTAGACCAGGGATAAGCTGCCATAGTGTGTTGAGGAGTTTGCTTTGATATGGCTCTTGACTCCAATTGCGAATAGTAGCTCTGATATCCCCTTGCACTTTGCCGTCTTTTTGGCATCGGAAGGCCACCTTTTCCCACAGCTTTCGTCCTATTTGACAGGTTTGCATTAGATGTATAGCTGATTCCTCTTCTTGCTTACAGTTGAGACATATAGATGGGCCCGAGAAGCTTCTTTTTCTAAGATTATCCCATGTTAGAATTTTATTATGACATAGGAGCCATAAAAAAGTAGACACCTTCGGCCAGTTGGAGGAATGCCAGATTTTATCCCATAAAGTGTCTTTGATTATCTGTTCTTGAACTATTATCTTATACGCTTCCTTTGTGGTGAAAGTCCCTCTCTCTTCATATCCCCATCTTAGTATGTCCGATTCTTCTGAGATAGGGATTTGCCGCTTTTGTAATTCTATGGAAAGATATCGTTGAACTTGCTCAGAACCGTGCATTATGATTTGATTTGCATCCATCCATTGTCTATATCCCTGTGTGGAAGAGGGGTTCCAGAACTGACTAACCTTGGCTAACTGATTGATATCCTACTCTGGTAATGGAAGGTTAGAGAGTGTGTCCTTTATCTTTGGGAGCTGCTGCCAGGAGTCTTCCCAAAATCTTGCTGTGCTACCGCTCTTGACTTCCCAGAAGCTATGCTTTTGTATTAGATCTCTGTGTTGAATGGTCGAGTTCCATATTACAGATCCCGTGCTTACTTCTGTCATCCGAATTCTTTCTTCAATAGGGCAATTGCTCGCATACTTTGCTGTCCAGAGGGAGGCCCAGGGGGTGTTAGGATTTGCCAGCCACCTCCACCATATTCTAGCTCCCATAGTCTTATTACTGTGCCCTGGATCTCTTAGCCCAATGCCCCCAGCTTTCTTCGGAAGACATACATTGTCCCATTTAACCAGAGCCCACTTTCGATTGTGGCCTGAGCTACCCCATAAGAAGTTGCGCTGGAGATTCTTTATTTCCTTGAGAACCCATTTAGGAGCTGCAAGAATAGAGAAGAGATACAAGGGCATGGAATGGAGAACTGCCTTGATGAGAACAAGTCTACTGGCCATATTAAGAGCTCTATGAGTCCAGAGGGAGAGCCGAGCCTCTAGCTTTTCTAACAAGTTTTTCCAAGAGGAGTGCTTGAGGGCCGAGGCGATTAAGGGAGCTCCAAGGTATTTGGAGGGAAGGGAAGCGATGGTGAAACCAAGGATACGGGCAATGGCTTTTTGGGTGGGAGCAGGGGTGTTAAAGAAAAAGATTTGAGATTTGACACGATTAATAAGGGCTCCAGAGGCTTCAGAGAAGTTTGATAGGAGGGATTTGAGGAGGCGAGCTTCTTGAACCGAGGGATGACCAAAAAGCATGTTGTCGTCCACGAATTGCTGGTGGGAGTAAGTTGGAGAATTGTTGAAGGATAGGCCTTTAAGACGCTGAGAGAGCCGGGCAGAAGTTAGACTTCTACCTAGTCCTTCAGCCATAATAACAAAAAGAAAAGGTGAAAGGGGATCTCCCTACCTGATACCTCTGGAAGGACGAAACGTAGCCGAAGGGATACCATTGATAAGAACAGAAAAAAATGCTGAAGACAAAAGATTAATAATCCATCTGACCCATGATGGGGCAAAGCCAAAGGCAGTAAGAATTTTTTGAATGTAAATCCAACTGATACTATCAAAAGCTTTTGATAAATCGATCTTAAGCAGCATACCTGGTTTTTTGGTCTGCTTCAAAGAGTGGATTATTTCATGAGTTAAAATAATCCCGTCCATTATCTGCCGGCCTTCTACATAACCAGATTGCTCGGGCGAGATTATGAGAGGGAGCAACGGTTTTAGTCTGGTAGCTATAACTTTTGAGACGATTTTATAGATAATGTTGCATAGAGCAATCAGTCTGTACTTGTCTGGGGTGTTGGATTCTTCCACCTTCGGAATTAAAGCAATGAATGTGGCATTCAGTCCTGGGTACATCCAACGTAAGGTGCGGGACTCCTCCACAACTTGCCATACCTCCATTTTAATAAGATCCCAAAATTTATGAAAAAAGTTTGATGTGAATCCATCCGGGCCCGGCGCTTTCCCTGCCTTCAATTGATGAACAACATCTTCAACTTCCTGCAAGTTGGTGGGCTTGAGGAGGAGACTATTATGCTCCTCTGTAATTAATTTTGGAATGTTCCTTAGGATCTTGTTTATAGCAGGCATTCTGTCCATACTGGGTTCTTGGTGAGCTTTCTTAAAGTATCTGAGAAACTCCTCTTCAATGCCTTCATGAGTCTCAATTCTATTCCCCTGCTCATTTTTGATATGGGTGATGTAATTGTTCATTCTGCGCTGCACTGTAGTTTTGTGAAAAAATTTTGTGTTCTTTTCCCCGTCCTTGAGCCATCTGATCCTCGATTTCTGCCTCCAAAGGGTTTCCTCCTGTTGAGCTCTATCTAATATTTGGGATTCGATATCTTGTTCCTTCTTGGTAAGTTCCTCGGAGCGTCCTTCAGTGATGATCCTTTGCTGGACCATCTTCATTTCTTGATTGAGAGTAGCCTGTGCTTTAAAAATATTGCCAAAAGTGGTGTTATTCCAGTGTTTAATTTCGCCTTTGAGGTGCTTTAGTTTCTGCTGGAACATGGACATCTTTGTACCACTGATAGGATTGAATTTGAGCCAAGTTGATCTAACCAATTCATCGAAATCCGGATGAGTTAACCAGAATTCTTCAAACCGGAATGGACGCCTGATACTGTTACCTGGCCTGTTCCATTGGAGTTCGATAGGCCAGTGGTCTGAGCCTGAAACAGGAAGGATGGAAGCGATGAATTCCCCTCCCAGGTGAGTTGCATTGTCTGATATAAGGAATCTATCAAGACGCGAAGCTATCTGTTGCGATCCCTCTCTTTTATTGTTCCAAGTGAACATGCCGTTGTTTGAAGGAACATCTACCAGCCAGTTGGTTTGAATAAAGTCTTTCAGTAGGTTCCCGTCTCTGTTTGTTCTGCTTCTGCCTCCCTGCTTTTCCTCCATTCTTGCTATCATGTTAAAATCTCCTCCAGATATCCAAAGCGGGTATAGCCTATTTGAGTTGAGCTCCGACAGTGTATCCAAAGTTTCAGCTTTGTGTATAGTTTCCTGAGGGAAATATACATTAGTTATATGACCATGGGTGTTGGTACCGATTAAATGAAATGTTGCCTGAATGAAGTTCTTGTTAGCATGTATGTTGTTGAGTTGAATGACTCGTGCATCCCAGAGAATTGCCAGTCCTCCCGACGCCCCTTGAGCATCAACAGCTGTTACTAGCCCTCCTGGCCAGGCTTTCGCTGCTATTTTTTCCAAAACTGTCGAATTGCATTTAGTCTCCTGCAAAAAAAGTATACTTGGTTTTTCCTGCATAAGCATATTTTTTAATAGTCTGCCTTTCCTTGGGCTGTTGAGCCCCCTTATATTCCATGATATCAGCTTCATTGAGAAGGATTGGGGTTGGTGTTGAAGTACTTGGTCAGCTTGGCATACCTCCCTGACTCAACTAACACCTCGCCTATCTTGATGGTTCTTTCGAGGGTTGTTTTTCTTCCTCTCTTCTTGCTATCCTTGGTGATAAACTTGCCATCCCATGGACTTCCTATCTGGACCCCTAGAGAGTATTTCTTTTGTGCACGGTTAAGGACCTCTACCAGGTTATCCACTTGCCGGTCTGGTATTTTGTCAAAATTCCCTGTTTTGCATGCTTGCTCCAGCCCTAGGATATCCAGTTCACCAATGTCAATATTCTCAGGGTCTTCTTCCATGATCTGGGGTTCTTGAGAGGGTTCCTCTCTTTCCTTCGGTGTCTTGGAGCTTGGTTCAGGATTATCAACTTCCATTCCTTGAGAATGCCAGGATTGAGTTTTGGTTTGGGATTGAAGGATTGATTTCTTGAATGGGACATCCTCTGTTTGCTGTGAAGTTTCCTCCGGCTGCTCTTTGTTAGATTCTTTGTCATTCTGAGGTTCATTATCAGGATCTTGCATATCATTCTTGGCCAGGGCTTCAAAGCTGTTACTCGTTGAGGGTTTTGACATGTCGACTGGATTTGTCTTGGGATTGGCTGTCGATTTTTTGTTCCCTCTTCTTCGGTTTGTTACCTTGGTAAAACCGTCAGACGTTTGGTTATCTGAACTCAATTGAGAAGGGGGTTTCCTGTTCAGAGGACAGTCTCTGTAGAGATGTCCTATATCATGGCATTTCCTGCATCTAAACGGTACGTGCTCATAGTCTATTAATTGAATCCATTCAACATCTTCATGAAAGAGACTTACCGTGTCTGGCAGGGCTTGCTTTAGATCCATATAAACGCAGATCCGGGCATAAGACGTGTATCTGCATAGTTTTGTTTCCTCGGCAACCTTGACAAACTCGCCCAGCGTATTCCCAATCTCCTGAAGAGATTTTTCTTCCCAATATTCCCAAGGAAGCGAGTACAACCTTATCCAAACGGGGGCATAGCTAAGGTCTTCCTTGTCTGGATTGAATCGTTCGACCCACCCTTTGAGATATAGTCCTGCAGAATTGAAAAAATAAGGACCCCCATCCAGAATCCTATTGCGATCTTCCAGGCAGTTGAAGACTACAGTGAAAAACCCCTTTGGCCCTAGATGCAGAGTGATGTGTCCTTTTGGGTTCCATTTGGTGCTTATCCAGCTCCTCAGTGCTCTCTCAGTTGGCCATATTCCAATGAACTTGCCGATCAGCGCGTGATCTCTCATAAATTGTATTCTGGCATTGATTCAGTGACTGGGAAATTCCACTCTTGGCCTGTGAGTTGCCACTGGTCTGCATGTGGAGGAACTTGCCTTGTTTTTGTCTTTCTGACCTGGCTCCTTGTCCTGTTGCTTGCTGCTTCCCGTATTGCCTTCATTCTGTCTGTTTTCGTTGTCCCATTCTTCCGTCTGCTGCGTTTGACTATCTTTTTTGGGGGGAGGTGCATCGCCCTCCCCCTGAGGGGGCTGCATTCTTCTACTTGCTTATGGCCGGCTCACGTGAACCACCAATCCACCCTGATGCCTTCAGTACTGCGCTTTGCCTGTCAAGCCTGCTGTAGCAGGGGCTGCAGAAACCCTAGGATGGGTTACAAAAACCCTAAGTCGCCTCCGCTCCCGAACTCACAGTTTTAAATATTTAAGTTAACTGATCTTTTTCAATATCAATTTCTTGTATATATAAATATAAATTATTTGAATATCTATATTAACTAATCTATTTCAATATCAACTTTATAAAATATATTTTAATGATCATTATATCACAATATTTTAATGTAAAATGTAAAAAATAATTAAAATAATAAAAAAATTGATTATTTTTGAAAAAGATATAATTTAAAAATATATCAATAACATTTTAATGTGGACAATATGATTCATAAATAAAATAGTTCAATATTAATTTAAAGTAAAATATTTCAATGTCACTTATGTATATATTATATATAATTAGAAAAAAAACCATGCTTATATTATATCAGGTAAATCTATCTTAATCCTCGATCTATCAAGGATAGAGGAGAATCAAATCTCTCAATATGCAAACTTATTTTTGAATGCAAAATTTGAGAAAAAGTTTGCACTTGAGAAATTTGATCCCTCTAGCTGTTGATATATGAGTAGTTATACACACACACACACACACTTACTTTTTCACATCTTTAAATTGGCTATATTACATACCATGGGTTGTCAAAAACTCAACACAAAAACTACTAGGTAATTTTTTACATAACATAGCAGGATGAGACAAGACATTGCAACATCTCTTCCATACTGGATTAGAGAGCACCTCTATACTTAATAAATCAATTGAAAACAATAAATTCTTTCTATTAAAATATTTCAAGTAGCCTTGTTGTTTTTTAAAATTCATTTTTAGGTCAATTTTATGAATTTCAGCAAATATTTGTTGGAATTGCAAGTTTACCCATATTCAACACAAGTGTCCCATATATATATATCTATATATATATATATATATATATATATATATATATATATATATATATATAACGTGCACACACACAGGCACATATATAACTTATAGATCTTTCTTGACCATGGATCTATCAAAGGTTAAAATGATCAAATCTCTCTAGGTGCAAACCGTTTTTGAAGTTTTTACATTTTAAACGAAGTTTTTTCTTCAAGAAATTTGATCACTCTCTCATTTATTGATATTACATCCCAATATGAAAAAGATGTGGTAAAAGTATTTGACTCTCACTCTAAGACATGAATAAAATATTTAGATATGTACGTCAAAAAAATTTATAAAGAGATAAAGTAATTAAAAATATATATCTGTGTGTTTATATTTCTTATATATTTTTATTTTTATTTTCCAACACTTTTTTTAATATTTTTTCAATATCAACTTCATCTATTTATGTGGAGAGAAAGAGTATACAAAATATTTTAATCTTCATTGTAATAAATTATTTCAATGCGAGAGAGAATAAAGAAGTAAAAGTAAAAAAAAGATGATTTGGAGTAATTCATACAATTCTTAATATAAAAATAGTATGCACTATTTAAAAAATATTAATAACAAAAAAGTCTTGGGGCAAAGGGCAAAAAATGTGAAATCAAAAACAATGGGGTCTTATACACCAAATTGGTGTGATTTTAAAATTAAAATTGGATAATAATATTATTATTATTATTATAAAAATTATTGAATTTAAGTTTCTGTGATCTATATCAAAATTTTGAGATATATGTTAGACGATAATCACATCAAAATTCATTTATCTACACAATTGTCCACAAATGATTTTTACCCAGGTTCAAATCCCGCCTATTGTGACCTGGGCTACTGGGAGGAGAAGGATAATCACATCAAAATTCATTTATCTACACAATTGTCCACAAATGATTTTTACCCAAGTTCAAATCCCACTTGTTGTGACCTAGGCTACAGGGAGGAGAAGGATATATGTGTGTGTGATGTGACTCATACATAAAGTATTTCAATATACAAGTTAAGTAACATTAACATGTGTTTAAAAATATATTAATAATATGAAAAACTATTTAAATATGGAAAAATGTCAATGTTTTGTCTATAGTTTTCAAGTTTTTTTATGTGGTTTATGGCTCCAATACACTTTTTTGTTGCGCCACTCCGATTAAAGTATGCATACAACATCAATTCCTCATTTTTGGCTCACTTAGTCGTTACATGCAACCATAATTCATCAAACAAATTTAGCAGATCTATGCATCAAACCATCAATGCATCAAATCACCATGCACACAAATAAAATTATATAAACCATGCATCAAAGTTCATTTAATTGCTATACTATTAGATGGCACCTCAATTGACCACATATTTGTTCTAATGGTAGTCATTCACACACACAAGTTTACAATTTATATTAGAAAATTACAACATCATGGATTATTTCAAGATCCACAATTTTTCGCATAAAGCTCTCAACATGATCCTCTCCACAAAGTTCTCAACATGATATCCACAAAGCTATCAATGAATTCCTAAGATTTCTCACATATGTGACTTTCAAGATTTTTAATCTTTCACAGAATAGATATTACCATGCCTTTTGACAACTATGCCTTCTAGAACTCATTCTTGTTGATTTTTCGGAGGATGGGTCGATGCTCCTACTTTAGACTCCCAAGAAACAAAAAACTATGACTAGCTAGCCATATGCATATGCATATGGTCTTCTCGTAACAACTTCGACTTGTGAGTTGCAACAAACCTCTGCAATAACAAGTCTCCACCTTGCTACATGATACCTCACCAAACTTTCTCTTGAGTTTGGGATTTTGGCATCCTTTTGGTTCTCTTCTCTAGAACCCTATGAGCACTCATTGCTCTAGGATGCAGCAAATCTTCTCACCTTCCTTTTTTGTTACCTACACAAAGAAAAAAAATATCTTACTAGATCTTCAATCAACCTGTACCTTCTTCTATTGCTTCTCCTCCAAACTATACGCAAGAATCTATTGTGCTTTGATAGCACTCAATGAAAACGAATTCTGGGGGTCTTTCATTTTCAAGTTTTCTTATGGTCTTGATTTTGGACCCGTGGGCTATAGCCCCACTACACTCTTCTATTGCACCACTAGGACCCAAGTATGCATGCAACATCAATTCCTCATGTTTGGCTCACACAATTGTTACATGCAACATCAATTCATCAAACAAGTTCAACACATCTATGCATCAAACCATCAATGTATCAAATCACCATGCACACAAACAAAATTTCATAAACCATGCATCAAAATTAATTTAATAATAATAATAATGTGACTCATAAACAAATTATTTCAATATACAAGTTAAGTAACATTAACATGTGTTTAAAAATATATTATTAATATGAAAAAACATTTTAACATGGAAAAATGTAAATGTTTTGCCTATATTTTTCAGGATTTTTTTATGTGGGTTATGGCCCTACTACACTCTTTTGTTGCGCCACTCTGTTTCAAGTATGCATGCAACATCAATTCCTCATTTTTCGCTCACTTAGTCGTTACATGAAACATTAATTCATCAAACAAATTCAACACATTTATGCATCGAATCACCATGAACACAAACAAAATTATATAAACCATGCATCAAAGTTAATTTAATCGCCATAATATTACATGGCACCTCAATTGGCCAGATATTTGTTTTAATGGTAGTCCTTCACACACACAAGTTTACAATATATATTAGAAAATTACAACATCGTGGATTATTTCAAGATCCATGATCTTCTCCATAAATCTCTCAACATGATCCTCTCCACAAAGCTCTCAACATGATCTCCACAAATATATCAATGAATTCCTAAGATTTCTCAAAAAATTGATTTTTCAATATTTTTAATATTTCACAAAATAGATATTACCATGCCTTTTGACAATTATGCCTTCTAAAATGCATTCTTGCTAATTTTTATGAGGATGGGTCGATGCTCCTACACTAGACTCCCAAGGCACAATCATCGTTCCATGTATATCAATGCTAAACATGAATGCATTAAGTTGACATCAATGCCAACATACTAATGCCATGATTCGGATCTTGGGGGGAGGCCCTCAAGATCTAAAATATTGAAATGGATCTTGGGGAGAGGCCCCCAAGATTTGAAAAATTGAAATTGCCAGAAGAAAAAGAGTAGAATTCCCAATAAACAAAACCACAAAGAAATTTTTTATTAAAATAGATAATAATTGTAAGGACTACATTGTGATGGACAATTTGTCCTTTTACAAAATGTGACTTGTTACTTATAGTATTTTTCAGTTACAATACCACGAGTCAATTCCATGGGTGAATGAATACCATGGGTGGATGTCACAATACCACGAGCCAATTCCATGGGTGAATGAATACCATGGGTGGATGTCACAATAACGTGGGCAAAAACCATGGGTGAATGAATGCCATGGGTGGATGTCACTTACAATACCATGGGTGGATAAATACCATGGGTAAATTCCATGGGTGGATGAATAACATGGGTGGATGAATACCATGGGTTGATGCCATTTTCCATTTGGATCATTCCTCCCTTCTTAAGAAGCAATGGTCCCCATTGTGTGAAGTTCCCTCTTGCAAAGCTTTTGTTGAATACGAAGAGCCACTAAAGAGAAGGGTTTTATGTGGTTAACCCATAAACATGATGAACGAAGATCCGAGGATAGAGATACCCTGTAATTTTTGTGACCAACTGTGATACTGATAGTATGTGGCCTAGCAAATGGACTTCGATGAAGTGTGGGTTTGTGGATGACCCATAACCATGATGAACGAAGATCCAAGGATAGAGATACTATGTAATGCTTGTAATCAACTGTGATACTGATAGTGTGCAGCTTAGCAAATGGACTTTGATGAAGTGTGGGTTTGTGGATGACCCATAACCATGACAAATGAAGATCTGAGGATAGAGATACCCTGTAATGCTTGTGACCAACTGTGATACTAACAGTGTGTGGCCTAGCAAATGGACTTCGATGACAAGGATTTTGTGTGGTTGACCCATAACCGTGATGTTGGTTGTTGATGAAGTAGCAGGTGCCTACTTAGCCTGGGGTGGGAGAGCACGTATCCAAAGAACCCAAGCCAAATGCTGCTATGCTGAAACTAATGAATGTGAAGAAGGTGCCTACTAAAGTGGGGTGGGAGGGCATGTCTCCAAAGGGAACCTGCTCCGAATGCTTCTCCATAATTAAAATGGACATAACTCAGTCAATGTAACTCAGATTATTTATTATAACCTTTTTTTGGAAACAGAAGGACCATTTTGCATCTTCCCATGTGTTGGAAATCCTTATCTCGACACTCTAGAATCTCATATTCACGCTGCAACTTTTCTTTCATCATAAAAGTTCTGAAAATTAGCTGATTTTAAATCTGCAATATCTCTCACATCCGAACTCTGATTCAGCCGATTGTTATTTTGAGTTTGGGTATTTTTTCGCAGAGAATCCAGATCTGAAATTTATTTTTGTAAATTTTTCACCAAAAGTTTCAGATCTGATCTCCAAACTTGGCGCCCAAAAAAAAATCCCGCAAAAAAGATAAAAAACAAATTCTTCCCGTTGTAGAGGTCGTAGCACGTGCACGAAGTTTGTTGAAGATTGCTACAAAACTTTCAAACTAAGATATATGTCAAACCCTCATTCCCATGGAATCGTAACCTGCTCTGATACCACTGATCTGAATCTTGGGGGGAGGCCCTTAAGATCTAAAAGATTGAAATGGATCTTGGGGAGAGGCCCCCAAGATTTGAAAAATTGAAATTTCCAGAAGAAAAAGAGTAGAATTCCCAATAAACAAAACCACAAAGAACTTTCTTATTAAAACAGATAATAACTGTAAGGACTATATTATGATGGACAATATGTCCTTTTACAAAATGCGACTTGTTACTTATAGTATTTTTCAGTTACAATACCACGGGTCAATTCGATGGGTGAATGAATACCATGGGTGGATGTCACAATACCACGGGCCAATTCCATGGGTGAATGAATGCCATGGGTGGATGTCACAATACCATGGGCAAATACCATGGGTGAATGAAAACCATGGGTGGATGTCACTTACAATACCATGGGTGGATAAATACCATGGGTGGATACCACTTACAATAACATGGGTAAATTCCATGGGTGGATGAATAACATGGGTGGATGAATACCATGGGTTGATGCCATTGTCCATTTGGATCATGCCATTTGCCAACCTAACAATGTCAACAAAATATTAAACTAAAACTATGTTTTTTATAATTGTTATATTCACATAAAATGCTTAAGTTAAAATTATTTTTATTTATAAATATTACATCAAAATAAACAAATTATTTCTTCATTCTCCATCATAAAGGAAAATGGAAAAGCCTTTAGTCAAATAAGGTAATAGAAAATACGAGGGATGGTCATTCACAAGTGCTTCCCATCTGCATTGTACATAACAATAATCAATATAATTATTAATTTTAACTTTTTTTATAACAATAATTAATATATCTATGTTCTTAGTTAAATTGTTATAAAGCATCGCTAATTCACAAAATATTCTTTTTTCTCGAGTCAAAAAAACTGTCATTTTTATTAATGAAAATAAAATTATATTTTATAGATGCACAATGTGTGTTGCACATCAGTGCCAATAAAATACCTTTTCAAATATCAAATATAGGGCACATAGGCCCACACGAAAAACTCCAAGAAATTCAATGGATGACCAGTAGACCTACAAAATATTGAGCCCAAAGCTCCAATAATAGTCCTCCAACAACCAAAGAAACACCGAAAACCAAAACCAAGAGAAGAGTCCCCCCAAAAAGCAAAAGCAAGAGACATAGGCCCATATCCAAAAACTCTAAGGGTTATATACATTCAAGGGACAAAACCTTGAGAAGAAACAGATGAAAGTCCAAGAAACATCGAGAAAGTGGTAACAAGAACAATCAAAACCCAAAGCCAAGTAAAAACAACCATCTCACAACCACAGAAAATACAAGAGGATGAAAAGGCAGTGGCAACGGAGGAAATTGACGACATAAAATTGTTGAGCAACCATGGTAAGATCAAGCAAACCCCAGTAGTGGAGAGGATGGAAAGAATAGTAACAGGTGACAACGACAAGATACCCAAGGCGTTCGGAGTCCATGAGTCCACAGAGAAAACATATCCATAGAGCAAGCATAGACGATCATGGCAAGCTGGATTGGAAACCAAAACCATAACTGACAGTGGCAACCGAAAATGCATGGAGAATGCTACGTAGAGAACACCTACAACCAAAATCAATGGATGAAATGACATATGGAGAAGAACCATGGCCACAAGTGATTCGAATTGAATCATTATATTGTTTTTCATCCATCTTGATTCATTTGGAGTGGAAAAAGTGGAGGAATCAGCTCACCGGACAATTTTTATTGGCGAGATGTAGTTTGGCGAAACGGGGTCTGAAACCTTCCGGGAGCATTTTGGGGCATCAAATCATGCTTTTTGGGGCTAAAAATTTTTAGTCCTGAGTTCAACACCTTTCAATGCTATTATGCACATAGAGAGATTTCAAATGACATGAGAATCGCATCAATTGGAGTCCGTATCCAAAAATTATGCCACTCAGAAGTTGACCTTCCTGTTTTCACACCTATAGTTTGGGAGGATGCCGCGTCGGCCCCCATTATTGATGGAAAAGGGTCTAGCCATGTGTTTGTGATATAAAAGACTCTAGAAGATTCTATTTTGTAACTTTAGTTAAGAGTTGATGTAGTCAAACTTAATCACTAGTAAGTTATCAGGCTGTGTTATAACCATACCACTAGGAGGAAGAGGCATTCCATTCTTTCGAGAAAATTTTGTTCCATAGTTAGGCAAAGATAGCTAAGAGAGATAGGACGTAGAGCGAGCAGAGAGGATTTGTGCACTGTGGTAACCCATAGGCCACATACATTACTTTTTTGTATCTGCAACCATATTTCTAGACAGGGAAGGAGAGAGAAGCGACCTCACCTTCTAGCTGGGTTTTCTCTTGAAAGGGTTTCCCAGAGAGCATATCTTGTGTATTATGTGTGTGTGAGCTTATTTTTTCATTCTCTAATTTTCTTCTTGATTTACTTTTACCTTCATGCACTAATTATAGTTAATTTACAGATCTAGAAATTAAATAAAACTGTAATAGGGTAGAATCTCATATTTTTAATATAATATTGTTAGATCTGTTGTGACAAACTGTCCAGTGGAATATCCACAGTAGTTTACGAATCATTTGGTATCAGAGTGGGTTTATTTGGGTATTTTGTGTATATTGTAGGGATCTAGATCGGTGAGGCCGAAAATTGTAAAATCCTAATCATAGGCAACAAATCTGTAAACAAACCTTGTGATCCTGTAGAGGTGAGGTTTTCGTAGCTCGAAGAACAAGTCATGGATATAAACCACAATGTCAACCTCCTCATCATAGCCCTAAGCAATAATCTGGGGATATTTGGAGAATAAGGGGGTTTGAATGTAAAGGACAAATTAGAAGGGGGATCGGGAGATCGGGAAGAGGCAGATAACTAGCTGAAGAAAGAACCCGGAAAAGATCAACCTAGTTCGAGTGTCGTGAACCAATCCTTGTTTAAAGTGGAAGAAAAAGTCGATATCAAGACATACCATGGTGATATTGATGCTTAGAAGTTGAACCATTGGTTGTAGCAACTGGAAGTTTATTTCAATGTCCATGAGATCAAGGAAGGGTAGAAGATCTCATTCGCACGACTGAAATTGGAGGGCCATGTACTTACTTGGTGGGAGAGCCGTACAGAAACCCTGAGGTTGGAGGGAGAAGCTCCATTGACTAAGTGGGAGGATTTCAAAACCCTTATTAAGTCACAATTTTATCCCATTGGTTACATGGAATACCAATGGATCTGGTGGCATTACTTCAGGCAAAATCTGGGGCAAAGCGTGTAGGAGTACAACACAGAATTTAGAAGGATGGCTATAATGTTGGGTATCTCTCCATAGAACCCAGATGTACTCCTCAAGTATGTTGGGGGTTTTCACCGCCATCTGTGTGAGAAAGTGTTGTTGTTTAAGCCCAAAATGGTGGACGAGGCTTGTGTACAGGCACAGTACCTAGAGAACATAGGGCTGAAAGGAGCACAATCAAGTGGATTGAAGAAAAAGGAGAAACAAGATGCTTCCAAGGATGGGAAGAAGACACAAAAAGGGGGAAAATATAAAAATATGGCAACACAACACATTAGTGCAAAGATCCTAGCAACCACTGCAATCACTACAACATTGATGGCCATACAGAAGAGAAGTGTTGGAAGCTACATTAAGAGATAAACCCGAAGAAAAAGAAGAAATATAATAATAAGAATAATCTCATGGCCATTGATTCGAGCAACCAAGTTGAAAGAATCTCAAACGTGAATGAGAAGATCATCTGTACATCAGTGCAGAAGGAGGTGAATCTGAGTAGCCTTCAGCAACAGAAAGAGAAAGAAATGATCAAACTCTTCCATGTAAAGATATGGGTCAAGAAGATGAGGATTGATGCTTTGTTTGACTCAAGATCGCAGACAAATCTCATTGCAGTAGATCTAGTCAAGAAGTTTGGGCTAGAAGTTCGTGATCACTCAAACCCATATCCACTGGGATGGGTTCATAAGGATGCATAGATGAAGGTAAAAGAATAGTGTAAAATTAGATTTTCTATTCTAAGTGCTTATTTTATTGATGAAGTAGATCTGGATGTAGTTCCCCTTGATGTATTGGAGTCGTGTTTGGGAGTCCATACATGTACATGTGTGATGCAATATTCATAAGGAGAGCTAACCAGTATCGGGTCATCAAGGATGGAAAATCATTTCACTGGTAAGTTCCAACCAAGCCAAGAAATTGATCAATTCCAGCAAGAAGTATGTTTTATTGTTTGTAAGAGAAAATCAGTCTGTAGAGGAGTTAGTAAGAGGCAAGGCATCCCTAGAGGGGTGTGCTGAGAAACAAAAATAATAATTGGAGGATTTGTTATAGGCATACAAGGACACGTTCCAAGAGCCTAAAGGGATACCCCCTAAGAGAGAAGTGGAGCACAAGATCCAACTATTGTTAAACTCTCCATTGCCAAATATTGGGCTATACAGACAATTTGTTATAAAGAAAGTGAGGTAAAGAAATAGTTGCAACAACTGTTGGAACAGGGTATCATTCGACCAAGTACATCACCATGTGGGTTACCCATCATCATTGTGCCAAACAAGGATGGGACTTGGAAGATGTGTATATATTAGAGGGCGTTGAATAAAATCACGCTCAAGAATAGATATCCCCTGCCTAGGATAGTCGATCTGTTAGATCAATTGCATCAAGAAAAGTATTTCATCAAGCTAGACTTGAAGTCTGGATATCACCAAGTTCGAGTTAAAGAATAAGATACATGGAAGACCACCTTCAAAACCAGGCAAGTTTTGTATGAGTGGTTAGTTATGCCATTTGGCCTATGTAATGCACCAAGTACATTTATGAGATTAATGAATGATGTACTGTGCCTTTTTATAGATTCATTTGTTATTGTCTATTTGGATGATATATTGGTATATAGTTCTACCCGAGAGGATCATATTTCACATTTGATGTAGAATCTAGAAACATTGAAGAAGCACCAGCTGCTAAAAAATCCCAAGAAGTGTGATTTTGTGCGACAATCCTTGGTGTATTTGGGATATGTGATTAGTGGAGGATAATTGAAGATAGATCCTTCCAAGATGGAGGCTATAATGAAATGGCTAGTGCCTACTAATGCTACTAAGGTGAGGAGCTTCATTGGAGCAGCAGAGTACCTGTCAATTCATAGCCTCATTTTTTACGGTAGCAGCACCGCTCCATGCCAGAACAACAAGTGTAAAGAGTTTTCAGTGGGGAAAAGGGTAGCATAATGCTTTCGTGATTTAAAAAAGAAGATCAGTGAAGCACCAGTTCTGGAATTACCAAACTTGCAACAACCCTTTGAAGTGGAGACAAATGCGAGTGGGTAGGTTATGGGAGTTGTCTTGATGGAAGGAGGATGAACCATTTCCTACCATTCTCAAGTATTTCGTGGGGAAGTTCTTAACTACCCTACCTATGATAAGGAGCTCTATGCCATTGCAAGTCGTGAAGAAGTGGAAGCACTATCTGATGGGAAAGGAGACAATAATATACACAGATCACTAGACGTTACAGTACCTACAGGCCCAGAATAAGCTACAACAGGCTACGCATTACAAGTGGATGGGGTTTTTACAACAATTTCATTTGGTGATAAAGTATAAGAAGGGTAGCACAAACAAGTTGGCTGATATGCTTTCAAGGCCACCCACATCAAAGATTACAACTTTGGGAACTCTTATGCACATGGAGCTATTCGCCCATGATGCCTACAGAGAGGCATATTCAGAAGATAAGACTTCAAGGAGGTGTATCAACAATTGCAGAGTCTAGTCATGTGCACGATGGCAAAAACGCCATTGACTACCATCTCCAGGATGGGATACTCTACAGGTTGGATAAGCTATGTGTTCCTAAAGGTGAGAATTTGCAGCTGATTAGAGAGGCTCACACCTCCAAGGTTACAGGGAACTTTGGTGTAGGGAAGACCATGGCTAACTTGTAGAAGTATGTGTTTTGGCCCAAGATGCAAGAACAAGTAGCTGGGTTCATAAGAGGATGCATGCTTTGTTGTACCAGCAAGCCTAGCAACATGAAACAAGGTCTATATCATCCCTTACCTGTACCTACTCATCCTTGCGAAAGCATTTCCATGGACTTTGTGGGATGTTTACCGAAAAAAAGGAAGGGACATGACTACCTGTTCATGGTAGTTGACAAGTTTAGCAAGATGTGTGTTTTGATGCCATGTAAAAAGACCATCATTGGACAAGAAGCAACAAACTTGTTCTTTGGATAGGTTTGGGTACACTTTGGGATACCAAGGAGCATCATTTGAGACAATGATACAAGATTTCTGAGTGCATTCTGGACTACATTGTGGGCGAATATGGACACGAAGTTGAAGAGATCTACAACATTCCATCCATAGACAGATGGACAGACAAACGTAGTCAACAGGAGTTTGGTGTAGCTTTTGAGGGGTTACAACTAGGAGCATTCAAAGACTTGGGATGAAACTTTGGTATCTACACAACATTCTTATAACAAAGTGGTCCACACTTCTATAAGAAAGTCCTCATTTGAAACTTTTTTTGGATATTTTCCACTTTCAAATTTGGATATTGCATATGGGCAGCAAGGAGGAGTGAAGGAAGACATTACAGGAGATGCTTTGAGTGCTAAAAAATTTATAGAGAAGGTTAGTTAGATCCATCTACAGGTACAAGAAACACTGCAGAAGTCACAGGTGAAGTATAAGGCCAGGCATGATCAACACATAATAGAGAAATCATTCAAGGTGGGAGACAAAGTATGACTACATTTGAACAAGGAGAGATTGTAGGGACTTGGTAAGAAAATCAAGGATCTAAGGTATGATTCCTTTGAGATATTGGAAAAGGTGGGTGATAATGCCTATTGACTTAGTTTACCACCATATATGCACATTTACTATGTTGTAAATGTAGAGAATTTGAAACTCTATGAGCCTCCCATGCTAGATCAGGAAGAGGAACATGTCCTACCTTCTGTGGAGGATTCAAATCCAGATGCTCAGGAAAATTTGACAAAAGATATAGTTTTTCAGAAGATGCCTAGAACTACAAGACAAGGGTAAAACGACCTTTGGCAAACTGGGTTGAAGGGACAACTTCCAGGAAAATCTAAATGGTACACAAGAGAGAAAGTGGAGGAAAAAAAATCTTCACCTCATTTAGTAAAATATTTTGGGGATAGAAATCCTCCTATAATGGGGAGGTGTGATCCAAATTGGATCATTATATTATTTTTCATCCATATCAATGCATTTGGAGTGGAAAAACTGGAGGAAGCAACTCACAGGACTGTTTTTACTAGCGAGACCCAGATTGGTGAAACGGGGTCTAAAACCTTCTAGGAGCGTTTTGAGGCATCAAATGACATTTTTTGGGGGTAAAAAATTTCCATTAATGTGTGGAACATTTTCATGTTATTCTATACATAGAGATATTTCTAACAACGCAAGAATCATGTCAATCATAGTCCATATGCAAAAGTTGCACCCACTCAGAAGTTGACCTTCCTTTTTTCACACCTATAGTTTGGGAGGATGCCACATCAACCTCCATTATTCATGGAAAAGGGGCTAACCATGTGTTTGTGGTGTAAAATAATCCAAAGAGTCTATTTTGTAACTCTAGTTAAGAGTTGATGTAGTCAAACTTAACCACTAGTAGGCTATCAAGCTGTGTTAAAACTGGACCACTGGGAGGAAGAGACATTCCATTCTTTCGAGAGAATTTTGTTACATAGTTGAGAAAATATAGCCATGAGAGATAGGAGGTAGAGCACACATAGAGGATATGTGGATTGTAGTAGCCCACGGGCCATAGAAATTACTTCTTTGTATCTGTAGCCATATTTTAAGATAGAGAAAGAGAGCAAAGCAACCTCACCTTCCAGCTTGGTTTTCTCTCGAAGGGTTTCCCAAAGAGTATATCTTGTGTATTATGTGTGTGTGAGCTTATTTTTTTGTTCTCTACTTTTCTGCTTGATTTACTTTTACATGGATGCACTAATTACAATTAATTTTACAGATCAGGAAATTAAATAAAATTGTAAAGTGTAGAATCTCATATTTTTAATATAATATTATCAGATCTATTGTGAAGAACTGTCCAGTGGAATATCCAAGACAGTTTATGGATCAAAAAGGAAAGGAGGCATGAACCAGGGGGCTAGGGTAGCTAGGGTTTTTGGCTTCCCTACCACCTGCTCCTTCAATTCCCATCTCTTGTTGTTGATCCGAATGGAAAATGGCATCATTAACCCATGGTATTTATCCACCCATGGTATTGTAAGTGACATCCATCAATGGAATTCATTCACCCATGGTCTTTTCCCATGGTATTGTGACATCCACCCATGGTATTCATTCACCCATGGAATTGACCCATGGTATTGTGATATCCACCCATGGAATTGACCTATAGTATTGTGACATCCACCCATGGTATTCATTCACCCATGGAATTGACCCATGGTATTGTAACTGAAAAATACTATAAGTAACAAGTCACATTTTTTAAAAGAACAGATTGTCCACCACAAGGTAGCTTTTACAGTTATTCTCCATTTTAATAAAATAATTCTTTGTGGTTTTGTTTATTAGGCATTCTCCTCTTTTTATTCTAGCAATTTCAATTTTTCAGATCTTGGGGGCCTCCCCCAAGATCTGAATCAGTGGTATCAGAGCAAGTTATGATTCCATGGGAATGAGGGTTTCATGCATATTTCAGTTTCAAACTTTTGCAGAAATATTCAACAAACTTTAGGCATGCGCTGCGACCTCCACATAGCACTTTCTTGGGCCAAGCAGGAAGAATTTTTCTTTTTCATTTTTTTGCAGGAATATTTTTTTGGGCGGCGAGTTTGCAGATCAAATCTGAAACATTTGGTGCAATATTTACAAAAAATATAACATATCTGGATTCCTTGCGAAAAAATACCAAAATTCAAAAAACAAATCGGCCGAATCGGAGTCTGGATGAGGGGGATATCGTTGATTTAAAATCAACAATGTTGTAGATTTTTTTTATTTTTATTTATTTTTATTTTATTTTTATTTTTTTATTTTATTTATTTTTTTAATGACAACTAGTGGACGATGGCTCTCATATCATTTTTTGAATTTTTTGTGCAGAATTTCAGAAAAAAATGATTATAGATCTGAACTCCTCTTGAAAAATCACTCAATTTAAAAAAAAAGGGTTGAATCAGAGTTTGGATGTGGGAGATATTGGTGATTTAAAATCAGCGATTTTTTCAGAACTTTTGTGACGGTGGAAAAATTGCAACGCAAATCTGAGATTCTAAAGTATCTAGATAAGGATTTCCAACATATGGGAAGATGAAAAATGGTCATTCTGCTTCCAAAAACAGGTTATAATAAATATTATGAGTTATATTGACCGAGTTATGCCCATTTTAATTCTGGAGCAACATTTGGAGCGGGTTCTCGTTGGAGATGTGCCCTCCCACCCCACTTTAGTAGGCACCTGCTTCACATTCATTAGTTTCAACATAGCAACATTCATCTTGGGTTATTTGGAAACATGCCCTCCCACCCCAAGCTATGTAGGCACCTACTACTTCATCAACAACCAACATCATAGTTATGGGTCAACCGCACAAAATTCTTGTCATCGAAGTCCATTTGCTAGGCTGCACACTATTAGTATCACAGTTGGTCACAAGCATTACATGGTATCTCTATCATCAGATATTCATTTTTCATGGTTATGGGTCATCCACAAACCCACACTTCATCGAAGTCTATTTTCTAGGCCGCACACTATCAGTATCATAGTTGGTCACAAGCATTATAGGGTATTTCTATCCTCGGATCTTCGTTCATCATGGTTATAGGCCGTCCACAAACCCACACTTCATCGAAGTCCATTTGCTAGGCTGCACACTGTCAGTATCATAGTTGGTCACAAGCATTACAAGGTATCTCTATCCTCGAATCTTCATTCATCATGGTTATGGGTTAACCACATAAAACCCTTCTCTTCAATGGCTCTTCATATTCAACAAAGGCTTCGTAGGAGGGAACTTCACGCAATGGGGACCATTGCTTCTTAAGGTGGGAGGAATGATCCAAATGGAAAATGGCATCAACCCATGGTATTCATCCACCCGTGGAATTTACTCATGGTATTGTAAGTGGCATCCACCCATGGTATTTATCCACCCATGGTATTGTAAGTGACATCCACCCATGGTATTCATTCACTCATGGAATCGACCCATGGTATTGACCCTTGTCCACCATAAGGTAGCTTTTATAGTTATTCTCTATTTTAATAAAAAATTTCTTTGTGGTTTTGTTTATTGGGCATTCTCCTCTTTTTATTCTGGCAATTTCAATTTTTCAGATCTTAGGGGCATGCCCCCAAGATCTGGATTAGTTGGACCCATAGGAATCAAATATCTTAAGATGCCATTTATGAAAATATTCTTAATATTAATGACCTAAAATTTTAACTATTATAAAATATCTGGAAAGAGGAAAAATAAACCTGAATCTTGTGATAAAGATGTGAAGGAAAAGTTCCAAATCATGTCTACCCAAATGGGACCCTTGACAAAGCCTAGCTCTGCCTCCAAAAAGTGAAAACAAGTGATCATTCCATCCATCCTGAAAATTTATGGATAAGTTTAGTTATGCAAATATTTTACTGTATACACTTTAAATTTAGAGTTCATCATTAATATGAACCTACTTGGTCCAAGCATCATCTTCATGGATTAAATGTAAGAGCTTCATTGCAGAAATTTTCATCTGTATGGGTTTCAATAAAAAAGGAAAAGACACCAATATTTTTGGAATGATACAATCTATAAAAATGATTGCTCAAAATTATCAACAATTTTATAGACATAATTAAGTAAAATATTTAGAAAAAGTATGTAACTATCAATAAACGTATGAAATATACATTAAACAATACCTTTCACTTTAGTATCTTCTTTAGTTTCTCCAAATACCATAGGGCCAAAGTTACCTAGTCTAAGTGTTTCATTTATAACAGACAAAGAATGAAATTGAATTCACATCCTTTATATCAGTATTCTATAGTTTCAATTATAAAATATATATGGTTTTTTTTTTTAAGTTATAAAAAAAAATTCCATTCACTTTAACATGTTTAATAAATCTCTAGACACTCTTTTTAATAATGTCTTTATTAATATGAAATTGAGATGGAAAAAAGGATAATAATTTACATACACATCGAGTGAATTTCATTGATTTATAATCATCTCACTAGAGTTTCTTATGACCACTCTTGATTTTAATTATAGCATCATATTCTTCCTATCATTACCAACATAAAATATTTCATTATATAACTTTATAAATCAAAACTTTTTATAAGCATACAATTCTGAAAATGAAAATATTATAAGAATTTTCATTTGTTGCAATCCTCCAAGATAATAAATAAGAAATCTGATAACAAATAAATTCTATGCATACTTACTTTCATTTGATTCAATTCTTTGGGACATGTAGCGAGAAACTCGATAGAAAATTTTATGGCTCTAGAAGAAGTCTCATATCCAACCAAGAGCAAGAATAAAATAAAATCACAAATAATTTCATCAGAAATAAAACCTTTTTCCACATCAATTTTTTTTATTTTTTTTCACATAGAAAAATCATATACTTGCTATTCATAATAGAATCAAAGTATATATTAACAAGTCATTGTTCAAAGTAATCCTTGGTAAAAAACTTGACCAATGACAAAATGAGCATCGAGCATACAAAAGTATTCTATCAGTGTGCTAAATTATTGACACAATTGTCTAAAAAAATAGAACTAGAATAATAGGAACTCCTTGGAAGTAATCAAAGACTCCATAAGAAGCTCCTTTATGCTCAAGACACCCAAATCCAAATGCACAACTTCCTTAGAACATGAATCTGCAAGTGTATTATGACATCTATGAATATGTGAAATCCTAAGCCCCAAAAACTCTCTTGAAGGGATTTGATTTTATATTGCCAAGAATGAAGAAGAATGTTAGGATATTCCGACACATAGGAAATAGTTAAGTATAACTTGGTCTAGTATAGAGTTAGGTAAAGTGTGTTTCTTTACTATGTACATTTTGTAACTTACAATCTGACGGTCACGATATGTAGTGATCCGACGGTTCATTCTCTCCTCGGTATTACCAACACTTGATCCATCGCTTAACACCCGATTGGTCCATGATCTCTATTTAAAGAGCATGGAGGGTCATTTGTAGGTTAACTGTGCATGAGAGAAGCTTATGTAAATTTTCATTCTTTTATCAATAAATTGCCTGAAGTGGCCGCGTTGGCTTAGGCCGTGGACTGTTTCCCTCTTTGAGGTTTTTAACCACATCAAAAGTACTGGTGTATTGATCTGCGATCTGTTTGTGAGCGGTGTCCTTTGGTGTTCTGTCTAAGGAACTTACCCTGTAAATTCCTACATGGTATCAGAGCTATTTGAGGGCCGCGTCCGTTGGTGATCCAAATCTGAATCCGGTAGAACTGCATCCGACTACCGTTTCCTAGATCTACTGTTTCTGATTGCTTTCGGGCCAGGAGGACTACTCTATTGTGTTGGGAGCATCTGTTCAAGTGAGGAACCCCTTTCGTTTCACACGAAAAGGTTTCCGGTAGCCCTAGCTGCGTCATTTTTAAGATCTGGAGGTATACAGTGTTTATTTGCAGTTTACAGTTATTTTCTCTCTGTTTATTTCGGTTTTCGGTTTATTTAGCCTTTTTTTATTACCGGATCTATACCTTTCATTTCTGTGTATGCTCTTTGCCCTGCGACTCTGTGCGATCTGGGCAAATCAGAAACAGAAAGGAAGGATTTTTCTCATGCATATGCTCTTTTCTGCTGCGCCTTAGTGTGATCTCAGAAAATCAGAAACATTGAGGAAAATATTTAGTTTCCGGCTAAAGCTAACTTCGAGCCGCAAGGTTCGTTTTTGAAAATATTTAGTTTCCGGCTAAAGCTAACTTCGAGCCGCAAGGTTCATTTTTTTTTGTATGTCCGTGTTGGGTTTTGTGTTTTTTGTTTTGTAGGGAAAAAAGAGCTTTCTCAAAGCAAGCACGCAACCCAAAGCATCAAACCCCCCCCCCCTCTCTCTCTCTCTCTCTCTCTCGGATTTTTCATTTCCACACATTTCTGCACTTCGTCGGTGACTTCATCAAATTTTCTTCAAAAAGCCATAACTTCTTCATCCGGAAGTCGTTTTCAGAACCGTTTTTTTTTTAAATAGGCTAATTTTTCGAGATCTTTCCATTGAAACACTTAGTTTCAGCATCTATAGCTTCAGTTTTTTTTTTAAATGGAAATTCCATGCCAAGTTATTCTTGACAACACTAACTACTTCCAATGGTGGTCCTACATTGTGGATTTACTTAGAAGTAAAGGTCTTTACAGAATAGCCACAGGCCAAGAGACCAAACCGAAAGATGAAGACAAGGCAGCTAAATGGGAAAATAGGCAAGACCAAGCACGTGGGTTGATAGGGATGTCTATTTCTCCACATCTTAGATTCCATATTACAGAACTTAATACTCCTGATGAAGCAATGAAACAGATTACTAAAGTCTTTGGAATTAAAAATGAACTTAAAGCCCATCAACTTGAAAATGAATTTCTTACATTGGACCCCAATAATTTTTCTTGGATTGAAGATTTTTTGTCCAAGTTCAAGACCCTTAGACTTCTCTTTGAAGGTGTTAAGGTTAAGAAAGAAGATAGTAGCCTTATCTACTCCATTCTTACTAAGTTGGGACCAGCCTATTCTATGTTTGTTTCCACCTTCCATTCTACAAGAGAAGCCTTCATTTCTCAAGGACAAGCCTACAAGTCCCCTTCCTTTGATTCCTTTTGTGATTCTTTAATAAGAGAACAAGAAAAACTCTTACACCTTGGTCTTCTTCATCTTGGAAACTCTTCTAAGAAAGCGTTAGCCGCCCAGCAGCAACTAAATTCAAAGAATCCTAAGAAGTCGTATCCTAAAAGGAATGGTCCTAAACCAAACAAGGGTCCTAAGCAATTTCCGCCTCAAAATGAAAAATCATTTCAACAAAATGATAAGACAAATAAAAACAAATGGAAGAAGACTGATACACATTGCAACTTTTGTAATCGAGATGGCCACTTAGAATCCAAATGCTTTAAGAAGATGGAAGCCTTGGAAGCAGCAATGAAGAAGCATAACATCCATTTGGAGCAATCTTCAACTTCAACTTCATCTTCAGGAATGACACTTTCTGCATGTGGTTGTCAAGCATCTCGGTCTGGCTATGCACTAAATGTATCTTCTTCTTCTCATTCTCATGAGTGGCTCATTGATTCTGGAGCTTCTTATCACATGGCCAAAAACAAAGCCATGTTTTCTTCTTTAAATGATTGTAACACCAAAAATATATATGTTGGTGATGATAGATCTCTTAGTGTTGTAGGGACTGGAACTGTTCATCTAGACAATGGTCAGTTTAATGATGTATTATGTGTTCCAACCTTATCTTGCAACCTTCTATCTGTATATTAGATAACCCATTCAGGTGAAGGTAAAATCATTGAATTTTCACCTCACGATGTTGTAATTAAGGACCTAAGAGATCCTAGACAGATTTTAGCTACTGGCATTGCTGATGATTCTACAAGGTTGTATAAGTTTCACAAATTTGGGTCATCAAATCTTCCCTCAGTATTTGTTGCTCATAATGATGAAGTGAGCAAACTTTGGCATGAGCGATTTGGTCACTTAAACTATCGCTCTCTTCAGAATCTATGTAAAGAAAATATGGTGACAAGTCTTCCAATGGTATCTTGCAGAGATGGTGTTTGTTCCGGATGTGTACTCAGAAAACATCATCGGGACAGTTTTGAAAAACGTGCCTCTTGGCACGCCTCAGCCCCTTTACAACTCGTGCATAGTGATTTATGTGGTCCACTTCCAGTTGCTTCATTCTCTGGCTACAATTATCTCTTAACTTTCATTGATGATTTCTCCAGACGCACTTGGGTATACTTCTTAAAACTCAAGAGTGAAGTATTTAACATGTTCTTGGCCTTTAAGACCTTTGTTGAAAAACAATCTGGACATCAAATTCTTAAGCTAAGATCTGATAATGGCGGAGAATATGTTAAAAACACATTCGTCAACTTTTGCACTAAGAATGGAATTCAAATGCAACATACTGTTCCATATACTCCACAACAAAATGGTGTAGCTGAAAGGAAGAATCGCACCTTAAAGGAAATGGCTAATTGTATGCTTCAATCTAAAGGACTTAGTCTTAATTATTGGGCAGAAGCAATTAACTGTGCAAATTACATAATAAATCGCACTCCTACTAAGGTTTTAAAGAATATCACTCCAGAAGAAGCATGGAGCTCAATCAAATCAGATGTAAGTCACTTTCGTGCTTTTGGAAGGAAGCATGGGCCCATATTCCAGATGAGAAACATAAAGCTTTAGAACCTAAGAGTAAAAAATGTATTTTTGTTGGATATTCTGAAGATGTCAAAGGATATAGACTTATTCCACTTAAGTCCAAAAATGTTATCATTAGAAGAGATGAAAAGTTTGCTGAAAATATATCGACCTGTGAGCCTAGTTCGGCGGATGTGCCACCTCTCCCTATCTCTTCTACTTTTGAAATATTTCTTCTTCAGATGATGAAAGCGAGGATGAAAATCCTCCCCCACCTTCTCAGGATCCTCCTTCAGCTCCTCAGCTTCCAAAATGGGTCCGTGCTACTCGGGATGCAACAGGTGATCTTGTCGGTGATCCTACAGATCAGCGATGTACACGTTCTCAGTTCGAGAGAGCCTCTTCTTTACTGGCTCAAGCTTCAGTGAATTATGATCCTGAAACCTTTGTAGAAGCTTCAGGCCATCCAGATTGGGAAGCAGCTATGAATGAAGAATATCATTCATTATTGGCAAATGATACATGGGATGTTGTTCCTCTACCAAAGGGACGAAAACTTGTTAGATGCAAATGGGTTTATAGAACCAAGTATGGACCAGATGGGAAAGTTGATAAACATAAAGCTCGTCTTGTTGCTAAGGGTTTTTCACAAGTTGAAGGCATTGACTATACTGAAACCTTCTCCCCTGTTGCCAAAATGAACTCTATCCGCCTTGTTCTTTCCCTTGCTGCCTCTTTCAAATGGGAAGTCCATCAGATGGATGTTAAATCCGCCTTCTTGCATGGGGACTTGCATGAAGAAATCTATATGGAACAACCTATTGGCTTTATACAAACAGACTCCAGCCTTGTATGTCGGCTTAAGAAATCCCTTTATGGTCTCAAGAAAGCTCCTCGAGCTTGGTATGCCAAAATGGATAACTTTATTTTAGAAAATGGCTTTTCTAGGTGTCATTCTGACAATACTGTCTACACCAAGAAAGTGGGCAAGTCTCTTATCATTCTTGTTCTTTATGTTGATGATCTTATCCTGACTAGAGTGCTCCCAAACTTATAAACCATGTGAAGTCTAGCCTTAAAAGGAAGTTTGAAATGACAGACTTAGGACACTTACATTATTTTCTTGGTCTTCAAGTCTTGCAATCCAAGGAAGGTATTTCCCTTTCCCAATCCAAGTATGCCTATGATATTCTATGCCATTTTCACATGGAAGACTGTAAGCCAGCCCCTTCTCCCTTTCAGTCTGGAGTCAAACTTTCAGTCACTTGTACTTCTCCTGAAGTTGATGCTACCTTATACCGTCAACTTGTAGGAAAACTTTTGTATCTAACCCATACTCGTCCTGACCTTTCCTTTGCTGTTGGCCTTGTTGCTTGGTTTATGCAAAACCCACGTGAAAGTCATTGGAAAGCAGCTAAAAGAATACTTCGTTATGTTCGATGAACAATTCAGTTTGGGATTCATTACAGTGCCGAAGCATCTCCTCTATTGGTTGGTTTCACTGATTCCGATTGGGCTGGTGACCCTGATGAGCGGAAGTCTACTGCAGGTTATGTGTTCACTCTTGGTTCAGGACCTATTACATGGGCTTGCAAAAAACAAGGTGCCATTTCTCTTTCTTCAATAGAAGCAGCGTATCGTGGTGCCGTAGAAGCTAGTAAGGAAGCCTTGTGGCTTCATCAGATCCTGTCAGAGTTTGGCTTTCAGCAGCAGCATCCAACTACACTTTGGTGTGATAATCAAAGTGCCATTCAACTATGCAAAGATCCAGTCCAACACCAGCGCAGCAAACACATTGAACTGCACATGCACTTCATCAGAAAGCTCATCCACGACCATGTTCTTGAAGTGCAATATTGTTCAACAGATGATCAAGTTGCAGACATCTTTACAAAGGCTCTCACAGAGGTGAAGTTCACTAAACTTCGATTTATGGTTGGAGTTCAGGAAGTTGTCACTAAGGGGGGATAGGCTCTAGTGCCTCCTTCCTTCTCCTATTGTGTCATATTTGTAAATCCTTCAATCCTATCCCAAGTTGTTCTTAAGGGGGGATGTTAGGATATTCCGACACATAGGAAATAGTTAAGTATAACTTGGTCTAGTATAGAGTTAGGTAAAGTGTATTTCTTTACTATGTACATTTTGCAACTTACAATTCGACGGTCACGATATGTAGTGATCTGATGGTTCATTCTCTCCTCGGTATTACCGACACTTGATCCATGGCTTAACACCTGATTGGTCCATGATCTCTATTTAAAGAGCATGGAGGGTCATTTGTAGGTTAACCATGCATGAGAGAAGCTTATGTAAATTTTCATTCTTTTATCAATAAATTGCGTGAAGTGGCCGCGTTGGCTCAGGCCGTGCACTGTTTCCCTCTTTGAGGGTTTTAATGTTGTAGGGAAAAGTATCTAATACGGAATGACCCTATCCCACTCTAAGGGTGATAGTACCTCAGCAACAACCGAAGCAAAGCTATCTAAGATTTCTTCTTTATGAAAGTAAAACAGGGGAGAAAGGGATCCACTAACCGATGTCTTTCGCTAATGATTGATCCAATCTTCTCTCCTTGCTACTTGCTCCCAGCTCCTTGCTCTTTCACTGGCCCAGCTACAAAAGATCCTGCAAAAAGGCAAGAGAGGGAAACTACAAGAAGCATACATTCATAATTGATTCAAGGATTAGAATAAATCAAATACACAAGTATAACAATACACCATTGAGACACATGCATATAGAAGAACCTCAAATGCTTTATTAATGGAAGAAGTAAAGTTCAAGGAGTGTTACGACCATAAGAGGCCCAATCCAGCAACACCTCCCAGCAGAAAGAAATCTCCTCTTCACCTCCTTCAAAGCAATCACCCAATAGCTCTAAACTCAAACCAACAGCACTTCCTTACATTCACAAAATTCCAGCCTCCCTAGACCTCATGAGAGAGCTCTATATATAGGAGTTTTGGAGAAAGGATGAGTCAGCTTGAGAGCTGACTAGTGTCCTCTCCCACTTTAGTTATACTTCAGTTCTTGAGTCCACTTGGAGATCCTTGCTTCCACTTGGAGTTTAAGAACCTCTTTCTCATCACTAGGTGAATTCCCTGATCCAAGTGTCATTTTGGAAGCTTCCTGGGCATTGACACCTTGAGGAATGACTGTGCCACTTGTCCAATCTCGCTCAGCGCAGGTAGCCTTTGTTGGATTTGACATTCAACGCAGGTACAGAGAGGGGCAGTTGACATTCAGCGCAGATGCTGTTGGCATTATGATTCAAGTGTTGTCCTTGATGGCAACTCACTCAGAAGGTTGGTACAGGTGCTCAGAGACTGGTACAGGTGATGACAACTTAACTAGAAGACAGATCTCAGTACAGCAGGACAAGAAAGAGATATACGCAGGTTCATCAAGGAGAATCAGCGTGTACACGCAGGTTGGCTTCAGCAAAAGCGCGTGTATGTGGAAACGTACCTTTGGTCCATGGCGGTTAGTCCTTGGAAGTTGTGCCTATGGTTTCGGACCATTGTGTCTCGACGGGCGTGTCGATCCCTAGTATTGAAGTTGATGGTATTGTGTTTCTATGGTTTTGGCTCTTGGTATTGAACAAGGCCTAAAGCTATATAAGGAGAAGATCACTAGGCAAAGGAGCATGGATTGAGTGTGGCTGACGCAGTGAGAGGATCTGGTATTGTTGGTTATCTGTTCGGGACGCTTGGTAAGGGTCGGATCTGACAGCAAAGGCAGAAGTAATCATTTCTAGATCTGCACGCGGGTTGCCTTTGGAGAAAGCGCGTATACACGCGGTTTTGGTACAGTGAAGTAGCGTATGCATGATAAGGGTTGATATTTCAGGTTGTTGCTGATTCTGGTGGTTGTTGCAGAGTTCTAGATTCTGGTTTGGGTTCTGTGTTCTTGATGACAGGGTTTCAGTGATTCGGTATTGGGTTGTTTAATGAATTATGATGCAAGTATAAGTTGATGATTGTATTGCGGTAATGTTTGCTTTGTACTCTTGGATCCAGTCTGAAAATTGATGAAACGTGGTCCCTGAAGGTTGTAGGGTCAGCACCTACGTACTAGTAAATGGATCAGCTAGTACAAGAGCTGAGGGGGTTGTAGCTCCCTTCCAAAAGTAGTTGGAAAACGAAAGAGAGGGTTGTAGCCCTCTGCAGGTTGCAGCCTGCATACTGGTAAAGGACTGCACCAGTATATTGTAAAAGAAGTTTCTCATTAAAGAAAGAAAGAGACGAATTGCAGCAGGTGGTTTTCACCCACATTGGGTTTCCACCTTATATCATGGTGTTCATGTGTGTGGCTCTTGTGTGATGATTCTGTTCTGTTATACTGCACCTGTTTACTCCTAAATTGCTTAATAATGTTCTGATGCATTTACTGAAGATAAGATTAACTGAATCATAAGATATCTGCATATACGCTAGTTGCTTTAGACACAGTCGCGTGTACACGCTGGTTCACTTAACAGAAGTCGCGTATATGTTTCTGAGTAGGAAATTGAAAAGGTTTTATTAATCTGATAATACTGATTCACCCCCCCTCTCAGTATTATTTCCAACAATTGGTATCGGAGCAGGTCCTTCAGAGGAAGCTTGATCGCTTGAAGGAAAAGATCCATCAAAATGGCTAATCCAGAAAGAGAGGCACACATCAGGCCACCAGTCTTTGACGGGAACAATTTTACTCACTGGAAGATAAGAACCACTGCATATTTACAGTCTCTTGGAGCAGAAGTTTGGGGACTCATAGAAGGAGGATACAAATTCCCATCAGCAACTCCTACAGATCCAGCAGAGAAAAAGCAATATGAGCTCAATGCCAAAGTAGTTAATGTCCTATTGGGTACTTTGACTCAATCAGAATTTATGAAGATCATGCATCTCAAATCAGCTAAGGAAATATGGGACAAAATCGTTACAAGCTACGAAGGAGATGATCTGGTAAAAATAGCGAAGCTTCAAACTCTCAGAATCCGGTATGAAACTCTTAAGATGCGAAGTAATGAAAGCGTAGCTAATTATTTCCTGCGTATGGATGAGATTGTGAATTGTATGAGGGATCTGGGTGAAGAATTTGAGGAAGTTGTCTTAGTTCAAAAGGTTTTGAGATCTCTGTCTACTAAATTTGATTCTAAAGTATCTGCCGTAGAAGAAAAGGAGAATGTGCGAAAACTTACCATGTCACAGCTTCACGGGATCCTAACTGCTTTTGAAATGCGACTAGAGGTACCACCAGAGGCCGCATTCGAAGTGTCAGAGGAAGAAGATGAGGTAAATTTTGTCAAGAATCTTGAACGTGGAACTGGACGGTTCAAAGATAAGCTGCCTTTCAAATGTTTTCTATGTGGTAGAGTTGGTCACTATGCTGCTAGATGTCCTCATAACAAAGAAAGGATATATGAACAAGATGGTAGAAGCTATTATTCCCATATTAAAAGTTCATTTAATGATAGTGAAGATATTAGAAGTCTCATGGCGCACAAGAAGAAGAATGCTTCATCCAATGATAGCGAGGATATTAAAAGTCTCATGGCACATGAAGAGAAGAATGCAGAAACTGAAGAAGCTGCCAAATTAAAAGAACTATTGGAAACGGAAACCAGGGTAAGGGAGAAATTGCAGGATATAGCAAAAGATCAGAGCACAACTATTCAGAGACTTGAATCAAAGATCCTCTCTCTAAAAGAAGATCTTGAAGATCAAGAACATGAAGTGATCAAACTAAAGCGACAAGTAGAAGAAGGGAGAAAAGTTGAAGAAGACCTAAGGAAGCAGTATCTGAAAAAGGAAGAACAACATCAAGTTGAGGTAAATATCTTGAAAGGTAAACTAGAAGAAAAGGATAAGCTTTTACGATTTCAAGATAGTTCTAAAGTCTTGGATGATATTCTTAATAGTCAAAGATCTCCTGCTATCAAGACTGGTCTTGGTTTTCATGAATATGTTGAAGGTGAATCTAGTTCACAAGGTGAGACAAGAAACTCTAATGAGAAATCTGAAATGCTCAAGGAACAACCAAGAAAAGAAATTCCTCAAGGAAGATCCTTTACTCCTAACTATGAACGTGATAGACGATTATTTCCTCCGCTGAATAAAGTTGAATGTTATGTATGTCATAATCTTGGACATATTGCAGCCAGATGCAGAAGTAGAATGGTTCAAGAAAGATCATCTCATCCCAGGTATTTCAGAGGGTATTGCTTTGCCTGTAATGCATATGGACACAAAGCATTTGAGTGTGATAGAAGGAACATGAAAAATATAAGGTGCTATACATGCAACAACTATGGGCATAAAGCAAGGGAATGCAGAAGCAGATTTCAAAATTCAAGACAAGGGGACCATACATCATCACAGTTGCAGGAATTGAAGAAGACAGAGACAGAAAGGTGTGGGATAACTCAGACAGCTGACATAACAGACACAGGGGAATCTGAAAGTGATGAAATTCAGTATTCCATCCTGCATACGCTGATAGACTGAAGACAAGTCGCGTATATACGCGAGTTACAGGCTGCAAAGTCGCGTATATGAAGAAAGGGCAGCAGAACAGACCCAGGTTCAGTCATGGTTGGCTCAGGCTCAGGGGGAGCAGAACAGACTCAGGAAATGGTTCAGACATGGTTGGCTTACACTCAGGGGGAGAATACTCTTCGAATAATGCATTGTTGGCATTATGGTTAGAAGGTGTTGATAAAGTCTATGAAGCTAAATGATACATCTTACTGTTTAGGAATGGTATTGCAGGCTGATGGTACAGATCATGATGCTGTTGGTGGCTTTCATAAGTCTTGGTCTAGATATTTCATCACTATGTCATGTATCTCTTTTATGATGTCAAGGTCATGTAACGGCCTATGTTGGTTTCCCCACTATGCCTGGGATGAATGATGAAATGTTCATGTATTATCATGTATCTTCACATGGTTAGGTGAATGAGTCAATATTGGGATATCCCCACTAGGTTGGGTGATGAATGTATGTTGAGTCTTTTGGTGATAGGAAGGTCTTCTATGATGTATAAGTCTTTGTTCTTCTTGTAGAACATCTTTTACAGATCTTGCCTACAGTCAAGGGGAGCATGAACAGCACATTTCAGCAAGAGCAGGATGGATAGATTGGTACACTTTGGCATACACAAAGGGGGAGCACATTTGGAGATTTCAGCATATACTCAGGGGGAGTATGGACAGCAGTATGGTCAGCAGAAGGTATACCAAGGAAGAGAATATCTTGGTCCACCCTTTGCCCTTGATGTCAAAGGGGGAGAGTGACTTGGTGTGGTGGTTGCCATCAAGTCCAAAGGGGGAGATTGTTGGCATTATGATTCAAGTGTTGTCCTTGATGGCAACTCACTCAGAAGGTTGGTACAGGTGCTCAGAGACTGGTACAGGTGATGACAACTTAACTAGAAGACAGATCTCAGTACAGCAGGACAAGAAAGATATATACGCAGGTTCATCAAGGAGAATCAGCGTGTACACGCAGGTTGGCTTCAGCAAAAGCGCATGTATGTGGAAACGTACCTTTGGTCCATGGCGGTTAGTCCTTGGAAGTTGTGCCTATGGTTTCGGACCATTGTGTCTCGACGGGCGTGTCGATCCCTAGTATTGAAGTTGATGGTATTGTGTTTCTATGGTTTTGGCTCTTGGTATTGAACAAGGCCTAAAGCTATATAAGGAGAAGATCACTAGGCAAAGGAGCATGGATTGAGTGTGGCTGACGCAGTGAGAGGATCTGGTATTGTTGGTTATCTGTTCGGGACGCTTGGTAAGGGTCGGATCTGACAGCAAAGGCAGAAGTAATCATTTCTAGATCTGCACGCGGGTTGCCTTTGGAGAAAGCGCGTATACACGCGGTTTTGGTACAGTGAAGTAGCGTATGCATGATAAGGGTTGATATTTCAGGTTGTTGCTGATTCTGGTGGTTGTTGCAGAGTTCTAGATTCTGGTTTGGGTTCTGTGTTCTTGATGACAGGGTTTCAGTGATTCGGTATTGGGTTGTTTAATGAATTATGATGCAAGTATAAGTTGATGATTGTATTGCGGTAATGTTTGCTTTGTACTCTTGGATCCAGTCTGAAAATTGATGAAACGTGGTCCCTGAAGGTTGTAGGGTCAGCACCTACGTACTAGTAAATGGATCAGCTAGTACAAGAGCTGAGGGGGTTGTAGCTCCCTTCCAAAAGTAGTTGGAAAACGAAAGAGAGGGTTGTAGCCCTCTGCAGGTTGTAGCCTACATACTGGTAAAGGACTGCACCAGTATATTGTAAAAGAAGTTTCTCATTAAAGAAAGAAAGAGACGAATTGCAGCAGGTGGTTTTCACCCACATTGGGTTTCCACCTTATATCATGTTGTTCATGTGTGTGGCTCTTGTGTGATGATTCTGTTCTGTTATACTGCACCTGTTTACTCCTAAATTGCTTAATAATGTTCTGATGCATTTACTGAAGATAAGATTAACTGAATCATAAGATATCTGCATATACGCTAGTTGCTTTAGACACAGTCGCGTGTACACGCTGGTTCACTTAACAGAAGTCGCGTATATGTTTCTGAGTAGGAAATTGAAAAGGTTTTATTAATCTGATAATACTGATTCACCCCCCCTCTCAGTATTATTTCCAACAGATGCTCAGTGGAGCAGTTGACATGATCAAGAAATTGCTTGTTTTTGAGTGTTTTCAGGTGGAGAACTGATTTTCAGTGCTGTGGTTTGCTGACCTTGTTCCTCTAGGGGTAGGAACAACATGTTTAGGGACTGTGGATCCCTTAGATTATGGACATTTCATGCTTCATGCTGCAAGGCACAAAAATGTCTATAACAGTTGCCCCCTAAAGCATGAGGTCGTTTATCGGGTGAAATGCTTTATCAGGAGGATCCGAAGTTCATTCAATCACTGAGAGGTGACCTGTAATAAAATACAATACAATACATTATTTTTCATTCTGCTTTCATGATCTAGCTGAGGCGGGCATTCCCATGCTCAGCTTTATAAATTCATTTTGGTACATAGAACAGACGATCGTCTGATGGTAGACTGATAATTCTCTACTGAAATTATCATCCTTTGAGTAGGATGATCATCTGCTGCAATGATGTACATGACAAATGCCTTTATATTTCCTGAATATATATCGCAGCTCGGATGGATGAAACTAGATCTGGGGTCTTCAAACTCGTTCGATCTTCACTCTAAGTACAAGTCGATCCATGTGAGAACTGCGCTGAAGTCGAACATGGAAAGACATCGCTTGATTACCGGTCAATGATGTAAACCGTTAACAAGCGCGAGAGGAATCACCGATAATGATAATGATCCTCAAGGTACTGCAGTACAATTCACGTGGTGTGAATAAAGGACTTGGCGTCGAACACCACGCAAAATCTTCTGGTCGAAGGTCATTGATGTATACCTGTCGCCGGAAGTGAGAAACTTGCCATTGAGGCATGCAAGCTTCAAAGTACTAAGGGGGTTGTTCCTAGATCAACTTCTTGGATAATGAGTTGAAGTCGACAAGAAGCGATCTGTCAAAGGAGGGCCTTAATGAATCCCACATCAGTGACACGGAACGGAGCTAATGATTTTAGTGGACGTGAATACAATCTGTGACATATGATTCAGGGTGGCGATCATGGATGGATGAAGGATAATGTATGGCAGTGGATGGGACACGGTTAACTCTTTCTGAACGACATCTCTTGAACATATAACGACACTGATGCGATGGATCGGTAGCATTACCCCAAATGTGGATGGTTTGGCGAAGACCATGGTGATGAGACCGGTGAATGAAACAACCCAACCCGATGTGGTACGGAGGAAAAGTGTCATGTTCAAGAGCGACTTGCTACCATTAAAGCTTTGAGGTTCTCCCAATTTTTCCCCAGTCATTTCTGACCAGTACCTCTTTATTTTTGTCAAGCTTGAGGAGGATAACATATGCTTGTTCTATAACCTGCCCTTCGGGCAAGCCCATCGCTATATTTTAACGAGCCTAGCGATAGGGAAACTCGTTCTCGTCTAAAGACAAGTTTGTCGCTATTTAATCATTTTAACGAGTCTAACAACAAGGAAAACTCGGTCCTTTTCATTTTTAGAGAGTCTGAAAAGGTACAGAAAGTTAACTCCAAAATTCCTTTTTCATCATCTAATCCCTTAAGTCCGAAAAAGTATAAAACAATACAGAAGGGATGAGTTTTCGGTACTTTTAATGAGCCGAACAAAACAAGCGCTCGATCTTTTTGTGCAATAATCCCTCAGGTCCAAAAAGATTAAAATCTAGAGGAGGGATAGCTCTTCCGATCGTTCAACGAGCTGGAAGGCCAAAACTCGGCAAAATTTTCATATTTTACGAGTCAGATGAAAAGAGCTCAAAGAAGACTCGTCTTTTGAGGAACGAGTGATAAACATGGATAGCAGCAAATTCCAGGTACAGGTTGGAATTTTCCAATCACGGCAGTGTCACAAGGATGGCTAGGTGAAATCACTCTTCGCAGCTGTTCCTCAAAATGGGTAAACAATCATATAGAGGTGAACGATCGGCCAAATGACGGTGGAGGTGACAGGTACAAACACGACCAAGGCTTTTTATGGCTGATGAATTTACGATCACAATGGTTATTTACCGGTTCATTTTTTCTGGATGAGCTTGAACTCTAAGGGAAAGCCTGCTCACAATCTTATGTTTATTTTTTAACGAGCATGAACTATGTGCTAAAACTTCTCAGATCTTGCGTTTATTTTTTAACGAGCATGAACTATGTGCTAAAACTGCTCGATTAATTTCGCCTGCCCCCAGCATAATAATGCAAATGAGGCTCATGCCCCCTAGACTCCAGGGGTTCGATTCATTTTTTAAAGAGGTTGATACAGTAAAGAACTATCCTCTTGACTCTTTATTTCATTTTTTAACGAGGTTGACATGAGATAGGAACTATCCTCGACGTCCAAATCCATTAGATGTAGAAGGTTTCATATTCCACTGTGGCCACTTCCACTAGATTACTCGGAGGCGGTAGGGCAAAAGTACCCATTAAGGTAGGGTCTTTTAGGAGACGTACTCCGATATTTTGGAGCGAATGATTCCTTCCATGGATCATTGGAATGCTTCCCGTAACTTGCGAACTGTTGGGGAGAAAAGTTTGTTGGCCAACGATTGTAATTCCTCCTTGGAAGGGAAATGCAATCTTCCTAAAATAGGTCGACACAACAGCTGCCATGGCATATATCCATGGTCTTCCTAGTAGGATGTTGTAATCAAGATTCCCATCGATGACTTCAACATCTATTTCTACCGTTTTTCCCTCTAGTTCAACTTTTAAGTTATTTAGTATACCATATGGGGTATATGTCCTTCCGTCGAATGCTTTTAACGTCGTCGCAGATCGCGACAAGGTTGGAGATCCAAGAGTTTTCCAGCAACTCATCGACATGATACATGTAGATGCCCCCTCATCAATAATTGTTCGGTGAACAGTTTTGTTGAGGGCTTTCACTTGAATAAGGAAAGCTAGTTGAGCTGGTAACTGAGGATCATATCCTTTGTGATCAAAGGATACAAGATTGGAATCCTTAGGATCCGCTCCACCAATAGCTGATAACAACGCCTGCCTTTGGGATGGGCAATTTTGCAGTACCTCCAGAGTCGACATAGCGGATGGCGATTGGGCCAAATCTTCCACTATGTTATAATTCTGCGCCGCCCTGGCGCGAGGATTAAATGTTGACTTGTGTACTACTCCCTTTGGTGGTTTTATTGTTAACTCATGCGTGATGGGGGGTACAACTTCTGCCGAAGTTGTTGTCGAACCACTAGGTTGATCTTTACCTTTGTCGTTCGACACCTGTGGATTCCCGTAATCTTTACTCCTTGTCGAAATTAAAGCATCATTTTGTTGCTTAGAGATCGATAACATTAGCACCTGGCACGAGGAAGTATTTCCACTATCAACCAGATTTTGACTTGGATTGGGAAACGGATCAGTTAACACAGCTGGGGTTTGTGAATTCTTTAAGAATCTTTTAAGCTCAGCTTTGTATGGACAATCTCTTGTCCAATGATCCTCATCACATATCTGACACCCAAAAGGTGGTTTCCCTTTTCCAGGAGAAGTTTTTCGAGGAGATGACTCTCCTTGTTTCTTCTTCTTCCCTTTGTTTTGCTTCTTCTTGCTTCCTGGTTGATTAGAATTTTTTCCTTTATCCGCAGATATGGCATTTATTTCCGAAGCAAGAATTTCTTGATTTGCTTTTTGATTTGAAGTCTTACAGGCTTTCTTATTCGAATCCCTTGTCGACTTTGCGTTTGCAGTGCCAATCACACCGTCGCCGGCATGAGAGTCACTATTTGATCCAGGAGGAGGAGGAATTGAAAATTCCGGTCTAGGGGCGTCAGGTATCTTATCATAGAGCGTGCCAGACTGAGTATACACTAAGTCTAAATACTGGGCACGAGCAATAACTTGCTCCTCTGTTACGACCCCTCCCTTGGCCACATCTTCCGTTATAGCAGGAAGAAGCGACTTTATAAACCACTCAGCTAATAGCTGATCTGGAACATAAGTTTTTACCATTCTGCGACGACGACGCCACTCATGTATATGATCGGATATATGTGTGGCCGTCGTCTGCTTGAAATTGGTTAAGATCTCTGTTCCAGTTTCGTACCTTATAGGTAACTGAAAATGGGTTAAGAAAGTCGTGGCTAGGGAACTGAAATTGTCGAAAGAGGCTCTAGGTAACTCAATATACCATTTAGCCGCCAGACCTGTCAATGTCCTCTGAAAAAGGCGAAGCCTTATCGAGTCATCATTCAAGGTGTTCGACGAACACCACAGATGAAAAGTCATCACATGATTCGACGGGTCTTCGCCAGGATTTCCATTGAATTTAGGAATGTCCGAAGGAAGTTTGTGAGGAATTGCTGGCCACCAATGGGCATAGGCAATTGGATCGTTCGTCAATCGATGTAAATCTAGTAATTCTAAAGTTGCCACGAACGGTAACTGTTGACTCAGGTTTGGTGAGGCGTACCCAGGATACGATGGAATCGCCTGAGCAGTAGGCCTTTGCATACCAGCATAATGCAATTGATGCTGGTATGACTGATACGGCTGGTGGACTTGACCACTGTAAAGTGGTTGATTTAACCCGTTTTGAATATAGGGTTGTCCACTATTCGCAAAGATCTGCTGCTCAGAACCTTGGTACACTTGCTGGAATTGCGGTTGTTGGTATTGCACAAGCCACGGTTGTGACGCCATGTTTTGTTGTGCTATGTTAACCGTTGGACCGAGGTGTGGGGTAACTGTACCCGTTTGGACCTGTGTCGCCCCACCAGTTGGCGATTGTGGTTGTGACCCATGTTCAAGAGGTTGTTGCATTACAACCTGAGATATCTGAGGTTGACATGCAACAGGTATCGCTTGAACTTGTGACACTGTTACAATAGCCGGTGTGGTTGGGATGTTCGTCACAGGTACACATTATTGCATAGAATATACAACCCTTGGTTGTTGAGGTAGCATAGGTACCCAACTACTTGACACAATTCCAGTATAACCTGAACATTGTTGTGAACTCACGTATGGGTACCCTCCCGAAGGGGGTAATGAAAGGGCATACTGCCCCCCATACGGTATCAATCCAGAACTAAAGGGGATTGATGGCCCAGATTGACCTCCAAATGGGTCAATTTGGCGAGTTTCAACATAAGAGTTACTGGGTATTACTCCGGATGAACAAACTGGAACAGACCAAACTGTCGAAATAGTCCCTTGGTGGACTCCTTCTAGCTGTTGTGGGCTAGTTGGGACAGCTGGTATGCCGGCAAACATTGTCGGAGTGACGGCAGGGGCTTCTGCTGTCGCTGTGTCATTTGACACAGTCCTAGATGATGACGGTTGTTCAGACATTTTAAGTCTATCCAATAGATTGCCTAGCGATTCTACAGGAACTTCCACTTGTGGTGGATTAACTTCAGATGAAGGAAATAGAGTGACCCTGACTCCAAAATGAGTTGGAGTACTTGCTTGCGGATCCTCTGCAATTTCCTCTATCGCAATCAAACCCAGTGGAAGAGGAAGACCGTCAGGTCCGTAAAATATTTCTGGTGCCGAAGAAGTGGTTGCTTCGACAGCTACAGTTGTTTGAGGAACAAAACTCTCTGGACCGGTTACAGATGGAACTGGTTCAGTTATACAAGTATTTGCTCCCAGACCAGGATCAGTATTACTGTCCTTCTGTGGCTGTTGAACTTCTTCAATAGAGGCAGGGTTTCCAGAAATGTTTGGAGTAACCGGAACCTCAGATGCAGTTGGAACACTTGTTCTAACTTTTATAGGAGATTTTGAACCGGTTAAACGAGTTCGCTTTGTCCGTACTACTTTCGATTCCGGAGACAAAGACGGTTGACTCGCAAGCCTCCGCGAACGACGGGGTTTCAATTGACTTTCTTCCACGGTTGCGGATTACTCGATCAACTAAAATACAAAAGGGGAATTATGTTTCCGAATTGAATGAATTTTATTAGACGCTTTTAGACACAACTTGCTTTTTCAGTTTTAAAGAGTCGAGAAAAAGCTAAAGGTGACTCTAGTCTCCTTCGATGTTTTAACGAGCTCGAAGTGACAAATGCTCGGTTGGACTTTTTCAGTTATAGAGTTTGAAAAAGGCCAAAAGAAATTGCTCTGGAGATCTAGGCAGAGGGTGTGCCAAACCTTTCGCGAAACCACAGAATACGTTTTACGGTACGAGTGGTCGATCTTCGTGAATGCTGTGTTCACTGCATCGCGATCAGTAGGGCGGCCGACACGGATTCCTAAGGATAAAGGATAAATGCCTATAGGGGTCTCCCAATATATACACGACGGTACGTGGGAGCACAAGTCCGTATTAGTGCTATCGTCCCTCAGGAGGAATCACCCACCTTCGTAGAGATCGACAGTCACTACGTTTAACGACGCCGGAACACGTCTCTACCTAGACCTCTACTGTGAGCGTTATGTTGCAAAGCATTGTTAGGTTCATTCAATATATTTTAAGTTGATCTTTTTAAAGTTTGTCTTTCAGGATCACCACGAGATGTGTTGGTACAAATTCCTAAATGTAGTTTAAGATGATAAGCAAGCTTTATAATCTTTTAACTTTGAAAATCCTAACTACTGAGGGAAAAGAAAGACATCATCTTTTCACACAGATCACAAAGCACACACTAATGCACTTTCTCCTAGATCGACATGCAAACTTATCAAAAATGCAAATGCAAAATGCAGGTATTTCTTTTCTCTTTCTTAATGTTGATGTATTACAAAAAGAAAGCTGTTGTATAATTTTGAATTCAATTTCAAGTGAATGCAAACAAGCTTGTCCAAAATCAAAAGACACCTTAAGATTTACTTGTTTCGACACTAGAAATATATAAATTCAAACCATATGACGAAAGAAAAAGCTCAATCAGCTATGAACAGCAAACAAACTAACTCTTAAGATCACTACGACACTTATCACAGTTCTGGATCTAAGAGGCCAAAGCAAGACTAGTTCGCTTTTCGTTATGGGAAACTGTAAATGATGTAAGAAATACACAAAGAACAAACACAGTTTCTTTATACAACCTGAGGCAGAATAGTGGCAAGGAAAGTTGGTTTCAGATAGGTATATTGACTGGTAACAGGCTGCAAAAACAAGGGTGAAAACAGGGCAAGAAACAGCAGGGAACCCCAATAGCACAAGGCAAGACTGGTTCAGCGCAGGTAGTACACTGTCAGTTTGACATTCAACGCAGGTAGCCCCTTTGGGAACTGCGGTGAAACGCAGACTGCCTTCACAGTACCTGCACTGAAGAACTAAACTTTCGTTTCTCTTGGTTTCCGGGTCACAGATTGCTCAAAAATTCACGGTTTTTGGCCAAATCAGAAGCTATCAATCAAGTACACACTAAAGGGTAATTAGGAGGATGAAAAGCTATCACTAAGAGCTTTTCAGAGTCCTTGTGTATCAGCTCTTCAAACCATAAACATGCCCAGAAACTGAGCTAGAGTAGCTGCCCTCTACTTTGCATTTGAAAGATCCAAATGCAGTTCGATTCGGTACTCCCTGTGTTTATGAAATGAATAGCAAAAACACAAACAACCAACAAGATACGATCCCCAGCGGAGTCGCCAATTTGTTGTAGGGAAATGTATCCAATACGGAATGACCCTATCCCACTCTAAGGGTAATAGTACCTCAGCAACAACCAAAGCAAAGCTATCTAAGATTTCTTCTTTATGAAAGTAAAACAGGGGAGAAAGGGATCCACTAACCGATGTCTTTCGCTAATGATTGATCCAATCTTCTCTCCTTGCTGCTTGCTCCCAGCTCCTTGCTCTTTCACTGGCCCAGCTACAAAAGATCCTGCAAAAAGGCAAGAGAGGGAAACTACAAGAAGCATACATTCATAATTGATTCAAGGATTAGAATAAATCAAATACACAAGTATAACAATACACCATTGAGACACATGCATATAGAAGAACCTCAAATGCTTTATTAATGGAAGAAGTAAAGTTCAAGGAGTGTTACGACCATAAGAGGCCCAATCCAGCAACACCTCCCAGCAGAAAGAAATCTCCTCTTCACCTCCTTCAAAGCAATCACCCAATAGCTCTAAACTCAAACCAACAGCACTTCCTTACATTCACAAAATTCCAGCCTCCCTAGACCTCATGAGAGAGCTCTATATATAGGAGTTTTGGAGAAAGGATGTGTCAGCTTGAGAGCTGACTAGTGTCCTCTCCCACTTCAGTTATACTTCAGTTCTTGAGTCCACTTGGAGATCCTTGCTTCCACTTGGAGTTTAAGAACCTCTTACTCATCACTAGGCGAATTCCCTGATCCAAGTGTCATTTTGGAAGCTTCCTGGGCATTGACACCTTGAGGAATGACTGTGCCACTTGTCCAATCTCGCTCAGCGCAGGTAGCCTTTGTTGGATTTGACATTCAACGCAGGTACAGAGAGGGGCAGTTGACATTCAGTGCAGATGCTCAGTGGAGCAGTTGACATGATCCAGAAATTGCTTGTTTTTGAGTGTTTTCAGGTGGAGAACTGATTTTCAGTGCTGTGGTTTGCTGACCTTGTTCCTCTAGGGGTACGAACAACATGTTTAGGGACTTTGGATCCCTTAGATTATGGACATTTCATGCTTCATGCTACAAGGCACAAAAATGTCTATAACATTTAACCACGTCAAAAGTACTGGTGTATTGATCTGCAATCTGTTTGTGAGCGGTGTCCTTTGGTGTTCTGTCTGAGGAACTTACCCTGTAAATTCCTACAAGGAAGTCACTCCAATCTACCCTCTGAATTAAACCAGTTGATGAAAATTTGTGAATTCCCAAAAACTTTTAAGGACATTAACCTCGGTAGTGTGTCAAAAACAAGCATGCCCGAAAAACCAAAAGACTAGTGAAATTATTTTTTCCCTTTCCTCCACCAATGCAAAGTTTAAACTAATGATTTTGATTTAAAAATAATATCATCCCTGCCCCAAAATTTTCGGTAGAAGAGCAACTAGAACCATAAAAAACCCCATGCAATGTAATGGTCAATCATTGGACCCTAAAATTTCTTTTCTGATAGTTGGGCCCTTTTCTGTTTAAAAATAATTTTGATTCTTGAAATTATGTGGCCTAAAAACGACTTCATATTGTCAAAAATCACCCTATTATGAGGAAGCCAAAGGGTCCATACAATAGTAAATGAAAGTTCAAAACATATCGACTTTCTCATCTTCTCCAACCATACTTGTAAGCACCCTCAAAAAGTATAGGATGCATGAAAAGATGGACACATGTAAATAACATAAATCTCTGACCAAATATAAGTTGTAAATGGACATTTGATGAAGAGATGGTCTACAAATTTCTTTCCACAAGTTCAGTTAACAAATTGTTGTGAACAATGTGAGGATGATCCTGTGAAAATTCTGAAAGCTAAAATCTTATTGCAACAACTGGTATTATTTCTTCTAACTGATAAATTTATTATTCAATTTATTGCTATGAATAAACACACAACAAACTTCCCAAATAAAACTTCAAAAAATAAATAGCACTAGGACTGAGAAAATATTAGCACACACACATAAAAATTACACCGTCATTTTTGGAAAAATGTCCTCGGAAAAACCCAACTTGGGAAAATTGGTGCAACTGTGAGGTTTTATTATTATGCAACAGTGAATATCTTAGTGAAATCTATGGATTCCCAACCGGTAATCCAAACAAGAAGAAAATATGGGAAAAATTATTTTAAGGGAATTACCCTTCTTCCACAAGCAACCTCGACACAACTTCCTTTAGAAAATTTGGCCTCCTAGACCCTCTACTTCAACCTTTGTGCTGCTCTACATAGACCCTATGACATCAAGCCTCCAATCTGCCTCAGATGAAGTCATTTTTCTTGTCTCAGCTAAGGAAATCACCTCTCTAGGACTTTGGACTCTTTGCCTAACCTCTCGAACTGATAACGAATGTATCTCCATCAAATCAAACTACTTCTCTGAACCAACTGCACAATCCTCTATGCTACCTCATTGAGAATAACTCGACCCTATTGTTGTTGCTTCTCCAGATTTAAAAAAATTCCTATGGATCACTGTCTCTGCCCCTCACTATCTCTACTACCTCATTGAAGCTCGAACTCTTTGGCCATTGATTTCCTAGAAAATCAAATTCTCGAAGTGACTTTGGTGCATTCTCCATAACCACATCGATCCCTTCTTATATCTTCTTGTTGGGACTCCAACGTCCAAGATTTAATATTAATTGATGGCTTAGATAATTTATGGATCGATCTGTGTGATTTTCTAGACTATTATCACCTTATCTCAATTAATACTGATTAATTAACCACATTCCCTAAGTTTAGACATAGGAAATATTTAAAAAGTTACTAATAGCCTAATTGAGACAATTCTAGGTGGAATTTCCAGAAACAATTTCTGGGTTTTGGAGATCTCATGCATTATATCCTCTCCACCAAATTGACACATCCGATGCTACAAAAAATAACACTCCCCGTTAGCGAGGAATGTGTTCTAGTGCTCTACATCTTGCTATAACACCCTATCTTTGTATCACTTCATGTCCCGCTACTGATGTCTGGTTACTGTGACTACCTTTCACTACACACCAAATTCTACATAACTATGATGCTGCATCTATGTTGCTGCTGACCCTGTTGTACTGCTGTCAACACTGCATCTGCACTGCAACTTTGTTGTTGCTGCAACTGAAACATCTTCAACTGAAAAGCATCCAAAATACTAAATCAATTGTGTTAAGTATTGATGCATATGTCTCCTGAGTCTTTGACTTCTACTAGACTCTGCACTATCACAGAATAATCTGCACTGCTGCTGACTCTGTACTGTGCCACTCTGCACTGTTGCCAACTTTGCACTATGCTCCTCAGCACCTAACTGTTACTAATATGCAACTGCCACTCTCAAACTGACTACATCAAATGAAATTGATCCATCATGTTACTGAATATTGTGGGCCCCTGTATCCTAGTAATGATCCATGAGGTGGACTCCTCAAGGACCTTGCCCAATATGTAGCTCTCTGGGATTCAACTCCAATTCACCCCACCTCACTCCTGGAGGTATGGCTACCAACATCGCAAAGTGTTCCTCCAACCTAGGGGACAAATTATCTATCTAAGCATGTGATTCTTCCTGGTCTTGCTTTTCCTCTTTGTCCTTATTTTTTAGAGCCACTGGGTACTGTAGTGGCTAAACTAGCCACATCTGAAGCACTTGACCTTAGATAGGTCCTTCTTCTTTTTTCTCTACTCCCCTTTCCCCTTACTGGGACCCTTAGATGTGAGGGCCACATTCTCCTCCTCCTTAACCACCTTTTGTCTGCTGCCACTAATGGAGCTCTTCAACAGAGCTCGTCTCAATTCCTCCTGTTGTAAATCAGCCCACATTCTATCCCATCTTGTTAGCATGTCTCTTCCCAATATACTTTGGATGAATACTTTCCAATCCTCTGAGAAATTGGTTGAGTGCCAATTGTACTAGCTCTGAATGTTAAGGCATTTCCCCAATAGCTGATAGTTGATCTTGAACCTCCTAAATCCTGGTGAGGAAGGGATTTATGCCTTCCTCCTTCTGCATCCTGATGCATCTCAGCTTCTCCTATAGGAACATCTTTTGCTGCTCGGAAGTACCTTGCTATAGCATGGAGATAGCATCCCACGTCTCTTTGGTTGTTCCCATGGCCACTATATGTGAGACTATACAATCTCAGACTCCATCCGGGATCAACCATTTTGCCTGCGCCATCTCCTTCCTATATTCCTTCAGCTGGTTTGCATATTGAGAAGCTACCACTACTTTATCAATGTAGGACTTCAGACCATATTCATCTAGAACGAAGGGCATCCTAGCCTTCCAGATGACATGGTTGGAAGCTCTATCCAACCTATCTTGATCTCTAATCCCTATAGTGGCCATCTATGAAATTGTCGAAAACTCTCTCTTTCCCTTTGCTCGGTTTGTTCTTTGCCATTCGCACTCCCTTCTAGAATGTGAAGATATGCTAGCTACTACTGCTAATCTACAACTAGAAATTCAAACTTCTGAGACTTGAAGTCCCCTGAGGAAAATTTCCCTTTGTTATGTGTGCTTTTCTCTTCCACCCGATGCAGTTTCTGATTTTTCAACCTGCAACAAAACTGTCTACGTCCAACTAAGAATATGTTCAGTGAAAATATGAGCTACAGTTGCTCCCTCTGACTACTTGAATTACAATCTCGGGAAATTCAAATTTTTTGCACTCCTGCAACTGAAAATTGTTTTTTATGCCCCAACAATTCGACCTGCTTATCTAGATATTGTGTTGCCTTTGAGAATTTTGGCTTGCTGCTCCCTCTGACCAGAAAAATTATTTCCTTTGCTTCTGAGCTTCCATTTGATCACTTACACTCTGATACCATGTGAAAATTCCAAAAATTGAAATCCTATTGTAAGAACTGGAATTATTTCTTTTGATTGATAAAATTATTATTCAGTTTATTGCTACGACAACATTGAAATAAACATGCTACAACCTTCACAAATAAAACCACGGAAAAGAAATAGCGCTGGAATTGAGAAAATACTAGCACAAACACATAAAAATGACGTCATTATTTTTGGACAAATGTCCCCAGAAAAATCCAACTTGGGAAAATTTGTGCCACAATGAGGGTTTTATTATTATGGAACAATGAATATCTGAGTACATTCTATGGATGTGCAACTAGTAATCCAAACTGAAATAAAATCTAGGCAAAATTATTTTAAGGGAATTACCCTTCTTCCACAAGCAATCTCAACACAACTTTCTTTAGAAAACTCTGCCTCCTAGACCATTTGTGTCAACCTTTCTGCTGCTCTATGCAGGCCCTATGACGTCAAGCCTCCCACCTACCTGTGATGAAGTCGTTCTTCCTATCTCTGTTGAGGAAATTGCCTCTCAAGCACTCTGGACCCTCTTCTTGGCCTTCAGAACTAAGAAAAAATTTCTCTGGACCCTCTTCTTGGCCTTCAGAACTAAGAAAAAATTTCTCTCTAGCATATTGAACTACTTCTCTAAAGCAACTGTACGGTCCTCTATGTTTCCTCACTGGGAATAACTCAACCCTCTTGCTGCTGCCTCTCCGGATCTTGAAAATTTTCTCTAGATCACTGTCTCTTCCCTTCACAATCTTTGTTGCCTCACTAAAGCTTGAACTCTCCAAAAATTGACTGCTACTACTATGGAAAATCTAATTGTCCAAGTGACTCTGGTGCATTCTCCATCACCACTTCAATCCCTTCTTATATATTTTCGTTGGGACTCCAACAACCAAGATTAAATCTTAATCACTGGCTCAGATCATTTCTGGATCTATCCGTGTGAGTTTCTAGACTATTCTCACCTTATCTCAATTTATACAGATTAATTAATCATATTCCCTAAGTTTAGACTTATGAAATATTTAAAAAATAACTAATAATCTAATTGAGACACTTCTAGGTGGAACTTCTAGAAACAATTTCTGGATTTTGAAGATCTCATGTATTCTAGCCTTTACACTAAATATCGTGGTTAGAACACATCTGATGCTACGAAAAATAATAAATCCCTTCTCTTGTATTATGTTGGAAATCTTTCTTATGAGAACCTCCCTGGCCTACAACATCATAAAGTACAATTCTTTAAATCTCTATTTCATAAATGTAAAAACAAAGTTAGTGTACAGTGAAATGAAGTTATTTTAATTCATTTAAGCTTTATTTTCATAACTATAAAGCTTAAGGTATCTTAAGTGTATTTTACAAATTTACTTAAATAGATACATTACAATTTACAATTGTGAGACCTTAGCCCCTTTGCATAGGTGGAACCAAAAATTTTGATGGGAATGGCGATCATTGCATTCATATAGTTAATGAATAGTTCACAAATCTCCTTTGTCTCTTTTGAAGAAGATAAATCAATGAGCCATCTACTATAACAAATTACGTAGTAAAAAGTCTATTGGATTAATCATAAAAAAAATTGTTAAATTTAATTGCAAATTTTGGAAAATTTATATGATGGAAATTATTTAAATTGGTTCATCTAATTTTAAAATGTTCTCAAAATTGACTGATCAAATCCAAAATAATATTACATAAATCTAAAGCCAAAAAAAATATTACAAAAAACATGAATTTGAAGCTTGCTTATCAATGACATTCATTCTGCAGAGAAATTTCCTTCTTATCTGCCCATCTTTTCCCAGAAAAGAAAAACAACGTTCTATTAGAGAAAAATATGTTTACATAAACATACATATAGCATATGTGGCTGACTAATCCCCATATTACATATAACTAATATCAAGATATGGGATACAAGCCCCTCAAAGAAACTCCATAGCGAAACTAGGATATAGCCCAAACAATGGGCAACCACACATCAATCTAACAATGCCAAAATGTACTTGATTGACAAGATAACATGCTGGGAGATTTTGGATCTCCTCCTTCTGAATATCCTCCCTGAAATTGAATTTCTGTCTCTCAAACCTTAACAAATTCACTGCTATTCAATGGAGCTTCCTTTGAAGATTGCCATGCACTAAGAGCAGCCTATAGTTGCCTATCAAAGCCTTTAGTGCCTTTGGGTAATGAACTTGAAAGAACCTACCCTCATTTTGTAGAACGAATTTGGTGAACTGGGGATCCATTAATACAACTGCTTGGCTTCCAAATAAATGAGATATGAAAATGTCTGAATCGTATATGTTATGTCAATATCCACATGATTTTCATATTAATGCATAGTCTTTTCTCATGGTTTTGATAGTTATTAGGATTAATTTTGACTAGGGAGTGATAGCTAGTGGTTAGGGCACATAGTTTTGTGGTCCATGGTATAATACTAGTTGTATTTGGATGGAAAAAAGCTTATAAATAGGCTTATTAGTCTCCATTATAATGTTTCATGGGTTGAGCAAGTGTGGGCTCTCATGCCATTGCAAGGGGCCAAGGGTTGAGCAAGTCTCGGCTCCCCGGTGCCAAGGGAGCCAAGGGTTGTGCGAGAGGGTTGTGCACGTGTGGGGCTCGCCGATCTTGAGGTTTTGATCAAAGATTTAATTTAAGTCGGGTTTTCCTAGGAATTGGGGTTTTCCTAGGATAAATATACATGTGATTGTTTCTATTTTGTGTTTATGATTATCGCTATTTACCTTGTCTTTTATACATGACAACCCAATTGATATGTTAACACTTTTTTTCCAAGGGATAAGCAAGATATTTTTAGAACCTTCACTAACATGTTGCAAAATGATAAAAAGTGACTCTAGGAAAGAATTAGTGACAAAGAGAAAGAAATTTGTATGCAGTCTCAAGTGAGAGATTATTGTGTGTAAAACTAAATAAATAAATAAAATAAACTTATACTGTAATATTATGACTTGAAACTTCTCCAAAAATCTATAAACATGGTTTTGGGATTGTGATTTTAAATTAATTATTTTCATAGCACATGATATATTGCATGGTATTTTAATATTAGTTAAATATTTATAAATTTTATTGAATGGTAAACTCGAAAATAATATACAATCGAATAAAAAATACCATATGTTAACCAAACAAACTCCTTGGCACTTCACATTGTTAAAACCCCTCTGTGCTAGACAGTGATAAAAGTTAAAAATACCAAGCAAAACACCCTCATAGTTTATTTTACCTTTTGTCCCTGTCGTTGATGAATTTCCTGTGACGATTGCCGGTCATGGAGCGATAATCAACGTCAACTATATTCACATAAACTTCTTTCACAAAATGTAACGTTGAGATATGTCAACTTTTTCTGTTGGTGTCCGGGGAGAGATGTATATTTCTTATGTTTTTAAAAATGTTTTTAATAAACTATTATATTTTTTTTAATATTTAGGTTAATTAATCTATATCAAGCTAAATTTCATACATATATACAAATTATTTGAATATCTGTATTAACTAATTTATTTCAGTATCAATTTTATAAAATATATTTTAATGTTCACTATAATAAAATATTTTATTCTAAAATTAAAAAATAATTGAAATAATTAAAAACTTGATTACTTCTCGAAAGAGATATAATTTAAAATATATCAATAATATTTTAATGTGGACAATGTGATTCACAAATAAAAATATTTTAATATCAATTTTAAGTAAATATTTCAATATCAATGGTCTATATATTATATATAATTAGAAAAAAAACTATGCATATATTATACCATGGTAGATGCATCTTAATTGTGGCTTTATCAAGGATCTAAAGGAATCAAATCTCTCAATGTGAAAACATTTTTTTGAATGCAAAACTTGAGAAAAAAATTGCATACAATGAGTTTATATATATATTTCACGCCTTTAAATAGGCTATACTACATAGCATGGCTTGTCAAAAACTCAACACAAAAACCAATTTGTAATTTCTTATTATTATTATTATTTTATTTGATTTTTATATAATTTTCAAGTGAAAATGTTTACATAAAATGAGTTGAAATGTATACATAAAATGTAACTAAAGTATACTCAATAAATTAATTGAAAATAACAAATTCTTACTATTAAAATATTTCAAGGAGTCTTGTTATTTTAGAATTTGTGGCTTTTAAAAATACATTTTTAGATCAAATTTAAGAATTTCATCAAATATTTGTTGGAATTGCAAGTTTATCCATAGTCTACACACCCATATATATGTATATATAGACGAAATAGGTTTTTTCACTGGAATACAACGAAACAATTTCAAGAAAGAATGTGATTTTTTGTTGTTTGAAATGCATTTTTGAATGGATAAATTGATTCAAGGTCTTGAAAAATCCTATGGGCACTCAAATTCTATAGATTAAACAAAAATGTCAAAAGATATATATATATATATCCTTCTTAACCATGGATCTATCAAAAGATAAAAGGATCAAATCTCTCTAGGTGCAAACCTTCTTTCAAGTTTTACATTTTAAAGGAAGTTTGTACATCAAGAAATTTGTTCACTCTTAATGATTGTTAAATCTATGATTTATTGATATTACAATCCAATATGAAAAAGATGTGGTAAAAGTATTTGACTTTCAATCTAAGCCATAAATAAAATATTTAGATGTCCACATGAAAGAAATTTACAAATAGATACAATATATGTCTGTGTGTTATATTTTCATTTTCAGTGTGAGTAAGATAAACATCTCCTATACTATCTAAGCCATAAAATATTTAGATGTCCACATGAAAGAAATTTACAAATAGATAGAGTATATGTGTGTGTGTTATATTTTCATTTTCAGTGTGAGTAAGATAAACGTTTCTTAATATTTTCTGACACATTTTTTTATATTTTTTCAATATCAACTTCATCTATCAAAATTGATTTGAAGTAATTCATATAATTCGTAATAAAGAAATAATATGCACTATTTAAAAATTATTAATAGTAGAAAGATATATATGATATGACTCATAAATAAAGTGTTTTTAATATGCACTATTTAAAAAATTTTAATAATAAAAAAATATGTATGACGTGACTCATAAATAAAGTATTTTAATATACAAGGTTAAGTAACATTAACATGTGGATTTGAGGCACTCTGCAATCTGATCTAGGGTTTGAGTCAGGGTTTGGCACTGGTAACCATGGCGGGTCATGGAGGAGGGAGTTCTGCTCCCTCCTACAGTCAAATAGCCGTGAACAGAAACAAGGAAACTGATCTGCATCGCTTCAAGAAACCAACAGAGGTGATAACTGAGGATACTAACACAGGAAATATCAAACCTCATGAATAGAGAGTAAATCATGAGGAAGATAGTAGGGAGAAGAGGAAAGAGGGCAGCAGTCAAAAAGCTACACCTTTGAGGGCGACAGGGGTCTGCAAACCCAAGTCGACCATCACTCCTTGGGTCATTTTAAGTGACCCAGTGCTACAAGTGCACAGAGATCACATGGCGGAACATGTGATCATATGCAAATTTATGGGGATTTGGCCGACGGAGAAGGCCTTACATGCATGGATAAGGAACCACTGGAAACTGAAGGGGGAAATAAACCTTCACCTTGGATCCAAGCATTTCTTTACAGTGGTATTCATGAGCTTAGAAGACAAAGACAAAGTGTTCGAGGGAGGAACCTACTTTTACGATGCTGCAGGCTTTTACATGCAACCATGGGTGATGAACTTTGTCCCAGAACGAGAAATATTCACCTCAGTATCAATATGGATAAGACTATACTCCCTTCCTTTAGATTATTGGCTGTCAAAGTCACTAAAGGCGATTGGCAATAAACTAGGGCATTTCATAAAGACATCAGATGCAACATCAAGAGGCAAATACATTTCCTCAAGGATAATTTTAGGGGCGAATGTTCGCCCTTTGGCGAAATTAAGGGGTTTTAAATTTTTAGTGGGCGAATATTTTGTATCATAGTACATTTTTACAAATCACCTCAAATAGCCCACCTTATTTTAAGGGAGAGGGTAAAAAAGGTAAATTTAGCCCTTGAAATTAGGACTTACAACCTTCCATTCGCCCATTTTCAAGAATAGGTTTTATTTAAGTGAATCCTATGGGCCAAATACCATATTTATAAAAGAGGTATGGTAAATTAATAAAAATATAAATAAATGAGAGGTATGGTAAATAAATAAAATGTCTTTTTATACTTACTCAAAAGGTATGGTAAATAAATAAAAATATAAATAAACTAGACGTATCGTAAATAAATAAAACCTCTTTTTATATTTAGTCAATAACCCTCATTCTATTTATGAAGGCTCAAGAAAGAGGTTTTATTTAAGTGAATTCTATGGGCCAAATACCATATTTGTAAAAGATGTATGGTAAATTAATAAAAATATAAATAAACGAGAGGTATGGTAAACAAATAAAACATTTTTTTATATTTAATCCATAAGTCACCTTATATTTATGAACACTCAAACAATGGGTTATATTTAGGTGAAACCTATGACCAAAATACTATGGGAAAAATACCATGGACTAGATTGTTATTAATACCATGCAAAAAACCATTATTAACCCTAATATTAGAATTAATAAAAATAAAAATGGCACATGGTATTCACCCATGGTATTCACCAAAATGGCACATGGTATTGACCCATGGTATTCACCTGGAATGTAGCCTATTTAAATGGGGGAATTAAACCAGCATGTAGCCTATGCTAAGATTCACTAGGACTTTACAAAGTTTTATTATTTAGTGAAAGACTCGCTAAGATCTTACAAGATTTTATAATTGAGTAAAATATTTGCCATGCCTGGTGAGAGATTCGCCAAAAAATTATATATACATATTATATTATTGATAAAATCGCCTTTCATTTTTCCTATATACCATGGAGATTCGCCCATTTATTATATTTATAAATTTAGGGGGGGTTATTAAAATTTTCCCTGCATTTCCTTCGCCTGGATCTCTGTGGAAATGGACCTATCTGGGGCACTCCCAGATGAGATCATTTTAGAAGTTTATGATGAAGAATGGGTGCAAGCGGTGGACTATGAACATGTCCCATTTAGGTGTCGTAAGTGCCATGAACATGAGCACCTATATAGAGACTGCCCATTAAACAAACTGGAAAGCAACAAAAAAACCAGCACAAGCAAAGATCCCGAGGGTTTTACTAAGGTGGGGGGTAAGGGGAAAGGAGGAAAGTGACACCAAAGAAAATCAATGAGGATGGAAAACTAAGCCACAATAGTTTCAAAATATTAGAAGAAGAAAATGGAAATGAGGAAAACCAGAAATTGGAGACTTAAACCAATGAGAAGGATAGGGATACTAATATGGAGGACATACTAGAGAACAATCAACAACAAGATGATCTACCAGGCATTGTGGAGCTCATCAAGAACCATAGATGACCCCAAGTGAGGCGGGAACAGAGGATCATGAACTACAAGAGATTCTTCAGAAAGAAAACTTGGATCTAGAAAAATTTCTGGAGTAGGGTATTACCAAAGGAGTTGACTCCCTGCCAAAAGAGGAGTTTGACAAGGTTCAACAACTCTTCCTATGGAGATCCCAATTAAAGAGTTTTGGAGTCAAAAAGAAACCATGAAAGCTAGGAAAATAGAGGGATGAAAACAATGGAGGAAACACCAGGGCACTCTTCCAAGAACTCGGGTAGGAAAAGAGGAAGGAAAAGACAGAATGGGCTGCTAACAGTGGAAAACTCATGATCAACTCAGTTAAGATGAAAGATCTCACCAGTTACTCTTTTACATACCTTTCTTAATGAAGTTTACAACCTGGAATATTAGGGGCCTAGGAAGTAAAAGGAAACAAAGAAATCTCAGCAGTAGAATACAAGAATAAAAACTAGACATGGTTTTCATTTAGGAAACAAAGCGCTCGATGGATAAAATCAGAGAAATACATATCAAATGGTTAAGCAGGTATGAGCATCTAGAGGTTAAGGCATACAACTCGGCAGGAGGGATTCTTACGCTTTGAGATCCCCAAAAACTTGGAATCCTAGACACGGACGTGTCTAGGAACTACCTTTCGATGGTAATACAACCTGTGGGGGATAATGAGCTTTACATGATTACAAATGTCTATGGTCCTCAAAAGCTAGAAGACAAAATCAAGCTTCTCACTTCCCTTGAGGAGCTAAGAGAGAGATATCTTGATATGCCTTGGATTCTAGCAGGGGATTTCAATATGATAAAATCTCTTACAGAGAAAAAAGGTGGCACCAAAACACTAGGTAGAGACTCCATTGCCTTCTTGAACTTCATAAATAACATGAGATTAGTGGATGCTGAAACAATAAATGGAAATTTCACCCGGAACAACAAGAGAGGAGGGGCTTCTTAAGTTGCCTCTAAATGAGATAGATTCATGATCTTAGAGGACCTATTTCTCACAAGCCTTGACATGTCAGCTTTAATCCTTCCTTTTGGAGGCTCAGACCATTGGCCTGTCCAGCTTGAAGCCACTTTTATGGGTACACTGAGGAACATACCTTTTAGGTTTGAAAATGTTTGGTTGTCTCACCCTGACTCCACCAACAATATTGATAAATGGTCGATGGAAGATTTTCCCTTTCAAGGCACCAAAATGTACATGCTACAACAAAGACTTAAACACATCAAAGTCAGACTCAAAGATTGGAACAAAAAAGAGTTTGGTAAAATTTTCAAAGCCAAAAAAGAAGTTGAATAGAAACTTCAGGGGATTAATTAGCTCATGATCATAGATGGCTTTACCGAGGAAAGGAAAACTCAAGCTGATGCTCTTTAGAAGGAATGGGGGGATAGGTGCAGGGAAGAGGAGATTTTCTGGAGACAGAAATCGGGAGTATAGTGGATTAGAGAAGGGGAAAGAAACACAAAGTTTTTCATAATTCAACTTTGAGTCACAGGTCACATAACAGAATTTTAAAACTCAGAGATTCTCAAGGGAAAGAGCTCGTCAGCCACAAAGAAATGGAATCTGTCCTAGTACAACACTTCCTTACATTGCAAAGGATCCTCTCTTAGATAGGTCACAGTTCATTAACAAATTCACAAGGTATATTCCCAAGCTTGTAACAAGGGAAGACAATTATAATCTCAATAGGCCAGTGTCTGAAGATGAGGTTAGTGAAGTTACCAATGAGATGCAAAATGGCAAAGCTCCTGGCCCGGATGGTTTCGATGTGGACTTTTTCAAAGCATGCTGGACAATAGTCAAACAAGACATCCTTGATGCAGTGGAAGACTCAAGAAGATCCAGATCGGTCTTGAATGCTCTCAATGCCTCTTTCATAGTTTTGATTCCAATGTAGGAAAAAGCCATCACACCAGACAGATTCAAACCCATAGCTTTATGTAATGTGGTGTACAAAATTATTTCCAAAGTGATTACTAATAGTCTCAAGCTCCTTCTTCCAGCTCTTATCTTAGAGGAGCAAACTGGTTATGTGGAAAGAAGACAGATTCTCCACAATATCATACAAGCTCATGAATTGGTACACTCTCTGAAGAGAAACAAGCAAGCTGGTACGATGATACAGCTTGACCTCAACGAACGCTTATGAAAAGCTAAGTTGGTATTACATCAGGGCAGTGTTGAAATCTTATGGTTTTGACCACAATTGGATCAGATGGGTTATGGCCCTTGCATCCATGACTAGTTTTTCAATCCTACTTCATGGATTGCCCTCAAGAACCTTCATGCCTTCTAGGGGACTAAGACAAGGAGATCTGCTCTCCCCCTTCCTCTTTGTGCTCATGATGGTAGGGCTAGGTAGAGTGATAACAATGGAAAGTGTTGAGGGAAGAATTCAGGGTTTGAAACTCACCACAAATGGTGCGGCTTCAACTCACCAACAATTTGTGGATGACATTATGCTGCAGGGCATTCCCACGGTCAAGGAAGCCAAAGATTTTAGACAAATCTTGAATGACTTTGCTATGGCTATTAGTATAGAGGTAAGCCTTGACAAATCAAAAGTTTTATTTTATAACACTGACATTGCTATTCAAAGAAACCTTACCAAAATTCTAGGGTTCCAAAGGGATAAGTTACCCTCTAAGTACCTTGGAATGCCCATTACAGACAAACCTCTAAGCAGGGGAGTGTGGGAGCGGGTCATTAACAAACTTCAGGATAAGGTCAGGAAATGGTCATGAATATCTTTGAAAAGTGCATGGCACCTTGTGCTCACAAAAGCTATCCTGTTGGCCATACCCATTTTCATGATGTCAGCTCTTCTTGTTCCTAAAGAATTTTTGCAACAGATTAGGAACATCCAAAGAGATTTTGTTTGGGGAAAAGGGGAAGAGAAAAAGAAATGGGCTTTGGTAGCTTGGGATAAGCTCTGCAAATGTAAGGCCCATGGAGGTTTGGGGCTTCATGACCCCGACACCCTCAGTAGAGTTGCGGGTGGAAAGCTTTGTTGGAGGTGGCTCAAGGAATTGGCAACCCCATGGGCCAAGCTTTGGAAATAGAAATATGCAAATAATTGGCAGGAGAGGGATCGTATTCAAATTTCTGGGCATATCAAGGGCTCCCACATTTGGAATCTTGCTTGGGAAAATAGAGGCATTACCTAGCAACACAGCTTCTGGGGGATCCGAGATGGGAACCTGGCAAGATTCTGAAAGGACAACTGGCAGCAAGAACCAAACTTGTTTAGGGAAAAACTAACATATCTCAAGAATGACACTAAAAACAAAGGTTTATGCATGGTAAGTGACTTCTGGTATCAGGTAAGGAACAATGGAAAATGGAGAACATGGAAGGATCTAGGCTATAAGGAAGAGAGCCCTTTGAAAGCTCAGGAAAACTTTCTTGCTATGGACTTGGAACAAAGGAAGATTTTGGTTTCATCCTCATGTGACCAACTAAGATGGGGAAGAAACATAGAAGGTAACTTTAACCTCAAAGAAGCCAAACAAATAGCCCTAGGGTTGGATTATCAAAACCTTGATAAGGCATGGAAGGACCTTTGGCAGCACCCATATTGGATGAAAATAAAGTTGTTCATGTGGTTGGTTCAACAAAAGAAAATTCTAACTTGAGGAAATCTTCTGAAGAAAGGTTTATCTCAACCTTATGGGATTGGGTGGTCTCAATATTCAGGCAAACTGACAGGGATGGCCTCAGTATTACCAAACCTTTGAGGAATTGGAGAAGAAACTTCTCAGGCAATGAGATCATCAACAAATCTTGGACAATGGCTCTAGGCTTCTTGATCTGGGACGTCTTGAAAGAACGCAATGGCAGGATTTTCAAGGGAAAAATTGGCTCAACTGAGAACATTATTGCAAAGATATTAAGACAACTCAAAGATACTGTTGGTGCCATGTTAGGGAGACCTCCTGAGAACCCGAATATGCCCCAAGACACTCGTATACTGTTGCAGTTGGGTCTCCATTTGCTAGTTCCCCAAAGCATACACAAGGATGTGAGCCAGATAAACTTTGGTAAAGACTTTTGGCAACCTCCTCCTCACTTTTTCTTGAAAATTAACATAGATGGAGCCTCTAAAGGTAACCTAGGGATGGCTAGTTTTGGCAGGGTCATCAGAGATGATCAGGAGTGCATAAAGGAAATCTTTCATAGTCATCTGGGAACTGCCACAAATAACATGGTAGAGCTCATGGCCTTAGAGTAGTGCCTGGAAATACTAATCGAGTCAAATTCTAATAATGCCATCATTGAAGCAGACTCATAATTGGTTATTAATGTGGCCAAGAAGATCTGTAATGGAAAAGCACCTAGAAAAGTATCAAAGCATTGGTGACTTTTGCAAGTCTTTCAGTGCATTCATTCCCACCTACAAACCCTAAGAACGACCAACTTTTTTCATGTGCGAAGAAAAGTCAATATGCTAGTTGTTTGTCTGGCGAATGAAGGAGTGTTTTGCAAAGAAAATTACAGTAGGTATGCATGGGATTCGACACCCTCAGGGAAATTGCATAAGAATTGTCAAAGATAGGTGGACAAAGACATGGAAAACTTCCAAAATATTAGGACTAAACAAGGAGGAAGACTAGTGGAAGCAGGGGAAAGTGGAAGTGCAAGTCAATCTTAGCCATTGATTTCCGAAAAAAAAAAAGGAGAAAAGGGAGAAGAAAAATGCTTAAAACAGAGCTTTCCACAGGGGAGAGGCACTTAGTAAACATCAGGCCTCTTAGTAGGTTGTTGGCCACAGATCTTTATAGCCTTTGTAATCGGATGGTCATCGGATGGAAAAGTAATCGAAGGTTAATGATAAAAGCGGACCCGATGTTTTTTAGATTAGCAGTATACAATCCTCATCGGGCCTGAAAAGGAAAGTAAAGACCGTGTAGGTTTCCGTTCCGATATCTCGGAGGATCGCCAGATCAACAAGGGCTTATTCCTATGGTTTTCAGGTTCTAAAAGTGATCGAAGCTTAAGTTTCAAACCAGACTTGAAAATTTATAAACCAATGGCTCACAATCCTTATCGGGTCCATGAATCAAGTAAAAGGGGTGCTTGTTGCCGAGACGATAGTGTTTGTGACAATTTGACTCACGAGATCATGGATGGTGAATTTTTTTTGTAAGCCTCAGGTTGAGGGTTTTGGGTTTATTTCGGGTTGTGTAGTTGATTACCCTTCATAGGGATAATCCTTATTTGTCCTTACATTGTAAAGCCATGTAACATATGTAATCTTTCTTGCTGTAACATATGTTTAAAAATATATTAACTAGCATTTGCAAAGGAAATGTTGTAAGTTGATAACATATGGAAGCACATGGAAGAAAAGCAATGTGATATGTTATTGTGATCTAAATGTTTTTGCATTTAGAATTGTTTCCTTCGTAATATAAATTATTGCCTCTACACTTAGAAATGTTGAATGATAAATAAATACCACTTTATAATAAGTTTACGATGGCCTCCTTCAACTTACATAAAATTTTTGAATTTGGCCCTTTGGTGACTGAGGATACTAACACTGGAAATATCAATTACACAAACAGAGAGTAAATCATGAGGAAGATAGCAGGGAGAAGAGGAAAGAGGGCAGCAGTCAGAAATCTACACCTTTGAGAGCAACAGGGGTATGCAAACCCAAGTCGACCATCACTCCTCGGATCATTTTAAGTGACCTAGCGCTACAGGTGCACAGAGATCACATGGCAGAACACTCGATCATATCTAAATTTATGGGGATTTGGCCGATGGAGAAGGCCTTACATGCATGGATAAGGAACCACTGGAAAATGAAGGAGGAAATAAACCTTCACCTTGGATCCAAGGGTTTCTTTACAGTGGTATTCATAAGCTTAGAAGATAAAGACAAAGTGTTCGAGGGAGGACCCTATTTTTACGCTACTACAGGCCTTTACATGTGACCATGGGTGATGAAATTTGTCCCAAAACAAGAAATTTTCACTTCACTATCGGTATGGATAAGACTATACTACCTTCCTTTAGATTATTTGTTGTCAGAGTCGCTAAAATATATCGGCAATAAACTATGGCATTTCATAAAGACATCAGATGTGACAGTAAGAGGCAAATACACTTCCTTCGCCCGGATCTGTGTGGAAATGGTCCTATCTGGGGCACTCCCAGATGAGATCATTTTATAAGTTTATGATGAAGAATGGGAGCAGGCGATGGACTATGAACATGTCCCATTTAGGTGCCATAAGCGCCATGAACATGAGCACCTATACAGAGATTGCCCATTAAACAAACTAGAAAGCAACAAAAAAACCACCACAAGCAAATATCCTGAGGGTTTTACTAAGGTGGGGGGTAAGGGGAAAGGAGGGAAGTGGCACCAAAAGAAAATCAACGAGGATGGACACCTGAGCCACAATAGTTTCAAAATCTTAGAAGAAGAAATTGAAAACAATAGCGAAAACTCGAAATTGAGAACTAAAACCAATGAGAAGGATAGGGATACTGATATGGAGGACATACCGGACAACAGTCAACAATAGGATGACCTACTGAGCATTGTGGAGCTCAGTAGGGACCATGAGATGACCCCAAGTGAGGCGGAAAAGGAGGAACATGAACTACAAGAGATTCTTGAGAAGGAAAACTTGGATCTAGAAAATTTTCTTGAGGAGGGTATTACCAAAGGAGTTGACTCCCTGCCAAAAGAGGAGTTTGACAGGGTTCAACAACTCTTCCTATGGAGATCCCAATCAAAGAGTTCTAGAGTCAAAAGAAACCATGGCAGCCAGGAAAACAGAGGGATGAAGACAAGGGAGGAAACACCGAGGCACTCTTCCAAGAACTCGGGTAGGAAAGGAGGAAGGAAAAGACAGAATGAGTTGCTGACATAATGTGGAAAACTCATGATCAACTTAGGTAAGATGAAATATCTCACTAGTTACTCTTTTCCAAACTTTTCTTAATGAAGTTTACAACTTGGAATATTAGGGGCCTAGGAAGTAAAAGGAAACCAAGAAATCACAACAGTAGAACAAAAGAAAAAAAACCAGACATGGTTTTCATTTAGGAAACAAAGTGCTCGATGGATAAAATCAGAGAAATACATAGCAAATGGTTAAGCAGGTATGAGTATCTAGAGGTTAAGGCATACAACTCGGCAAGAGGGGTTCTTACTCTTTCGGATCCCCAAAAACTTGGAATCCTGGATGCAGAAGCGTCCAAGAGCTATCTTTCGATGGTAATACAACCTATGGGTGATAAGGAGATTTACATGATTACAAATATCTCTGGTCCTCAAAATATAGAAGACAAACTCAAGCTTCTCACTTCCCTTGAGGAGCTAAGAGAGAGATATCTTGATATGCCCTAGATTCTGGCAGGGGATTTCAATATGATCAAAATCTCTTACAGAGAAAAAAGGTGGCACCAGAACACTAGGTAGAGACTCCATTGCCTTACAAAAGTTCATAAATAACATGAGATTAGTGGATACTGAAATAATAAATGGAACTTTCTCCTAGAAAAACAAGAGAGGAGGGGCTTCTCAAGTTGCCTCTAAACTAGATAGATTCATGATCTCAGAGGACCTATTTCTCACAAGCCCTGACATGTCATCTTTAATCCTTCCTTTTGGAGGCTTAGACCATTGGCCTGTCCAACTTGAAGCCACTTTTATGGGTAGACTGAGGAATAGACCTTTTAGGTTTGAAATTGCCTGGTTCTCTCACCTTGACTTCACCAGCAATATTGATAAATGGTGGATGGAAGAGTTTCCCTTTCAAGGCACCAAAATGTACATGCTACAACAAAGACTTAAACACATCAAAGTTAGACTCAAAGATTGGAACAAAAAATAGTTTGGTAACATTTTCAAGGCCAAAAAAGGAGTTGAACAGAAACTTCAGGGGATTAATCAGCTCATGATCATAGATGGCTTTACCGAGGAAAGGAAAACTCAAGCTAATGCTCTTCAGAAGGAATGGGATGATAGGTGCATGCAAGAGGAGATTTTCTGGAGACATAAATCGAGATTATAGTGGATTAGAGAAGGGGAAGAAACAAAAAGTTTTTTCATAAGTCAACTTTGAGTCACATGTCACACAACAAAATTTTAAAACTCAGAGATTCTCAAGGGAAAGAGCTCGCCACCCACAAATAAATGGAATTTGTCCTAGTACAAAACTTCCTTAGCATTGCAAAGGAGCCTCTCTTAGACAGGTCATAGTTCATTAACAAATTCACAAGGTACATTCCCAAGCTTCTAATAAGGGAAGACAATCAAAATCTTAATAGGCTAGTATCTGAAGATGAGGTCAGTGAAGTTATCAACGAGATGCAAAATGGGAAAGCTCCTAGCCCGAATGGTTTCAATGTGGATTTTTTCAAAGCATGATGGAATATGGTCAAACAAGACATCCTTGATGAAATGGAAGACTCAAGAAGATCTAGATCGGTCTTGAAGGCTCTCATTGCCTCTTTCATAGCTTTGATTCCAAAGCAGGGAAAAGCCATCACACTGGAGAGATTCAGGCCCATAGATTTAGGTAATGTGGTGTAAAAAAACATATCCAAAGTGATCGCTAACAGACTCAAGCCCCTTCTTCCAGTTCTTATCTCAGAGGAGCAAACTGGTTATGTGGAAGGAAGACAAATTCTCAACAATATCATACAAGCTCATGAGATGGTACACTCTCTAAAGAGCAAGAAGCAAGTTGGTATGATCATACAGCTTGACCTAGCAAAAGCTTATGACAAGCTAAGCTGGTATTACATCAGGGAAGTACTAAAATCTTATAGTTTTGACCACAATTAGATCAGATGGGTTATGGCCCTTACATCCATGACCAGTTTTTCAATCCTGCTTAAAGGCTTGCCCTCAAGAACCTTCATGCCTTCTAGGGGACTAAGACAAGGAGATCCGCCCTTCCCCTTCCTCTTTGTGCTCATGATGGAAGGGCTATACAGAGCAATAAAAATTGCAAGTGTTGATGGAAGAATCGAGGGTCTGAAACTCACCACAGATGGAGCAGCTTCAACTCACCAATAATTTGTGTTTGACACTATGCTGTAGGGCATTCCCATGGTCAAGGAAGCCAAATATTTTAAAAAAATCTTCAATGACTTTGTTATGGCCACTCGTATAGAGGTAAGCCTTGAGAAATCAAAAGTTTTCTTTATTAACACTAACATTGCTATTCAGAGAAACCTTACCAGAATTCTAGGGTTATAAAGGGATCAGTTACCCTCTACGTACCTTGGAATGCCCCTTACAGAAAAACCTCTAAGAAGGGGAGTGTGGGAGCCGGTCATTAACAAACTTCAGGATAAGGTCAGGAAATGGACATGCAGATCTTTGAATTTAGCAGGGCACCTTGTGCTCACAAAAGCTATCCTGCAGGCCATACCCATTTTCATGATGTCAACTCTTCCTGTTCCTAAAGGAGTTTTGCAACAGATTAAGAACATCCAAAGAAATTTTCTTTGGGTCAAAGGGGAAGAGAAAAAGAAATGGGCTTTGGTAGCTTGGGATAAGCTTTGCAAACCTAAGGCCCATGGAGGTTTTGGGCTTCATGACCTTGAAACCCTCAACAAAGTTTCAGGTGCAAAGCTTTGGTGGAGGTGGCTCAAGGAATCGACAACCCCATGGGCCAAGCTTTGGAAATAGAAATATGCAAATAATTGGCAAGAGAGGGATCATATTCGAATCTCTGGGCTTATCAATGGCTCCCACATTTGGAATCTTGCTTGGGAAAATAGAGGGATTATCCAGCAGCACAACTTTTGGGAGATCCGAGATGGGAACCTGGCAAGATTCTCAGAGGACAACTGGTAGCAAGAACCAAACCTGTTTAGGGAAGAACTAACCGATCTCAAGAATGACACTAACAACAAAGGTTTACGCATGGTAATTGACTTCTTGAATCAGGTAAGGAACAATGGAAAATGGAGAACATGGAAGTATCTAGGCTACAGGGAAGAGAGCCTTTTGAAAGCTTAGGAAAACTCTCCTGCTATGGAATTGGAACAAAGGAAGATTTTGGTTTCATCCTCGTGTTACCAACTAAATGGGGAAGAAACACAGAAGGTAACTTTAACCTCAAAGAAGCCAAAAAAATAGCCCTAGGGTTGGATTATCAAAACCCTGATAAGGCATGGAAGGACCTTTGGCAGCACCCGCATTAGATGAAAATAAAGTTGTTCATGTGGTTGGTTCAATGAAAGAAAATACTAACTTGGGAAAATATTCTGAAGAAAGGTTTTGTTGGCCCATCCAAATGTTATCTGTGTGGTACACAAGAGGAGACGATGGAACACTTACTCAACCTTTGCCCTTTCACCTCAACCTTGTGGGATTGGGTGGCCTCAGTATTCATGAAAAGTGACAGGGATGGCCTCAGTATTACCAACACTTCGAGGAATTGGAGAAGAAACTTCTTAGGCAATGAGATCATCAACAACGCTTGGATTCTGGCTCTAGGCTTCTTGATCTGGGACGTCTAGAAGGAATGCAATGGTGGGATTTTCAAGAGCAAAACTAGCTCAACCCAGAAAATTATTGCATAGATATTGAGACATCTCAAAGATACTGTTAGAGCCACGTTAGGGTGACCTCCTGAGAACTTGAATTTTCCCTAGGACACTCTTATACTGTTGCAGTTGGGTCTCCATTTTCTAGTTCCCTATAGCATACACAAGGATGTGAGCCAGATAAACGTTGGTAAAGACTTTTGGCAACCTCCTCCTCATGTTTTCTTGAAAATTAACGTAGATTGAGCCTTTAAAGGTAACCCAAGGATGGTTGGTTTTGGCGGGGTCATCAGAGATGAGCAAGGGTTCATAAAGGATATCTTTCATAATCATACGGGAACTGCCACAAATAACATGGCGGAGCTCATGGCCTTAGAGCAGTTCCTGGAAATACTAATTGAGTCAAATTCTCATAATGCCATCATTGAAGCAGACTCATAATTGGTTACTAATTCGGCCAAGAAGATCTGTAATGGAAAAGCACTTGGAAAAGTATCAAAACATTGGTGACTTTTGTAGGTCTTTTAGCGCATTCATTCCCACCTACAAAACCTAAGAATGACCAACTTTGTTCATGTACGAAGAAAAACCAATATGCTAGCTGGTCATCTGGCAAATGAAGGAGTGTTTTGCAAAGAAAATTATAGTAGGTATGCATGGGATTCGACACCCTCAGGGAAATTGCTTGAGGATTGTCAAAGATAGGTGGACAAAGACATGGAAAACTTCTAAACTATTAGGATTGAACAAGAAGGAAGACTAGTGGAAGCTGGAGAAAGCGAAAGTGTAAGTTAATCTTAACTATTGATTTCCCCAAAAAAAAAAGGGAAAAAGGGAGAATAAAAATGCTTAAAACATAGCTTTCCACAGGGGAGATGCACTTGGTAAACAGTAGGCCTCTTAGTTGGTCATCAGCCACGGATCTTGACAGCCTTTGTAATTGAATGGCCATCGAGTGGAAAATTAATTGAAGGTTAACCACCAAAGCGGACCTAATGTTTTTTAGATTAGTGGTTTACAATCCTCATCAGGTCCGAAAAGGAAAGTAAATACCGTGCAGGTTTCCGTTCCGATATCTCAGAGGACCGTCAGATCAATAGGGGCTTATTCATGTGGTTTTCAGGTTCTAAAAGTGATCGAAGCTTAAGTTTCAAACCAGACCCAAACATTTATAAACTAATGGCTCACAATCCTTATTGGGTCCGTGAACTGGGTAAAAGGGGCGCTTGTTGCCAAGACGATAGTTTTCATGACCATCAGATCTCACGGGATCATGGATGGTGACTCTTTTTTTTGTAAGCCTCAGGTTGAAGGTTTCAGGTTTATTTCGGGTTGTGTAGTTGGTTACCCTTCATAGGGATAACCCTTTTTGGTCCTTAGATTGTAAAGCCATATAACATATGTAATCTTTCTTGCGGTTAATAGAAGGCTCCACTCTTATTTGACCAAAAACACATTAACATGTGTTTAAAAATATATTAACTAGCATTTGCACCAGATGTTGCAAAGGAAATGTTGCAAGTCAATAACATATGGAAGCACATGGAAGAAGAGCAATGTGATATGTTATTGTGATCTAAATGTTTCTGAGTTTAGAATTGTTTCCTTTGTGATATAAATTATTGCCTCTGCACTTATAAATGTTGGGTGATAAATAAATACCACTTTACAAGAAGTTTATGATGGCCTTCGTAAACTTACATAAAATTTTTGAATTTGGCCCTTTGTTGACTCCTTGGTCTGAAGTAGGCATACCCGATGTTTTAGGTCATACTGACAAGCTACTTGGATTTTCAACCATGAATATGACGCTACTTGGATTTGCAACCATGAATATGATAACCTTAATGCCTTGAGTCCAAACATTTGGCCATGAGTTCTACTCAAAGAGGCTAACTTTGGAAGCCATTCTCCTATATGCATTCCCACAAATTCAAGTGTTTCTAGTCAATGAATACTAGAAAATCATATCTTCTAATGCCTAAAAATTTATTTTGTTTGAGAAATACATTTCCACAAATTCAAGTGTTTCTAGTTAATGAATACAAGAAAATCCTCTCTTCTGATGCCTAAATATTTCTTTTGTTTAGGAAATGAAATCCCACAAATTAAGTGTTTCTAGTCAATGAATACTAGAAAATCCTATCTTCTAATGCCTAAAAAGTTCTTTTGTTTGGGAATTTCAAAAGGAATTGCAATCTATGAGATACACGCATATGGGAGCCACAAGTGTCAAAATTAGAATTATGTTTGCTTTTATCCATTTGTTTTTCATATTCCCCAAAAGCCCACTATATGCAACATCCTGACTAAAAAAAATGCCATTGGTAGAGAGGATTTGAGTGTTTTTATAATGCTCATAATAATAATTTTCCCAATAATGCTCATAATAATATTTTTCCCAAATTATTTAAAGACTTGTGACAAATTTGAGGAATTTAAGGCATGTGGGGGAGATTTGAGCGATTTTAAGCATCTATAAATTCAAGTATATATTTAGTGAGTTGAAAGTCTCCAACTAATGTCGAATAATTTTCATATAAAAAATGTGAAATATTCCCATAATATTCAAGTATTATTCATTGGAGAAAACACTTTATTAGTTTACATAATATTCTAATGCAGATTAATAATATGGTAAAACAAAATTAACATTTTTCAATAAAGATAATAAAATCGATTTTTATTTTTAAAAAATCTAAAGAAAAATGAGACTTTAATTCAGATTTCAACCAATTAATATAATTCAAATTTAGTTGACTTTAGGTGTGATTTTTTGGAGTTTTTGGTGGATTTTTGGCAGGACAAATTTTTTTTTTGATGAAATCTTAATTTTTGTTGTTTAAAATAGTTTTTTGACTGCATATATGGATTTAGCACTCTGAAAACTCTTGGGACACTTGGAAGTTGTGATTTCAATAAATCCCTCCAATTAAATCAGAAAATAATTTGGAAATTTTTTCAAAAAGTCTCACTTAAAAGTAACTCCATTTAAATTCAATAAAAGAGATTACAAAGTAACAAAATGTATGTGAAAAAAATTGTAATTATATTTTCCCTATATCAATATGATTCATAATTAATTTAATAACTTTCAATAAAAAAAGAATAAATATTAAATATTACATTACATTACATGCAAAAAAAAAAAAAAAAAAACTCAAATTCCCATAACAAGATAATGATCATTAAACTCTAACCATAAATCATACACAAATTTTAAATATATCAAAATAATAAATTATTTACCAAAAAAAATTAAAGGCATCTAAGAATAGTTATTCAATTCTCAAACACTATTGAAATATAGTAAACTATTTCCTTTATCATCAAAATAATGGATTATTTACCAATTTGTTTTGTAAGGTATCTAAGAATATTAGTTCAATTCTTAAATACTATTGAAATATAATAAGCTATTATCTTTATCATTTATTTGAAGATAGATATTTTTTTGTTGTTTTTAGTAGTCCTCAGGTTATTTTGTTGTAATTAAACTTTCTTGAGAGATCTTTTAATACCCACTAGTTATTCAAAAGGCTTTGTTTATAGAGATATCTTAGAGATCTTTTAATGCCCACTAGTTATTCAAAAGGCTTTGTTTATAGATATATTGAAGACGTGTGGAGAAACTAAATGTAACTATTCAAAGCCCAGAAGAACATAGGACAACGCAACATCACCTACTTATCAAAACTTTAGGAAAACACAACATAACAACGACTACCTTATCAAGCTTTGAGAAATTTAAATGCACCTTCTTCAAAGATTTTAGTGAAATGGTTGTTGGCGATTTTTTCATGAAAAGTTTGAATGATAATATTTTTTTTTTGTGTAAGCTTGGTAGTTCTTCTCTTTTCTATTAATTTTCCATAAATAGGTAGTAATATATGTCTTTCAAAATATACCTAGTGGCCTCAACCTACCCACAGGAAACCAAGTCTGTTGGCCATTGGTCGACATGAAAGGTAGTCAAAAATTTAAACAATTTAATTCTTATTATCCAGATTACATTCGCTGCTATGTCTATTATATGCTTAATTCTTGAAAAGTAAATTCTATTCGACATCATAACAAAATTTAACTAATAGTATCATTGTTTCATTCATCTGAAGAATCTATTGGAGCCAGATCTTTCGCACTTGACCTGGGCACTTCACTCTGCAACAATGTCTGAATTTGTTTTTCCATTCTCTTTAAGCTTAAGTTATGGTGGTATTGCTACATTTGTACTGATTAAATCTCCTTCTGGATGTATTTTAAGCTGAGCTCTTCATGTCTGTCCTCTTCTGGCTCCTCTTTGTCTTTATACATTGTCATTTCCTTTGCCAAAAGATTTTTCATGACCCAATATAGCTGAATGGTCTGTCAGAATAATGTTTGGTGCTCGCGGGTGTGTCTCGGATCCTAAATTATGTGCTCCTAGTCAGATTCTAGGATTTATTCATTTACCATGTTGGCATTGAGCTCTGCTTCCCATGAAGCTATCACCGCCTTAACCTCTGCTAGGGTTCCTACATGGTAGGCATGCATTAGATTTTGCATGCTCTCCTTTCCTATTCGTCTTCCTCTTTTCCTCGGTGGTCTGCCCGTGGATGCCTTGTTGGTGGCCTTATTTCCTATTCTGCCACCCCTTTTCCATCCCTACTCTCTTGCTTTTACCATCTTCTCTTGTTCTTTCCAAACACGATCTCTAATTAACTGCAACTTTTCATGTTTGCGTTGCTGATGTTCTAGGGAATGGTGAGTGCTTAGGTTAATGATACCTATAATGTGAACTAGTATTAGTTTATTAAAACCAATAATTTTAGCATCCGTAATATTCTACAATTTTTTTTTGATTTGGTTTTATGCCTTCTCATTCTTAGTTTTCTCTTTAACTGCTCTTTCTCCCTCCCATTGAGGCCTCTCTAATGTTGCCTCCCTCCTCTACTCGCTACCCTCCCCAATTCCCATTCCTGAAGGCTTCCCCAGGTATCACCTTCCCCTCTTATGGTCAAATAGGTTGGAGGCTTTCTTGTTGTCCTCATAGGAGTTACGATTTTCCTACTAATTCACTACCTGGACGAACCCCCACTGGGTCATTTTCCTATGATCAAGAGATGAAAATCCCTACCGATTTGACTTTTTTGCCTCCCCCCCTCCCTAGTTTTGGGGCGGTAGCTTTCCCTGCAGCTCACATACGTTTCAGGGTTTTTTCTCTGCTTGCTTCGAACACAAGTTCTAGCAGCAGGCAATCTTGTTTTCTCCCCGGTTTCAGAATTCCTTCAAGGTTTCTCACAGGTCCAAAATTCTCCCCCCACCCCTCCACAACGGCCATCCAAGTATACCCAAATCCTATTAGGAAGCAATTATAATTGAAACCACTAGATTTACCATGGCCTTCCCCTGCGATGAGACTAGATAGTCTTATGTTTCCCTGGGACTAGCCAGGCCCCTTGCAGGGTTCAAAATGTCCCCCCACCCTTCTAGGAATTCTATCCACTTGAACCCATATATCATCATCAAGCAATTGTACATAAACCTACGGAGATTTCCATTTCTTTCCTTAACTGAGCCAAACATTCTTATCTTAAGAAAGACCAGACATTCTTTCCTTATTTTCCACATTCTTCTCCATTTGCAAGGCATTGCTACTCTATGACCATAGGAGGGAGCTGTAACTACATACCCATTTTTGTCGATGAATTACAGTTGTTGTTTGTCACCTTCCTTCTCACGACGTTCACCACCATCGTTGTCCTCGCGATCACCTTGCATGAAAATGCCCTGCTACCTTGCCATCTTTTCCTTTAACTTACTCCCCCACTTACCTGTCCTCATTACTGAGGTACCTGACCCTTTCCTTTTTTTAATTTCTAACTCCTCTTCCTCTGTGTGAGGTCCTCGATTGAGGCGTCCACCTCCCATCCATTGATTTCCCTCCATCATTTCCTTCCTTTCTCCAGCTTCTCTAGCCACCTTCTTTTCCCCCGTTCCTTTTGACACCTGTCCTATCCTCCTTCCATCTGTCCTGGACTTCCACTACCTATTGGCTCCCATGTCCCTACACACCCCGATTAGGGATTCTGTGCTTTCTCTTTCTCATTTCTCAATATTTCTGTGAGGCTATTCAACCCTTCTGTTTGATTTATAGCTTCTCCCGGTATATCCAAGCTGCTCCCAGGTCTGCCACATCCCCAATTTTCTAAGAAATCTGCTGCCACGTTTCCCAAATGACATACATGTGTCAGGATGATGTAGGCTACTCCTTTTATCAGGCTTCCTATTTCCTGTACTAGTCTTGTTGTTCTCAAACTTTGTCTTATTTTTTCACATGGAGCTTCTTACTAAAGTTTTCTCACCGTATCTATCACAAGTGTTGAATATCCTTCCACTACCATCTTCTGGTAGTTTCCTCTTCGAGTGATTTCTAGCCCTTTTTTCAGTGCATAGAATTCCACTTTGTTGTTGCTCGTTGTTCCACAATCCATTGCAAATGCCCTAATTGTGTTGCCTTGGTGATCTTTGAACACTCCCCCTAAGCCGGATGTTCTTGGATTTCCTTTGGCTACACCATTGAAGCTTAGTTTAAGAAAGTTCTTAGGGGGGAACATGAAGTGGGATAAGGTGTCACAACATATAGGTTGTTGTTTCCAGGAGTTCAGCATCAACATTCTTGAGTTCAGATTTAGCCTGTTCATTACTCGTCTCTCCTATGGTGTGGTTTCCCAATCATCTGGGTACCATTTCTCAGCTAGAATCATCTCTCAGATGTTTTGAACTGTCATTTCCCACAATTTCGTTGCTGTTTTTTTCCTCTTTGAAGATTCTCTAGCTCCTCTCTTTCCATACTACCCACAGAAGGAATCCTAAGGATATATTCCAAGCTCAGTTCAAGATAGAGCTCTGGTATTTTTTTCTTTCTCCATTTTTACATTGTTTTTTCATTGCTTGACAAATCCCTGTCCGTGTGGCCAAAGAGTAATTCATGATTTTTCCATAAGGCTCTGCTATAACAGCAAGCATTCATTAGGTGTTCCATCATTTCATTTCTTCCTTCACATTTGCAACAGATCTATGGCCCTGCGTCCCTCTTACCTATAGTTGATCCCATGTTGAGGCATGGCCGTGGTGTACCACCCATAGGAGGAAGGCTAATTTTGACCACATTTTATCCTTCCATATGCGTTCCCATATGGGTTTCCCTTGTTGTTGGTGGTGTTCTACTTGCAGATAATATCCTTCTTTGATGGTGAACATCCCTTTTGTTTTGTATCCCCATCTTATAATATCTGATCCTTCTGCAATCACTATTCTTATGGTTTCCATTTCTTTGTCATAATTTTCCCACTGTATAAAATTAGGCGCTTCTAGCCAGTGTTGTCTACTCTTCCATTTTCTCCATTGTGCTTTTGTTTGCATTTTACCAGAAGTTTCTCACCGTCTGCTTTTTTGGGTTGTTCATGCTTAGGAATATTTCCGCTAGTCTAGATTACTGAATAATTTTTCTCTCTACTACCAAGCCTCTTTCCAGAACCTTGCTTTATCTCCTCCTCTAATTTCCCAGAAACTATGGGTTCTTATCGGTTCCTTATTTTCTGCTGCAAGGTTCTAGATTTCCAACCCCTTTATATTCTCATGAATTCTTAGTATTCCTTTTGTCGACCTAAGCATCCCATATTTTCTACCCCATATCTCTTTCCATAGATATTTTCCTCCTTGTATCCATCGCCACCATAGCTTAGCCCCCATAAACTGGTTCATAGTGTACAGGTCTCGGAGGCCCAACCCCCTACTTTGGTTGGTTTAATTAGCTAGTTCCAAGATAATAAAGCCCATTTCTCTACTGTTTGTGGCTCTTGCCATAGGAATTTCTTGAATATATTTGTCATCTCATCACACATAATTTTAGGGACTGCTAGGCTTGAGAGTTGGTATATAGGTATTCATTGCAGCACTGCCTTAAGTAGTGTGACTCTACTTGCCATGTTTAAAGTCCAGAAAGTCTAGTTCTATAGGTGACCTTGGATCTTTTCCAGGAGTACCTTCCAATTTTCCAATCTGATCAGATGAAGGCTTAATGGAATCCCCATATATTTTGACAGGAAGGTTCCCATATGAAATCCCATTGTTCTTGCTAGAAATGTTTGGGATTGAGCTGTTGTGTTGAAGAAGAAGATATCTAAATTTTGTTTGTTGATCTATGTTCTTGAGGCATTCATGAAGTCTTGCAAAATGGTGAGGAGGGCTCTGGCTTCCTCAAGGGTTGCTTGGAAGAATATCACAATGTCATAAAAAAAAATTGATGTGTTAAGGCCATATCATTTCCCCACATGCGTAGGCCTTTAAATTTTCTTGCTTGCTCCTTCGTTTTCACATATCCGGAAAGACCTTCAGCTGCTCATATGAACAGGAAAGGGGAAATTAGATCTCCTTGTTTGAGCTCCCTTGTTGCGTTGAATACCTCTGTCACAGCTCCATTTAGGAGGATTGAAAATACAAGAGTCGATATCAAAAAATAAATCCAATCTATCCATCGGGGGTCAAAGCCGAAGGCTTTCATGATTCCTTTGAGGTAAGTCCATCTTAACCGATCATAATCTTTCGATAGATCTAATTTGATCATCATTCCTTTGGCTTTGAGGTGCTTAAGGGAATGTATTGCTTCTTGAGTTGTTACTATCTTGTCCACTATTTGCCTTCCTTTAACGAAACCAATTTGCTCTTGGGAAATTAGGGTTGGGAGAATCGGTTTGAGATGATTGACCATGATGGTTGAAAGGATTTTATAAATTACATTGCATAAATCTATGGGTCTAAACCCCTACGGCTCTTCGGAGTGGTCAGATTTTGGAATAAGAGCTAAAATGGTTGAGATAAGAGCCGAGTGTACCTTTTTTGTTCATTTGGACTCCTCTACTACTTCTAAGATATCCTCTCCTAGAATAGGCCATGTTGCCTGGAAGAATTTTGCAGTAAATCCACCTGGTCCCAAAGCTTTATTCTTTGCTAATCCTTTGACTACCTCTTCCACTTATTCCATGGTTATTATTCTCATTAGAGCTAGGTTTTGATCCCTACTGACTAGCTGGGGGATATGCCTAGTTATCTTACCTATCTCCTCTGTTCTATCTTGATTTGGTTCTGTCATTATATCTTGGAAATGATGAACTAGTAGGTTCTCCATCTCTTCAGTTTGTATTAGTCAGTTTCCTCCCTGATCTAATAAGGAAAATATTATGTTATACTGTCAGCGTTGTATCATTTCTTTTTGGAAGAATCTTATGTTCCTTTCTCCCTCCCTTAGCCATTAGACTCTTGATTTTTGTTTCCACAAGATTTCTTCTTACTACTTCCTATCCTCCATCCTCGTCAACAGTTGTCCTTCTTCCTCCACTAGGGTTTCTGATCGGCCATTTGTTATTATTTTTTGTTGCACCCTTTTCATCCTTGCCTGAAGCAATTCCTGATCTTGATGAATATTCCAAAATTCTTCTTTTTTCCATTATTTTTATTTTTCCTTTGATCTCTTTGAGGCATAATTGGAATGTATGCATTTCATTCCTCCCTTGTTCTGTGCTTGATCTCCATCATTCCTTTATTTTTTCTAAGAAGGTTGGATCCCGCAGCCAAAAGGCTTCAAATCAGAATTGTCGTTTATTTTTCCATTGTTTCATATCTACATCCAGCCTTATTGGCCAGTGGTAATATCCCATGCATGGCAGGATTCACATTTCATAATAAACATCTCTACTTATTAAATTCTTAGTTGCCACAAATTTGTCTAGCCTTGATACAACTTCACGATTCCTCCTCTTCAGTTATTCTAGGTGTAAGTTCCATTATTGGTGGGGATATCTACTAGGTGGATCTCTTCTTTCATATCCTTGAACTTCTCCATTTCAGGTTATTCTCTTATGATCTCTCCTTTTTTTCCTCTATTAACTAGAATTTTTTTTGTATGCAGGTGGCTTAATTTCCTAATGCTTTGTATAAAGTTTTCCTTCTCTACAGGGATGTGCGGCCCATATAGTGCTAAGATTATGATCCATTCTTTAGTTCCTATGTTCCGAAAATGGCCAGTAAATATTCATGGCATTCCTATACAATAGTCTACCATAACCTCTGCATGGTTCCAGAGCACAGATATTCCCCTTGCACTCCCTTTTGCATCCAGTGCAACTGCTTCATATCTTGGTTTCATTTTCCTTAGAATCTCCTATAGTTTTTCACCTATTTTCTTTATTTCTTGGAGAATAACTATTTGAGGCTTTTCCATTTTTAGTATCTCTTGTAGATATCTCTATTTTCCTTGGCTATTAAGGCCCCTTATATTCCATGATAGTACTATCATTGGTTAAATTTTTTTAGTTGTTGGAATATGCTGAGAGTGGTACTACCCTTCCAATGTTTACTAGCATCTCTCCCATTATATGGATTGACTCTTGCAGATTTCTTCTCCCTCTTTTCTTGCCTCCTTTACTTCTGTTTTGTTTTTCTTGTGAGTTTTCTTCAAGTTGCGTGCCTAGTTTCACTATTATCTATATTATCTCTGTCCTTGGTTAGCCTTATATTGCTAGAAGGTTTCCTTGTATAATTTATTTTGGTCCTCTAGGATGAATCTTTCATCCAGATGCCTCAATTGATTTAACAATCTTTTCAAAACTTCATCTTATGTGCTTAACTCCTCTCCCCTAACTACATCCACTTCAATTATGGTGAGATTTGTTTGTTCGTGTTCTTCTTTTTCTAGATCCATTTGGGCTTTCCTCTTTGGGGTTATTTTTGTTTTACTCTGACTTCTTTCTTTTTCTTTGTCCTAGTAGTCCATTGTTTCTATCTTGTTTTCCATTCCTTCCTCTTCTTCCTACAATACCTCATATCTATTCTTGTTGTTCATTTGTGTTTGATTATTTCCTAGGTTTTGTTGTCCTTTCGGGGTCTTCCTTTTGTGCTTGACTTCTTTGAATCCATCATCTGCCTTGTGTGGGGGTTTCATTTGTTTTTCCTTTAAATCTGGCATGGCTTCTTGGTTCAACAAACATTCTTTGAATAAGTGTCCATATTCATGGCGTCTGCGAGATCATAACAGTATATGCTCATAGTCCAAGGTTAGATGCCACATTTCTTCATCATATTCCAGTTCTATTGATTCAGGGAGAGGTTCTCAGATATTCATGTACATGCAGATCCTGGCATAGGAAGTGTAGTGGCCCCTTCGTGTGGTTTTTGCAATTTTAACAAATCATCCTATTGAGTTTCCGATTCCTTCCAGTATTTCCAGATCCCAAAAATCCATTGGGAGGCCAAAGAGTCTCACCCAGACAGGGGCTGCTAGGAATTTCTCTTTATCAGGATTATAACATTCCTCCCAGTACCTCATAAACAATCCTGCATTATAATGAAAATATGGACCATTTTCGAAGACTCTTTCCTTATCTTGCAGGTTTGAGAAGATTACCATAAAAAACCCTTTGGCTCCTAGCTTGAGTTCTACATGTCCTTTTGGTTTCCATTTCTACTGGATCCATTTGATCAGGTCCTTCTCTATTGGCCAAACACCAATGAATTTGTAGATCATCGCGTGGTCCTTCATGTAGCTACGATATCTCTCCAATTTGTTAATGGGTATTATAAATATGGGTTTCTCTATTGCACGTGGCAAGCATTGTCCTCTACTTCGGGCCTACCATCTAGCTCCTAGGACAGGGCCATTATTGGGGACTGCCTCTTCCTGGGAGCTTGGTTGCTTGCTAGCTTTCCCACTTGAATCACTTTCTGCTATGTTCTAGTAGGAGGGGATCTCCCCCCCCCTTCTGATGTTTGCATGTCCTTGCCTTTAGTCGGCTATCTACGATGTGGATTTTCCTCTATAATGTTAGGTTTCTTGTAGGTTTTTGAACCCTAGGGTTTGCGCCTCATACTTGTAGAGCTCATTTTTTGAGTCTCTTACTTAAAATTTAAGTTTGATTGATAATTGATTATATATGATACAATCATAATGTGTAGAGATTCAATAACATCAAAAGTAAAACCCAAACCATTATTAAATTTAAACCTGTTAAACTTTACACCATATGCAAAATGAACCATCTAAGCCTAGATAAGTGAACAATAAGCTTTCTCAACGAGTTCCTATTAGAAAAATCATGAAATAACTTAGCTTCTATGTGGTAGACAAATGTACAACCCCTTATAGAATTAAGCTCCATTATAAGCATATGATATTCAATAGGTCAACGAAATTTACAATGATGGAACTTGCATGGGCATTATTTTTCTGAAAAAACATAAATATTTGAGATAGACTGTAAAAACGTGAAATTTTGTCTAGGACCATGGTGATTTCAAATCGAAATTTCAAGAAGAAGGGAATTACTCTACAAGCTTCTACTAATTTCCTGTTAAAATTTCAAGAACACCACATTTTGGATGCACCATTCATTCATTCGAATATAATATTAAAAGGAATTTCAAACCAAAAAATCAATGGATAAAATTAAATTAATAAAGATGAAGCTTCAAAAATGTCCACCAAAAACATAAAGAGAACTTTGCACTTCCACTTAACTCCAGATCCATACATTTAATTGTAATTCTACACCTAGCTGATTAGTCATAGCATTGGTACATTTTCTTCATTCTCTCATCGCTCGGAAACTTCAAGTGGATAGCATTGGTCCATTTTCTTCATTCTCTCACCACTTGAAATTTTCCAGCTGCCAAATTTTTTTGACCACAAATTTTTCTGGTAATCCATGCCAACATCCGTCTATTTAAACAGAGACGGAAAGGTGGGCCTAAGCGAGCCACGAAAGGGTTTCCAGTAACCTACAATCAGGATAAGGGTTGTCATCCTGCAATACAAAAAGATACGCATTTAGTCAGATTGATTTATGTTTCAATCCTCTAGTCGTGGTAATCAAGTTGAAATAATCAGTTATCCTTACGACTATACCATCAAGTATTTATTATAAATTGTCGCAAGACACTTTTTCATATGTAATAATACCATATATTATGTTATTGAAACCTAATATAATCTTTCCAAGTTGAACTTGGGCTAAATTAATTAATACCTAAAGCTTTGTGTCCAAGAAATCAAGGATAGTTGTTGGAATATTTCCTCAAACTCCTACATTAATACTTAGAATTGTTATCATGTTTCCAACAGATGGTGGAGATTCCTGTAGGCCGTAGCCATGGATGATGTTCAAGGACTATCAAATAATTTTATATAAACAAACGATATATTGAAGAAACTAAAAATGTTTATGCAGAATATATTTCAGTGGGCAAAAGCAGAGACGGGAGTTGCAAGACAAGGATTGATTGCATTAACATTTTGAGAAGGGAAGAAACAATTAAGGTAGTTTTCTGGTCATAAAATAAATAGAGCCTAAACCATTTTGTGAGATGGTTATGGCTTCGTTAGGTCAGATCGGTGACACAGTTATGACATCATCCCTTAGGTCAGACGCGTGAGACAGTTATAACATCAACATCATTTGATGGCTAAGATTGGTTCAATTGTCTAACAATAGATCTCATGATGTAGATTGGTGCAACGTGGCATTTAGGGATGTATTTTTCAGAGGGAACGGCTTACGACATAATAATAGAAAAACCATTTTAACTTGGAAAAATGTGAATGTTTTAAGTAAAATATTTTTGACTAAAAGGAATTTTGGTGGCCTATCATTTTCAAGTTTTCTTATGTTGGTTATGGCCTGATTACATTCTTTTGTGAATATGGATGCCACATGAATTCCTTATGTTTGGCTCACATGCTCATTACATGCAATGTTAATTCATCAAGCAAATTCAACACATCTATGCATAAAACCATCAATGCATCAAATCACCATGCACACAAACAATATTACATAAACCATGCATCAAAATTAATTTAATTGCTATACTATTATATGGATCCTTTATTCATTCTAATGGTCATCCTTCACACATTGAACACAAGTTTACAATTTATATTGGAAAATTACAACATCATGGATTATTTCAATATCCACAATATTCCCCATAAATCTCTCAACATGATCCTCTCCACAAGGCTATCAACATGATATCCACAAAGCTATCAATGAATTCCTAAGATTTCTCATAGGTATGATTTTTTCAAGCTTGCTAATCTTTCAAAGAATAGATATTACCTTGCCTATTCACACCTATACCTTTTAGAACTCATTCTTGTTAATTTTTTAGAGGATGGGTTGATGCTCCTGCATCAGACTCCCAAGGTACAAAAATTTATGACCTCTTGGTCATATGCATATGCATCTGGTCTTCTCGTAACAACTTCCACTCATGAGTTGCAACACACATTTGCAATAACAAGTCTCCACCTTGCTACATGATACCTCACCAAACTTTCTCCTGAGTTTGGGCTTTTAGCATCTTTTTGGTTCTCTTCTTTGGTACCCTTCGAGCACTCCTTGCTCTAGGCTGCAACAAATCTTCTCACCTTCCTTTGCTGTTACCTCCATAGAGAAAAAAAATCTCTTACCAGATACTTTAATAAACTTGTGCCTTCTTCTGTTGCTTCTCCTCCAAACTACACGAAAGAATCTTCTATGTTATGATACCACTCGATGAAAACGAATTATTGGGGTCTATCATTTTCAATTTTTCGTATGGTATTGATTCCAGACCTGTGGGTTATGGCCCCACTACACTCTTCTGTTGCGCCACTATGATCTGAGTATCCATGCAACATCAATTCCTTGTGTTTGGCTCACACAATCGTTGCATGCATGTTAATTCATCAAACAAAGTTCAACATATCTATGCATCAAATCACCATGCACACAAACCAAATTACATAAACCATGCATCAAAATTAATTTAATCACTATACTATTACATGGTGTCTTAGGTGGCCATGCACACAAACAAAATTACATAAACCATGCATCAAAGTTAATTTAATTTCTATATTATTACATGGTGTCTCAACTCGCCAAATATTTGTTCTAATGGTCATCCTTCACATATCCAAAAGTTTACAATTTATATTAGAAATTTACAATATCATGGATTATTTCCAGATCAACGATATTCTGCATAAATATTGCAACATGATCCTCTCAGCAAAGCTCTCAACATCATCTTCCTAACAATGCTATCAATGAATTCCTAAACATTTTCACAAATGTGATTTTTCAAGATTTTTAATCATTCACAAAATAGATATTACCCTACATTTTGAGAGTTTTCCTTCTAGAACTCATTCTTGTTGATTTTTAGGATGATGGATTAATGTCAACAATATATAAATTATATATGGTTAGAAAAAACTATGTAAATATTATATAAAGAAATTGAAAAAAATAAATTTATGGTTAAAATATTTCAAGTACTTTAACTATTCTATATTTTAACCCTTTTTGAGATATGTTTTTGATCAATTTTGTGAATTCTAACAAATATTTGTTGGAATTGCAAGTTTAAGTTGTGTAATCTACACAATCCAAGTGTTCAAAGGGATTTTCAAGGCTTTGAATCCATATATGCATTCACAAATGCAAAAATATATATATATATATATATATATATATATATATATATATATATAACACTGAGAGGGATCAAATCTCTCAGGGCACAAACCTTATATATATATAACACTGAGAGGGATCAAATCTCTCAGGGCACAAACCTTTTTTCAAGTTATATATTTGCACCTCAAGAAATTTGATCCCTCTCCTTACTACATACTTGGTTAAAATGGATCTTTATTAGTACTAGTTTAGTTATATAAGTTAAATGGTTATGGTGGTTTTAGTGTTGGCCTTTTGTTATCAGAGTGCTAAGTCGATCCGCTGTGAAGAATTCGATGCAAGCAAGCTATGGTTTGGTGACCCTGTTGAATGTCGACAAAGAAGGTCCTGCACAAATATGCCAGTCCTGCATCTGATTGGGGGGGGGCGATCCCCTCATACCGTAGCATAGCTGTCGATGAATTAAGTGGGAAAACTAGCCACCAGTGCAGTCCCCCTGAAGCCGTCGACCCTAACAATGGTCCTATCCTTGGAGCCTAGTGGTAGTCAAGAAGCTCTGGGCAATGTTTGCATTATGCAACAAAGAAACCCCATTTTGTAATCCCACTGAAAAAACTAGAAAAATATCGCATTTACATGAAGGGCCATGAGATGATATGCAAATTCATTGGAGTATGGCCAACAAAGAAGTATCTGATAAAATGGATACAATAGAAATGGCAGCCAAAAGGTCGTATAGAACTCAAACTAGGAGCTAGAGGATTCTTTACGATAATCTTCTCGAGCCTACAAGATAAGGAAAGGGTTTTTGAAAATGGTCCATATTTTTACCATAATGTGGGGCTCTTCATACGATACTGAGAGGAATGCTATAACTTGGACAAGGAGTAGTTTCTGGCAGCCCCTGTTTGGGTTTGCCTCTTCGGCCTCCCAATGGATTTCTAGGATTTGTAAATACTGGAAGGCATTGGTAACTCAATAGGAATATTTGTGAAAAATAGAAGAATCCACTCGCAAGCAAAGATATGACTCCTATGCTTGAATCTGTGTATATATGAATATCTCGAAGCCCATTCCTGACTCAGTGGAATTGGAGCACCCGGAAGAGATTTTGCAACAAATCTTGGATTAAGAGCACATCTCGTTTCGATGTCATCGGTGTCATGAGTATGGCCACCTCTATAAAGCATGTCTGTTGAACTGATCTAGCTTGGTAGAACTAAAGGAGGAACAGGAAAAAAACCCCCCACAAGAAACAAATGAGGGGTTCAAAGAGGTCATGCAAAAAAGGAATAACAGAAGGACGCAACAAAACTTAGGATCTAATAACCAAAAGGAAAGGGAAAATAATAAAATATATGAGGTACTGCAAGAGGAAGGGGAAACCTCAAAAGAGACTTAACCAATAGAGAATCAGGATAGGGATAGGGGAAGAAATCCAGCCAAATCTATGACCACCCCAAAGATGAAAGCCCAAATAGAATTGACAAAGAAAGAAGAGTCAAAACCAATCAATCTCACTGCAATGGAAGTTGATGTTGCCAGGCAAGGGTTGAGCATGGAGGAAGTGGTTCTAAAAATACTCTTAAACAAATGGAGGCACCCAAATGAAAGATTCATCCCAAAGGACCAAAAGAAATTGTACAAAGAAACATTCCATCAATACATGGCTAACCAAGGGTAGAGGCAGGGAGATCTGGTGGAAAATCTAGGTATGCAACAAGATAGCTCACAGGAACAACATACCTAAAGCAAAGGAGGGAAGAAAAGGGGACAAAGAAACTTGTAGGAGTCAATACAAATAATGGGAGAGACACTAGTTAATACGCGAAGGGTAATACCATTCTCAACAGTATTCCAACAACTCCACAAAGTTTCCCAATGATAGTTATCTCTTGGAATGTGAGGGGCCTCAACAGCCAAGGCAAGCAGAGATACTTACAAGACAAATTGAAAAAGGAGAAGCCACAGATTGTGCTTCTCCAGGAAACCAAGGTATCAGGGGAGAAAATAGAGGATATTCTTAGAAAAATCAAACCCAAATATGAAGCAGTAGCAATAGATGCATAAGTAAGTGTAGGAGGAATTGCAATATTGTGGAATCCTATAGAGGTAATGGTAGACTATTGGATGGGAATTCCACGCATTTTGTCAGGACAATTTCACAACATTGGAACTGGGGAATGGATTCTTATCTCAGTGGTATATGACCCTCACACTCTAGGGGTGAAGTAAATCTCCCTTCAAAGTATAAGGAAACTGAGTCAAATGCATACAGAAAAATTATGGTTGACAGGAGGGGATTTCAACCTGATAGTGTCACTTGCAGAGAAAAAAGGAGGGATAAGAAGAGAAGAAAAATAAATGGAACAGTTCAGGGACATGTAAACAGATTTGTAGCTGGTCGACATCCCTACCATTAATGGAACACATACCTAGAATAATTGAAGGGGAGGAGTTCACCAGGTAGCATCAAGGTTGGATCATTTTCTAGCAACCAAAGACTTGATAAGCAGGGACTATGAAGCCTTGATTCCTACCATGCATGGGATCTGATCCCTATCCTATCTGGCTAGAAGTAGACCTGAGATAGAGGTAGCAAAACTGGCCCTTCCAGTTTGAAGCCTTTTGTCTATGCGATCCCTCCTTCCTTGACAAATTGAAGGATTGGTGGACCTTGAGTACTGAATAGGGGAGAAATGTAATGCATACATTCCATCTACGCCTAAAAGAACTCAAGGGAAAGATTAAGAAATGGAATAAAAGAAGAATTTGGCAATATTAGCATGATCAGGAACAAATCCAGGCACGGATGCAAAGAGTCCAACAACAAATGATAACAAATGGCCGCTTGAGATCCTTAGTGGAGGAAGAAGGTAGACTTCTGACCAGGATTGAGGAAAGGTGGAAACAAGAAGAGATTTTATGGAAGCAAAAGTCGAGATTTCAATGGCTCTAGGAGGGAGAATGAAACACCCACTTCTTCCATAAAGCAACGATACAACATAGGCAATATAATCGAATACTGTCACTGCTAGACCCGAGACGAAATTGATTGGTACAAAATGAATAGATGGAAGATATGTTGGTAAACCACTTCCAAAATATATTGTCAGAACCGCTTCCTGACAGATCAGAAGCTATAAATCAGATAACCAGGCATATACCCCAACTGGTCAGTAGGGATTAGAACCTGGCCCTCATGAGAGTTGTCACTTTGGAAGATGTGGAGGGGGTGGTCGAAGGATTGGCAAAAAAAAAACACTAGGACTGGACAGATTTACCGCTGAATTCTTTCAAGTAGCTTGGCCAATTTTAGGTAAAGACATACTAGAGGTAGTTGAAGAATCCAAAAGGATGAGAAAGGTACATCCAACCCTAAACTCTACTTTCATAGCTTTAATTCCTAAATCTGATCACTCAGAAGAGCCTCAAGGATTCAGGCCTATAGCCTTGTGTAATGTCATATATAAAATCCTCTCAACCATTATGGTAAATGGGCTCAAACCGATCCTCCTGACTTTAGTCTACCAAGAGAAGACTAGCTTTGTCAAAGGCTACCAAATCCTGGATGGTATAGTGAGAGCCCAAGAATCCATCCACTCCCTCAAGAGCCTCAAATCTAAAGGTATGATGATTAAGTTGGACCTGTCTAAAGTTTATGACCACCTGAGCTGGACCTATCTTCTGAGTATCCTAAAAGCCTTTGGTTTTGGTCCACGCTGGATACATTGGATTTTGTCTTTATATTGACCCCTGTGTTATCCATTCTCCTCAATGGAGTCCCCAACAAGACATTCAATGCCACCCAGGGGCTTAGACAAGGTGAACCAATCTCCCCTTTCTTGTTCATAATAGCAACTGAAGGCCTAGGGTGATATGTCAAAGAGAAGGTCTAAGAAGGACAATTTAAATGACTATGTATGTGAGGGAATGATCTACCATTAACTCATCAACAATTTTTTGATGACATTATGATGTTTTGCCAAGCTACCATCAGAGAAGCAAGGTCTCTTCTGGCTATCCTTCAATATTTCATGAACACTTCAGGAACCCAGATCAAGAAAGAAAAGTTTGATATCTTTTTCTTTAACATAACTGTTAAATCTCAAGATTTCCCAGCTAGAATAACGAGCTTTCGAATAAGTACCATTCCCTCGAAATATTTGGGTATCCCCATAAGTATCAATCCCCTCTAAGTGTCAAACTGGAAGGTTCTTCTTAATCAAATTCAAGGGCATCTTCAAAAATGGACCTTTTGAGCCCTCAACATGGCAAGCAGAGTTATCCTCCTGAAGGCGGTGCTACAATCAATCCCCATTTACCAACTTGCAGGTTTAGTTGTGCCCAAAATAGTATGCAATGATATGACAAATATATTTAGAAAATTCCTATGGCAAGGGCCCCAAAAAGTCAAGAAATGGGCTCTCCTCTCTTGGAACTGGTTAACTAAGCCTAGATTAGTAAGGGGTCTGGGCCTTAGGGACCCCTATACTCTAAACTAGGTCATGGGAGAAAAGCTTTGGTGGAGATGGATCTAGGGAGGAAATGACTTATGGAAGTTAATTTTGGAAAGGAAATACAGAATGCCGATGACGACGAAAGGGAGATTGAGAACTCAAGAAACTACAAGGGGATCGACCATATGGAACCTAGCAGTAGAAAACATAGATCTGATAAGGAACCATAGCTTCTGGGAGATCGGGGGGGATAAGGAAAGGTTTTAGAAATATGCTTGGAAACATATGGAAAAACTATTTAGTTGACAGGACCTTGAGAAGATATTTCGCTTCACAAATCGACCAACAAACCAGACTATGAATAAATTCTAGGAAGTGGATACTATATCAACATGGAGAGAGTGGAAAAGGATACAACACTTGCTCGATGCACCAGAATCCCCCCAATCGGTAGCATATGAAAAAGAGGTTAATTCCTGAAGAATAACAATCTTCAAAGGAATGAACATCATCAAATGGGGATACAGGATTAAAGACATGTTTACAATACAGGAGGGATATCACCTAAAAGAAGAACACCAGCAACAACAATGTCCATCCATCTGGGGAAGAATATGGTAGGGACAATTATGGCCAAAGGTCTCTTTTTTCCTCTGGGTGGTTCTCCATGTCTGAGCTCTTACATGGGACCAATTACAAAAACGAGGGGTTCAAGGACCTTTAGTTTGCTGCATGTGGGAGGCCCAAATGGAAACGATGCAGAACCTTCTTAACTCATGCCCCTTTAGTAACCAACTATGGCAAAATCACGAAATCCTATTTGGCCATTCAGATCGAGATTGCTCAAGCATAAAGGTAACAATGGAAAATTGGAGAAAGAAAATCTATAAGATTCCCATCTTCAACTGAGCCAGGGACATCTCTATAGGATTTCTCCTTTGGGTGGGGTGGAAAGAAAGGAACCATAGGGTATTCAAGGACGAAAAAAATATCATAGTGGAAGTATGAAAGATCATAAACCAAAACATCCGTGAAACCATTATGGCAGAGAAATGGTATCTAGAGGACTGGGAAGCAATGCCCCAAGAGGGTCGATTCCTAGAAATACTCAATTTGTCTCTGAAAATGCTAATGCCAAATTCATGGAAATTAAACCACCCCCCCCCCACACTGAATTGCTCTCACACTTCACATGCCCTTTTGAGGAATTCATAAAATTGAACTTTGACAGAGCAGCTAAAGGAAACCCTAGTGAAGCTGAATATGGAGGTATATTAAGAGATCACCATGTTCGAGAAATCCGTTGTTTGCATTTGATTGTGGAATCATGAGCAACATTGAGGCAGAATTCAATGCACTCAAACGTGGATTGGAAGTTGAAAGAAGAGAAAAATTTCAGAAATTGGTGGTGGAAGGAGACTCCACCCAGGTGATAGATACTATTAAAAAGCTTCAACACCGTACTCACTGGGAAAAAAATAGCAATATATGGAGAGAAAAAAGGTTAGTTCAGGAAATAGGGGTACTCATCAAAGATATAACATGTATGCCATTTGAGAATGCTCCAGCTGACTTCCTAGAAAATTGGGGTTGCGGTAATCCGAGAAAGAACCTGGACATCCCTGGGAATGAGACAAACCAGGTAGAAGGTATGGATGCTCTGATGGAGATTTTGGAAAAGGACAGGGAAGGAAGACATGGCCCTCGATATTGGTGTGATGGGAAAGGAGTTCCATCAATGGATCGAAGACATGTGTGAGGGACAAGTGGCTAAAGCTAGTCGGCAGCCCACCCAAGGACCCCACATGCGTGTGATAGGAGGAACCAGGAGAGAAAGGAAACATGTGTCAGCTACCTTGGGAAGGAAAATGGGAAGGTTAGCTATTAAATGAGGGAGAAAGGTGGTGAGGGACACTAGAGCATGCATGCAAGGTTTGAGGTGGAATTCAGTTGCGCGAGACAAGACTGGAAGATGGGGGGAGGAACTTGCTTGCAGGAGGAGGGATTGTCACCACCAGGAGGAAGACTCCCGCAATGCTTTGGAAGGAAACTGGTATGTAATTCAGGCCTATATTAGTCTTGATATGGAGTCAATGCTGCAAGAATGGAGGCTGGTCTGGAAACGAATGGTGGTGGTTTCACATGTTTCTTAAGGAATTTGGTTTAGTTCTTTGTTGTTGATGTCTGGTATTTTAATTTCTACATTATATGGTAACCTGTTGGGGTGAAAGGGGATACATGGAGGGATAGGGGCGGCTCTTGGCACCTGGGTCATGAACTTCACACCTACTTTCATTAATACAAGGTGTTTGGGACCAAGAAGGGGTTGAGGATCCCTTGATGACATGCAGTCATCGGGAAATTCTCTAAGCTAGAGAGGAAAGAAAAGGGGGCCTGGGATCCAAAGCACTGGCATGTCTATCTAGTCTGGTTTTGTCAGGTTCTTGGGTGATTTTCCAGCCCAGTGGGCTAGGAACGTTGTGTTGAGGTTTCACAAAGTTGGAAATATTGACCTACTAGTTGTAGCTCGGATTTCTAGTAACCTTTGGAGGAGAGGGGAAATAACGGGAAATTTGGGGACTCGAACCCTGGTGCGCTGTCAATTATGCCTTAGCCATGGAACCAGAGACATGACAGGGTAGAGGGTCGAATGACAGACCAAGGGGAGGGAATGTTGTCTATCCTAGGTATGTCCTTTACCAATCTCTCAGCCAATTCAGTCAAAGTTGGGTTACATGGTAGTTTCAATGTCCAGAGGGGTAGGAATGAGGAACCGGGGTCTCCAGACCTTGACGAGCCTACCATTTCAATTAGAACTTGGTCAACAACTTGCATCCTTTTTCTTGTGCATCCCAAAACCTAAATGTCTATTAAATTGATTGTCGTAGGGCCTATGCCAGGAAGCCAGCGAGCTGGTGGTACTAAGGGGAGAACTAGGAGGCAGAGGGATGAAAATCACTTAAATCTAGGCACAGTAAGGATGAAGGAAAGCTATGAAAGGATTGGGGGGATTCGGGTTACACCCCTTAAACCCGAAATCAAGACTCTGTATTGGTGCTTCACATGGAATGGCCAGATGCCAACACTGACATATGGTTTGGTTTTAATGTTTCTGCTTACGTTACTTTAACAGATCTATTTAATTTTCCTCCCCTTCTAACTTCAGTGCTCCTACTCCAGGATAAGGAAAGAATTTTGGAGCAGCCATGGATGGAAGGAACTCGGATTGAAAGAAAAATGGTGAAGGCTGAAGCAGGGCTGGGAAGAAGAGGGGTCGTCGTGTCTACGCACAGACAGAAAACAAAAAGAAAATGCTGGTGGCCTCGACTAGCAAGACCCAGTGGAAGAGGGGCAGGAAAACTATAGAGGAAAATATGCAGAACCTCATGCATGCACACCATAGGGAACTCCAACATAGGTTAAGGCCATAATTTCAACATGGGAGGTAGAGCTGAATTCCAAGGCAGTGACAAATCCGCTTCCAACGGAGTAATGGGATCCCTTGCTCATTGACTCATGGCACACCTGAGGCAGGAAAACGCTATTCAGACAGACAATCTAGCCTTACTGGGCAATGAAGAACCTATTGGAAAGGGCCATGAAAACAAATAAGAATATAGAGGAACCACAACAAGTAGAGCAAGAGGGGCCAAACTTAAATGATATTCAAAGGGAGATTCAGGTTGTACAGGTGCAACAATATCATCAGAATGTCTGCTTAGGCCGAATGGAGAAACAAATTCAAATTCTATCGCAGAATGAAATGCCTGGGTTGAGTGCTAAGGACCCGACTCCCATTGAATCATTAGATGACTGAAAGAAGATAAGATAGGAAGTAATGCAATTTTGTTGTTACTACAATGATCTGGTTAGATAGCATTTACTTTGATAGTAGAATGATTAAACATATATTAGATACAATAGCTTATTTAGCATGGATGGATATTCTCAAACTGTTGGACAGCACATGATGTTGATCGGTGGCCATCATACCTGATTTCCCTCAGGCAGGTAGAGGCCATCAGACATATTTTTTGTTACCTACCTATATATGATTAATAGAAAAAAAAAGTACTGCTGAGCTTACACAGAAAAAGTTAAATGATTATGGTAAAAGGGTTGACAAGAATTCAAATTTTAGGGTTGGAAGTCAACTACATGACTAAAAAATATTTTAGTAACACAAAATATCACAAATTGTCATTTATAAAATGCAAGTAACTTAATAAATATAACCAAAAATTTCATTAAAAGGTGATGACTAAGAATATTCCTTTTTATTAAATCTAGAATATACATTACTTGTAATAAAAAAAACTCTAAAATATGGCACCGCTTTCCAATGTAGAAGATATAACACCCTCTTTTGAATATAGATATGTCTTTGAATTTAATCAATATAGAGAAAATGTGGTTAACCAAAACAAAATCATGGATATTAATAACAAAAATGGATGATATAATTTAATAACATCATCTTATGCAATTGTAATAGTTTATTAGTTCTTGTTAATGTCATTCACAAATATATGAATATGTATAAAAAGTAATATAAGTGGTTTAAGTAAACTTTAGTGTTTTCCTCCTCAGAGGTCTTAGGTCCAAACGACAAGGGGGTGGAGTATGTATGTACTTGCATACTATAGTAGTCATGTTATGTGGAAGTGGATCTTTTGTCTCATAAACAAAGGGATGTCATACACTAATTCGATGTATGACTTTGGTATGACCTAATTATATTATTATTATTTAATTTAACTTTATTAATAACTTGATATTACCTTAAAAATTAAATTATTATTATTAAAATACTAGACAAAATATATAAAAAAAATACATAAATAAATATAAATGACTCAAACTAACCAAGAAAGTTTGAAGCCAAATTCTTGAACCATAATTATTATTTCAAATTGCCATAAAATCACAATTTGATGACGAACTTACACATATATTAATTAAAGAAAAATATTAATAACTTTATTCAAATATTAATTATAATTTATAAATAAAATGATCCATAAGCGTGGGAAATCAACATTAAACAAAAAGCAAAGGAAGCAATATTTCCTCAACCACTAGGTAAACTCCATTTACATGGGTGACAACAGTTTATGGAAAAAAATATAGTACTAGCAATTTCACTTAAAGGTGAAAAAGAATGCTGAAGTAGTGTGAAATCAACGTGAAGAAATCTACCCATATTGGAAGATCACAATTGATGTCTCCTCCATTAAATTTTGAAAGGTAAACTAGTTTTATTGGGACGACTTTGTCTTGTTCACTATTGTTTCATACAATGCGAGTTAGAGGTGTGGCTCTAAACATTTCCTAATTTTCTTGGTTAACCATCATTCTAAATTGTAATTATGAAACCATCATCAACCATCATTCTAAACATCATTCACTCACAACACAATTACAATTAAAAATTGAAATAATAGAAATTTAGAACAATTTTGCATCATTTATTGTAAATAAGAGTATTTTAAAAACTATGAAATTCATTACATCCCACATACATCATAGGAAAAAACCTATTTTTTCAAGATGCTGTCTACAACCATGGTAAATGCCTCATACAATTTGCTAATAGACGACCAAAATCCCCTTTTTATTCTTCTCCACCATACTTATAACAAATATATTTAAATCTTCTTCATTACATGAGAACCCAATCCTTTTATCTTTTAATTGAATAATAAGTGTAAATATGAAATTGGGTTTTTCGTGACATTATGAAATAATGTGTAGAAATTCTCACTGTAGATTAAACTAATTATGCAATGTTCTAAAAAAAAATACTTAATCTACTTCTACAACCAAACTTGTGGAAGCTTAGTCGATTTTGAGCAAGATCAACCAGAACACATATAACAGAGAAGAAGATTCAATCACAAATGAAACACAAAAGAATACTTTGGGGAAAGCCTCAGCTAAAAACCTCGCTATTTGTATTATCATACAAGTGGAAATATCTCAGGATTACACAAAGCTTTAGCTCACAAGCTATCCAGCTCTCAATACAATCCCTCACTGTTTCTCATAGATAGAATAGACAACACATATGCTTTCTCCTCTGTCCTCCAAGCCTCCTATTTTCTAGTGCAGTTACTCTTGGGTCCTCTAGTTGCAACCTGTGTAATTCTCACCTCACACACTGCTCTTACCTCTGTAGTAACTACGCAATCCTCAAGGAATGAATTCCTTCTGCATGCAAGAGATATTCACATGGGAATATTCTAGCAACTGATAGTACACTATCCCCGCCTTTAATCTCAACTGGGTCTTTGTCTGAACAGACATGCATGAGTTATTTATGAGAGAATGTTCAGTTATCTGGAGAACACTAGTTGCATGCATGCATGCATTAACTGACTGAACTCACAATTAGTTCCACAAACTGTTTGGAACTAATCTAACTGGACTTAACTTAGTTAACTGAGCTAACTAATTACAACTCAAATACAACTCATCCTTATCTCCTTAATTAGGGGATAACTTCATCAATCAAAGGGATAACTATTGCATGTCTTCACAAAGACTTCATGTTTGATTTTCTCCAACTAATTAACTCAAGATGAATTAGTTAATTATTTTTCAAATAGTCGGTGAGACTAAATTCAAATTTTGATTCTCAATTTTGATTCAAGGACAAATCAAAATTGGAATATATCCTGAAATGATATTTATAGCAATGCTAATTTTAGCATTTATTGTTGTTGTTTTCAACACTCCCTCTCAACAAGAAAGGGATTATCTGCCACCCCGATCCTATCTCTATGGAACAAGAATTTACACTTTGAAAATGCCTTAATCAAAATGTTAGCATCTTGCTCCTCGGTCAAAATATACTGCAACAACATGATCCTCTTCACCACACAGTCTCAAAGATGATGATACCAGATGTCGATGTGCTTTGACCTGTCACGAAATACTGGATTCTCAGAGAGTTTGATACAACTTTGATTATCACAATAGATCACAGTTGGATCCATCCTCTGATCAAACAAACCCAATATAATTTTTCGCATCCAAATGGCCTCACATGTTGCCTGACTCGCAGCCATGTATTTAGCCTCTACTGAGCTAAGTGCAACTGACCTCTGTTTCTTGTTGTACCAAGAAACTGCAACTGAACCAAGGTTGAAAATTCCTCCTGATGTGCTCTTTCGATATGATGGACTCCCTACCTAATTTGCGTCTATGAAGCCCTGAAACTTCACTCCCTCTGTCTATCTGTACCATAATCCATACTGAGATGTGCCTCTAAGGTATCTCAAAACATACTTTTTTGCCTTCCAAAATAGCTTGGTAGGTTGACTCAGCTGGTTCACTGAAAAGCACAAATTTGGTCGTGTGTTCACTAAGTACATTAGTGAACCCACAAGCTACCGATACACAGTAGCAGTTACTACCTCACCTAAAGTAGCATCCTCCTTCCTTTAGTTACCTACTAGAGGTGTCTGCATGGGCTTGCACTTATCCATGTGGAATCTCCTGAGTATATCATTGGCATACTTTCCATGAGACACAAACACTTCCCCATCCTTCTACCACACTTCCATGCCTAGTAAGTAGTGCATGAGATCCATGTCTTTCATCTTGAACTCTCTTGCAAGATCCTCCTTGCAAGACTTGATCAACCGATCATCATCTATTAATATTAGATCATCAACATAAAGAACAATGATCAATGGCTTACCTTCTACCATGATGTGGTATAGGTTCACAGCCTCTTCACTCTTTATGAAGCCCAACCCAGTGAAGTAGCTATTGATCCTAGTGTACCAAGCACGAGGTGCTTGCTTCATCCCATACAGATCTCTCTTCAGTCAGCACACATGCGACTCACGATTGAAGGTCTCAAATCCTTTCGGTTGCTCTATATCCACCTCTTCCTCAATCTTACCATTGAGGAATGCAGTCTTCACATCCATCTAATGGATCTTCCAACCCATCTGTGCTGATAGTGCCAACATCGATCTGATAGATGAGTACCTTGCTATAGGAGTAAAAGTCTCATCATAGTCGATCACCTCGACCTATGAGAAACCACGAGCAACAAACCTTGCCTTATGTTTCTCCACAATACCATTAGCAGCTTACTTTACCTTGTAAAGCCAACAAGAACTCACAACTGGCTTGTTCTCTGGTCTTGGAACCACATCCCAAACATTGTTTTGAACTATGGAGACATACTCCTCCACCATAACATCAACCCAAACTGGCTGCTACATTGCTTCCTCAAACGAAGATGGTTCGGTCTCTATACATTCCCCAACAAGGGCCATGTAACCAATGTACTGCTCAGGCGACCTCCTCTATCTGCATTGAGAAGATGGCTCTCCCACATTCTCTCTCGCATCCATCAAAAACATGTCAGCTTCCCTTATGTGTTTCTGCCCCTCTCTGGAAGACTCTACATGAGTGGATGTCTCCACTCCTAGAACATCTGCATGTGGCTGGTTCGCATCAGTCTTAGGCTCCTCCTCCTTAGGAATCAAAAGTTCCTCCTCTACCTACAACTTGAGCTCCCTCTCAAAGGAAACTTGCATGGCCTTCAGCTCATCAAACTTAAGATCTCTGTGAACCATTGTCCTTTGACTGGTAGGAAAATACACCTGATAGTTGTGGGGAGTATCAGTGTACCCCACAAGTATCCCCAACTCTACTGTCAGCTCTAGCTTCTTCTGAGCATCCTTGGTCACATGGCAATAAACCGATGAGCCAAAGATCCTGAAGTGACCCACATCTATTCTCTTCCCGGAGAAAGATTCCTCTCGTGTCTTCATCCCAAGTATGCGATGCGGGCTTCTATTCTGCAAATAAACCGTTGTGTTGCATACCTCAGCCCACAAATGAAGTGGTAGGCCTTGGTCATGCAACATTGCCCAAGCTACTCCCACAATCGTTCTATTCTTCCTCTCAACCACCCCATTCTGCTGTGGTTTATGAGGTGTCGTCAACTCCCGTTTAATTCCTTCTGCTGCACAAAAGTCCTTAAACTCTTGAGAAACATACTCTCCATCATTATCGCTTCTTAAGGCCTTGATCTTCTTTCCTGATTCTTTCTCAACCAAGGCTTTGAACTCACAAAACCTTGAGAAGGTTTGATCCTTCTTCTACATGAAATAGATCCAACACTTCCGAGAAAAATCATTAATAAAAATCACATAATACCTCTGTTTAGCAATGGAGGCTATCAAGTATGATCCACACACATCTGTATGAACTCTCTCCAAGATTGCTTCAGCTCAACTGTCTCGATCATGAAAGGAATATTTTTCATACTTATCCAAGGTACAACCTTTGCATGTGTCCACTTACTCAAGTTTACCTTTGGGAAGTCTGATAGAAATCTGTTGCATTATCTTCAAGGCCCCATGGTGCAAGTCGCCCAACCGCCTATGCCATAGCTCACCAATATCTTGGATTTGCACCAATTCTTCTTTGGAAATCAATGCAACACAGTCATATACCTCCATCTTGTAGAGATTATTCACTCGAATCGCAATCCTCTTGGTCTGAACAATGGCTATGTGTCTCAGGAACGCCTTTCCTTTACTGAAGACTACATCATAGCCTTTGTCTTCCAACATCACAACCGATACCAAGTTTTTCTTCAGTCTAGGCACTTACTTTACATCAGTCAAGGTGAGAGGAGCTCCATGCTCCCTCTGAAACACAACCGTACCTTCACCTGAAACACAGTACTTTCCATCATCATCCATTTATATGCACATCTAGAGGTCCTTTTCCTCCAAGGTACTGAATAAACTCTTATCGTCGGTCATGTGGAATGAGGCTCCACTGTCCAGGTACCAAACACAACCCACCATTGATTAAACCATGCATGCGATGAGAGTAAAATACAATTCGAACTGTGAGGCCAATGCCTCACCATCTGATCCTTTCGAGGATCCCTTCTTGGATTTCTTCAATGGAAAATTAGTTTCATAATGGCCCAGCTCATGACAATTAAAGCATCTCATTTTAGATTTGTCAATCTTCTACCCTCCATGGGAAGAACTCAATTTGGAATGGGAAGCCTTCCCTTTCCCCTTCCTAGCCTTACTGGCTAAGGCTAGATTTTCTTCATCATCATGTGTAGATGAAGAACCATCTATGGTGCTTCTCCTGATCTCCTCCTGCATCAGATCCAACAACAGTCATTCCCAATCTGGCAGTTTCTCTCTTCCATTCACTAAGTCCTAGTAGCTATGCCAGCTCTTAGGAAGACTGGGGAGAGCAAGACTCACCATGTCATCATCAGCTGTCATGATTCCTACACTTCCAATCTCATCTTTGCAGGTGGTGAGCTTGTTTAGATATGTAGAGATTGTGTCGCCCCTTTCACACTTGATTTTCCGAAGCTTGTCCTTTAGCACCAACTTCCTTGGTCGATATTGTTATGATATAAGTCCTTCAATGTATTCCACATTGAAAATGGAGTCTCCTTCCCATGGAGACTTGAGACAATATTGTCTCGAACTCCCTCCAGAGGAATCCTCCTCTCTCTCACCACACATTTCTTCCATTCCACCAATTCTTGGGCATTAGCTATTGTTGGCTTAGGGACTTCTTGATCAATGAAGTCCTTCAAACCATTGTCCTCTAATACCTCTTCCATGCAATCCTTCCATGCTATGTAATTCAAACTGCCATCCAGGGCATACTCGAGTCTCAAGCCAATGAACGCCATTGGTGAACTTTGAGATGTGATAAGAAATCGATTTTGTACCTACAATCAAGAACTTAAAACTTCGAACTTCTCCCTTCTTTGTATAATGTTCTCTGCTTTGATCGCCTTTGCTCTGATACCATGTAGAAATTCTCACTGTAGATTAAACTGATTATGAAATGTTCTAAAGAAAAATACTTAATCTACTTCTACAACCAAACTTGTGGAAGCTTAATCAATTATGAGCAAGATCAACCAAAACACTTATAATAGAGAAGAAGATTCAATCACACATGAAACACAGAAGAATACTCTGGGGAAAACCTTCGCTAAAAACCCTGCTATCTGTATTATCATACAAGTGGAAATATCTCAGGACTACATAAAGTTTTAGCTCACAAGCTATCCAACTCTCAGTACAATCCCTCATTGCTGCTCATAGACAGAATAGACAACACATATGCTTTCTCCTCTATCCTCCAAGCCTCCTATTTCCTTACGCAGCTTCTCCTGGGTCCTCCAGTTGCAACCTGTGTAATTCTCACCTCACACATTGCTCTTACCTCTGTAGTAACTACGCAATCCTCAAGGAATGAATACCTTCTGCATGCAAGAGATATTGAAATGGGAATATTCTAGCAACAATTGACAATACACTATCCCTACCTTTAATCTCAACTGGGTCTTTTTCTGAAGTGACATGCATGAGTTATTTATGACAGAATATTCAGTTATCTGGAGAACACTAGTTGCATGCATTAACTGACTGAACTCACAATTAGTTCCACAAACTGTTTGGAACTAATCTAACTGGACTTAACTTAGTTAACTGAGCTAACTAATTACAACTCAAATACAACTCATCCTTATCTCCTTAATTAAGGGATAACTTCCTCAATCAAAGGGATAACTATTGTATGTCTTGACAAAGACTTCATGTTTGATCTTCTCCAACTAATTAACTCAAGATGAATTAATTAATTATTTTTCAAACAACTGGTGAGATTAAATTCGAATTTTAATTCTCAATTTTGATTCAAGAACAAATCAAAATTGGAATATATCCCAAAATGCTATTTATAGCAATGCTAATTTTAGCATTTCTATTTTTAGCATTTCTTGTTGCTATTTTCAATATACTGCTTATTCCTTTCATGTAAGAATGGCAGGGGATCGGTTTAATGAATGTCACAGATCCTTAAGCAATCATTAATTCTTTTTCGATGGGGCTTCAAAAGGAATTTCAGTAGAGGCACGAGTGGGAGGGGTTCTGTATTGCCCCAATGGAGAAATAGAAATAAAATTTACACAGGGGTTAGGAATCACATCGAACAATCAAGTTGAGGCCTTAGCCTTCTAGAAAGGACTGAAAGTGACCTCCTCCAGGAGATTCCGCCACATAAGTCTGATCAGAGACTCAATGCTTGTCATTTAAATATGACTCAAAATTAAAGATCAAAAGGAAGAATATCTCCCCCCTATATTCCTCCATATAGGGTTTCTCTTGAAAAAATTTGAATTTTTGACATATATCATGTTAAGAGGGAAAATAATCAGATTGTTGATCAACAAGCAAATAGAGGTGCCAACATAAAACAAGGGATGGTGATTTTGGATCAAGGGGACCCAATCACATGCCATATTCCATGAGAACAAAAATCACTGATTAAGGCCTCTTAAGGCATCAAAAGCTCTAAAATTAGTATCTGACAAGCCATTACTCGTCCTTATTAAATGTATTGCATGGCATGATCACATCAAGTGGCAGGATTGTCATAGGAGGATCACCAACTAAAAATGATATGGGATTGAGGCCATGAAACATGAAAAGTGGAGCCAAATTAAGATAACATTTAATCTTTGTCTCAAAGGAAGAAGAGAAATTACTCTTATCGAGATGAAGCAGTTAATGAAAAACATGTCTAAGGTTGGAGTGACAATAGTGGGAATGGAGTTTCGATCCAAGTGTGCTCAGAGACAAGATATTCACAATCAATGTGAAAAGATGTTTACAACAAGTGGTAAGGATCAAAGCAGGTATATGAAGAGCCTTCTACAGAATTTGAGAATGCAAGTGATTCAAATTCAGGGTTAGATAGTTTGCAAAATGGCTTCATCCAACACAAATGGTAATGGTGCTCTTTCTGAGGAACAAATGGCGTCACTCAAGGAGGAGATCTCAGCGTTGATAGCTAAGACAAGGGGACAAATTATGCAGGAAGATCATTCTCATTTTATAGTGGTGCCCAATCATCTTATAGGAATACAAGAGGATGTAGATCACATTCAGCTTTTAGTGGAAAATTTGGAAACAAAATTGATTAACCCAAATCTTAAAGTTGATAGTACAGAATTCATGGTGGAATCAACCATGGTGGGAATTACGAAGGAAGTTTTCAAGCTTGATGATGCATCTTCGTTTGATGATCAAGTCATCGTGCAGGTGGATGAAACATAAGGAGAAAAAGTGGCATCTCCCTTTCAAGAGGCCAATGAACAAGCTGTAGAAATTCCCACTGTAGATCAACATATTATGCAATATACTAAAGCAAAATACAAGATCTACTTCTACAACAAACTTTGCGGAAGCTTAATCGAATATGAGCAAGATTAATTAAAACACATATAACTGAGAATGAGAAATCAATCACACATGAACACAGAAGAATAACATGGGGAAAGCCTCAACCTAAAACCCCAAACTCTGTATTATCATACAAGTGGAAATATGTTCAGTATTACAAAAAGAATAAGCTCACAAGCTATCCTGCTCTCTCTACAATCAAACAATACAACTCACAAACTGAATAGACACTAGATATGCCTTTCCTCAGCCCTCCAAGCCTTCTATTTCCTTGCGCAGTTTTCCTTAGGGTCCAGTGATGCCACCTATGTGAATTAGCCTCATCAAACTCACTAAAACTGAAGAAGTAATTGTACAATCTCCAAGGAATGAATTCCTTCTGCATGTACGCGATATTCATAGTGGAATATTCCTACAACTGATAGTACGCTATCCCTCCATCTAATCTCAACTGGGTTTATGTCTGAATTGACATGCATGAGTTATTTATGAGACAATATTCAGTTATCTGAAGTGCAACAGTTACATGCATGCATGCATTAACTAACTGAACTCACAATTAGTTCAACAAACTATTTGAACTAATCTAATTGGACTTGACATAGTTAACTGAGCCAACTAATTACAACTCAATATTTCAACTCATCCTTATCTCTTTAACTGAGGGATAAATTCCTCAATCAATGGAGAAACTGGTGCATGTCCCCACATAGACTTCATGTTTGATTTTCTACAACTAATTAACTCAAGATGAATTAATTAATTATTTTTCAAACAGCCGCTAAGATCAAATTCGAATTTTTACTTCTCTATTTTAGTTTAGGGACTAACTAAAATAGGAAGGTATCCCAAAATTCTATTTATAACAATGTTATTTTTAGCACTTCCATTTATCATTCCTTATTGCTATGTCCAACACTGGTACCTGAACTGCTATTTATAGCAATGCTATATTTAACATTTCTATTTTTAGCATTTCTTGTTGCCATTTTCAACACTCCCTCTCAACAAGAAAGGCATTCAATTCGAACCCGATCCTGAACCTTTCGAATGTTCTGCATGCAAGAATTCTCCCAAGTGTTGTTACTCTAGCAACCCTAGAAATAAAAAAACTCCCAATTGACCTTCCAGTTGGGCTAGAAGCATCCTCTGATGTTGAAGTTCCATCTATCATTGACAAGTGATCCCTCTCTGACCTCAGAGCTACTGCAACACTCCATGCATCTCGCACCATTGTACACCTCTCCGTACCATCCTGCACTGGTGCAACACTCCTGTGCCTCTCGCATTGCTACAACTTGCAAGCTTTGCATAGTCTTGGGACTCTTGCACTGTAGCTCTCTCTGTCGCTCCATCCACATCTGTCTCTACCCACTCAGCCAATCCTACTACTCCTCATTGGGGCTCTCGTAGCAAGGTCTAATCAAAGAGGTTGGATACCTCAATGATCCTGCCCCTATTCCATCTTTCTTGGGGCTGTCACTCCACATCGCCTCACCTCCTACCTGGAAGTATGGATGCATGTGATCCCTCTACCCACTTGGCTCGAAATTTCCCCCCACTGGAGGTCTCTACATGAGTAGATCTCTATACTCGATCTCCTCTCAGCTTCTCTAGTTGTGGCTGCTCCACAACCTCCTGAAGCTTCTTCACCAATTGTGGCTCCTCCACAATTGTCTGAGACTTCTTTTGGCACTGCATGTTGAGAGGTAATGTACTCCCTCTCAACCACCAAGTCTCCAACAGTTGCCTTGCTCCTCAAGGCTTTGCATGCATCTTGAACTTCAAGAGCATACAGGTTCTTGACTCATGAACCGATCTGCTTCACCTGTCTCATGGTGATGTGTCTAAGGAAAGTCTTTCCCTTACTGAAGACTACATCATACCCTTTGTCTTCCAGCATTACGATCGACACGAAATTTTTCCTCGGTCCTGGTACATACTTGACATCGGTTAAGGTAATGCGAGATCCATGATTCCTCTGAAAAACAACCATGCCTACATCTAAGACACTATACTTTTCATCATTACCCATTGCTATGAATATCTGGAGATCTTTCTCCTCCAAGGTACTGAACAAAGTCTTATTCGCTGGTCATGTGGAAAGAATCTCCACTGTCAAGAAATCAACCACATCCCACCATGGATGAATCCATGCATGCGATAAGAGAGAAATCACTCAAACTGTGAGGCCAGTGCCTCAACATCAAATCCCTTTGAGGATCCCTTCTTGGATTTCTTTTGTGGACAATTTGTAGCATAATGGCCCACTTCATGACAATGAAAGCATCGCACTTTCGATTTGTCAAACTTCTTCCTGCCATGGGAAGAACCGGATTTGGGATGGGACTCCTTCTCTTTCCCTTTCCTCGCCTTACTCGCTAAGGTTATATTTTCATCATCATCTTGCTTTGATGAGGATCCATCTCTAGTGCTTCTTCTTATTTCCTCCTGCATCATATCTGACCAAATTATTTCCCAATCTGGAAGTTTTTCTCTTCCATTAACTGAGTCTTGGTAGCTATGCCAGCTCTTAGGAAGATCAAGGAGTGCAAGACTCACCATGTCATCATCGACTATCATGGTCCCTACACTTCCAAGCTCATCCCTACAGGTGGTGAGCTTGTTCAGATATGTAGAGATCGTGTCACCCTTTTCACACTTGATTTTCCGAAGCTTGTCTTTCAGCACCAGCTTCCTCTGATCGCTACTGTTCTGATATAGATCTTTCAATGTTTTCCACATAGAAAACAATGTCTCCTTCCCATGGAGACTTGAGACTATGTGGTCTCGAACTCCCTCTAGAATGATTCTCCTTGCTCTAGCCACACATTTCTTCCATTTTGCCAATTTTGTAGCATCAGATGCTGCGGGCTTGGGGACTTCTTGATCAATGAAGTCCTTTAGACCGTTATCCTCTAATACGGCTTCCATGTGATCCTTCTAGCCTATATAATTTAAACTGCCATCAAGGGCATACTCGAGCCTTAAACCGTTGAATGCCATTGGTGAAATTGAGATGTGATAAGAACTCGATTTCTATATTCAGGAACCTCAAACTTTGAACTTCTTCCTTCTTGTATACTGTTATTCGCTTTGATCACCTTTGCTCCGATACCATGTAGAAATTCCCACTGTAGATCAATAGATTATGTAATATACTAAAGCAAAATACAAGATCTACTTCTACAACAAACTTTGTGGAAGCTTAATCGAATATGATCAAGATCAATTAGAACACATATAACTGAGAATGAGAAATCAATCACACATGAACACAGAAGAATAACCCGAGGAAAGCCTCAGCCTAAAACTCCAATCTCTGTATTATCATACAAGTGGAAATATGTTCAATATTACAAAAAGAATTAGCTCACAAGCTATCCTGCTCTCTCTGCAATCAAACAATACAGCTCACAGACTGAATAGACACTAGATATGCCTTTCCTCAACTCTCCAAGCCTCCCATTTTCTTTAGCAGTTTTCCTTGGGGTCCAATGATGCCACCTATGTGAATTGGCCTCATCACACTCACTAAAGCTGAAGAAGTAACTGCGTAATCTCCAATGAATGAATTCCTTCTACATGCAACAGATATTCACAATGGAATATTCCTACAATTGATAGTACACTGTCCCTCCATCTGATCTCAACTGGGTCTCTGTCTGAACTGACATGCATGAGTTATATATGAGAGAATATTCAGTTATCTGAAGTGCAACAATTGCATGCATGCATTAACTAACTGAACTCACAATTAGTTCAACAAACTATTTGAACTAATCTAACTGGACTTGACTCAGTTAACTGAGCCAACTAATTACAACTTAATATTACAACTCATCCTTATCTCATTAACTGATGGATAAATTCATTAATCAATGGAGAAATGGTTGCATGTCCCCACATAGACTTCATGTTTGATTTTCTACAACTAATTAACTCAAGATGAATTAATTAATTATTTTTCAAACAACTGCTAAAATCAAATTCAAATTTTTACTTCTCTATTTTAGTTCAAGGACTAATTAAAATAGGAAGATATCCTGAAATGCTATTTATAGCAATGCTATTTTTATCACTTCCATTTTTCATTCCTTGTTGCTATGTCCAACATTGGTACCTGAACTGCTATTTATAGCAATGCTATTTTAAGCATTTCTACTTTTAGCATTTCTTGTTGCCATTTTCAACACAAGCGACACGGGAAGAAAGTCCTCATGAGGATATGGTGAGTAGCGGATAACATTTTCTATAATAATTGTTTATGCAAATGTTTTTCTGTTTTGTAGATATCAGTGGAGTCTTTTGGAGAATTTATAAGATAAATGCAGTTAGAATCATAGCTTACAATACGCAGGGTGGCTATAGGATACATCTTGAACAATTTTGGATTAGACTTGAAAGTGTGCAATCTTTGAATATAAATGCATTGGCTTAATTCAAGTTTGATAAATGCAAAGCTACCCTTTCCTTAAATAAAATAATGTTTAACTCACAATAATTGTAAAAATCTCATAAGCCAAATATATGCAAATTTGAGAAAAATTATTCAATTCCAAGCATTAAAAACATAGTCTGATTCACTATTGGGTGACTTATGGAAATGCATGCCAATCCATATAAAAGAGTGTTGTGTGGAATATAAGAGTACATGGTTAAATTGAAGAACATTGTATACAAATATCACATTATGAATTTTCCAAATTACACTCTAGTTGCACACAATGAATCCACAAATTCAATGCTTTCACTACCATGACCAATTTTACTAAAATGCACAATCAAGCTTCATTACACATTTAAATTTAGCTTTTCAAATTATTTAGTGTCCCTCATGATTTAGTTGACCTTATTATAATAAGTTAGATTTGTGATCCCAATAAGAAAAGTTTGTTGCTATAGAAAAACAAGAAATTGACTCTCTTGTCAAAGATGTGGAAATAAGCATCACACATGACATTTTGTAATGCAAGTAAATCATGTGAAAATGGTTTCTTGAGAAAAAAATGGTATCATGTTGAAGATTAATACAAACACAAATCCTTAAATGGTGTTAACTTATCCTATGAGAATGTTATAATCCTTCATCAATGACAATTTGTTGTTTCTAATACTTTTGGAAAATTTGAAGATATGCACACTAAAATAAAATTATCCACATTGAGTGACTTGTGATTTATAAAATGAAGGATTACCTGAACCTTATAATCAACTAAAAACTCATTAAAGAGAATTAAAATAAGAAACATATTTAATCAGTTGCAAAAATCAACTTGGTACAGATAAGATCATTGTCTAAATGAAAGATTTCTTACATCACACACAAATTATCTCACCATAACAATGATTATTTGTACATTTCTAAAAATATTTCTCTTCATTTATATTATTTCACTGCATCATAAGGATGAAACTACCTTAACTATTTCTCAATGCATAAAGTATCCATTTCACCATCATGTAAAGAAATTCCACTTTGGAATCTACATAAAAACATTAAATCTAGACTTAAAGATTCTCCACCATTATTACTAAAGTTCATATGACAACAATTTCTAGGGGTATTTTTGAGAGGTTATCTATCTGCAATATTGCAAAAAAATTTATCAAAGTTTAAAGCAATTAATACATATGAGTCATTTTTCCACCTATCCCTCATATTTTTCCATTAAGATTGGTTATCTGAGTAGCATAGTTGTTAATATTAATGAGAAATTAATAAAGAAATACAATATATAAATTTAACATCAAATTATAAAATAAACTAAAATTATGTTTTTTTTATAATTGTTATATTCACTAATTTAAAGTTATGCTTATTTATAAGTATTACATCAAAATAAACAAATTATTTCTTTATTTCTTCATTCTCTATTATAAAGGCGCATAGGAAAGCCTTTAGGTAAATAAGGTAATGGAAAATATGAGGGATGTTCATCAACAACTGCTTCCCATCTGCAATATACATAATAACAATAATCAATATAATTATAAATTTAAAATGTTTTCATAATAATTATATTGCCTATGTTTTGAATTAAATGTTTATAAAATATTGTTAATTTATAAAAACATTTTTAGTAATGAGGATCTAAAGTTTTAAATATTATAAAATATATGGAAAGAGGAGAAATAAACCTGAATCTTGTGATAAATATATGAAGGAAAAGTGCCAATTCAAGCCTAGAGAGATGGGACCCTGGACAAAGCCTAGCTCCCCCTCCAAAAGGTGAAAATAAGTGATTATTCGATACATCCTGAAAATTTATGGATAAGTTTAGTTATGCAATTATTTTACCATATAAATTTTCAATTTAGAGTGCATCATAAATATGAACCTACTTGATCCAATTCCCATCTCCATGGATTAAATGTAAGAGCTTCATTGTGGAACTTTTCATCTAGATGGGTTGCACTTAAAAAAGCACAGACCACCCATCCTTTTGGAATGAGAATATCTATAAAACACATTATTCAAAATTATGTTAATTCCAATAATTTAATACACACGATTAAGTAAAAAAATTTAGAAAAATGATGTAACTATGAATAAAATCTACCAAATAAAAACTCAACAATACCTTTCACTTTAGTGTCTTCTTTAGTTTCTCTAAACACCGCAAGGGAAAAGTTACCTAGTCGAAGTGTTTCATTTATAACCTGTAAAGAATGAAATTGAAATCACAACCTTTATATCCATATTCCATAGTCTGGATCATAAAATAAATATTGTTTTTTTAATAGTTATTAAAAAAAATTCTAATCACTTTAACAAGGCTAATAAATCTCTAATCATATCCTTTCTAATAATGTCCTTGTTAAGAAGAAATTGAGCGGAAAAAAAGGTAATAATTTACATACACATTGAGTGAATTTCATTGATTTATAATCATCCCACTCCAATTTCTTATGACCGCTTTTGCCTTTTAATATAGCATCATGTTCTTCCTATCATATCAACAAAAAATATTTCATTACATAAATTTATAAATCAAAAAATTTAACAAGAATAAAAATTGAAAATGAAAAACTATAAACACTTTCATCCGTTCCAATTCCCTTAACATAATAAATAAGAAATATGATAACAAATAAATTCTATACGTATACTTACATTTATTTGATTCAATGAATTTATACTTACTTTCATTTGAGTCAATGCTTTGGGACAAGTTGTGAGAAACTTGATAGCAAATGTCATGGCTCGAGAAGAAGTCTCATGTCCAGCAAAGAGCAAGAATAATATAAAATCACAAATAATTTCATTTGAGAGGGATCCTTCTTCCATAAGTTTTTGTAACAGATCATTATGAACAACATGAGGATTATTCCTTCTCTCTTTTATTATGTTGAAAATCTTTCTTATGAGGACCTTCCTCGCCTACAACATCATAAAATGAGATTATTTCAATTCTTCTAATCTTTATTTTCATAACTATAATAACAAAGTTAATGAACAACCTCAAAAAATTAAGTTATCTCAATTCTTTAAATCTCTATTTTCATAACCATAAAATTAAAATGAAATTATTTCAAATTTTCAAATTTTAATATTTATAATTATAACTATAAAAATAAAATTAAAATCAATGTACGACATCATAGAGGAGGCTATTTCAATTCTTCAGATTCCTATTTTGAAAACTATAAAAACAAAGTTATTGTACAGTAAAATGAAGCTTTAATTCATTAAAGCCTTATTTTTTAATAACTATAAAACTTGAGTTATATTGAGGGTATTTTATAAAACTTGAGTTATATGAAGGGTATTTTACAATTTTAATGAGATACCTACCTTGAGCCCCTTTGCATAAGTAGAACCAGGAATTTTGATGGGAATGGCGATCATTGCATTGGTATAGTCGACGAATAGCTCGCAAATCTCATGTGTCTCTTTGGAAGGAGATAAATCGAGCAGTTGTTTGGCCATCAAGTTGAGAACCATCTGCACCAACAAATAATTAATTAGTAATAGTTTCCTGTATGAATTACAAAATAAATCTGAACTTAATTGAATTGAAGTCGTCGGAAGATTAAAAGTGGCTGGAATTTGGGTAAAAAAATTTCAAAAAATCATGTAGTAGCGGTATTTGAATCATGTTTTTGATGGTGGAAATGGATTCAGCACCATCAAAATCTTTTGGAGTACACCAAATATTGAAGATTGACAGCTATAACTAAGATCTAGAAAATTTTCTGCAAGATTTTATCAACATATGAGCGAAATTTCCATAATTTTCAGGACAAAAAACAATCTAATTAAACTACATCAATTAAATTAAATTGTAAATTTCGAACATATTTTATAATTTGATCAAACTTCTTTGATACAGTTATCAAATTCCCAAATATTTCTAAAATCTAAATTTAAATAAAAATAACTGGAAGAAAAAAAAAATAAAAAAAAATGATTCACTTACCTGGTGACATTCATCCTGCAGAAAAATTTCCCTTTTGTCTACCCATCTATCCAGCGTGGAGTGAACGAGATTCTGGATTTCCTCCGTGAAATCGAATTTCAGCCTCTCAAAACTCAGCAAATTCACCGCTATTCCATGGAGCTTCCTCTGCAGATCGCCATGCACAGAGAGCAGCCCGTAATCGCCCATCAAAGCTTTCAGTGCCTTCGGGTACTGAGCTTGAAAAAGCCTCCCTTCGTTTTGCAGAACATACTTGTTGAACTGGGGATCTGCTGATACAACTGCTTGGCTTCCAAATAAATGAGATACGAAAATTTCCGAATCGTATCTGTTATGTCAATATCCACATCAATTTTATATTAATGAACAGCCACACGATATAATGTCATCTCCTGGTTCTGATACTTGATTAATTCCGATGCCAATATGCATAATTGATTAATCCTGATGTGAATATCAGTACGCAACTTATCTTCCCAAAACATAAAATTCTATGGTTTACCAATCTAAATCATAATTTCAAAAACTTGACACAGTACAGAGTATATTTTGTGGAAAAATTACCCATTACTATATTGGTATATTTTGATGCTGAACTTAATTTGCTTTTAAATTTCAGAAATGTTTAGAAACTGACAGCGAAATCAATTATTTTACTTTGTTCTCAATTATTAATTTTGAAATATTTTCAATACAAAAAATTTTGTGATTTATAATTCTAAATCATTTTTATATTTCAGAATTTGACAGAATACAGAGTATTTTATGGGAAAATGTACCTATTATTGTAATTTTTAGAAATGTTATTATTGTAATTTTTAGAAATGTTTTTTGTTGCTGTAAGTTTGGTAAGAATACATTTTTATTATGTTCAATTTTTTATTCTAGGGGTAGTACAAGATTTGAACCTAAAATCATTTTTATTATGTTCAATTTTTCACCTTCGGTATAGAACAAGATGATTTGAACCTAAGTTCTCACTCTCAAAAAATAGCACAAAATTTGAATCCAAAACTTTTAATTTGAGTGAGATTAAACTTCATTTCTATAACCATTGCCAATTAAAATACGCAAGCAAACATTATTTCAACCAAAACACCTGGCACTGCCCCGTTGATAAAACCCCTCTGTACTGCACATTGCTAAAAGTGAAAAAAAAACAAAAACGAAGCAAAACACTCACAGAGCTTATTACCTTTTCTCTCTGTCGTCGATGAATTGCCTGGGACGATTGCTAGTCATGGAGCGATAATAACGCCGTAGTCTTTAACGCGACTTTTTGAAAGCCTTTCCGGCGATTTTTTCCGGTGAAAATCCGGCCGTAATTTATTGAAATCGAAGTTTGATAACTAGTTTCTGCACAATGAAAGCGTCCCAGGGGTTTTTCAGGGTGCTGAATCCGAATATGCAGTTAAAAAACCATTTTAACTGCAACAAATCATAATTTCATCTCAATTTCTTCCGCTGGATTCAGTCACCGGAATCTCAAAAAGTCGCATTATAGACAACTCCGATAATAACTGTAGGTTTCGCCAATCAGCGGCCATCCAGTCGAACCAGGAGGCAGATGGACCGCTTGACTTTTCTCATTATGAGTCTTTCTCTGGCCTCTCCGAGCATTCCACCACCTGTAAATAAGGTGGAAGAGCGCCACCGCTGCGGTGAACAGCACCAACAGTAATGATATTTGGTCTGCCATTAGCGCCTCGTTAATCGTATCAGTGGATATTGGTTCTGATGCTGTATAACTTGATGGTTAGCTGAAGATCTCGGCGGCTTCTACTGTGTATAGATCCCAGAATTTGTCGTATTTCAGGTAATTTATTTATTATTATTTGCATAGATCCAAAAGTGACTTCGTCCTGTTTTAACAAAGATTCCAAAATTTATCGCATCCGACGAAATTGGACATATTCTAGAATTCAAGTTGTCTTTTATATGAAAGTTTCATTAAATAAATCATAAAAATGTCAACTATTTCAAAAGTTGGTCTTACCTACATTTTCTATCCAAAAACTCAAAAATTCGTCTTACCTGCTTTTTTCATCAAATTTAAATTTATTTCACTTTAATTTGTGTTTATATAGTTCTTAGTGATTTATTAAATTTCATTTTTTATATAATTTTACATTTATTTTATATTAATAGAGTGGTACAAATTAAATCTGTGATAAATATTGATAAACCTATTTTATAAGAAAAAAATAATAATTTTTTTTTACATTAATTATATATATATATGACTATACTCAACCTAGAATGAAGTCAACATATTAGATGGAAAAAGCTCTTATTTATTAATATGATAAACAAAAATCCAAAAACATCAATTATTTTCTTCTTTTTATTTTCAAAAGTTTGTCTTACCTGCGCTATCTATCAACATTCTTACTAAACTCTATTAAATTTAAATTTATTGCACTTTAATTTATGTTTATGTAGATACATATTTTAGTGATTTATTAAATTTCAATTTTTAAATTGCTTTTTAATTTAATATTATATTAGTTTAGTTATATAAATTAAATTGTTTATGAATATTAATGTGTGTCTTTTTGAAATATATATATATATATATGGCTAAAATGGTGTCAACTTATTTTTTTTAATTAGATTAAGTCTTAATTAGACTAAGTCTAGAATGGAACCAGGTTATTTATTGAATAGAAAAGCACGTTTTTATATGAATGTTTTATTTATTAATATGATGAACATAAATCCAAAAGTGTCAATTATTTTATGTCTTTTTTATTTCAAAAATTTGTCTTATCTACATCTTCCATCAATATTCTTACAAAACTCATTAAATTTAAATTTATTGCATTTAATTTATGTGTACATGAATATATATTTTAGTAATTTATTAAATTTTATTTTTTATATTGTTTTTTAATATAGTTTAAGTTAATTTAGTTATATAAATTAAATGTTTATCTCTTAAGATAGTTTTAATCCTCTTATGTGGTTTCCATTTCCAAGCTCCCTGAGTTAATTTTCTTTATTAATATGATGAACATAAATCTAAAAATAACCATTATTTTCTTCCTTTCGATTTCGAAGTTTTTCTTACTTACAACATCCATCAATATTCTTATAAAATTCATTGAATTTAAATTTATTGCATTTTAATTTATGTTTACATGAATATATGTTTTAGTAATTTATTAATTTATTTGATATTAGTTTAGTTATATAAATTAAATTGTTCATAAATATTGATGTGTTGTATGCTTAATATAGTGTCAACCTACAATTTTTTTAATTAGACTAAGTTTAGAATGGAACCAAATTGTTTATTGAATAGAAGAAGCATGTTTCTATATGAAAGTTTTATTTATTATTATGAACATAAATCAGAAAATGTCAATTATTTTATAGCTTTTTTATTTCAAAAGTTTTTCTTACCTGCATCTTCCATCAATATTCTTACAAAATCCATTAAATTTAAATTTATTGCATTTAATTTATGTGTACATGAATAGCTCTTTTAGTAATTTATTAAATTTTTATTTTTATATTATTTTTAATATAGTAAATGTAAAAATGTGAATTATTTTTATATCTTTTTGATTTCAAAAGTTTGTCTTACCTAGATACTTGTTTTGTTTTTTGCGAGTAAATTGAGCTTAGGATGGGGCCAACTTGCTTGTTGGATGGAAATATATATATATATATATATATATATATATATAACATGATATAAAATAAGAAGAACAATCAACTCACTGCCAACTTGGATGCCGCTTGGGATAGTTTTAGTTCTCCCTAAGTGGCTTCCATCCTTGACCCCTTCCCATGAGGTTTGAACTTGAGACCTAGAGGGGACTAAACCAAACACAAACCAACTAGTATACACCTCATGGGTAACAAGAAAGATAATTATGGCAATATGTGACAATAATTCAAATGGTATACACCTGTGTGTAACAATAAAGATAAATGTAGCATTAGGGTGTCAATAATTCAAATTTTAGGGTGGGACGTCAATTGCATGGATAAAAAAAAATTAATAACAAAAATAATAAAAAATTCGCATTTATAAAATGCAAGTAACTTAATAAATTTAATCACAAATTTTAATTAAAAAATGACAATGAAAAATATTCTTTTTTATTAAATCTTGAACATAGACTTAATATTTATAATAAAAAACCTTTAAATATAGCATTCTCTTTCCAATATAAATATGCTTCTAAACGTAATCAATACAAAGAAAATGTGGTTAAAAAAGTGGCACATATTGATAACAAAAGTAGATACTATAATTTAATACCATCATCTTATACAATTGTAGTAATATTTAACTATCTATTCCATAAAATGGTTATAGTTATGGGTGATGTTGTTGAACTAAACCAACTTAAATTGTATTAATTCCATCGAACATCATTAAGAAGGATATGTAAAAGTATGCAAACTAATATAATTGTATTTGTTCCTGTAAATGTTAGAAATATATGAATAAGTATACATATTGACATAATTGGTTTAAGTTAACTTTAATGTTTCCTCCTAGGAGGTTACATGTTCAAATCTAAAGAGGGGTAGAGTATGCATGTTTTTGTAGACTAGAGTAGTCACATCTTGTGTGGAGGTGGGTCTTTTGTCTCACAAACAAGAGAGTTTCATACACCAATTTGGTGTTTGTCTTACTAAGACCTTAAAATTAAAATAATATTATTATTTAATTTAAGCTAGCTTTAAAAGTTACTTGACACTGTTAGACAAAAATACAAATGAATACATAAACCAATATAAATTACTCAAACTAATAAAGGAGGATTAAGCCAAATTCTTAACCATAATCATTGCTCCAAATTACCATTAAACCAAAATTTGATGACAGATATACACATTAGTTAGAGAAAAATATTGATAATTTTATTCAGATATTAATTATCAATTATATGTAAAATGAACCACAAGTGTGGGATATTAGCATTAAGTCTATGCTTTGGATTAAAAAAAACATATGCATTGTCTACAACTCCACAAGGTTAAACAAAAATCAAAGGAAGTAATATTTCCTCAACCTCTACTTACACTCAATTTACAATGGTGATAGTTTCTATAAAAAAACATAGCAATTTAAAGAAAAACGTTTTATTTTGGAATGTGAACAATAGTATCAGGTGTATAAGATTTAGCGAAATGATGTGATAGGAATCCACCTAATGGAGTTGTTCCATGCTCATTAATAATAAGTAATTTAACCTTACATTTTATTGATTTGAAAGACTCTTTGACAAGCTTATTTGCCGCTAAATCATATTCGTTGTAGAAGATAATGAAGGATAATATATGGAACCTAGGCATAGTGTTTTTTCTTTCTTTACAATATGGAAAGAGTGAGGTGTGTTCATGGGCTCACCCATCTAATTGCATACCAATTGGGAACCTAAGTATTTCACAAAACAAAACCTTAATATTTAGAGTAATGGAAATAACTATTTCGATCTCACATATTTTTGTATTATTGTTAGAGTGTGTACTTGTCTCTTGCTTGAATGAGACCAATCTCTTGATGTAGAAAATTATGTCCTCACCCAGATTAATGCCAAGATTCTTGTTGGGAATGTCTTATATTCATTGCATGATTAGCTCCATGTGTTATACATTGCACTAAGGGGATCACAAGGGAGATTGGATAGGCCCCCCTTGGATAGGGATTAATGTGTTGAGCACAAAAAAAAATTAGTTATTTTAAGTCCATTATGGGCTTTCTTTTGGCATTTTTTGACAATTATCTTTTTGTTGCACTAATCTTTCCGGATCCATCACATCTGAGAATTTTTCATCGAAGTTTCCAACCTTCTACTGAGGTTCATTATTAAGATGTAAAAAGATAAGAAATAATAGATCTCATGAATGCCCAATAAATAGGTTAGTGTTGGGAGTAGAACAGAATGAGCTGACAAGGTAACCCTAGATTACTGAAAGGTGAGATTGATTATATTAATATTAATAAATATTATTATATTAATGTTTTAATGTAAGTTCTAATAATGTTTATTATATATTATATCATGGATTAATAATCTATTAATTCTAAACTAATAGAATTAAATTATTTAGTTAATGCTAATTAGTTTGTTTTCAAATTAAGTTTATATATGTATATTTAACAAATTATTTTTTTCACCCATTGTAATATAGTTTTGATTAATGAATCTAAAATTTGTTAATGGGTTAGGGTTTTGGATGCCATGGAATCCTATATATTGTATTGTAAATGGTGTTCATACAATGTGAGTTGGAGGTGTGGCTCTAAACACTTGCTAATTATCTTGGTTAAGGGTTTTTAGGGTAATTATATGAGTACTATATTTGAAATTATGTTATTGTATTCATTTCTTTTATTTTATAAAGAATCTATATGCATTATTATACTATAAAGGTTTAAAACGTATGATTCCCCCTTGATGAAAAATCACAAAAACACTAAGGCAATGCATGAATTTCTTGTAATGTTTTGGATATATTCCTTTTGAAGCCATAGGAAACATTAAGTAATTGAGCTTGTATATAATGATGAATGAAGATGGATGTTTGTCCATAAATATAGTATCTTTCCTAGTAGTCCAAATTTCCCACATTATGTGAATTGGGAGAGGAATGAATGTATTTTGTCTACATCTCTCTACAAATTAACCATTACATATGTTGGAGGGACTATCTCAGTCAAGTCAAAACATAATATTAAGTTGGTGTTGTCGCTGCTATAACACCCTCAAAACATTTTGGCCTACATCCATATTTTGGAGCCTACTTTGACTTACATGTTTTTGTTGCAAGTATAAAAGGTCATTACATATGTTTTCTCTTTAAGTGTTCTAGTCTTGTTTGGAAGAAAACCAAAGCATCGTCTTTTAGCATGGTAAGAGTTGCATATCATGTAAATGTAGGTATGGTTCATTTCAGGGGGTAAATTTGGTATCAATGGGTCTTACTTATCATCTAGATATGTATTATATTGATTCCCAAAGTTTCAAGCATTGTTGCATAAGTGTTGTCACTGTCATCACAAAGTGTACCTTTAGTGTCACACTTGGGGAAAGTTGTTGCATTGTCGTCGCATTAAGGGGATTATGTTGTTCATGTGTTCTGAGTGATCAATGTTGTGTCTTAAATTTTTCTAAGTGTATGATCATGCTCCAGTTTTTTCCTTGTTAATTTGGTCTTCATTGATCCTGCACTTAGCTAAATCCATAAAAGTGCCTTCTTGAGCAGCTTGACCTCACTCAACCTCCCTGAATTGCGCATTTTGTAGTATCAACCTTCAAGCTCAGACCTTGCCTCTTGGAACTGTGAATGTGCAATTCCTGCCTTCTATAAGTGTGCACGGTGCAATCTCAAGGCTCAACCCTGACCCTTGAGCTCCAGAACTACATAGCCTCACTTTGTAGTCACTTGCTTCTATGAACTACGCAGTCTCAAGAAACAAGCCTCCAGCCTGACTCCTTCAACTGTGCATCTGCGCAAACCCTAGGCCTTTGTCCCTCCAAAACATCATAGAGCTAAACCTCAAGCCTCAAGACGACCTCCTTAAGCCCCTCATTTGCGCAGTTTTCTTGCCTTGGCCTACTTGAACTATGCACTGCATAGTCTCAATGCTTAGTCCTGGCTCTTGTCCTCTTGAGTTGTGCAACTGTGCAATCCTTGAGCTAGTCTCTCAGCCCAACACTCGATTCCATCTCAATTAGTGGTTGTAATGAAGCATGTTAGACTAGGGCTTTATTAGATTGATGTCATCTTTCCATGAGTGTATTTCAGTTGCAGGTATTGTATCATGTTATGACAGGAGGATGATGAAGGATATGAAGAATGAGACCCTGATAAAATACACCTTTGTAGCTATAAACACAAGTTGATCAATCAAGAAAAGACAAATCAACGTCATATTGAAGAGTCCCTACTTTGAGGCCTTATTGAGGAGGAAGAAGAAAAACATGTACCTTCTTTCAAGAAGACACAAAGATAACAACAACAAGAATGGCTTGACATTTCCATATCATCATGCAATCCATGTCATCAATGTCACATCCTGTCTTGTCAAGCTGTCATGTCAAGATGTATATGAGTCATCATTTGCCACATTATTTGTAGATTATATAATTTCAATATATTAGAAATGTAATGTAAAGTGGAAGTCCAATGATCATCTATAGAATGTGAAAAGTCGTGAAGGAGTCAAAAGGTCAAAGAGAAGTGAAACAGTCATGAGGGTAGTCCAAGAGTCACAAGGGAGGTGAATGGCCCACCAATTTGTTATAGATACACCCTCATAGCTTATGCAAAAGACTCTTCACCTTGGCTCTTCCTACCAATCTTTAGAGACAAAGATAGTTCTTTTGGAGGAGCAAGTGGTTGCTCTAACACTCCACTATTGGAGTTAGTGGTTTTCATTGTACTAATGTATCTTGGAAATTTTGCTTAATTTTTGAAACTTGTTGATCCAACACACTTTCATGGGTATTGCATAAATATTCTAAGATATTTTTTGATTGTTTGTGATGTATGTTGTTTTTCATTTGTACTAAGGAAATTGAACTATTTTGATGGCTTTGGTACTTATATTGTTAATGGTGTCTTGTATGTGTTTTAACAATAATTTTTACTATGTGAATTATTTCGCTGGTTGATCAATGATTGATACATATGTATATGCTCGTGTGTCTTTACTAGATTAGCACTATTAATTTTCTTTTAAAGGCTTACTTTTATCTCCCTTTTGGTTGAAGAACCTTGTTACATTCTGCAGCTAAACATTCCACAAGGCATACTCACTTGTTCATATGAAATTACATGTACATTACTCTCTTATGTTGACCATCGTAGCCAAAGAAAATCTCTAAGAACATATGGCAGTTAGTCCTTATTTCCAGAAGGGCTCCCACACCAAACAGTGTGAAGTCTAATTAGGACTTTTCATTGGGGAGACCCCCTTGCATGTTGGTAGTATCTATCATCGTCAACATTCTGGCTACTAGAAGGAGGGAAACAACCTTTTATGGCTGAAAACTCACCACATCCTAACAAACAAGATTTCACACAAGGAATTATTGTTGGCATTTCCACTCCCACTCATACTCCTGAAAATGAAGAAACTATTTAGTCTAGTCTGGGAAAATCATTTGAAGTTACATATGATAAGCTATGGACTATCCGACCCATCACTCGTTAGTTTGTAAGAGCTCTTGGTTTATTCCTTGTTACTATTATTCTACCTCATAATCCTTTAAATAAAGAAACAACTCCTAATGGCGTGTTAGTTTCTTCGATGGAATATTTAGTTATTGCAACACTTGAGGAGTTGGTTGAACCTACAAAAAAATCAAGGGGAACTTCCACCCATTGAAGAGAATCCAAATAGTGAAGGGGAATATTTTTAGTTTTCTTACGAGGAAGATCTCAAGGGTGAAGTAGAAGCTTCTTCATATTTAGAGGAAGAGGACGAGGAAAGATATGAAGAAATGGATGATGCAGACCTAGATTAGATGGCCCAAGGGAAACTCTCCCTTCTGGATAATCTTCACAAGATGCTGAAACATCTAGAAAATATTTTATCAAATTTTTTTCTAGAGAAGAAGATTAAATATGAAGACCATCTAGACAATTTATACATGCATTTACAGATGCTTGAGGTACCTTTCGATGATGTTTCTTGCAGACTCTTTCTGTACACTTTAGGAGGTAGATCATCGGTATGGTATCACATTCTTCCTACCAATTCAATCCATAGTTGGAGGGAGTTTAAGAAGCTATTTCTTGAAAAGTTTGCTCGCAATAAGACTCCCACCATGTTACTGAAAGAACTTGGGAATTTGAAAGTGGGGACAGAGAAAGATTAAATATTTTAATCAGAGATTTACTTGTTTGTTGAACAAGTTCCCCGTTGATGTGCAAACTCACGCTGATATCACTGAGGATTATTAAACAACTAGTTTTCCAACTAACATTTTTGTATTTGTTAAAAGAGTTGCGAATAATACTTTATCCTTAAACTTTGTAGAAGATCTTGTAGTTGAAAAATATTTGAATTCTATTGGAGTCATTGAAGAAATTAATAATCCCAAAGATTCCAAAGAAGTTGGCAAGAATAACCAAGTCTCTTATGGTATAGCTAAAGGGAGATTCTTTCTATATGGAAATCTTGACCAAGTCCCTGAAGTTGCTAATGAATGAAATATTAGAGTTAAAGAGATGGTCATGTGAGGAATCCACTCCTAGAAACAAGTCTTTCAAGCCATCATTATTTAAAAAGAACACTAATGCACAACTGGCGAAATTTGCTCAAAGTTGTAATGTGGTGTTCAATTTCGAAATCTTGGGCATGGATAATTTATGCACTTTTCATTGGGAGAAACATTGAAACAAGACATGCCTGCAATGGAACAACAATATGAGCACTATGATGGCTAATATCGTTGATACTATATTAGTAGAAGAACAACATGAGCATATTGAAGAAACAAATGAACCTGTCTCAACCGAAGAATGTTCAAGTGTTGGAAATTCAATGAACATGTTCAGTGTCATATACAATGCTGATAAATAAAGTGTTGATTAATCGTAAGCGAGTGAAGCTCCTCCCAAGCAGTTGTCTAACTGTTACAACTTGAGGATAAAGGGACCTATTTCTGATTAGGAACTTAAGAATAAGTTGATGCGAAGGATTCTACCACCTTCTTCCAAGAACACTTCTAGTAGTAACAAGAACAAGTCCACCACTCCTACCGCAATGAATAAATTTACACCACTTGACTCATCAGCACAACTTGTTAAGATGAAAAGCATTGATTATAATTTTGTGGAACATATGAATATACCTCAAGTGAGCATTTCACACTTTTACCTCACAAAGATAATTACAACTTGAGGAGAAAGGGACCTATTTCTGAGTAGGAACTTAAGAAGAAGTTGATGTGAAGGATTCTACCACCTTCTTCCAAGAACACTTCTAGTAGTAACAATAACAAGTCCACTACTCCTACCGCAACAAATAAGGTTACACCATTTGACTCATTAGCACAGATTGTTAAGACGAAAAGCATTGATTATAATTTTTTGGAACATATGAAAATACCTCAAGCGAGCATTTCACACTTTGACCTCACAAAGATAATGGATCAACGAGAACTAATTCTCCAAGCATTCTCATCGCACACTTCGATAGGTAAAGAAGATTCTTCTTCTCATTTAATGTCTAGTAACCCTCTTGACATCATCGAATTTATTGTAAATTCTATAAATTTAAGTTCTAACAATCTGCCTTCCGTTAATTTTGGTGCATCCATGAATGTTATGCCATTGTCAATTGCCAAGAAAATAAATGAAAGATGGGATAAAAATGATGCATGGATCATACAACTGGACAGATCATTTGTCCATTCCATTGCTGAACTTAATGATGTTATCATTCATTTGTCATATGATCATAGATTTCACCAGTGTATAAATATCATAGTTGTTGACATTCCCAAATCCTACGGTTTATTGCTAAGAAGAGATTGGTCTAGTAAACTACAAGGATACTTTGCAACAGATTGATCTCACTTATGGCTTCCATACAAGGGAAAAAATAACTAGATTCGAGCTGAAAGTGAACCTTACATGAAGCATACCATGACACAACTTGAAGAAAAAAATGAACCAATGGGCTTCGCAGAGGTGATCTATGGAAATTCGTTTCCTAGAAGTAGATCATGGATGTTATATAGCACAACCTTCACTCATCTCATCTAATACACAATTGGAAATCCTTCCTCGAAATCCAATTGGTGCTAATGAATTTTATATAGTAGACATAGATAGTACTAGTATAGGATGTAGCTCTAGTATTTTTAACACTTGGATTTCATATTTTTATAGTTCGAAAACATAGGAGGGCTCTGCATCTTGTTGCATTTTAATAGACCCGCAACAGAGAAAACATTTGATCCTTTTTCTCTTAGAGTTTGAGTGCATCGATAATGTTGTTGAATACGAAACACTCATCTTGGGTTTGAAGAAAGCCATTGACCTCGAAGTTGAGGTACTAAAAAAAAATAGGTGACTCTGAAATCATCATGCGATATTTATGAAATACTATGCATTTTGTGTCACCTAATATTTAAAGTTATCAACAATAGGTATGGCATTTAATTTCATAATTCCAAGATTTTAATATTATGTTTGTTCCTAGAATTCGCAACGTTGTTGCCAATGCATTGGCGAATGCTACTACTTGGTTGTCACCATTGAAGGATGGATTTTCTACTGAAATTATTTATAGGCCATTCATTCTGGGTAATATTACTAATTTACACATTTTCAATGACAACCAACAGATATTGGATTTTATGGTGAACATTGATGTGTTCAAAGACGTAACCATCGACAAAGAAGAGCATGAGAAAGTGTTGTAGCATGCAACTCAAGTAAGCAAAGGAAATCCCATTCCCAAGGTCGTGGTGTGACTCATTGGAAAATATGTATAATCTACATAATCACTTTAAGGGACTAGTCAATGCGAAGACTCATAGCTTGACCCTGTCACACGAATAAATAAATATTGGTACAAAAAAAGATTAGAAGTTTTTTAACCTCAGTACTTGTTGCACACCTTAGGAGTGACAAGATTATATCCACCTCTTTAATAAATACGAAGATGGTTTCGCATGGACATACACCGATCTTAAAACTTATGACATGCGAATAATCCAGCATGCGGTTCCAATTAAGTAAGGTGCCAAGCCTTTTCAGCGAAAGATGCAAAAAGTTCATCCGACTCTTGAGCCTATGATTCAGAAAGAGTTGAGAAATATTTTGGATGCTCGGATCATTTTCAAAGTTCATCAATCAACATGGGTCTCAAATATGGTTATGGTAAGGAAGAAGTCCAGGGAAATATGCATGTGTGTGGATCTTCGCAATCTTAATCATGCCTCAGACAAACACAATTATCCAGAGACGTCGATGGAACAAATTTTATAGACAATATCAAGGTCTAAATTTTTTTCATTGCTGGATGGATTTTAAGATTAAAACTAGGTTCTGGTGTCAGAACCCAAGTGGCACAAGATGACATTTCAAACTAAGTGGGGTCTATTTGGTTTTAAAAGAATTCCATTTGGGCTTATTAATGCAGATGCAACCTTTCAACATGCCATGGACATTGAATTTTTTAGCTTTATTGGACAGAGTGTGGTGTTCTACTTAGATGACATGATAGTGTTTTCAAAAAGAATATATGACCACTTATGCCATCTAAAGAAAATTTTCAAGCAATTTCACAAAAAAGGGATATCTCTTAATCCCAAGAAGGTCATCTTCACAATATTCGAGGGAAATATCTTGGGACATATCATTTCAAATAGTGGGATTAAGGTGGACCTCGAATATGTTAGAACAATTATTTAGATTCCCTTCCCGTGAATAAGAAATCCATTCTATCCTTCTTAGGTAAAATAATTTTCCTTCGCAAATTCATCTTTGACTATGCTCAGATAGTGAAACCACTACAAGAGAGGATAATTAAGGATGGGATATACAAGTGTGATAAAAGGGAAAAAGATTCATTCACTTGTATAAAGAAAAAATCGCAGAAGCACTAGCACTATATAACCTGAATTTTGGCAAAAAGAATCTTGTTATACACCTTTCTTCTGACACTTCTCTTGTTGTTGTTCTTACACAAAAGGATGATCAGGATAATGAACGACCTATATAATTCATGAATGTCGACTTGCAAGGAACTAAACTCAATTACGCAGTCCACAAGGCATTAAAACACTTTAGGCCATATATTCTGAAGAATCATGTTATTATCTTTGTGCCACACCTAGATATTAGATCATTGTTTGTTCAACAAGAATTGGGTGAAGGAAGAGCGAACTCAATGACCAACTTGTAGGAGATCTTGAGTTCAAACTAGTTCACTTAATCAAAGGCCATGGTTTATGCCAGCTAGTAGCAAAAGTGACAAGTACACCAGAAGATGACTCTTTTGGATGGGAGCAGGAAATAGAAATGTATAATATCAAACAAGCTACCCCCAGTGACACATCAACCTCTTAGTATGCAAATGTGATACAATATCTTGAGCACAGTACCTTGCCCTCTCATTTATTAGTGAGAAAAAAGAAGGCTTTCAAATTCTGAGCTCTATCTTATCAGTTGGTACATAGAGTACTTTTCAGTAAGCACCATAATGAGGTCCTGCTCAGATGTTTGGAATCATCAGATTTAGAAAGGGTACTGTGTGACCTCCATGACAGACCAGTCGGAGGACAATTTCTGGGAGACACTACCTTGCACAAATTCATTTAGTTCGTTTTCTATTAGCTCACACTTTTCAAATATTCTCATGTAGTAATCATGGTGTAGATTTGCAACTCATCATGAAGTTTTAATCAAAATCAGAAGACATAAACCTACTCTATTGCTCTCCAGAATTTAATTCACAATTTATAACATGAATCACAAGCGTGCAATGAAAAATAACACACATGCACATATTATTTTTCTCGGGAAAGCAATCTGCTAAAAACCCCTATGCCTGCTTGCATTAATATGATGAATAGAGATGTATTACAATTGGCTTGCGAGTGAATAACCTATCTCTCTGCTCACTGAGAAGCTCTGAACCAGACTTAGTAAATTTCTAATTCTGCTTGAGCCCCTATTTCCTTGCGCATTTCATAAGAAATAAGGCCACTATTATTTAGGAATTTCTCTAAAATAGATTGCGTAATTCCCAAGGTTGATCATCTGACTGCATGTAACACCTGTACACTTAATACTAGTTTACAACTGATGTTACACTAGATTGGCATCTCCACCACAGTTGGGGAAATCGAATTCTCTGCATGCACTAGCTATTTTGGGTTGATTGATCAGTTAACTAGATGATCACTGAGTTTGATTGAAGTCCTGCTGCACAACTAACCTTATAGTCGTTCCTCCAATAGTTGGAACTAGTTTAACTAAAAACAACTTGAGATAATTGACTTTGATTGCTACAAATTAGAAATCACACATGCATAACTGAATTATAACTCATCCAACTCTAATTTACTGAGTAAATTGGGTGACACAAGCCATGTCACACAAGTTAACTGCATCCAAGTTTTCTACTGATGTTGAAATTTATTTTTTGTCAATTTAATCAAGGCAAAATCAAATTGAGAATTTATTGTTTCCTTTTTAAACACTCCCTCTCAATAGGAAAGGGATTATCAACTACCCCTATCCTACACCTTTGGAACTCAAACTTCCCTCTTGACAAATCCAAAATTTCAGCATCTTGTTCCTCTGTCACAATGTAGTGTAGCAACATTATATGCCTTTGCACACAATCCCATAAATGGTGATACCCAATATCTATATGCTTAGGATTCTCAGAGAGCTTGATGCAACTCTAATTATCATAGTAGATTACAATTGGATCCCTCATCTGACCAAATAGTCCAACAAGTATCTTCCTCATTCAGATCACCTCACATGATTCTTGACTTGCAACCATGTATTCTGCTTCTATCGATCTAAGTTCCACATACATTTTCTTCCTGCTGTACTAGGAAATAGTTGTGGATCCAACATTGAAAATTACACTTGATGTACTCTTTGAGTATGATGGACTCCCCACCCAATCTGCATCTATGAAGCCACACAATTTCACTCCCTCTATCCGTTCGTACCATAGTCCAAACTGGGTAGTGCCTTTGAGGTACCATAAAACATGCTTAGCTTCCTTCCAAAAAAAATTGGTTCACCTAACCATAGCTTGGCTCAACTGTTTGACTGCATAGCACATATCTAGTTGTGTGTTCACAATATACATGATTGAATCCATTAGTTGTCGATAAATGGTATCATCCACTTCCTCACCTAAAATAATATCCTCCTCCCTCCAGTTGGTCGCTAGTGGTGTCTCCATGGGTTTGCAACTCTCCATGTAGAACTTCCATAGTATCTCATTTCCATACTTTCCTTCAGATACAAACAATCCCCATCACCTTGCCACACTTCCAACCTGAGGAAGTAGTGTATGAGACCCATATCCTTCATTTTAAATTCCCTTGCAAGGTCCTCCTTGCAAGCTCTAATCAGCTTCTCATCACCAACAAAAATCAAATCATCAACATATAAGATAATAATAAGCAAATTACCTTCTACCAAGATGTGATAGAGGTTTGCATTTGCTTCAATTTTGGTGAAGCCCAAAATAGTGAGATAGTTATCGATCCTGGTGTACCAAGCATGAGGTGCTTGTTTGATACTGTACAATTCTCAATTGATTCTACACACATGAGACTCTAAATCAAAAGTCTCAAAACCTTCTATTTTCTCAATGTACACTCCTCCTATATAACCCCATTGATAAATGTTGTTTCTACATGCATCTAGTGGATCTTCCACCCCATCTGCACAACCAAATAAAGAATTGATGTAATGGATGAGTACGTTGCTACAGGAGAAAAGGTCTCCTCATAGTAAATTCCCTCAACTTGAGAGTACCCCTTGGCCAAAAATATAACCTTATACCTCTCTATGCTTCTGTCTACTTCCCACTTGACCTTGAAGATCCATCTCAAACCCACTACTAATTTATCTGTTGGTCTTGGGAACACTTCCCAAACACTTTTCTTTACAGTGGATTTGTATTCCTCCACCATTGCATCAACCCATTCAGGTTTCTATACTTCTTCCTCGAAAGGGGATGGCTCAGTATCTATGAGCTCAATCATTAGAGCCATGTAGCTAATGTACCGATCAGGTGACCTCCTCTTCCCATGCAAATTTGAAGGAGCTCCCACATTCTCCTTCACATCTTGTAGAAGTCTATCAACTTCCCTAGTTCTTTTCCTGTCTTTTCTGGATGGTTCTCTTTGAGTGGTTGTCTCCACTCCTTGCTCCTCAATTTGTGGTTGCTCCACAACTTCTTGAGGCTCCTCCTTTGGAGCTAAAAGCTCCTATTTTGGTGGGATCTAAAGCTCCCTCTCAAGAGAGCACCACATCTCGTTCTCCTCATAAAATTTTACATCCCTTTACACAATTGCCATTCTGAGAGATGGAAGTTACACATGGTAGTTGTGGGTAATTTCTGTGTAACTCACAAATACCCCCAATTTTGCGGTCAACTCAAGATTCTTCATTGATTCTTTCAAGACATGGCAGTAAATAGAGGCTCCAAAAATCATGAAGTTTGACACATCCGAATTTCTCCCTATAAAATCATGTTCTAGTGTAATCATGCCCAAAATCCGATGAGGACTCTACTTCTACAAATATACTGTTGTGTTGCATGCTTCAGCCCATAGATGTAGAGGTAGGCCTTGGTCATATAACATTTCCCTCACTGCTCCCATAATACAATGGTTCTTTCTATCAGCCACCCCATTCTGTTATGGGTTGTGGGGTGTTGTCAACTCTCATTGAATGCCTTTTTTCACACATAAATTTTTTAATTCAGTTGCATGTACTCACCTCCATTATCTCTCCTAAGAGCCTTCACCTTCTTGTCAGTTTCTTTCTCAACCAATGCCTTGAATTCTACGAACTTGGAGAATGTCTCATCCTTCTTCTGCATGAAGAAGATCCAATACTTCCTTGAGAAGTCACCAATAAAAATGAAAAAATATTTGTGTTTGGAAGTGGATATTTTCGAGAAATGTCCACAGACAGCAGAGTGGATCCTTTCTAGGATTGCATGTGCTTTGTTGTTCCGATCATGGAATGTGGATTTTGTGTACTTCCCCAAGGTATATCCTTTGCATACATCTTGTTGCTCAAGTGATCCTTTAGGGAGGCTAGTGGTTATTTGTTGCATAATCTTCTAAGCACCATGATGCAAATTACCAAGTTTTATGTGCCAAAGTTCACCAACATTGAGATCCTACACTTTCTCCACCTTAGTTCTTAATGCAACACACTCTTCCACATCTAGCTTATATAGGTTCTTCACACGAGCCTCAATCTTTTTCACTTGTCCCATGGCTATGTGTCTCAGGAACTCTTTTCCTTTGCTAATTATCACATCATAACCACGGTCTTCCAAAACTGTAACAAAGAAGAGATTTTTCTTTAGGCCTGGAATAAACATGACATCCTTGAGCCTAAGAAGGGAGACTGAATCCCTCTAAATGGTGACTGTACCAATCTTGGTCGTACTATACCTTCCATCGTCCTTGTTAGCCTCCTATTGCAATAGGTTTCATATTTCATGATTGACAGTGGAAGTGCCAAAAATGTTCATCTTTTCCATGCTGCAAAAGTTCCATTTTTGAAAGATTTCTCAGTTAAAGGAAGGCTGAATAGCTTAATCTTGGCTTCCCTAGGTTTAAATTTCTTGTTTTAGAAGATAGAGAATAAAGATCTGTCCAAACTGTTTAATCTTGGCAGATTGTTAGATAGGTAGAGAAACAAGGGTGCTCAACAACTTAATCTGAGCCCCTGGAAGGTATAAGGGTAGATTTAGATAGGAGGATAGTCAAAATAAAAGTTGAAAAGCTGGGTTTGCTAGTTCAAGTGCACCTAAACAAAAAGAAGTGAAAATGTTAGGTCAGTAGGCTGGGTAGGCAGTCTTGAGGTTGAAGAATCAAGAATTGTGATCAATTTTGTATTTCAAAGTGTTATTTTACTTCAGATCACAAGTGCAAGGCATTTTTCCATTCGGAGCAGCTCAAGCGAGGCATGTCTAATTCCCCCTTCTTCCTTTTCCCCAAATCATTCACTAATTTCCTCAAAGGATATTGAGATCTGCTCAATGGTCCTAGATTTCTCCATTAAGCTCCTTTCTTCCTTTTAAAAGCCTAAGTTGCTCATACTTAGCGCTTTCTTCACAAATCCACATTAACTTCTAACTTTATTATGTAAATCCTATGATTTCTCCCTTCCCCTTACTAAAGTATGTATAAAATCCCCCTATATACATATCCCCTCCCTCTGGTTGAAATATAACCATAAATATGCTTGGGAATTACTAAGTTTGCCTGAAACTTAGTAAGAACCCTCAGTTTTGCTTCTTAAACCTTCTTCTAATGCATTTGGACTCCTTCCAATGCATAAAAGCCTTTATCACTTCATAAAAACCCCTCTAAATGCAATCGGACCCCTTCCGATGCATTAAAAGCCCTCTTTTTACATTATTTAACCCCTCTGATGCCATATTTCCTCCGTCCGATTGGAGAGGCCTTCCCCGATCACAATAACCCTTGGCCGAATTGAAAATCATGCCTCCAATCTTTTAAACCCTCCTCCGATTGGAATTCCCCCCCTCCGATGCGACATCACTATCGGAGGTGGTAGCAGTGATGGCCTTTTAATATATATATGCCCCCATTCCTCTTGCTCCGATGCGATATCGCTATCGCATCCGAAGCGATATCGCTATCGGGGGCCCTCCTATCGCATTTTCTCTTTTCACGCATATATCCTCTTTCTATCGTTAATCCCCGCTTTATCGTTTAAACCTAAGTTTTCCATAAAACTTAAGTTTTATCGTTAAAACCCATTCTTCCGCAAAAGATTGCATTTCCGCAATATTTTCCCTTTATCGCATATATCGCATCGCGATCGCACGACCACCGTCCAACCACCCCACCCAGATCAACGGTTTAGATCATTTTGGCAATCGCCCATTTCAGTGATCGCATATGTATAAAGTCCCGCCCCCATGTCCCCGCCGATAGCGAAATGCCGAGTTAATCGCGGCCTTCCATTCGGGCCCCCAGATCAATGGACCACATTGAGTCGCGACCCCATATATAGCTCCGACTCGCCGGAGCCGGAATACCATAAAGTGCGGCATATAATATTTCGGGTCCGAAAGGGGCCTTTGTACAAAAAAATGGGAATGCTCTGATATTCCGGAGCCGAAATACTTTAAACTGGAGTTTAATATGCATCGGGTCCGAAAGGGGTGGTACTGTACACCCCGTATTTCGGATCTGAAATATTATGAAGAGCAGTGTTAAAGGGATATCGGGTCCGCGGACCCGTTTCATTGTAAATCCGCCGATAAGGGTTCGCCGATGGGCCGGACCCGAAATCAATAAAAAGTGAGCCTATAGTATATCAGGTCCATGGGTTCATCGCTTTTCGGAGGCCTTGTGGTTTGGGATCCACAGATCGCCGATCGCCGATTGCATGCCAGCCGTTGGATCTGCCTTCGCGCGATCCAACGGCCCAGATTTAATTTCCGCTACAGTGTCGCTCCCACTCCATTTTTCATCAATTTTCTTGTGTAAAGTGATTTTTCGCTTTATATGGGGAAAAGGGCATTTCTCCATGATTTCTGTTCGGCGCCTGCGCGCGCTCCATTTTCAAAAGGAAATATGGCCATTCCTCGGCCATTTTTTATCGCTCCAGCCGAGATTTGCTCCGGACAATGAGCACAGCCTCAACAACCTATCAGTCCACAAGTCCTCTGCCATTTTTGCAGCATTTCTATATTTTTGATAGTATTTTGATCGGCCAAGCACCGATACAGTTCTAAAGGCCACGGAAAGCACAGCAGCAATCCAATCTTGCCATAAAGTGGCAGGGAAGGGCGATTTTGCTGTCAAAGAGTATCAGAGTAGCGACAAAGAGTATCAGTGGGGCAAAAGAGTCCCGATTCAGCAAAAAGTGTATCAGTGGGCGTAAAAGCCAAATCAGAGCATTAAAGAGGATCCCCGCAGGTCAAAGAGTATCAGTGAATACTTTAAAGCTACATCAGATCAGTTCAATGCACATTAAAACCCACCAAGAGCAGCAGAACCGACTAAGAAGTGCAGATAAGAGATTAAAAGCACAGTTATTGTAAAATGGCTAGCACACAGCTAAAGGATGCCTTCAAGCCTCAATTTTGATGCAGCTGCCTCCAGCGCAGCTAAATAGATGTTTTTTGCATTTAGTTCAGGATAAGTTAGGTTAAAGACAGTTATTTCCCAGATCTGCTATCAGATCTGTGTTTGTAGATATTTTTCTTATATATACCACCCTCAGCTATGTATTAAGGGTTGGTTGGTTGGTTGATTTCCTCTTTCGAGACTTGTGCTGTATATGTTGAGAGATTTTATAATCAAAGAATGTTGGAATGCATGTTTCTGAACTGCTGGTTGTGGATTTGATGGCTTAAAGAGTATGCTACAGAATTCTGGTGTTTCTACATGACTCAATAAGTCCTTCTTGTCTCTGTTTTCAGTTTATATGTGTTTATGCCACCCTTGTTTCACCATCTAAATACCAGGAAAGAAGAATAGCTTAGAATTTGCTTAGCAACACTCTATGCTCAATTCTTGTCATTTCTTTATGTTTTCCTCTGAATTAGTGATGAATATGCATACTTAATTGATCGTGTTTAAGCTATTTCTCTCATTTCTAAATGCTATCTAGGAATTCTTCATTGCTCCTATTTAGCCTTCGTCCACTTTCCCTCTTTGGCTAGATGAGAGATCCTCAATTGCCTCTCATCCCCTGACCTCCATTTCATCCTTGTTCCAGCATTTAACATTGTGCCATGTGTAGCTATCCTGCTCTGTATTCCCCTCTTCTGCCAAAGAAAACACACCCTTCAATTCACATTCATTGACTCCATGCCCAATGGTCTGAACTCCTCATCCTTTGCATGCCAACTCTGTCTGAGGCATCAACCATCCCACCAAATTTAAATCAAACTCATGCACTCATATCTAGCCTAAAATCACCCTAAACAAATCTAAATCGTAAAGAGAGAGCCCTCTCTGACTGCAGGTAGGCTAGGACCTGCAGTCCAAAGATTGGTTTGTGGTTACCTCGGCCGTATTCCCTTAGGAGTCAAAGGGAACAACTTGAGTGATAACATCATTGGTGACTCCGCTGGGGACCTGAATCATTTGATTATCACTGCAAATCTAAGTACTTGATCAGTTTGCCTCTCGAAAAAGTCTTAAAGTTGTTTTGAAAAAAAATCCTAAAAAAAAAAAAAAATCAAAATAATCATAAAATCTCAAAATATATCTTGTTTCTTGGAGAAAATGCCCCTTTTCTTCAGAATTATTTCACGTTTAGATCTGATCTGTGACGGTGGACAGAGATCAGACACATCAAAGGTTAAATCATCCACCTGGCGACTCCACATCATCCTCATAATAAAGACTCCACTGGAGAAATGAACTCTAAATAACTATATGAGCAGATCAGGCTTTTGACTTGGATTATTATCCAAAAGATCGTGTTCTTTCTCTTCCATAAAATTTTGTTGTGCATATTGTATTTTAAAGACGATTTTATATTAGATTTATATGATTTTACTTTTGAAAATGTTGTTGAAAAGCCTCCTTGCACATCTGAAAAACAACCTTCTAACGCTGTTGAAAATCATCATACGGCCAAGGAGGAGCTAAAAATTGAGCCCATTGATCCAATCCCTGTTCATATTCCCGTGCCTCATAAAGTTCCCGATAGATATAAGCCACTCATTTTGCCTTTCATGCTTAATCCTTTGCCTAAAGATCATCCTAAGTATCTCCTGAGATTTGATGGAGAGAATGGAGCCACTGCTCAAAAGCATATCCAAGCTTTTGAAGACTATCTTAACATATTTGAAGTAGAAGATGAGGATGTTAGTATTAGGCTTTTCGCCCTTTCTTTGCAAAGTGAAGTTAGGACTTGGTTCAAGACCTTGCCTGAGGCTAGCATCTCAACTCTTGAGCAGTTTTACAAACTCTTCCTTGATAGATGGATGATCAAAGTCAATTTCCTCATGCTCATAGAAGAATATAATCAGTTAAAAAGACTTCCAGATGAAACAGTTCAACAATTTTCAGACAGATTTAATCAAGTTTATCATTCTATGCCATTGAATATAAGACCTCCCCCAGATTTAGCTCTATTGCATTATCCAAGAGCTTTTGATGCAGGAATTGAATATCGTTTGAGAGAAAGAAGCTCGTCCACTATGAAACAGATGCAGGACATGGCAGTGGACGTAGAGGCAAATCTGAAGATGAGAGAGGAACAGTGCAAGGTAGAGCAAGAAGAAAAACTTCTTTATTTGTTAAAAGAAACAGAGGAAAGGATGCAGAAGATCACAATGAAAGTTGAATGTTTAGAGCACCAGAACACATCTATTTTGCAGAAGGAAAGTAGTGATATTCACGAACAAACCTACCACAAATCATATGACATATTCAGAGAGCCATATATGAAGGAGCATTCTCCTGATATACTGTGTGAATATGATAGCTTTTCTCCTTTCAGTTGTTTGCCCAAATATGATCTGTATGATGATGATTATGCTCCTCAAATCCATATTAACCTTCCAGAGGAATCAGAGCCTATTTTGGCAGAGAGAAATATTCAAGTTCAGTAGCCTGAACCCAGTGATCAGCTTGCTCATTTCAGTTATGAAGAAAAGGAGGAAAATGCAGAGAATTTTGATTTCAGCAAAGGAACTTTTCCCTTTTGTTTCGAATATTTTCAGTTTATTAGGGAGAATTATCATGCAGTTAATAATCAAGTCTCAGTGTGCTTTGATACTGACCATCTAGAGGAGAGTCAAATCCTTGCTCATAATGCATTACCTCTAGTTGTGCAGCCCCAAAGTGCCATTGAATGTCAGATTGAAGAAGAAGACTCGGAAGCAGCAGCATATGATCAAGAAGTCCTAGATGATTCCCCACTGCTTTGTTTTGAATCTTCTGAGTTATCTAAAGAAAAGGAGGAGCAGCAAGTGCAAATCTGTTAAGTGCCATCTGAGCCTGTTTGTAATGAATTGCAATTATCATTCCAGGTTCTGTATAATCCATCTGCTGACAGGTTAAGTGATGAAATAAATCAGTGCTCTTCTCCATTAGTAGGTTGTAATGGTCAATATCAAGATGCTAGTGCTTTCCCAATGCAAAGGCATGATAGCTATCCAAAACCTTTGTACAACTCTTTAATTCAGCTCAGCAATCATGTATATATTTTGCAGGACCCTTTTGTACAGTGTCTAGATTCAGCAAAGGAGATCAGGACTTTTATGATCTTCTCAATGGTTAACAAAGCTGTATCTGATGGCAAGATCTCCATTTCAAGCACCAGCAAGCACAAGCAGCAAAGCCCATTGATGTTTTTAATACTTAAGTGGCTGCATTGGCTGTTTTATTTCACCTACCCAGCAAAGTAAGTGTTGATTAGAGTAGGTAGGTAGGATTCCAGTTTTCTGTTAGGATAGCAGCTTGCTGCAGTTGAAGCCCGAAGTGAAGGCCCTAAGCTCTTCAAGTCTGCTGTCATATATATAAATAAAGTAGCTAGCAAAGGGAAGTTTTCAATACAACAAATAGTTGAAGATCAAGGGAATCTGACCTGCTGTTCTTGACTTTTCACAAGGAAAAGCCATCCCCAAGTGGAGCCACTGTTAGCCTCCTATTGCAATAGGTTTCATATTTCATGATTGACAGTGGAAATGCCAAAAATGTTCATCTTTTCCATTCTGCAAAAGTTCCATTTTTGAAAGATTTCTCAGTTAAGGGAAGGCCAAACAGTGTAATCTTGGCTTCCCTAGGTTTAAATTTCTTGTTTTAGAAGATAGAGAACAAAGATCTATCCAAACTGTTTAATCTTGGCAGATTGTTAGATAGGTAGAGAAACAAGGGTGCTCAACAGCTTAATCTGAGCCCCTGGAAGGTATAAGGGTAGATTTAGATAGGAGGATAGTCAAAAGAAAAGTTGAAAAGCTGGGTTTGCTAGTTCAAGTGCACCCAAACAAAAAGAAGTGAAAATGTTAGGTAAGTAGGCTGGGTAGGCAATTTTGAGGTTGAAGAATCAAGAATTGTGATCAATTTTGTATTTCAAAGTGTTATTTTACTTCAGATCACAAGTGCAAGGCATTTTTCCATTTGGAGCAGCTCAAGCGAGGCATGTCTAACTCCCCCTTCTTCCTTTTCCCCAAATCATTCACTAATTTCCCCAAAGGATATTGAGATCTGCTCAATGGTCCTAGATTTCTCCATTAAGCTCCTTTCTTCATTTTAAAAGCCTAAGTTGCTCATACTTAGTGATTTCTTCACAAATCCACATTAACTTCTAACTTTATTAAGTAAATCCTATGATTTCTCCCTTCCCCTTACTAAAGTATGTATAAAATCCCCCTATATACATATCCCCTCCCTCTGGTTGAAATATAACCATAAATATGCTTGGGAATTACTAAGTTTGCCTGAAACTTAGTAAGAACCCTCCATTTTGCTTCTTAAACCTTCTTCTAATGCATTTGGACTCCTTCCAATGCATAAAAGCCTTTATCACTTCATAAAAACCCCTCTAAATGCAATCAGACCCCTTCCAATGCATTAAAAGCCCTCGTTTTACATTATTTAACCCCTCCGATGCCATATTTCCTCCCTCGATCGGAGAGGCCTTCCCCGATTGCAATAACCCTTGGCCAAATTGAAAATCATGCCTCCGATCATTTAAACCCTCCTCCGATTGGAATTCCCCCCCTCCGACGCGACATCACTATAGGAGGTGGTAGCAGTGATGGCCTTTTAACATATATATGCCCCCATTCCTCTTGCTCCGATGCGATATCGCTATCGTATCTGAAGCGATATCCCTATTGGGGCCCCTCCTATCGCATTTTCCCTTTTCACGCATATATCCTCTTTCTATCGTTAATCTCCGCTTTATCGTTTAAACCTAAGTTTTCCATAAAACTTAAGTTTTATCGTTAAAACCCATTCTTCCGCAAAACATTGCATTTCTGCAATATTTTCCCTTTATCGCATATATCGCATTGCGATCGCGCGACCACCATCTGATCACCCCGCCCAGATCAATGGTTCAGACCATTTTAGCGATCGCCCATTTCGACGATCGCATATGTATAAAGTCCCGCCCCCATGTCCCCGCCGCTAGCGAAATGCCGAGTTAATCGTGGCCGTCCATTCGGGCCTCTAGATCAACGGACCACATTGAGTCGCGGCCCCATATATAGCTCCGACTGGCCAGAGCCGAAATACCATAAAGTGCGGCATATAATATTTCGGGTCCGAAAGGGGCCTTTGTACAGCAAAATGGGAATGCTCCGATATTCCGGAGCCGAAATACTTTAAAATGGAGTTTAATATGCATCGGGTCCGAAAGGGGTGGTACTGTACACCTCGTATTCTAGATCCGAAATATTATGAAGAGCAGTGTTAAAGGGATATCGGGTCTGCGGACCCGTTTCATTGTAAATCCGCTGATAAGGGTTCGCCGATGGGCCGGACCCAAAATCAATAAAAAGTGAGCCTATAGTATATCGGGTCCGCGGTTTCATCCCTTTTCGGAGGCCTTGTGGTTTGGGATCCGGAGATCGCCGATCGCCGATTGCACGCCAGCCGTTGGATCTGCCTTCACGCGATCCAACGGCCTGGATTTAATTTCCTCTACAATGTCGCTCCCGCTCCATTTTTCATCAATTTTCCTGTGTAAAGTGATTTTTTGCTTTATATGGGGAAAAGGGCATTTCTCCATGATTTCTGTTCGGCGCCTGCACGCGCTCCATTTTCAAAAGGAAATATGGCCATTCCTCGACCATTTTTGATCGCTCCAGCCCAGATTTGCTCCGGACAACGAGCACAGCCTCAGCAACCTATAAGTCCACAAGTCCTCCGCCATTTTTGCAGCATTTCTATATTTTTGATAGTATTTTGATCGGCCAAGCACCGATACAGTTCTAAAGGCCACGAAAAGCACAGCAGCAGTCAATTCTTGCCATAAAGTGGCAGGCAAGGGCGATTTTGCTGTCAAAGAGTATCAGAGTAGCGACAAAGAGTATCAGTGGGGCAAAAGAGTCCCAATTCAGCAAAAAGTGTATCAGTGGGCGTAAAAGCCAAAGCAGAGCATTAAAGAGGATCCCCGCAGGTCAAAGAGTATCAGTGAATACTTTAAAGCTACATCAGATCATTTCAATGCACATTAAAACCCACCAAGAGCTGCAGAACCGACTAAGAAGTGCAGATAAGAGATTAAAAGCACAGTTATTGTAAAATGGCCAACACACAGCTAAAGGACGCCTTCAAGCCTCAATTTTGATGTAGTTGCCTCCAACGCAGCTAAATAGATATTTGTTGCATTTAGTTCAGGATAAGTTAGGTTAAAGACAGTTATTTCCTAGATCTGCTATCAGATCTGTGTTTGTAGATATTTTGCTTATATATACCACCCTCAGCTATGTATTAAGGTTTGGTTGGTTGGTTGATTTCCTCTTTCGATACTTGCACTGTATATGTTGAGAGCTTTTATAATCAAAGAATGCTGGAATGCATGTTTCTGAACTGCTGGTTGTGGATTTGATGGCTTAAAGAGTATGCTATAGAATTCTGGTGTTTCTACATGACTCAATAAGTCCTTCTTGTCTCTGTTTTCAGTTTATATGTGTTTATGCCACCCTTGCTTCACCATCTAAATAGCAGGAAAGAAGAATAGCTTAGAATTTGCTTAGCAGCACTCTATGCTCAATTCCTGTCATTTCTTTATGTTTTCCTCTGAATTATTGATGAATATGCATACTTAATTGATCATGTTTAAGCTATTTCTCTCATTTCTAAATGTTGTCTAGGAATTCTTCATTTCTCCTATTTAGCCTTCGTCCACTTTCCCTCTTTGGCTGGATGAGAGATCCTCAATTGCCTGTCATCCCCTAACCTCCATTTCATCCTTGTTCCAGCATTTAACATTGTGCCATGTGTAGCTATCCTGCTCTGTATTCCCCTCTTCTGCCAAAGAAAACACACCCTTCAATTCACATTCATTGACTCAATTCCCAATGGTCTGAACTTCTCATCCTTTGCATGCCAACTCTATTTGAAGCATCAACCATCCCACCAAATTTAAATCAAACTCATGCACTCATATCTAGCCTAAAATCACCCCTAAACAAAGCTAAATCGTAAAGAGAGAGCCCTCTCTGACTGAAGGTAGGCTAGGACCTGCAGTCCAAAGATTGGTTTGTGGTTACCTCAACCGTATTCCCTTAGGAGTCAAAGGGAACAACCTGAGTGATAACAGTCCCCTAACTCGATGTGCATCTACAAATATTTCTCCTCTAGGTCACTAAAAAAGTCTCTACACCCTGTCATATGGAATGATGAACCTAAGTCCAAGTACCACACGCTCCCCATCACTGTGATGCCCATGCATGTGATAAGGGTAAATTCAAGCTCGAACTATGAAGATAAAGCTTCACCTTCTCCTCCTCCTAAGCTCTTCTTGCTTGCATTTTTTTCCGGATACTTTGTGGCATAGTGCTCAGATTCATGAAAATGGAAGCATTTAATTTTTGACAAATATTTCTTCTTCCCCCCTTTATTGGATTCTTGTTTTGTTTGAGATTTCTTCCCTTTTCTCTTCTTTCTATTTAGGGATAAATTCCCCTAGGGTCTTGGGTTGATACCCTAGCAGATCGGGGGTTATCTACAAAGAAAGACGAGCATTCCACACAGCCATGATGTTAATATAAACAAACTACATGAAGAGAGGTGCACGTGGGGGTCCTTCATTTGGGAAGATCTAGCCAGGGTCCAAACCCTCTTGGAGTTCTTTTCGATCCTTCAACCTGCAAAATAATCAATTCAAGAAAGCATAGCAATATATGGACCAAGCATCATATGTAAATCAACTTCATAGCATATTGAAAAGTAGTTAGTTATACAATTAAAACAACCATTCATATGTAAACCATAATATTGGTACAATTAGCATGAAGAAGATAAATATTAGGAACAAGACAAGTGTTTCTTTTATTATAGATAACTAAAGTACAAAAAGGAATGATTTCACCTGAGTCTTCCTTTTGCAGGCTCCAAGCAGAACCGTCCTCCGGATTCATCTAGCCTCAAGCCTTCAACAAACTCCTTCCATGATTCACTCCAAGATATCTCAACTAATGGAAAGACATCATAACTCAAGGAAGCAAGGGTTTCTTGTAATGGGGGAAGTGCTGGAAGCATAGGGATCTTCAAACCTAGTCAGGGATAATCTCAGCAGAGTGATTTTTCTCTCTCTTCTCTCCTCCTTAGGCCTTCCCATTGAAGCCTTTTTATACTTCTCCCAAAGTAGTTTTTTAGTTGGGAATTCATTGGGAACAGTTGGGCCATGGGCACTAATAGGTAATCAACAGGTAAAACCCGTGATCTCTGCCCGAAATTAAGGAGATTTAATTTTTTTTAAGTGTTTTAAGACATATACGTCGGTTGGGTATACACAGACCCGCGTACACACGCGCTTAACTCAGGGCAATGTCGCGTATAGGGAATAAAACACTGTTTTTTAAGTATTTGGACCAGGTTTGGAAGGAGGGGTTGCCCTAGGCCATGAGTGCAGCATCACAAACATCAAGAGTGAGATTTGGAGCTATAACACTTTCCCTTTCCAACAATTGCAAATTTTTCTTCATCCTCGCCCTTAGATGAGATCCCATCTATGGTATTCTACCTTATTTCCTCCTGTACTAAATTAGACCATAAGTGTTCCCAATTCAGTAGTTTCTCCCTCTCATTCATTAAATCTTCATAGTTATGCTAGCTCTTGGGAACACCAAGAAGGGCTAGGCTTACCAATTCGTCCTCTTAAATAGTAACACCAACTCCTGCAATCTCATCATGAACTTGTGTGAACCTATTCAGATACTGTAGGGTAGTGTCATTCTTCTGCATCTTGATAATTCAAAGTTTATCCTTCCGCGCCAGCTTCTTGTGGTCACTACTATTTTGGAATAGATTTTTCAGTGTTTGCCACATTACATAAGGATTTTATTTCCCATGGAGATTGGTGACAATTTAGTCCTGTACTCCCTTCAATATTATGATGCTCACCTTGGCTACATATTTCTTCCATTGAGTAAGGTTCTGGGCATTAGATTTTGTTGATTTTGAAACATCTCTCTTGATGTATTCTAGGAATTTGTAATCAAATACCACCTCCATGCGATGAAATTAGAGTTGCCTTCCAAGACATACTCTAGCCTCAACCCATTGAAGGCCATCTTCTTAGCTTTGAAGAGATCCTACTACACTGAACTACAAATTCGAACCTCCTGAGAAAAAAATTTGAAATTCTACTCTAATGTGAATCTTACTCTAATACCATGAATAAATTATGGTGTAGATTTTAAACTTCTCATCAAGTTTTAATCAAAATCACAAGACACAAACCTACTCTATTTCTCTCTAGAATTCAATTCACAATTTATAACATGAATCACAAACATGCAATTAAAAATAACACACATGCACATATTATTTTTCTCGAGAAAGAAATCTGCTAAAAACCCTATGCCTGATTGCATTAATATGATGAATAGAGATGTATTACAATTTATTTTCTCAACTAAGCAAAAATTGCAAGTGAATAACCTATCTCTCTTCTCTCTGAGAAGCTCTGAACCAGAATTAGTCAATTTTTTCTTTTGCTTGAGCCCCTATTTCCTTGCGCAATTCTTGAGAAATAAAGCCCCTATTATTTAGGAATTTCTCCAAAATGGATTGCATAATTCCAAGGGTTGGTCATATGATTTCATGCAACACTTGTACTCTCAATACTAGTCTAAAATTGATGTTACACCTTCTTGGAATCTCCAACATAGCTAGGAAAATTGAATTATCTACATGCACTAGATATTTTGGGTTGATTGATTAGTTAAATGGATGATCACTAAGTTTGACTGAAGTCCCACTGCACAACTAACCTTCTAGTCATTCCTCCAAATAGTTGGAACTAGTTTAACTGAAAAAAACTTGAGATAATTGACTTTGATTGCTACAAATTAGAAATCATATATGTTTAACGAAATTCTAACTCCTCCAACACTAATTTTCTGAGTAAATTGGGTGACACAAGCCATGTCACACAAGTTAACTACATCCAAGTTGTCTACTAATGTGGAAATTCAAATTTTCTCAATTTAATCAAGACAAAATCAAATTGAGAATTTATTTCTTCATTTTTTGACAACTCATTCCCGCAAGTGTCCAATTTTTTAGAAATTCATTGGTCGAGATAAGAATTCAACTTCTCCATTGCAACTTATCACTTTAGAAGAACCATTCCAATAATGGGGCTTAGATGTTATCAGTGAGATATTTCTGCACTCATCGAAGCAACACTGCTATACTCTCATTGCTACAAATTACTTCACGAGATGGATAAAATTGGTTCCTCTCAACCAAGTGAATGATCAGGAAGTCATCAACTTCCTCAAGAAAAATATTATCACCAGGTTTGACATTCTAAATTCACTTTTTTTTTAATAATGCAATGTATTTCTCATCGCTTAAACTTTATTATTTTTAATTATAAAATGGCGTCGTATTGAAACATTCATCTAATTATTATCGATAGGGAAAAGGTATTGGTGATTCAAGCAATAAGAAATTAATTTCCATCATCAAAAAGACCATCTTCTCTTAACAAAGGAATTGACACACTGCTTTGGTGAATGCTCTATGGGTTGACCGTGTCACACCTAAAACTTCTCTAGATACCTCTCCTTACTCTCTGATGTATGGAAAAGAAGCCATCCTACCTTCGAATATTTACCTGCCTTCCCTTCAACTCTCACAAGAATATTAGGGTAATCCTTGTCTCCTGGTTCAGGGTAGGATAAACACTCTTCTGAAGTTACAAGAAGAAAGGAAGAAAGCAAAAGAAAAACTAACTCTTCATCAGAACCATATTAAGAGATGGTTTGACAAGAAGTCTATGGGGAATAAGGAATTATGTGTGGGTGACTTGGTATTGAAGTGGGACAAAGTCCATGAAGAGAAGGGGAAACACATTAAGTTCTAGTTCCTGTGGATCAAACCATTTGTTATTTGTGAGAAGCTTGGCCATCACACTTATTGTCTCCAATATTTGGACAGGAAGACTGACTCTCTTCCTATAAATGGATAAGATTTAAAAAGATATTTTCAATGACAGTCTAGGGTTGTGCCCTATCCTATGTAGATAGTCTATTGTTTTGCTTGTTTGCTTGTCATGTTCATTCATTTTAGTTTGTCTTTTCGTTCATGTGAATAAGCTTTGTGTGCAAGTGTTTTTCTGGTTCCAATGTATGTGGCAGAATTGAAAAGGGCTTTTTGACACCGCAACATTTGGCTAACCTTTAGTCCTTCTTCTTCATCTTGGTTCATATGTTTTGTTCGATGATGTTTTGATGGAAAATATGATCCTCGTGTAAAGAGATATTTGTGTGAACCCATGACACCTTATCTATTCTAGGAGCCTCGTTTCTATGCTTTGTTCTTTATGTTTCAGTGTTTTCCACGCTGATCCAATCAAGTAGAGAAGGAAAAGGGGAAATTATTAATGAGAAAACTCATATCAAAGGTTTTATATATGCTTATATGAAGGAACAAACTCTTCTACTCTTGATAAGTCAGGATACCTCTTCCACCCCATGAAATAAATAAGTGTCGAAGCACAGTCCTATTAAAATAAATAAATAAAGGGTGAAATGAGAGAAAGGTTTCCTGCGCAAGGAGGTGAATCAAGTAACTTTGCCAAGGTATTGTCTAGGCTCATTGGCATCGAAGCAATTCTTGTGTTCCTGAAGTGAATCCATCAAGGTACTTTCTAGGCCTACTGGCAATGGAGAAACACTGGAGATGAAAACTCATACTCGGAATATCTTAAGCTTGTGAATCACATTACCCTTCTCTTGAATCAAAGCATTGCAATCTGGTTGACCATATGATTATTTCCAAACAAGAAATAGATGAAGGGGATTGTATCTATAATTGGGCTGAGTGGGGAATCCAAAGTATAATGTACGATGAGTCAATACTTCCTAAAGAACTAGACCCTACATGAAAGATTAGACCAAGGCAGAGAAGAGGGAATTCAACTAGTGTGTTGCCAAGTGTTATTGTTTCTATAGAACCATCCTAAAATTTTGGCCTACATCCAAATTTTGGATCCTACTTTGACTTTGCATGCTATCATTGTAAGTATTAAGATTCATTACATTTGTTTTCTCTAAGTGTTCTAGTCCCGTTTCGAAGAAAAATAAAGTGTCATCTTTTAGCATGGAAAGTGTTGCATATCACATAAAAATAGTTATGGTTAATTTCAAGGGGTAAATTTGGTATTAATGAGTCTTACTTATCATCTAGATATGCATTATACTCATTCCCAAATTTTCAAGCATGTTACACAAGTGTCGTCACTATCATCGTAAAGTGTACCTTTAATGTCATACTTGGGGAAAGTTGTCACATTGTCACCACATTGAGGGCATTATGTTGTTCATGTGTTTTGAGTTATCAATGTTGTGTCATTAATTGTTTTAAGTTTGTGATGATGCTCAGGTTTTGTCCCTATTCATTTTTTATTCACTAATTTTGCACTTAGCCAAATCTGGAAAAGTGCCTTCCCAAGCAACTTGACCTCACTTAGCCTTCCTAAACTGTGCACTGCATAGTCTCAACCCTCAATCGTAGACCTTGCCTCTTGGAACTACACAATGCACAATTATTTCCTTCCAGAAGTTTGCACTGCATAGTCTTAATGCTCAGCCTTAACCTTTGAGCTCCAAAACTGCACAACCTTACTTTCCAGTCACCTTTTTCTACGCACTGTTTAGTCTCAAGAAAAAAGTATCTAGCCTAACTCCTTAAACTACACAAACCCTAGGCCTCTGTCCCTCTATAACCATGCAATGGGAAACCTCAATCCTCAAGCATGAAGTCTGCCTCCTTGATCCCGTCAATTGCATAGTTGCATTTCCCTGGGCTGTTTGAACTACGCACTATGCAGTTTCAATGCTTAGTCTTGGACCTTGACCTCGTGAGTTGCACAACTATGTAATGCTTGAGCCAGTTTCTCAACCAACCACCAGGTTCTAGCTCAGTCAATGGTTGTCATGAAGCATGTTAGACTAGGGGTTTATTGGACTGATGACGCCTTCTCTGGAGTGGAATTTAGTTGTATTTATTATATCATGTTATGATAGGATGTTGATGAAGGAGATGAAGAAGGAGAGCCTGCTAGAAGACACCTTTGTAGCTGCAAAGTCAAGTTGATCAATCAAGAAAAGACAAAGGGACACCAGATTGTGATACCAATTGTTGATCAAAATCATATTAAATACTCTCTACTTTCAGGCCTTATGGAGGAAGAAGAAGAAGGGCATGTACCATCTTTTAAGAAGACACAAAGACAGCAACAATAAGAATGGCTTGACATTTCCATATCATCATGCAGTCCATGTCATCAATGTCATGTCATGTCTAGTCAAGGTGTCATGTCAAGATGTATATGAATTGTCATTTTCCATATCATTTGTGGATTATGTAATTTCAATATATGAAAAATTTAATGTAAAGTGGAAGTCCAAGAGACATCTTTAGAATGTGAAAAGTCATGAAGGAGTCAAAAGGTCATAAAGAAGTGAAACAATCATGAGGGTAGTCCAAGTGTCACAAGGGAGGTGAATGGCCACCCCATTTTCTATATATACACCCTCATATCTAATCCAAAGGACTCTTCACCTTGGCTCCTCCTACTAAGATTTAGAGAGGAAGATAGTTCTTTTGGAGGAGTAAGTGGTTGCTCTAACACTCCACTATTGGAGCTAGTGGTGTTCACTGTACTAATGTATCTTGGAACTTTTTCTTAATTTTCGAAGCTCATTGAGCCAACAAACTTTCATGCATATGTCATAAATATTGTAAGAATATTCTTTGAATGTTTGTGATGTATTTTATTTTTCATTTGTGCTAAGGAAATTGAACTATTTTGGTGGATTTGGTACATATCTTGTTGAAGGTGTGTTGTATGTGTTTTAACAATCGTTGCTGCTATGTGAACTATTTCACTAGTTGATCAACGATTCATCCATATGTATATTCTCATGTGTCTTTACTAGATTAGTACTATTACTATTATTTTAAAGGGTCAATTTTATCTCCCTTTCAATAGAAGAACCTTGATACATTCTGTAGCTAAACATTCCACAAGGCACACTTGTTCATTCGAAAGTACATGTACATTACTATCCTGTGCTGACCATCATAGTTAAGGAAAATCTCTAAGAACATATGGCAATCGGGCCTTATTTATGAAAGGGCTCCCACACCAAATGGTGCAAAGTCTAATTGGGACATTTCATTAGGGAGACCTCCCTTGCATGTTGGTAGTATCCAACACCATCAACAGTTGGCCAACTCCCTAGTCAAGTTGACTAATCTAGTCGATCTGGTAAATTTGGTTTAGCCAATTAAGCTATTGTAACTGTCGATTCAGGATATCTATATCTATATCTATATCTCTCTCTCTCTCTCTCTCTCTCTCTCTCTCTCTCTCTCTCTCTCTATATATATATATATATATGCTTTTAGTTGACTCTATGTACTAAAGTGTTGATTGTTTTCTCTCCACTATTTTGTGTCTCTTCTCTCTTCCTTGTATTGCAACGATTATGTAGTTTACTCATTGTTCCTTCCTAATGGAAACCAATGTATGCTTTTTGCTAGATTATAACATTGGTTCCTTTACCAGTACTATTCAACTCAAGTATTCACAATATGCATACATAAATGTTAACTTTAGAACATATACAAAAGTGGTGGTAAAAGAAAATCAATAATTACCTGATTAATCGTGCAAGAAGAAGTATATTGTTAGTTGCAAAATCTAGAGTGCAGTTCTTGGAAGTGCATGAGAGATTTATTGAAGCATATCCTCCTAAAATAAAGAAATTCCCCAACCACGTCACTAATGCAATAGACATAACCTAACAACCAGCTGTCTCTAAACTTAACAAATGGAGGAAGAACAAACCTGAATGAGTTGGTTGGAAAGATATTAGATGGCTTTTGTGAGGAGAAAGAAATAGAGGAGTGAAATTTTATTGAAAGGATAAAAGTATGTTTTTTTGATGATTTCCATGAAAAATTCTTTTGCATTATACCCGATTTGCTACACAAATTAATCCTTGAAAAAGGAGTGAGATATATAGTTGAATATCAATTTCCCAATCACTAATAAACTCCAACCAAAGTAAGAGGTAGGTCAATTAGGAGGAGTTTCTCGACGCTCAGTGAAAACACACAAAGGAAGTGCAAGACTAATTTTTAATCAGATAAAAATGTTCATCATATTCACTCTGGTTGATTGGCAATAATTCGTTCTGAATATGGGGGGTAATAATTCATGAGAAATAAATAAAGGAAAAATATAAAATAAAATAGATAAATATAAAGTAAATTGCAGAATTCAAAATGAGAGGAAAACAGTTCATTCAAAAGACATGGGAATGCATGCTTGAGGAAGAAACCAAAAGGAGGACCCAAGAACATTCATGCTAGTATAAACAATCAACCGATATCCAAAATATATAAAGGGACAAGAGACAAAATAAACAACAATAATTGAGGGACCATAAATTCAACTAGAGATTAAGAACTCAAGTTCGAGAGTGTGCGAGAGATGATGAAAGGGACTCCTCTATTGGTATCGCAAAGCACCCAGAGTTGAGAGGCGTAGCACTACTCACTCTGACAAGAAGTGATAGTATATAATTAAGCCCTTGAAGACATGTAGACAATATGCAATTAGATGACCTTGGGAAAACAATTCCCTGCTCCTCGATCATAGAAATATCAAGTCCTATTATCAATGAATTCCTCCAATAAAGACTTCATATCAATATACATCCATCCATAGTTTGGTACAAAAGACACAAGTAGGGAAATCTGAGAGATCAACTTCAGATTGAAATTGTTTATTTTCCTTGTTGATTCAAAATTCATATGTAATTTAGTAAAACAAGATGCTTGAATCTACTCTACTCATCAACGGAAACAATTGATTGATCGAGAAATCACAACATAAACATGAGACAGTATTAAATCACACATATGCTCATAGATTTATCTAAGGGGAAAGAAACTTCTCAAAACCCCTTCCTATCTATATAGCATTAGTTAGAAAATAGAGAAGAAATACAATCCTTTCTCAAGCTTGAGAAACCTTTGCACAAGTATAATCTATCTCACTACTTCCTAGACAAACCTTGGCCAATACTTAATAAATTTCCTACTTGCCCAAGTCCCTATTTCCTTTCACTGTTTCTCAAGGAATTAACCCCTATTATTTAGGGAAATTCCCCATCCAGAACTACGCAATCCCTATAGGCTTTTCACTAACTACATGCACCACTTGTACAATTTTGAATTGTCTACAACTAATAGTACACTTCCCTTGAACTCCAATATCAATTGGTTAACTCAAGTTATCTACATGCATCAATTATTCTGGGCTGATTGATGATTTAACTGGTTGATCATTGGTGAACACACCCCACTGTTTGATCCTCCACTAGTTCTTAATCATTTAGAACTATTTAAACTCATAATAACTCAAATCAGCTGAAATAGATTGCTAGAAATTAGCAATCAATCATAACTAAATACAAATAAAGTGTCTCCTACTTAAACTAATTGATTTAACTGATTGATAGGTCCCACATCACTTCAGTTAAATCACTCCAAGTATTTTTATGAAATTTGAATTCGAATTTCTCCTAATTTAACTAAGGGAAAATTAAATTAGGAATTTCTTGCTGCATTTTCAACACTCCCTCTCAGCAAGAAAGGGATTATTTGATACCCTAATCCTTACTCTGTGGAAATCAAATTTTCTCTTTGAAAAAGCCTTTGTCAAAATATTTGCATCCTATTCCTCTATAGGAATGTACTCCAACAACATGATCCACCTCTACACACAATCTCATAGATGATGATATTGGATGTTGATATGCTTGGATCGATCATGAAAAACTGCATTCTTAGAGAGTTTGATACAACTATGATTTCCACAATAAATCATAGTGGGATCCATCATTTGACGAAATAACCCAACAATAAATTTTCTCATCCAGATGGCCTCACATGTTCCTTGGCTTGCATCCATGTACTCTGCTTCTGTTGAGCTAAGTGCACCATATATCTACTTCTTATGGTAACAAGAAACCGTTGTTGACCCAACACTGAAAATTCCTCTTGATGTGCTCTTCTTGTCTGATGGACTCCCCATCCAATATGCATCGGTGAATCCTTTCAACTTCACTCCCTCTATTCATCTGTATCAAAGACCAAACTGAGTGGTGCCCCTAAAGGCATCTCAACACATGCTTTATTGCCTTCCAATAGGGTTTGGTTGGCTTAACCATTTCTTGACTAAGCTGGTTAATTGCATAACACATGTCTGCTCGTGTTTTCACCAAATACATAAGTGAACCCACAAGATTCTTGTAAATGGTAGCTTCCACTACTTCACCTGAAGTAGCATCTTCCTTCCTCCAATTCCTTGCTAGAGGAGTCTCCATGGGTTTTCTGCTCTCCATGTGGAACTTCTTTAATATCTCATGGGCATCCTTGCCTTGAGAGACAAAAAATTCTCATCTCTTTTCCTGATCCGGATTTAAACAAGAACGCAACAAATCACAGAGATAACCATATACACAAAGATGCAGCGGAAATAATACTTCATTTCATTAATGGAAAATACTGAAATATGCTTACAACCAGAAATGGAAATAAACCAGCTAGGGCGATGGTAGGTTATCTCTGAGAAGAGATGTGATGGCTACATGCCTCTGAACTGTGTTACAATGAGGCTAAAAGGCCTATTTATTGTTGAGAAACAATGGAAAACCCTTAACATTCCAAAACCTAACCCTAGGAGATGAAACGCCAAACTGTGGGCCCCGTTTGGGGGTAAATTGGTACATCAACTTCCCGGGGTCGTAACTTTGGCATATGATCTCCGTTTGACACGTACAATAGCTCATTAGAAAGATCTATCCGAGCACTATCATTGTTGGAACGGGCAACATGGTCCATCCCATGGACCCATGTTGCCCTTGGATTCCCCAAAAAATGTCGTTTAGGGCCTCAAAACGGCTCCGGAAGTTCAGAACCCGAAAAACTGCTAAAAATAGTAAGTTGTGCTACAATTAAGGAAACTGAAAATGCTGAGAAAGAAAATGGTGGGGGTCCAGGTGGACTTGGCAGGTGGCCACCAATATCCACCGGGATCATTCCTCCCCCCTTAAGAAGCAATGGTCCCCATTGCGTTGAGCTCCTCCATGAGATGAGGAAACTTCTGCTGAACTTGTTCTCTGGTGAGCCACTTGCCCTACTGAAGGAGTTGGCCTGCTTTGACAACTCGATACAGTTGGGTATTCTGTTGGCGAGTGTTCTTGATCTGTGTGTCCATGATCCGATCAGTTGCAGCTTGTTCCATGCAATCTGGATTTAATTCTGTGGGTTTGAGCTGTTCTGCAATGTCGGATGTGTCTAGCAATGGTGGAAAGTATGGCCGAAGGCGGTCCACATTGAACACTCGGTGCAGGCCAAGGAATGGGGGAATGCTGAGCTCAAATGCATTGTCTCCCATAGCCTTAGTAATGGTGTAAGGACCATATCGGAGTGGTCTCAATTTCCGATAGGCTCCAGTAAGGCGTTCCTTTTGCAAATGCAACCAGACTTTGTCGCCCACCTGAAACTTGTGTGGCACCCGGTGTTGATCATGTCGCTGCTTGTACTTGGCATTTGATTTCTCAAGAATGTCATGGACCTGCTGGCGAATATGTTGGATGCGCTCAATGAAGCTGGTGGCCTTATCTGTTTCAGACTAGACATGAGCTGAATTCATGTGAGTAGCTGCAAGGGGCATGGCCACATCAATGGGGCATAGTGGTTGGAATCCCAAACCCACCTGAAAAGGGCTATGGCCAGTGGAGCTGTGAAGAGCTCGGTTGTAGCTGTGCTGAACATAGGGGAGGCTCTCGTCCCATGTGTGTGGATGCTTTGAGTTATACATGCGCAGAATGTGCACAATCATCCTGTTGACAACCTCTGTCTGGCCATCAGTTTGAGGATGGAAGGCTGTGGACTTCGTGAGTTTGGTGTCCAGCATTGACCAGAGACTGGACCAAAATGTGCTGAGAAACCGACTGTCCCAATCTGAGATGATAGACTGTGGGATCCCAAAGTGCACCCACACTCGTTCAAAGAAGAGTTTAGCAGTGGCTTCTGCTGTGATATTCTTCTTGCAGGCCATCATAATGGCCATCTTCGAGAACCTGTCGATGACCACAAAAACACAGTCATTTCCATGCTTAGTGGAAGGAAGGCCTGACATATAATCCATGGAGATGGATTCCCAAGGTCGACTAGGGGTAGGCAACGGGGTATAGAGGCCGTGCTTCTTAATGGTCGGTTTGGCAATGGCACAGGCAGTACATGATCATATGTACTTCCCAACATCCTGTCGAAGATTCGGCCAATAGAAATAATTTTGCAGTACTGCCACTGTTTTCTCAACCCCGAAATGCCCAGCAGCTCGACTGTAGTGTGCTTCCCAAATCATCTTGGCACGCTCGCTTGAAGGAACACAAAGGTGACCGAGGTGGCATAATAGGGCATCCTGGAGGTGAAAATCTGCAACATGCTGACCCTCCAAGAGTGTCTGGTATGTGTGGCCGAATTCTGGGTCACTTTTGTAGAGAAGTGGCCAATCAGCAGTCTCGTGCCCCCAAGAGTTGAGCATGGTGGTTAGTGCCATGATCGGTGGTCGACTGAGGCAATCTGCAACATTATTGGTGCTTCCCTTTTTATACTTGATATTCAAGTGAAACTGTTGCAGGTATGTAGACCACTTCTGATGGCGATCATTCTGCAATTTCCCTTGGGTCTGTATGAACTTTAGAGGTCGGTGGTCTGTGTGGATGACCGTTTCCTTCCCCAAAATGTAATGCTTCCATTGTCGGCAGGCCTGTACAATGGAATACATCTCTTTATCATAAGTGGGGTACTTCCGGACTGTGTCTGAAAGTGTTTCACTGTGATATGCCACTGGATGTCCATGTTGAGTAAGGACTGCCCCAATAGCATAGTCAGAGGCATCTGTCTCGACCTCAAATGGTTGTTGTAAATCTGGTAACGCGAGCACTGGTGCCGTGCAGAGGTGATCCTTCAATTCCCTGAATGCCTTCTGTTGAGATTCAGACCAAAAGAATTTTGCTTTCGCCCCGCCATTGGTGACTTGACTCAAGGGCCAAGAAATATGAGAAAACCCCAACACAAACCTGCGGTAGAAGTTGGCAAGACCTAGAAAGCTGCGGAGCTCTGTTAGAGTGGTTGGAGAGGGCCAATCCCGAATGACTTGGATCTTGGCCGGATCGACATGCACCCCCTGTTCATCAATGATGTATCCCAGATACTAAACCTGGGTCATGCCAAAGTGCATTTCTCCAAATTGGCACATAGCTTGTGTTGCCGCAGTGTTTGGAGAACCTATCGGATGTGGTGGAGGTGCTCTTCCCAACTCTGGCTGAAGATCAGAATGTCATCCAAGTATACTACTACAAAGGAGTTGGTGAATGGCCGCAAGATGTCATCCATTAGCCTCATAAAGGTTGCAGGAGCATTCGTCAATCCGAAAGGCATGACCAACCATTCGAAGAGGCCCTCCTTGGATTTGAAGGCAGTCTTCCACACATCGGAGGGTTCGATTGGTACCTGGTGATATCCTGACTTCAGATTGATCTTGCTGAAATATTTCGCCCCCTTTAGTTGGTCTAGGAGGTCATCAATCCGCGGGATCGGGTACCTATTACGGACAGTGATCTTGTTCAGCGCCCGATAGTCAATACAGAGTCTCCACGTCCCATCCTTCTTCTGTACCAACACGATCGGGCTCCCACAGGGCGATGAACTCGGACGGATGTGACCTTTCTGCAGGAGCTCCTGAATATGCCTCTTGATTTCATTGTTCTCCAGAACGGAGCGCCGATAAATTGGTCCATTGGGTAGCAGCGCACCTGGGGTCAGATCGATCGAGTGCTTGACCTGACAGTGTAGAGGAACCCCTGCCGAGGAGGTGAAGATGTCCTCGTACTCCTCCACAACCTTGTCCATCTGTAGTTGTCATGCAGAGGGACCCCGTTTGGAGGCCGCGACCACTGTCTTCTTCTTTCCTTGAGGGCGTATCATCAGGAAAACAAATTTCCTGGTTTTGGAAATGATCTTACTGCATTGTTTTGCAGTAATCAAAGAGATGGCGGCAGGTGGTGCTACCTCTGGTATCCTGAACAACTTATTTCCCAATGTAATAATAACAGCACGGGGCCTTGATTCATACACAGCATGTCGCTTCCACAAGTATGGTTGTCCTAGTAATACATCACAAACTTCAAGGGGAGCAATGTCACACAATACCTCATCCGTGAAGGGCTTGATGTTGTATGGAAGGCGACACTGCTGGCTCACGCGAAGGTCTCGTCCTTGGTGAAGCCACCCAATGGTGTATGGTTGTGGATGTGCTATGGTCGGTAAGCCCAACCGCTTCACAACCTCTGCCGAAATGAGGTTCTTTTGACTCTCGCTATCAACAATGAACTGTATCGGGGAGCCCTTTACCCACATCTGGGAGTGGAAGAGACGCTCCTCCTCCTCTGGATCTTCGGGTTCATTTTTCTGGATCTTTGCGGTAGCAACAGTGGCGCTGGGATCCGCATCAATGATCTGCTTCCCTTTTTCATACCCTTATCGGGTTCTAACTCAGAGTCGGAACATGCATCTGATTCTGAAACCTTTAGCTCAGCCACCAATGACTGCTTGGCCCGACACTCACTTGTGTTGTGAGTGGAGCTCTTATGGAACTCGAACCATTTTCCAGTGTCCTTTCTCGGCTTTGCGGCACTGTTCTTTGCTTGCGCCTTCGGCTGGTTGTCTTGGGCTACCCCGCCTTGGCTTTGTCCTTTGTTCTGTGGTTTAGGGGCACCTTTCCCCTGCTTTGGATTCGCAGATCCAAAGTCTCGCTTCTTTTGTTTAAACTTCTGCTCGACCTTGACGGCATATCGGTATGCTGCACCGAGCGAGGGGATGTTTAGGAATTGTATTTCTTCCTGGATGTACTTGTGCAGGCAGCCATGGTATTTGAGTATCAAATGTTGCTCCGAATCCTTGATACCCAACTTTGTGCGAAGGGTATGGAAAAGATTGGTGAACTCCGGCACGTCTTGGTCCCTTCCCTGCCGCAGCGTGGTCCACTTTATGTATTCATCCTCATAGCTTCCGACAGGGTAGTACTGCTCCTTGATGGCATCCCGGAACGAATCCCAGGTGGGTGCGGCTGAAAATAGTGAGCCAATACTTTCATCCTTCTGCTCGCAGTAGGTTTCCCACCAGTCCTTGACGTGGGGGGCTGCTTTGAGAAGAGCAAAAACAATCTTTTCCCGACTCGAAAATTCATGAACAGAAAAATAACCCTCTAGCAGATTTAACCATTTATCTACGGCATCTGCGTCTATCTGACCCTCGAATATGGGGATTTCAAAATTAAATTGTACCTTAAAGGGTGTGGCATTTCCAGAGTAGCTGCTGGAAGCCGATGCGTTGCTTCTGGGTAGCCGCTGAAGGATCTGGGCAAAGCTGTCCATCATCGCATTCCGTTGTCGCTCGAGGGCTTCTTCGAGCAAGATTTTGATGGGATCTCCTGCCCCCTCGTCTTTCTTCTCGTCCGCCATGGGAGGTCGTCGGGATTTGCGAGGCTGGTCTTGCAAAGGTTCAACCAGTTCAAGCCCTAACTCCTTATATCCCGACCTTGTTGGGGACATGCAAAGAAAAACAGAGAAAAAGCAGACTGCTCTAATACCACTGATTTGGATTTAAACAAGAACGCAACAAATCACAGAGATAACCATATACACAAAGATGCAATGGAAATAATACTTCATTTCATTAATGGAAAATACTGAAATATGCTTACAACCAGAAATGGAAATAAACCAGCTAGGGCGATGGTAGGTTATCTCTGAGAAGAGATGTGATGGCTACATGCCTCTAAACTGTGTTACAATGAGGCTCAAAGGCCTATTTATTGTTGAGAAACAATGGAAAACCCTTAACATTCCAAAACCTAACCCTAGGAGATGAAACGCCAAACTATGGGCCCCGTTTGGGGGTAAATTGGTACATCAACTTCCCGGGGTCGTAACTTTGGCATATGATCTCCGTTTGACGCGTACAATAGCTCATTAGAAAGATCTATCCGAGCACTATCATTGTTGGAACGGGCAACATTGGTCCATCCCATGGACCCATGTTTCCCTTGGATTCCCCAAAAAAACGTCGTTTAGGGCCTCAAAACGGCTCCGGAAGTTCAGGACCCGAAAAACTGCTAAAAATAGTAAGTTGTGCTACAATTAAGGAAATTGAAAATGCTGAGAAAGACAATGGTGGGGGTCTAGGTGGACTTTGCAGGTGGCCACCAATATCCACCGGGATCATTTCCATACTTCCATACCGAGGAAATAATGCATGTGCCCTAGGTCCTTCATATTGAATTCTCTTGAAAAATCATCTTTGAAAGACTTGATAAACTTCTCATCACCAGTTGAAATTAAATCATCGACATATAATAGTATAATCAATAATTTACCTTCAACAATAATATGGTAAAGGTTTGTATCTGCTTCACTTTTGGTGAAGCCAAACCCAGTGAGATAGTTGTCAATCTTGGTGTACCAAGCACGAGGTGTTTGTCTCAATCCATACAAAACTCGATTGAGTCTACACACATGAAACTCTCGGTTGAAGGTATCAAATCCTTTATGTTGCTCAATGTAAACCACCTCCTCAATCACTCCATTGATGAATGTTGTCTTTATGTTCATCTGATTAATCTTCAATCCCATATGTGTTGCAAGAGCTAGAATTGATCTAATTGAAGAGTACCTTGCTGTTGGAGCAAAGGTATCCTCATAGTCAATTCCCTCCACTTGAGAGAACCACTTCACCAAAAATTTGGCCTTGTTTTTCTTGATGCTTCCATATGTTGCTTTCTTCACCATGTAGATCCATCTAGAACCTACCACTAACTTGTCCTCTAGCGTTGAAACCACTTCCCAAACACTCTTTCTAATAATGGAATCACATTCCTCTAACATGACATCAACCCATACTGGTTGTTGCACTGCTTCCTCAAATGAGGATGTCTTAGTCTCTTCAATATCACTCATCAGATCCATGTATCTAGTCTATCACTTTGGTGACCTCCTCTACCTACATTGTAATGTTGGTGCTCCGAAATTCTCCCTAGCATCGTGCAATAATTTGTCATCTTATCTAGTGTGCTTCCTTCCATCTCTCGATGTCTTTGCTTGAGTGGGTGTCTCCACTCTCTGCTCCTCTGCTTGTGGCTGCTCCACAACTTCTCGAGGTTCTTCCTTTGGTGCTAAAAGCTCCTCAAATGGATTCAATTGAAGCTCCCTCTCAAGATCACACTTGATTGAGTTCTTCTCATCAAATTTTACATCTCGCCTAACAACTGTCATCTTGAGAGATGACATGTACACACAATAGTTGTGAGGTGTTTCTGTGTACCCCATAAATATGCCCAACTCAGTTGTAAGCTCTAGATTTTTCCTCGAGTCCTTGAAAACATGATGGTAAATTGATGATCCAAAGATCTTGAAGTGTGACACATCTAGTTTCTTCCCCCAAAAAGGTTCCTTTGGTGTAATCATGTCAACAATCCGATGAGGACTCCTATTCTGCAAATAAACAATTGTGTTGCATGCTTCAGCCCACAAGTGAAATGATAGGCTCTAGTCATGCAACATGCCCTATCCAACTCCCATAATACTTATTTTCATTCTCTAAACCACCCCATTCTATTGTGGGTTATGGGGTGTTGTCAATTCCTATCGAATGCCTTCTCTTTCATATTATTTCTTGAACTCATTCGACACATATTCTCCACTATTATCGCTCTTGAGATCCTTTACTTTCCTGCCAGTCTCTTTCTTAACAAGTTCTTTAAATTCAAAAAACTTGGAGAATGTATGGTCTTTCTTTTGCAGGAAAAAAGATCCAACAATTTTGTGAGAAATCATCTACAAATATTACATAATACCTTTTCTTGGCATTGGATACTTTAGAGAAAGCACATCTAAGTGAACTCTTTCGAGGACTACTTGTGCTTTACTGTCCTAATCATTGAAGGTGAATTTTGTATATGTCCCCAAAGTACACCCTTTGCATGTATCTCACTGCTCTAGTGATCCTTTAGTAAGTCCTATAGAAATGTGTTGCATGATATTCAAAGTGTCATGATGCAAATGACCAAATATTCTATGCCATAATTCAACGGTGTCTCAGCTCTGCACCTTCTCTGCTTTCGTGGTCAATGCTACACAATATTCTACATCTAATTTGTAGAGGTTCTTCACACAAAACCCAATCCTCTTCACTTGTCCCGTGGTGATATTTCTAAGGAAATCCTTTCCTTTACTAAATATCACATCGTAGCCACGATCTTCCAACATAGCAATTGAAACAATTTTTTTTTTCAAACCTAGAACATACATGACATATTTTAGTGTGAGAGGGGAGCCAAAATCCCTTTGAAATGTAATTGTACCAATATTGGTTGTGCTATACATTCCATCATCTCCCATATCGATGTGCATCTGGAGTTCCTTATCCTCCAAGTCATTGAAGAATTCTTGGTTTCCTGTCATATGGAATGAGGCTCCATTATCTAGATACCACACACTACCCATCACTATACTCACCATACATGATATGAGGGTGAAATAAAGTCTTAATTGTGAAGCTAAAGCTTCATCTTTCGCTCCTCTTGAGGGCTTCTTACCTGACTTCTTGTGCAGACACTTCATGGCATAGTGTCCCAGTTCATGATAGTGAAAGAATTTGATTTTTGACAAGTGTTTCTTCTTCCCCGCTTGACCAAATTATCCCTTGGATTGGGATTTATTCCCTTTCCCTTTATGTGTTTTTATGGCCAAGGTACAATTCTCCTCATCCACAGGTTTGGATGAGGTCTTGTCTCTAGTATTCCGCCTGAACTCCTTGTGTACCAAATCTAACCAAAGGCGCTCCCAATTCGGTAGCTTCTCCCTCCCATTTATAGAATTTGGGTAGTTGTGCCAACTCTTGGGAAGGCCTAGAAGGGCTAGGCTCATGAGATCATCTTCAAAAAAATTAATACCAATGCTCCCAAGTTCATCTCAACATTAGGTGAACCTATTAAATTACTTTGGTATTATGTCGCCCTTTTCCATCTTAATCTTTCGAAGTTTGTCCTTCAGTGCTAGCTTCCTGTGGTCACTATTGTTTTGAAAAGAGTCTGTCAAGGCTTTACACATTTCATATGGAGTCTCTTTCCCATGGAGATGCAAGACAATATGATATCGAACTCCCTCCAATATAATCCTCCTCACATTTTCCACACACTTCTTCCATTTTGCTAGATCTTGAGCATTAGATGTTGGAGGCTTCAGGATATCATGATCTATGAATTCCTTTAGCTGATTATCTTCCAACACTACCTCCATCTTTTCCTTCCAAGCAATACAATTCAAGCTACCCTCGAGGGAATACTCGAGTCTCAATCCATAGAATGAAATCCCACCAGCTCTGAAGAATGATACTGCAAATTCAATTCACCTCCAAGGACAAGTTTGAATTATTCTCTCCTATTGTGATTCATGATCTGGTACCATGTAGATTTTCCTTGTAGATTCAAACTACAAATGTAATTTACTAAGACAATAGACTTAAATATACTCTACTCATCAGTGGAAACAATTAATTTATAAAAAAATCACAACATAAACATGAGACAATATTTAATCACACATATGCTCAGATATTTATCTAAGGGGAAAGCAACTGCTCAAAACCCCTTCCTATATGTATTGCATTAGTCAGAAAATAGAGAAGAAATACAATGCTTGCTCAAGCTTGAGCAACCTATGCAAGATTATAATCTATCTCACTAATTCCTAGACATGCCTTGGTCAATAATTAACCAATTTCCTACTTGCCCAAGTCCCTATTTCCTCATGTTGTTTCTCAAGGAATTAGCCCCTATTATTTAGCAAATTTCTGCATCTAGAACTTTGCAATCTCTATATGCCTTTCTCTGACTACATGCAACACCTCTACAATTTAGAATTATCTAGAAATGATAGTACACTTCCCTTGAACTCCAATATCAATTGGGTAAATCGAGTTATCTGCATGCATCAATTATTCTTGGTTGAATGATGAGTTAACTGGTTGATCACTAGTGAACACACCCCAATGTTTGATCCTCCACTAGTTCTTAATCAGCTAGAACTAGTTAAACTCAAAATAACTCAAATTAACTGAAATAGATTGCTAGAAATTAGCAATAAATCATAACTAAATACAACTTAAGTGTTTCCTACTTGAAATAACTGATTTGATTGAATGATAAGTCCCATATCACTTCAATTAAATTCCTCCAAGTATTTTTATGAAATTTGAATTCGAATTTCTCCTAATTTAATTAAGGGAAAATTAAATTAAGAATTTCTTGTTGCATTTTCAACAGAAATTACTACAATAAACCAAACTTGGATAGATAATCAATAAAATTAAGATATACTTATCCACATTTGAAATCTCACAAACGTGCTCCCTATCACAATTTTTATATGCTGAAGAAGAAGAATATATAAGTCCATACGAAGAAGCGACACAACCTTCTACAAATCAGTTTGTTGAGTATATAGATAGAGGGTGTCAATATGATGACACATTGATTAATTTCATAGTATTCGAAGTCAACGAACAAGAAAGTATCCCACACATAACAGATTCATCACCTATCAAGACTGACAAGTCATATAAGTTGATTAGTCTCATATGCGTGATCATATGATTTGTTGTGTTGTGTTGCTGCTCATGGTTATTTATTTATGATATTGTTGTTCATATTTTTTAATTGATGCTTATGATTTATACATATATCTACTCATGTATTATGCTACTAATGAATGAATAAACATGAGTTTGTGAAGAGAAAGGGAAAAAATAGTAAAATTAGTCATAAGGCACAATACTGATTCACCCCACCCACCCTCTCATTATTTTTCAAGGTTTCTAACAGAAACATAAAATACTCCACCTCCTCTAGCAAAAATACAATTGAACCACATCCTCCTCTATGAAGGTGATGAGGACCCAAAAAAATTTAGTTTGTCTATGAAAAGTTATGTACCGCCAATGATATTACTGACAAAGATAAACAAATGGTATAGTTTCCAGCAACTCTCTGAAAGAGAGCACTCACATGGTTCATGAACTTCACAGAAAATGAACCAAAACGTAAAAGTGATATCAATACTATCTTCTTTTCCTTTCTTAAAGCGCATGATATTAAGCATCTTGCAATACAAAAATTAAAATGAATGAAACAGTGTGCAAACGAAATAATCAGGTAGTACGATAAAAGATTCAAGTATTTGTTAAGTCATATCCCCTACATTATTTATGAATCCCTACTTGTTCAATGGTACATTACTTGGTTTCTACAAAAAATCTAAGGACTTGTGAGAATGCATGAATTCCAAACTTGCAAAGAGGCCCTAAATATGGATCAGTGCATTAAGGTAGATGATGAAGGGAAATAAATTTCCCTAACAACTGACAACTAATTACAAGATAAAATTGATCAATTATAACAGTCATTCTTGATGTTATCCTTGCACAAAAATAAATTTTGATGCACTAATTGTAGAAGCAGAGGGAACACTAAAGAAAATTTAAATTCACTAACTACTTTGATTAGGATGTTTGATGAGCCCAGATGGATACATATTGTGACATTTGTCAAGTCACATTGAGTCACAACAATAGATAATGCTAATACAATCCACATAATGTAAAACCTAAATGGTGTGGCATTTGTGAGGATACTAGTCATTCTACACATGAGAGTTAATAAAATAAAAAAATCTCAATTATCATGTTATCATACTCAGGTGTAGGATTAGTTTAATGACCCACCTATGCCAGGAGGAATAGGAAATGGCATAGGAAAATATGGTGAACATCCAATAGTTTATAATGGACGAGGCCAGAGCTGAGGTCAAGGTCAATGTTGAGGCAACCAGATTTGAATGATAAGTATAAGCCTTAGTGGATTAGGTTTCTGACATCCGCCCCAAAATCTGAAGGCATGTATATGAGTCCAGGAAGAGTGTTAAAAAAAAAAATGAAAAAATGAATAGTATAAATTGGTTGAATGTTCTCTCTAAAATGGTCGTTTTTAAGGAAGACCACAGACCCAAAAGGTGGAAGAACTCGAGGTCTCAACCAGTGGTGGCTTAAGGATGACTACTAACACTAGATTGATTAGTGTAGTTCCTGGAACTATTCCAAATCAGTCTAGAATTTGAAGTCTTTTGCTAAAGGAAGTGCTTCTTAAGGCTTTGAAAAGGGTGACCATGGAGGTGTCAACCTAGAATGATTGAGGGAGTTCTTGGAACAATTCCAAATATGGCTAGAAGCCAAAGGATTCTGCTAGAGGAAGTACTCTCTATTTTCCTAAAAAGGGAGACCATTGGGGTCTCAACCAGTGGTGGTTTAAGGTTGACCACCAACTCTGGAATTCTTAGAGTAGTTCCTGGAACAATTCAAAATATGGCTAGAAGCTGAAGTATTCTACTAGAGGAAGTGTTCCCAATTCTGGTTTGAAGATTATCGTAAACTGAATCATGCTGATAAATTTGACTCTAGATGCAACTTTGATTTTGGCTTAGGCTTCAGGCTGTAGTTTTTGCTATTGCTTAGGATCTTTCTTAGGCTCTACGAAACTTGTAGTTGATCATCAATTCCCCCTATAAGATACAAGTTGAGAAGTTGAAATCATTGTTACTGAGGCTCTCTTGTAGTTGCTAGACTGATAGGGCTTCAAAAATAAAAGCCTTATTTTCAATCCCCTCTAATCCCATACAAAGGGAGAGGATGAATAAGTTTATAAAATGTTCACATCGATGATGATCAAAATAAAAATGGTCTCCACACTTGAAACTCAAGAAGGGTGCCATTTTCTACAAAAACTGAACTCATTTACAATGCAATTTCATTGGTAAACTTGCAAAAAAACACCATTTGCAAGTTATCATTGTTTTTAATTTGAATGCCCAAGAAGTAAAGTACTTCTAAAAAAATGAAGGAAGAATGCTCAAAGCCAACAAATTTTATTGTCAATTACAAGAACTTCTTATGGATATTACTACTTCACTATTATGAAAAATAATCTTTGTAGATGTTACATATTGGCTTCTAGGACTGAGGATTACAACTTCCATATCACCTTGAGTTAGTGTTGTAGTAGATACAACCACCCTCCAAAATTTTTCCTTAGCCTATTTTGGAGCCTCCCTACCAACCTTCAAAACAGCTTGCCTTGCTTTGTCAAGTCCTCAAGATTCAATGTCTTTCTTTCTCTAAGGCAGCATGTCGATCACAGTTTGATCTTTTTCCTTCACGCGTTGCTCACCCGGACTTGGTCTAGGTGCAGGCTGAGTAGATTCCCAGTGAAATTTGCATATTTCTGGAGGGAAACCAACCTTTCCCTACAGGAATTGTGCAATTCCCTTTGACAACCTGTTGGGTTCTAGGATTGCACAATCCTGCCAGCCAACCTATTTCCAAGAAAACTAGTGTCTACTCAGAGCTGCTAGTCCCACTAAAATGGGTAGCTACCTTAGAAACAAACAATTAAAAGTAACTTTTGTTTTCCTTTATGAGAGATAGATGAGAGAGAAGCAAAGAGCACCAACCTTAGTCTTTCACTTGGCTCCTTGCTTGTTTCCTCTCTCCTTTGATAGAGCTTTCACCACTCCTTTCTCACTTGTCCTGCTTCAAAGAATACTTGTAGAGTCAAAGCAGCAAAATACCATCAAATCATAGAGATCTATGACCATAAACAATGTAGAATCAGATGTACATTAACCATACAAATGCATACACAAATACAAGATTCAGAAATATACGAGTATATGGAGGAAAACTCAAATATATTTATTGATAGAAGTAGTAGAAGAGAGGACTACAACCTAGCTGTCTGATCTAGCGCCATCCTCCCAGCATGAAAGCCATCTTCACCTCATGAAAAGCTAGATAACCCAACAATATAATGCTTCACAAAGAAACCAACAACACTTCCTTACAAAATACAAAATTCCAGCCCCAGGATCTCTAGGATGAGAGATCCATATATAGATATTTGCAGGGGGGTGAGTCAGCTTCTTGGATTTTGATTAGTGTCATTTCACTGATAGTTCTTGGTTCCACTTGGAGATTTCATGATCTCTTACTCATCCCTGGGCAAATTCAGAGAGGCAAGTGTCATATGAGCAGTTTCTAGAAGATTCTGTGAGTTTCCACCTAGCAAACTGCCTCTACCATTTTTCTACTCTCGCTCATTGCACCCTATAGAAGGGCTTTCCAGTATGCATCGAACCCATTGTGTGTAGCAAGTGAGATGCATCACACCCTTAGCATGGAGCAGTCTGTATGGTCTAGTTTTGACCAGTTCTGAGCAGTTTTTCAGGGAGAACTTCTGGGAAATGATGTAATCAATTGACCTTGATCCTTTAGGGTATGAAACAACACTTTTATGGGTTTAGAATCCCTTTGTTTATTGACATATGTGACTAGGGTTGTAGTGCCCAAATATGTCTATAACAGTTGCCCCCTAAAGCATGAGGTCGTAAATATTTTGATGTCGGGTGAAATGCTTTATCATGAGGATCTGAGGTTTTTTCGAACCGGAAGGTGCCCTGTAATAAGATACAATACAATACATTATCTTCATAATATTTTCATGATCTAGCTGAGGAGGGCATTCCCATGCTCATCTTTATAAATTCATTTTCATGTACAAAGGACAGACAATCTTCTGTGTGGCAGACTGATGATTTTGGTAGAGCCATCATCCTTTAGCTTGGATGATTATCTATGCAGCTATGATGTACATTTGATGTCTTTATTTTCTTGAATATATTACAGCCCGGATGGATGAAACTAGATATGGGGTCTTCAAACTCGTTGAATCTTCACCCAAAGTACAAGTCGATCCATGTAAAAAGATGTTCTAATGTCGAACATGGAAAGACATCGCCTGATTACCAGCCAATGATGTAAGCTATTAACAGGCACGAGAGGAATCACCGATAATGATAATGACCCTCAAGGTACTGCAGTACAATTCATGTGGTGTGAATACATGAGTCGATGTCGAACACCATGCAAAATCTTTCGGTCGAAGGCCATTGATGTAAACCTGTTGCCGAAAGTGAGAAACTTGCCATTGAGGCATGCAAGCTTCAAAGTACTAAAAGGGTTGTTCCTAAGTCAACTTCTTGGATAATGAGCTGATGTCGACAAGAAGTGACCCATCGTAGGAGGGCCTTAATGAATCCCACATCTATGACACAGAACGGAGCAAATGATTTTGTGGAGGTGAAAACGATCTGATGATACAAGGTTCAGGGTGGCAGTCATGAAAAATGGAGCGTGAAGGTATTGCAGTGGACGAGGCGTAAGCTAGGTTGGTGAATTCTCTGAGCGACTTCTCTTGAACATATCAGTGACACTGAAATGGATTGGTAGCATTAACCCAAAAAAATGGATGGTACAGAGGACCAATGGTGATATGACCGGTGAATAGACTAACCCAACCCGACTCAATCATGGTGATGGAGTGAAAGTGTCATGTTCAAGAGTGACCTACTACCAATGAAGTTTTTCAAGTTTTCTTCCCCTTTTTCCATAGTCATTGCTGACCAATACCTTTTTATTTTTGTTAAGCTTGAGGAGGATAACATATGCTTGTTCTATAATTTTCCCTTCATGCAAACCTGTCACTATTCTTTTTAGTGAGCCTAGCGACAGTGAAACTCGCTCTTGTCTGTATGGACAAGTTTGTTGCTATTGTTTTAACGAGCTTAACGACAAAGATAACTCAGTCCTTTTTAGTTTTAGAGAGTCTGAAAAGAGACGGAAAGGAAACTCTAGTAGTCCTTTTTCATAGTATAATCCCTTAAGTCCGAAAAAGTATAAAATAATACGAAAGGGATGACTTTTCCTATCACTTTAGTGAGCTGAAAAATACAAGCGCTCGATCTTTTTGTGTAATGATCCCTCAGGTCCAAAAAGATTAAAATATACAGGAGGGATGGCACTTCCAATCACTTTAACGAGTTGGAGAGGCCAATTGCTCAACAATCTTTTCATATTTTACGAGTCTAAAAAGAGCTTAAAAGAGACTCTTTTCTAGGAACGAGTGATGTATTGGGGTAGCAACTGGTTCCAGGTAAGTTTGGAACTTTTCAAGCATGACAATGTAAAGAAGGTGGCTAATAGAATCACTTCTTGTAGTTATTCCTAAAAAGGGTAAACAATCAAGTGGAGGCGTATGATCGGCTAAAAAGTGGAGGTTATGGTAAGAACACAACCAAGGCTCAAAAGCTGATAGCAATGCGATCACAAAGGTTATTTACTGAAAGTGGGTTCATTTTTTAATGAGCTTGAACTCTGGGGGAACATATGCTCATTGCTAGGTTTATTTTTTAACGAGCTTGAACATTGGGGAAACATTGCTCATTTCAGTATTCTTTTAAGGATGTCTCTCATTAGTAGGTTCATTTTTTATGGAGCTTGCCCCATGCGAAAATTTTCTCCAGAGCCTTTTGTATGCAAGTTAGGAACAACCAACTACTATCCTAAGGGTTAATGAACTACTGAGGTTAGGTAGGATAGTTTCATACAAAACATTTCCTTTACTTTGCCAATGTCGTTGCCCCTTGCAAAGGTGAATGGTGGATCAGACCAATCACCTAACTTAAGCAGTTGAAGTTAGTAAAAACTATGGGGTTAGAGTTACGCTGGTCACTTTTCACTTGCGTAAAAAAGGTTTGCATGCCCCCAGGTATAAAGAAAAGTAGAGTTTCCAGGTTACCATATGGAAGTTCTTGCATTAAAGCAAGGTTGTTTCATCCACGTTGCAGACAAAACACTTCCTTGGCTCTGTCCATCGAAATAGACAAAGGTGAAAGGTGTGGATCCACCGCCAATCACATAACCTTCGATGAGGAAATATTTTTCGAGATTGATCCCATATCCTAAACAGATGGGTGTGTCAGATTGGTCAAATATCCTACGAGGAAACATATCTTATATCTGTGGTTTTCCTACTGAAGTAGACTAGGGCGCATGCCCCTTGGGTTCATCACATTCACCAAATCACTCGTGGTCATTAGGTGGATGGACTAGAGGTTGATGAGACATTCCTTGTGCAAAGAGACCATTTAGGGATGGCATTTGACTAGTAGCCATGTTTGAACTGGGGAATGAAGGTTGGTCAACGAGTTGGACCATTTTGCCTTCATACGGGAAACACATCGCTTGAAAGAGTGAGGGAACAATAGCTCCCATGCTGTAAATGTAGTCACACCCAAGGAGTAGATTGTAATCTAGTGGCCCTTGGACTACCATCATGTTCAGATGAACGATTTTCCTTTTCAAAGTTATAGGCAAATTTGGAAGGATCCCTAACGGTCGACTAGTTCCTTTATTGAAGCTTGACAAATTTCGAATCTCAAGCAAAAGCGATGGCGAACCAAGCACTTTCCAAGCAGTTGATGAAAGGATACTCACGGAAGCCCCTTCATCTATGATAGTGCCAGCCATGATCATTCTATAAGCTTGTACTATGATTCAGAATGGTACATTAGATGGTAGGCGGGATCTCGCGACTAGATTGCTTGGAGGAGGAACCAAATAAATGGCCAGATGAATCTGTTGGAAATACTGAGAGGGGGGGTGAATCAGTATTTCTTTTTCTCACTATTGTTTTACTAGTTAAAACATATATGTTCAGAACACAAAATGAACAGCAGGAATAAATGATTTTATTAATATAACTGTGCAGTAAAATAAATACAATAAACAGATTGTCACAATTGGTTGCCAAGCTCCAACTTGGATTTTGGTGAGGCTCCAACCTCCTGAGCACCAACTCTATTTTTGCCAAGACATCAATCTTGGATTTAGGAGCACCAACTCCCAAGGACTTCAATCTTGTTCTATTCTGAGGCTCCAACCTCTTTGGTATACACTGGTGTGCTGCTGCGCTCTTTTCAGCTTCCACTGCTTCTGCTGCCCCCTTTTCTTCTGCTACTTCCACTATCTCATGCTCAGGTTATACTGTCCACTAACAACCACGTCAGTTCTCTGTTTTTGCTGCTTTTATATGCTCCATGCCCCTGTCCATTCGTTTCCTCTTACATGCTGGCTCTTTGGCTTCCTCCTCACTTGATCGCTTGACACTTCGGCTTCCATTCCTTTGCTTCTTCTGTCTATACAAGTGTTCCAAAATTTGAGTAGAAAAACCCAAACTCTCCTTTCTTAAATAAAACTCGGCCCTTGACTTGTGGTTAATACCTTACAGGTTTTATTGGAGGCGTTTAATCACCCATCGGAAGCCACCACCCAAGCGTTTTAATCAACCATCGGAAGCCACCCCCCGAGCATTTTAATCACCCATCAGAAGCCACCACTCGAGCGTTTTATCAACCATTGGAAGCCACCAACCGAGCCTTTAATCAACCATCACCGAGCGCTTTAATTGACCATCGGAAGCCACCTTTTATTCGGCGCTTTCTATCAATAATCAACCATCAGAAGCCACCACCCAAGCCATTAATCAACCATCACACAGGCTTTATCAACCATCGCACAGGTTTTAATATATACCTTAACCCCACGGCCATGTATCATATAATACATGGAAAACATTATAAACCCCCACTCTAATTCAAATGCCGGACTTCAATTATTATGCACCTGCCTTTACAATTATCGGCGGGTCCGGATTTCGGCGGTCGTAATAACTCTTAAGTCCTGACCTCCGACGAGGTGCAGACCCGATGCCCTTTTAGACTCCCTTCTATGTTGGTTTCGGGTCGGATGTATATCGGCACTCACTGTAAACAATAGTCCCAATCCTCCGATGGAACGTGGACCCGACGCCTTCTTATACTCCCGTCTCTATATTGAATTCGGGTCCGGGATATCGACAGGTTCGCTTCGGCGGATTTGTAATGCAAAGGTTTAGCGGACCCGATCTCCCTTTAGGCTGTTCTCTAATATGACTTCGGCTCCAGATATCGGAGCTCTCCACTTCGCAAGCAATTCTTTATCGGACCCGATCTCCCTTTAGGTTGCTCTCTAATATGACTTTAGCTCCAGATATCGGAGCTCTCCACTTCGCAGTCTTGAAAGGCTCCACTCCTCTGATCTCCCGATCACCGATTAGATCGGGACCATCGATCCGGATTAGTGATCGGACGGCTCACAGCTCATCGCACTATTCCCATGTCTCCTGGACAGTTGATCTGGAAGGTCAAATGGCTCCTGTGTATGCTCTCGTCGTTCTAATGGAAAGTCTGGGCATGTATATATTAGTAGTTCATTTGATCGCCATCAAATGAATTCCTATATGCTCCGATAGCTCCTCCGATGGCTCCTCTTGCTCCGATATGCTCCGATAGCTCCTCCAATGGCTCCTCTTGCTCTGGCACTCCTCCGATATGGCTCCTCTTGCTCTAATATATGTGGCTCCTCCGATATGGTCTGCTCCTCTTGGCTCCGATATGCTCTGTCTCCTCCTCTTGAATATTGCCATATTGACATCAATGACAATCTGTGTCCAACAATCTCCCCCTTTGTTATTGATGGCAATATTCTTCTGCTTTCTCCCCCTTTGACATAAATGGCAAAGGAATGCATACGAACTCCCCCTGTCAAGATGCTCCCCCTGTCCTGCTGCATCTTTATGAATAAACTTGAGTGATGATAAAGAAATAACCCCCATCTTTTGTCGGAGGTGTTCGAATGCTTCCTGAGGAAGAGGTTTAGTGAAAATATCAGCTATCTTCTCCTTAGTACTTATATATTCCAGAGTGATGTTTTTTTTAGCTACTTTCTCACGAAGGAAATGATACTTGATTGGTATATGTTTGGTTCTTTAGTGCATCACTGGATTTTTACTTAGACTGATAGCACTAGTGTTGTCACAATAAACAGTAATTGGTTGATCTGTACATATGTTGACATCCTTTAGCGCTTCCTTCATCCATAGTATCTGAGCACAACAGTCTGCTGCAGCAATATACTCAGCTTCGGTTGTGGATAGTGATATGGAGATTGTTTTTTGCTGAGCCAGGATACCAAACAGTCTCCTAGGAAGAATGCATTTCCACTAGTACTTTTCCGATCATCTATATTTCCAGCCCAATCAGCATTGTTGTATGCAGTTACAATCAGTGTTGAGCTCCTTGGGTACCAAAGACCGAAATATGAAGTTCCCTTCAGATATCTGAGGATTCGTTTTATGGTTAATAAATGGGATTGTTTGGGAGTCGATTGAAATCTTCCCACCATTCCTACTGCTTGCATTATGTCTGGTCGTGTAGCTGTTAAGTATAGAAGGGCTCCAATCATTGACCTATAATGAGTTGCATCTACTAGAGGGGAGTCATCATCTTTGCTCAGTTTGCAGTTTGTGGTCATGGGAGTGCTCATGGGTGCACAATCCTCCATTCCATATTTTTTGAGCATGTGTTTTAGATATTTGGCTTGAGATATACACAATCCTGCTCTGGTTTGAGATACTTGAAGTCCAAGGAAGTGGGACAGTTCTCCTATCATTGACATCTCAAATTCTTTTGCCATGCTTTGAGAAAATTCATGGCTCATTTCATCATTATTACTAGCAAAAATCAGATCATCGACATAAACAAGAGCAACTAGTAACTTACCTTGATCTGTCTTTATGTATAGATTGCTTCCAGCCACTCCCCTTTTGAAGCCTTGTTGTTGAAGATAGTTATCCAGTCTTGCATACCAAGCTCTAGGAGCTTGTTTCAACCCATACAAAGCCTTTTTCAACTTACAGACTAGGTCCTTTCCTACTGTCAGATCAAAGCCTTTTGGCTGCTCCATGTAGACTTCCTCCTTGAGTTCGCCATTTAGAAATGCTGATTTCACGTCCATTTGATAGATTTTGAATCCTTTCGAGCAAGCAAATGCTAAGAACATCCTGATAGCTTCCATACGGGCCAGTGGTGCAAATGTCTCTTCAAAGTCAACTCCTTCAATTTGTGAATAGCCTTTGCAGACAAGTCTTGCCTTGTTTCTGATAACCTGTCCTTCCTCATTCATTTTATTTTTGAACACCCATTTGGTTCCTATTATGTTTTTGTCCTTTGGACGAGGTACCATCTCCCGTGTCTTGTTCTTCTCCATTTGGGACATTTCTTCTTCCATTGCTTTTACCCAATGAGGATCCTTACTTGCTTCTATGAATGTTTCTGGTTCTATCATAGATAGGAGGGCAATGGCTTTTCTCTTGGGTGAGGTTGTTATCCTTCTTCTGGTCTGCACACCTTCATCTTTATCGCCAATGATCTGTTCTTCTGGATGATATCTTTCTACACACTTCATCTTTGAAGGGGTATGAGGTGGTTCTCTTTCATCTTCTTCTTCTTCATCATCTATCTCTTCTTCTTTAGGTTCTTCTTCTTCAGTGAGAAAGTCATCTTCTTGTTCTTCAATTTCCTTTTCTGGAAGATCTTCATCAACCTTTACATCGATGCTTTCCACTATTTTCTTCAGTCGAAAATTGTAGCACTTGTAAGCCTTGCTCTGTGGAGAGTATCCAAGAAATATCCCCTCATCAACTCGAGAATCAAATTTTCCAGGTGAACCATCATTTATTTTTATGAAGCACTTGCTTCCAAATATTTTGAAGTACTTCACCGAAGTAGGTCTCCCTTTCTATAGCTCATAAGGAGTTTTGTCACAATTTGGTCTTAATTGAGTCCGATTCAGTGTATAGACAGCTGTCCCTACTGCTTCCTTCCAGAATTTTGGCTGGAGGTCTGCTGCTAACAGCATGGTTCTTGCCATTTCTTGGATAGTTCGGTTTCGTCTTTCAAGTACCCCATTTTTCTGAAGTGTTCTGGCAACCGAGTATTCCCTTTTAATTCCATGAATATTGCAGAACTCTCTGAACTCGTTTGATGTGAATTCTCCTCCTCGGTCTGTTCTGAGACACTTTCTCCTTGGAGTGCTTGATTTCTAGTTGGCCCACACACATCAACATGTATGATCTCCGAGGGCTTTGATGTATAGTGTTCCTTTGTCTTGTGGCTGGTTCTGGTCTATTTTCCATGTTGACATGGACCACGCACTGCTTGCTTTGGTTTGAACAGCCTTGGGATGTCTTGTACAGCTTTGATCTTGCTGATATTGATCAGATTTTCCAAGTTGGTGTGTCCAAGTCTCTTGTGCCACAGCCAACTCTCATCTGTCTGACTCAAGTAGCATTTATTTTTCTGAATCTTGTTCAGAACGTAAATATTGTCTGGTGTTCTCACCCCTTTTGCCACAAGTTTCCCTGAGGCAGAGTTCCTTATTTTACAGTCTTTGGTGCTGAACACAACCTTATGTCCTTGATCACAAATTTGGCTGACACTCAGAAGGTTGTTTTTGAGTCCATCAACCAGCAGAGCATCTTGAGCTTTTCCTTTTCCCGTTGATTAGAGTAACTGTTCCTCTTCCTGCAATTTTTCCAGTTCCGCTTCCAAAGGACACATTCGCTTCCTTTTTGCTCAGTGAGATAAATTTTCTTCTGTCTCCTGTCATGCGTCTGGAGCACCCACTATCCACAAACCACTGGTTTCCATTATTTTGTGCAAATAGAGCCAGGCCGCATTTGTCCATTGCAGAGATCTTGCTGCTCGTCTTTCTTCCTTTGAGTGGGCAGTTTTGTTCATAGTGTCCATTATTGTAGCAAAAAGAGAAATTTAGATCAAATTTAGTCAAGGGATCGAATGAATTGAAGGTTTTGATTTGTCCCTATCCTTTGGGAGCATATGAGTTGATTACTAGGTCCTTTTGTGTTGTCTTTTCACTTCTGCGAGCCATACAGTGTCTAGCTTGATGACCGAAGTTTTTACAGTGAAAATAGTGTCCAAGAAATATGGTTTTGAAGTAACCATGGTTTAATTCGCTTTCCTTTCTAAGAATTACTCCTCCCTCATCCTTTGGATTTTTGATGGGCCCTTGGTGGGGTACAGATTTGTATTTGCTGTAGTGTTCATGATTCGAATCCACATTCTTCTTTGGAGTAACTCTTCCTTTATTCTTGGAATCTGGGATGCACTTTTGATAAGATAAATTTTCATCTTTTGGGTTGCAGGAAAGTGCATCAGCATAGCTTTTCGCACTATTCTTAGTGCTTGAGGATTCTCCCTTGAAACCTATTCCAGACTTATCATGTTGAGGTTTTTGATCTTTTAGAATAGTATCAAGTATTTGAGAGCTTTTACAGCCCTTTTTAATTTGCTCCAACTCCTTTCTCAGAGATACTACTTCGGCCTCACGTTCTTCACAAGTCTCTTCTTTTTCTTTAAGCTTTGTTTCCAAGAGATCTTCTCTCCTTCTTATTTCCTCGTTTTCCACTTTGAGAGAGATAATTTTGTTCCGTAGTTTCTCATTCTCTTCAATGGCACTTATTAACAGTTCATCCACATTTCCTTCTGGCCCCGAGTCATCATCATCTGTGAGTGCCATGAATAATGCTTCTTGGCTTTCATCATGATCGCTTTCCTCATCTGATTTCTTTTTGATGACCATAAACTCATCCTCATCAGACTCACCTTGCTTGGAGAGAAGGTTTTTCTTATTGAACCCTTTCTTTTTGTATGTCATTCTTTTAGAATTTCTTTCATCATCACTGTCTTGTTTATGAGGACATTTTGCTGCATAATGACCTATTTTACCACATTTAAAACAGATAAGAGGATACTTGCCTTTAAGCTTAGATCCTCTCTTCAGCTTTCGTACATATTGAGCCAATTCGGATTCCACATCTGACTCATCACTACAGTCATTCCTTTCTTTGACTTTGAGGCCTTGAATGCTGCATCTTTGGAGCTAGGTCCACCTTTCCTCATTTCATAGGCAGTGAGAATTCCATGGAGTTCATCCATTTTGAGGGTGTCAAGATCCTTTGATTCTTCTATAGCACTTATTTTGGAGTCAAATCTGTTTGGAAGAGACCTTAATACCTTTTGAACAATGGTACTTTCTTCAAATTTTTCGTCCAATCCTTTCAGGGAATTTACCACTTCAGCTACTCGGAGGAGGTATGCTGCAATATCTTCTTCCTCTTCCATCTTCAAACTTTCAAATTGTCTTCTGTGAGTTTGAAGCTTTGCCTTTTTTCCTTTTGAGTCTCCATCGTACATGCTAACTAGCTTCTCCCACATTTCTCTGGTAGAGTTACAGTGCATGATTTTTGTAAAATCGGAATCAGTGATTCCACTAGTGATAGAGTTCATGGCTTTTTCATTTGCAATGTAGGCTTTCCTCTCATCTTGGTCTGTTGGAAGAGTGGAAGTCGCTCGGTATTCAGTTTGACAAAAATGCCAGACTTCAGGTCCAAGGGACATTAAATAGTAAGTCATTCTTTTCTTCCAAAACCCAAAGTTAGTGCCATCAAACAGAGGAGGTTTTCCTGATGCTTCATGATTTCTCATCATGGTTGTTGATCCTTCTTCAAGCTGTTAGGCTAGAATGAAGAAGCCGGCTCTGATACCAATTGTTGGAAATACTGAGAGGGGGGGTGAATCAGTATTTCTTTTTCTCACTATTGTTTTACTAGTTAAAACATATATGTTCAGAACACAAAATGAACAGCAGGAATAAATGCTTTTATTAATATAATTGTGCAGTAAAATAAATACAATAAATAGATTGTCACAATTGGTTTCCAAGCTCCAACTTGGATTTTGGTGAGGCTCCAACCTCCTGAGCACCAACTCTATTTTTGCCAAGACACCAATCTTGGATTTAGGAGCACCAACTCCCAAGGACTTCAATCCTGTTCTATTCTGAGGCTCCAACCTCTTTGGTATGCACTGGTGTGCTGTTGCACTCTTTTTAGCTTCCACTGCTTCTACTGCCCCCTTTTCTTCTGCTGCTTCCACTATCTCATGCTCAGGTTATACTGTCCACTAACAACCACGTCAGTTCTCTGTTTTTGCTGCTTTTATATGCTCCATGCCCCTTTCCATTCGTTTCCTCTTACATGCTGGCTCTTTGGCTTCCTCCTCACTTGATCGCTTGACACTTCGGCTTCCATTCCTTTGCTTCTTCTGTCTATACAAGTGTTCCAAAATCTGAGTAGAAAAACCCAAACTCCCCTTTCTTAAATAAAACTCGACCCTTGACCTGTGGTTAATACCTTACAGGCTTTATTGGAGGCATTTAATCACCCATCGGAAGCCACCACCCGAGCGTTTTAATCAACCATCGGAAGCCACCACCCGAGCGTTTTAATCACCCATCGGAAGCCACCACCTGAGCGTTTTATCAACCATCGGAAGCCACCAACTGAGCCTTTAATCAACCATCACCGAGTGCTTTAATCAACCATCACCGAGCGCTTTAATCGACCATCGGAAGCCACCTTTTATTCGGCGCTTTCTATCAATAATCAACCATCAGAAGCCACCACCCAAGCCATTAATCAACCATCACACAGGCTTTATCAACCATCGCACAGGTTTTAATATCTACCTTAACCCCACGGCCATGTATCATATAATACACGAAAAACATTATAAACCCCCGCTCTAATTCAAATGCCGGACTTCAATTATTATGCACCCACCTTTACAATTATCGGCGGGTTTGGATTTCGGCGGTCGCAACAACTCTTAAGTCCTGACCTCCGACGAGGTGCGGACCCGATGCCCTTTTAGACTCCCTTCTATGTTGGTTTCGGGTACGATGTATATCGGCACTCTCTGTAAACAATAGTCCCAATCCTCCGACGGAACGCAGACCCGACGCCTTCTTATACTCCCGTCTCTATATTGAATTCGGGTCCTGGATATCGGCAGGTTCGCTTCGGTGGATTTGTAACGCGAAGGTTTAGCAGACCCAATCTCCCTTTAGGCTGCTCTCTAATATGACTTCGGCTTCGGATATCGGAGCTCTCCACTTCGTAAGCAATTCTTTATCGGACCCGATCTCCCTTTAGGCTGCTCTCTAATATGAATTCGGCTCCGGATATCGAAGCTCTCCACTTCACAGTCCCGAAAGGCTCCACTCCTCCGATCTCCCGATCGCCGATTAGATCAGGACCGTCGATCCGGATTAGTGATCGGACGGCTCACAGCTCATCGCACTATTCCCATGTCTCCTGGACCGTTGATCTGGAAGGTCAAATGGCTCCTGTGTATGCTCTCGTCGTTCTGATGGAAAGTCTGGGCATGTATATATTAGTAGTTCATTTGATCGCCATCAAATGAATTCCTATATGCTCTGATAGCTCCTCCGATGGCTCCTCTTGCTCCGATATGCTCCGATAGCTCCTCCGATGGCTCCTCTTGCTCTGGCACTCCTCCGATATGGCTCCTCTTGCTCTGATATATGTGGCTCCTCCGATATGGTCTGCTCCTCTTGGCTCCGATATGCTCTGTCTCCTCCTCTTGAATATTGCCATATTGACATCAATGACAATCTGTGTCCAACAGAATCTCTTGAACTGAGGAACTTCCCTCCTATGGTAGAGGAATGGGTAGATTGCCCCCATGTTCATCGGATTTTGTGTTAACAAAAAGAATTTGAACAATGTCGTTCTCATTCTCTTTGGAGACTATATAATCTGAAGGTGGACCTTTTGAAGACAAGACTGGGTCGAATTCCGTCTCGACCTGTTGAATTTGGCCCGGTGTGGAATCAGAAGGTTTATCTTCAATGATAGGCATTTTGACCGGAAATAGAGGTATGTCAGTCAGATTTTCAACTAGCGATGGACTTGGCAAGAGTTTCTTGTATCCAGGAAGAAGTCGCTGCGGTGAAGCAGGATGGTTATCCAAGACTCTTTTAGCTTCATCTAGGAAAGGACAATGGTGGAGGGCATGATCGCCTTCACACAACCTACAAGGAAATTTAGATCTTCCTTTTTGTCGATTGACTTTGTTTTCACTAGTTGATGGTGTACTATCAACATGATCGACAGAGGTTGAAGACACCGGATCGTGCAAGCGGGGAGACGAGAATCTCAAGATCCACAAGATGCAAGGACAATCTCGATGATAGTGGTCTCCTTTGCAAATGACACATGGAGATTTGGGTTTGGATGGTGTAGTGTGTGCAGTTTGTCAAGACGATGCATGGTTGCCCCCTTTCGTCGTTGGCTTCTTCTTCTTCTTCTCCTTCCCTTTCTTCTTCTTCTCAGTTACTTGGTTTTTAATGTTACTAGTTTCACCAAGCAAAGAGGAAGAAGGAGAGGGAGAAATAAATGAAGTGGAAGGTGGGGGAGCGACTTCAGTATCATCTGGTTGCTGATTTGATTGCTGAGGAATTACGGTGTTTTGAATGACAGAGGTCGAGAATAGCCATACTTGCAGGCCAATTGTGAGTCCTAGAAAGGACAATGTAGCCATATATGGCGCACCAATATCTCCCTAGGAAGAGAAAGGACTAGGATTTCCCCCAAGGGGAAATCCTTGATTGGTGGACTCCATTTTCTCAACCTAAGACCAATGAGGGAACAGTGATGTTATTCCAAATAAAATAAATTTTATGATGCTTTGACACAACTTGCTTTTTCAGTTTTTAAGAGTCGAGAAAAAGTTAAAGATGACTCTAGTCGCCTTCGATTTTTAATGAGCCTGAAGTGACAAGTGCTCAGATGGACCTTTTCTTTTAAGGAGTCTGAAAAGGAACAAAAGTGACTCCTCTGGAAGTCTAGATAGAGGGATTACCAAACCAATCGCAAAACTGCAATATACCTCGGAGGCAAATTATAGAGAAATTACCGAGGACTTTATGTACAACAGTCAATCTTCCTGAATGCTGTGTTCAGTGCATTGCGATTGATAGGGCGTTAGACACGGCTTCCTAAGGATAAAGGATATCAGCCTATTGTGGTCTCCCAATATATACTTGATGGTACGTGGGAGCACAAGTCTGTACTGGCACTTATCGTATCGAAGAGGAGGAATCACTCAACCTACAATGAAAACGATAGTTACCAGGCTTTACGATGCCGGAATACGTCTCTAGCCTAGACTTCTAGATGTTGTGCATTAGGTTCCAAAGTGTTTTTATGTTCATTGAGGTTTATTTTACAGTTGATCTTTCTTAAGAAGTTTGCCTTTCAAGGTTCATCATGTGATGTAGATGTACAATTCCTAAATATGCAATCTAAGATGATAAATAGTCATTTATTTCCTTTTAGCAATGAAGATCCTAGCTACTAAGGAAATAAGAGTAAAATTCTTACACTAAATGCACTTTTCCTAAATCAATTTCCGCATGTAGTCTAAATGCAAATGCAAATGCATGTATTTGTTTTTCAGTTTCCTTAATGTGAGAATGACAAAAAGAAAACTAAGTACAGATCTAAACTACTTTTCTTCAAAGTGACACTTTAGCAATTTCTTTTCAAAAACGAAAGGAAGACTAAGATGACACTTTCACTTTCGAATGGGAAACAGGAATGCATCTCACCTGTAGCACACAGGGGGTGCGATGCATCCAGACTACCAATGAGAGATAGTACAATGGTCTAGGGATGAGACTGAGATTGGTTTTCACTCACAGTTTGCAGCTAAGTTAAGGGATTTAGGCCAAGCTTATGATAGACAATAAACACAAAGTATAGGGGCTGATATAAAGAGGTTATTGAGCTACCACCAGGGCACTTAGGATGTTTGCAAGTCAGATGTTCAGTTCATAAACCAACCTGGAGATTGACTGAAGCAACGTTGATCTACTTTGCAGTTGCATAGCAAAAGTAGTTAAAAGGCTAGCTAGCTTAACTTCAGGCTCCGTCTGTAGTTTATAAAGCAAACAATAGTAACAAACAAACAAACTGTTTGCTTCTGGGAAAACTAGTGTCTATTCAAAGCTGCTAGTCCCGCTAATATGGGTAGCTATCTTAGAAACAAACAATTCAAAGTAACTTGTGTTTTCCTTTATGAGAGATAGATGAGAGAGAAGCGGAGAGCACCAACCTTAGTCTTTCGCTTGGCTCCTTGCTTGTTTCCTCTCTCCTTTGATAGAGCTTTCGCCACTCTCTCACTTGTCCTACTTCAAAGAATACCTGTAGAGTCAAAGCAGCAAAATACCATCAAAGCATAGAGATCTATGCCATAAACAATGTAGAATCAAATGTACATTAACCATACACATGCATACACAAATACAACGTTCATAAATATACAAGTATATGGAGGAAAACTCAAATAGCTTTATTTATAGAAGTAGTAGAAGAGAGGATTACAACCTAGCTGTCTGATCCAGCACCATCCTCCCGGCATGAAAGCCCTCTTCACCTCATGAAAAGTTAGATCACCCAACAATACAATGCTTCACAGAGAAACCAACAGTACTTTCTTACAAAATACAATATTCCAGCCCCAGGATCTCTAGGATGAGGGATCCATATATAGATATTTGCAGGGGGGTGATTCAGCTTTTAGGATTTTGATTAGTGTCATTTCACTGATAGTTCTTGGTTCCACTTAGAGATTTCATGATCTTTTACTCATCCCTGGGCGAATTCAGAGAGGCAAGTGTCATATGAGCAATTTCTAGAAGATTCTGTGAGTTTCCACCTAGCAAACTGCCTCTGCCATTTGTCTGCTCTCGCTCATCACACCCTACAAAAGGGCTTTTCAGTATGCATCACATTTGTGTGTAGTAGGTGAGATGCATCACACCCTTAGCATGGAGCAGTCTGTATGGTCTAGTTTTGACCAGTTCTGAGCAGTTATTCAGGGAGAACTTCTGGGAAATGATGTAATCAGTTGACCTTGATCCTTTAGGGTATGAAACAACACTTTTAGGGGTTTAGAAGCCCTTGGTTTATGGACATATGTGATTGGGGTTGCAGTGCCCAAATATGTCTATAACACAACCCTCCCATCAGGAATTGTGCAATTTTTCCCATCAACAGGAAGTTTAGCCCAGGATTTGCACAAATCTGGGCAGTAGTCAGTTGTTGGGCCCAGAAATTACACAATCCCCTTGGGCAGTCAACCCAACTTATAGTTAGGAATGCACATTTTTCTCCAACAGTCAAGTAGTCTCTTGCATGTGCAGCTGAGTTGACCGGTTCCCTCCGGGACTGAGAAAAACATACTGGCATGCATAGGCTACTTCTCCCAAGGTAGCATGCAAAGGAATCCCTTGTTTCAGGGATCTATGTTTAGCAGTTGGAGGTTACATGCAAGGATTAATTCCGAAACCTCCCTCCAAGTGTCGCTTCCCCTAGATTTGTGGCATGCACGTCATAACCTCGATGTTATCAAAACTTATCAATCAGATGCTACAAAGCTCATTCCTCAGATCAACCTTGTAGCTCTAACATCCTACATCACATCTAGGAGCAATCAACACATTCATCTCCGTTGTTTTGGGATAAGCTCGCTTCCCATGCGTTGTGGTGCATTTCTATCGCTTTTTAGGTTTTCACTTGTATGAGTACATTTTTCTTGATTTATTTGAATGTATGCTATCGTTTACATATATTCTAGCTTTTCCTAGCCCTGTTTCAATTTTCGTTGCTATCTCACTACTGTTGCATGCATGAAACTGTTTTGCATGGACATTTGCTCAACTGGCGAACGACCTCACCCACATGCATGTTGATCTGTTTGCTCAATCCTATATTCATTTTTTGCATGCACTATTTATCACTTCTTCTATCACTTAGTGTTACCATGCATTTCATCCACTTGCTTTCAGTTTCCTGTCGGTGATTCAGGCCAACCTTGGCCTAGTCTCTGCCTTCACCAAGGGTACATTGCGCAATCTGGGAAAGGAAGGCTCACCTTCCTCTCCAGATTTTTGTATTCTGGCCTAGCACTGGCTTCCTAGATTGAATTGCACATTTTTGAAGTTCAGTGGCTGCTTGGCCCAAAAATTTGCGCAAATATCTCATTAGGCCAACAGTCTTTCCCAGTTGGAATCACACATTGTGCAATCCCAGTAGCCAATTGCCCAACTAGACTATGCTTTGCGCAGTTCCAGTAGTTAGTTAGTCTCCTAACAGCCTAGGCTGTGCCTTTTGTAGTCTTGGCAGTTGGTCTCTAGACCTCCTGGCCGAAATTGTGCAACATTCATGATCATTCACCGAGGTATGTTTCAAGTCAGTCCTCATGTTCATTTCAATTTTCGATTGACAAATTTCTTGCTATGAGTGTTGCCATGTCTCTAGGTATCATAGGTGCTCATCTTCCTCTGAACAGTATAGGTACAATGGTTTCCATTAGAGCAGAGATGAAGACATTGTTCAAAGAACACTTAGGGATGCATTCGATCAAGTGTCCATGGGCTTACCTAATCACAAAGACATCAAGTTGTTCATAGATAAGGACATCAAGCAACAACATCACTATGAGTAGCATCATGAACAACAACTGAAGGCAGAATATTGAATGCAACGAATGCAACGAATACAATGAACACAACGAATGCAAGAGGAAGGTTGCTGACAACCTAGAGGCGAAGAAAAGTTGCAAGATCAAGAAGATCCACTGATAATGAAAGCAACTTTGGAGACTTAGACTATGAAGTGACGACACGACATGAAGATCGCATGAAGGCAGAAGATGGAGCAAAGAAGGATTTGCATGTGCTGAAGTAGCAACTTAGGAAGAACGTGAAGTTGCACAGATAGACCAATGAGTTGCAGAAGGAACATGAACATAAGTGGTCACAACATGCAGTCACGGATGAAACTGAGCCAGTCCAAGATAAGGATCAATCCCAGCAGCTGACATAGAGAAAACATTGCGAGCAGTGTTGTTGATCACATGCAAAGGATCCAACAACATGCATGTCGTTGAGCAAATGCATGCAATCCAACCCATTCAACACACTCACCAAGGCGAAGAAAAGAAGCAAGTACAACTAGGGCTGAACATGTACTTCAGCAAGTTGATGTGCATGAACATCAGCATATAGTTGTAGATCAGCATGGACACTATTCATTAGTGTGTTTCTAGTTCAACCATACCCAAGAAGACCTTGCGCATGTTAGTAAACGAGTTGGATGAAGGGGTCGAACCAATGCGTCAGTTGCAACAGAGGCAAGAGTTAACTTCAGCAAGATGTCACCATGAGGTGCATGCACATCATCACGGATGACCAAGCTTAACATCAGCTCACCACCTTCACCATCACAAGCATGTCAAAGAGTTGGTCTCATCACATTGGACCGAGTGCTAGTGATGTCTTTCAAGGCTTACTCAAGCAATGTTGTCTCACATGAGTACATGTGCATTGTAATGTTGAGTCATGTCAAGTGTAAGTCAAGTATCAACAGTTGGATGTAACAGTCATAGAGTAGGTGAACAGTCATGAGGGTAGCTGAAATGTCACAAAGGGGAATGTCAAGGGTCACCCCACCCTTTTCTATAAATAGTCCCTCATAACTCATTGTATAGGCTTTTGGTAAGCCAAGCTTCTACTAAGACTATCTTGAATAAGGCTTGGATAATATTGTAAGGCACGTTGGCTTCTCCACTACATGGAGCTAGTACATCTCTTTGGAGGAACAGGCAGATGTGGCTGTAACATTCTACTGATAGAGCTAGTAGGTTTACATTGTGTATTGTATGATTTTGACTTACACTTCCTTATATAACAAAAGGCAACACATTTTCATGCATATGTTGTTATTGTAGTTGGAATGCTCTAGTTTCCTTAATGATATATGTTGTTTAACTTATGTACTTGTGTATGAACTGATTCACATGCAACTATATGAATCTTGTTGTTAATGTGTTCCATATGTTGTTAATGTTTTCATCGTCTGTGTTGACTGCTTTGCCGGACACTAGACATACCTTTTTCTGAACCATGTTATATCAACCGTCACACTCATCTCATACTGATTCGTGAGTGTTGTTCATGTTATCTTACCTTGTATGTTGGGACTGCCGCATCTGTGTCAACTGCTCTTCCAGAAGTTCTGCATGTACTTTGTGTGGTGTGTTCCTAGCAGAGTTGCGACTGATCCCTTTCAAACTAGAACTCATCTTCACCTTCCTCCCCTTTTGAAGTGTTGGAACCTCTCATACTCATTCCTTGACTCACTGCATCAGTTACACCCTTGCTACTAACAGAGTTATCTTTCTTTCCTCTTCATGACATCGTGGTCAAGGAACTACCTTAAGACCCACTGCTGGGACTCGTATACCAAAAGGTATAAGGTCTAATTGGGACTTCTTACCAGGGAGATCCCCTTGACATATTGGCGAGTCCAGCACCCTCAACATTTCTGGCGCTAGAAGGAGGGCCTAATGACAAGAAGTGTCCTCTCATCTAGTTTTGAACCTTTGCATATCTTTCATGTAATCTTGCATTCTTCTTCCCCTGAGATGTTTTTCAAATCATGAATATGTCTCCATCTCGGGGAAGCTTTTCAATCTCTTGCATTCACACTTCGCGAATCCCCATTTCGTTGGGTGCTCAGCCTACCAGCTAACACCGTGCACTCATGTCAACACTTCTGTGATCTTATTGAAGACGCATTCCATCTTTTTGATCCAGAATATCTTGATCGGAAACTATTACAGTAATGAAGGGCTCCACATGAATTCGTTATTGAGTTTTGGCACCGCTTTTGTGAATTACAGTTTCAATATTTGAAGAGCCGGATGAATTTCACTTATCTCTGGGACTGGTTTGAGTACTGTTGTTGGCTTGTATGGGACTGACCTAGGTTCGGAAGAATTATTTAGCCAAGCAAACCCTGCAGCTATCGGCCCTTTCGGAAATAACCCTTGAAGCGCAGACTAAGGTCTCACCCGAGGTAGCAGGGGAGGGTGTTGGAACTAGGTTTTCGCACCCTAGGGATGTCTAGATGTGGTTTGGAGGTTTCACGCCCCGTTCTGCAACTTCGCGCTATGCTATATTTGCGTAGATCCCAAATATTTCTTGTTGACTATTAGCGCGCAGTCTACAGATTTAGTCTAGTGGATGAAATATTGCAATTTGGATCTACTTTAGAATGGTCTTTAAGCAAACATTTATCAAATTTATTCAGTTTACTTATTAAGATTAAACCCAACTTCACAAGTATTTAATAAGCAATCATATGTGCATAGATCAAAACAGTCTTATTATTCATACAAAATGCCAGATTTGTGATAATTCAGATTCGACACAGAATTCTCAAAAGGAACTTATCTTTATTTCTACTTATCACCCGTACATCTAGATCCACCCTGCACACTCAGCTGCAAGGGTCTGCGCACACAGCTGTGGACTCTTCCAGGCCTCTACGCACATAGCTACAGAGCCTCTATCCACTACCCAAACCCTCGACTCGGACTTACAGACACTTTCAAATTGCTTTTCTTATAAACTCATTACATGCCAAATCCAAAAGCATACAACCAAACTTAGCTTCCTCTGCCCATAGAGCCTCACTCTATTTATACCTTTCCATTGACCATGATCCATGGGTGAACTAACTCAACTTACATTTCTTTACATTATTCTTAGGCGGACTACCGCTTGACTTCAACTTCTTACAAATCGAGCTCCATGCATCCCGTAGAGTCTTTACCCTATTTTTACCCAAAATTTCGGGCTTCATGCCCCATGACCATTGCGTCGGGCTTTTTCTACCCAACAGTCCCCAACACAATCATCGTGACTCATCTCGAGTCACTCAGCTGGTGCGGGAATCTTTGCGCAGAGGTCGATCAGCAACTTCTGCATCTTTCCTGTCTCGACAACAAATTTGGCTGCAAGCCTCTGTACCTTTTCCAAGTGAGCAGTGAAAATATCCGTATCACTTGCAGCTGCTTGCTTTGTCGCACATACTGCCTGCATCTGTGTGACCTTTCTTTCAATGGTTGTAGATACGCTAAATGCTTCATCGAGGCACGGCTGGATACAGTATTTAAGAACTGCCTCTTGTTGCCATACCAAGTCAACTTGGGCTTTGAGCGCCTGGGCCTCCTTCATTTTGGCCAGCCGCTGTGTGATAGCAATTGTCTTTGTAGTGCCATGGGCGGTGTCATAGGACTGTTGCAACTCCAGCACCTCAGTTTCTACTTGCTGTATGGTTGGGTCCTCTTGGAGGGAAGTGAGTATCTCGAGCGACTGACCGAGTAGTCTCGAGCATTCGCGAACAACTCTACTCATTGTTTCTAGTCCAGCTACAACTTCACCACAGTAGCGTTCCTGTTCGACTGGAGTTGTGGTCGACCGGGCCTTGAGACAGAGCTCTGCAACCTGTATTGTTAGTTCCTCCTGGGTCCTTGTGGCCTCTTCTCAGGCCGTGCGAAAGCTGGCTGCCATGTGCTGAATCTTGGTAGCTGGTGGGAGGCCCTTGAGGATGGCTAGCTCAAGGACCATACCACACGCCTCCGTCATAGCTTGTTCTACCTCCCGGTATTGTGCAGCTAGCTCATCATTTTGGAGAGTGATCTGTTCTATCTTTGCCTTCTATTCTGTCAAGATGTGGAACGCGTGGCCTTCCCTAACATGAAATTCCTGAGTTACTCCCTCTTACAGTAGGTATAGTACATATCTAGACAGGGCGGCTAGATTTAATTCCCAACTACCTTCGTCGCCTGTGGCTAGGGCTTGGACAAAAATTATTGGCAAAGAGAGGATGTTTGGTGTGTGCGTGATGACCATTTTCTCGGTGGCGACTATGTCTTCTGCGGGCTCATGAGTGACCCAGCCCAGGGGTCGCTCTTGTAAGGCCTGTAACTGCACTCAAATATCCCCCAACACAGTTGTTTGCGCAATCCTCAGTTTAGGCAACGCACTGGTGGTAACATTGCTTGCGAGCTGGCTACTGTCCAGGAATTATTGTTCCAGAGCTTTCGCTGTTTTGGAATTTTTTCGGGTGGCTGGTGATTCCTTGGCGCACAACTGCTTGAGGTGGTCCTGCGTCTCTGTTTCTTGTCTGGGGTCCTGTTCCAAATCAATTCCTTGATTTTCCTAGTTCCTCGTTGTTATTGGGCTTGTGGTAGCCTCCTTCTGCAAAGAGATTTGTTGTTCTTGACGTGCTTTTTCTGCCAGTTGAGTGAGCCATTGCTAGTGATCCTTCTTCTACTGTTGTGCGGTCAATTGGTCGAGAATAGTCTTGTCTGTGGCACACCATTCCAAAGGCAATGCTGTTAATACTGTGTAAATGGCATCATCCATTGCAAGGAATGGGAGTGTGACCCAAGATTGCCCGGGATCCATTCGCGCACGGATATACACATGATGCATGTCTTCTTTAAACTCGGCGTGCTTTGAAAACAATTGTAAATTGTGGGGGACATGCGCAGTCTTTGAGCAATCCGCATCCGTATCTTTCCTTCCATGGCAGTCCAAAATGGCCGGATCATGGAAACCCTTGCCGCATCCTTTATAGCCTAGAGAAAAATATACCGTACTGCTTCGAGAAGACTATCCTCAATGCTGGGAAACTGGCTCTCCTACGACAAGTCACCTGTAACCAGAAGGATTGATAAGAGAAACCATGCATAATGAAAGGTCTTACCTTTGTCCTGTGCTTCTCGACAAGGTCAAAAATTCATTGCATAAAAACTATGCCCAATTGAACTGAACCCCCTTGGCACACTATCCTGCCAATGCGATGACAGGGGCGGGCACCTCATCTATGTGACACTTTCTCATAAGTTTACTGACTAGTAGCTGAGTGGAAACTCATACTGCATGGTCACTGATGCTTGCTATGACATACCCCTGCTTCCCTTTATCTAGATGGTACTTTTCCTTCACTGTTTTGGTGAGGCCTCCCTCACTACTAGTTCCTGCTATGTCGGCGGGGTTATTCCCTTTATACGGCCAGTGCGTAATTCGGTGGATTAGATCGGCTGTGATCAGGATTGGTTCTTCCAACCAGAGATATCCATCGTGGATGAGACCTAGCATCTGTCGGATCACAAATATGGTGATGGTCGTGTAGTGATAGTGAGGTATCCACCTGAGATTTAGCATTCCGGCCCTCTCCACACCTAGTAACCATTTCTACAGCAATAACATGTCTTCGGCTAAGTGAGGGAACTTGTTGCTATCTGCAAGGTCCCTATCTTCGAATTTTGGGTTGGAAATGCAACCCATTGGCAATCCTTCGAACCTTATATCATCTGGAAGAAGCAGGCTCTAGATTGTAGTTTTTGTAGCGTCTACGTCTTTTTATATCTTGGTCATCCTAGTCCATGGGGAAAGATATGGGGGTAACGACGGGAACTGAAATGCAGGTTCTTCCTCCGCCTGTGCATCAATCTAATTAATCAGGTCTTGCAGATCGTCATCCTCCTCAGCAGGTTCGATGGTTACTGCTTTTCCTTTGTCAACTGTTGAGCATTTGTTGAATCTTGGGTAGGCCCAGACTGTTCCCATCTTCTACTTGTTCTTCCTGGGTCGCGGGGTACGTGGTGACTTAGGAACTTGAGTCACATCTGCGGGTTCTTCTTGATTCAACTGCATTTCCTCTGCGAACCGTGCTCGGGTTCTTACCATAGTACTCATGGAGTGCCTGGTAGTTACGTACTTGCTGCTTTTTACTGGTTCAAAGTGCCAAAAATCCAGTGCCGGCCACAACCTATGAGATATGAAAAAATTCCTTCCCTCCATTTTCACTTCATTAGTGGTGTCGATGATGAGCCCCGGAAACGGGTAACTTATTAGGCTCATTTTTCCTACTGTTCTTCATCAATCCACTATTTTTCATAGTTTATGCATTTTTTTTGAATATGTTTATGTTATTTGAACGAATGAGGGTGGTCACTTTACCAAGAAGGCTAATACGTGGTTATTTCAGGTTTTTGGACAAATTTTGGAACAAGGCCAAGCAATTATGAGCCAGATGATAGCCAAGCATGGAGGAACAAGGGTGAGGATTCGTAGGAAGGGTGTCTCTTGCATTAAATGGCCCTTCCTCGAAATCTCCACCCTCAACTTGGAGCTCAGCAGGCCACCAAAACAAATCCTAAAGGCACCCGAGCAGTTTTGTGAAGAGTCACTATTTACTGGCAGTTTGAACAGCCGAGCCCCTTGAGTTAAGGAGGGCTGCTAGGACCCTCGTAGGGCATAAATAGGAAGTCTTCAGCCTTCGTAGGTTACTTTTGGAACTGTTGTGTTTTTCACTATAGTGTTGTCATTCTCTCAGCTCATTTTCGTAGCTACTGCTGTATAACTTTCTTGTGACATGGTGTTATAGACATTTTTGTGCCTTACAACTCCAAGCATGAAATGTCCATAGACCAAGGGCTCCTAAGTCCCTAAAAGTGTTGTTCTAACCCCTAAAGGAACAAGGTAAACATATTACAGCTTCTCCCAGAAGTTCTCCACCTGAGACTGCTCAGAATAAGTCAAAACAGGATCATTTCAGCTGCTCCACTGGCTAGGTGCGTTGCAATGCACCTAAATACACTGTGAGGGTGCGTTGGGTGAGAAATGACAAATGGCAGTGTCATTCCGCAAGGTGGAGAGACAATGGAAGCTTCCAGAATCTTCTCCTGTGACACTTGCCTCACTAAATTTGACCAAGGATGAGTAAGAGGCCTTCAGTCTCCAAGTGGAAGCAAGAACTGACAGAGAGAAGACACTAATCAAATCACAAGCTGACTCATCCTCCTTACACATATCTATATATGGATCCCTCATCCCAGAGATCCAGAGGCTGGAATTTTTCACATTGTAAGGAATTGCTGTTGGTTTTGAGACAAACATCAGAGTATTGGGTGATCTATGCTTTGTTGGAGGTGAAGAGGGGCTTCTTTGCTGGGAGGTTGATGCTGGGTCAGGAACCATCGGTTGTAACTCTTCCTGGATCTTTTCTTGTTTATCAATAGAAACTATTTGAGTTTTTCCTCCATGCTTTTGTATCATTGATGCTTGTTACATTTGTATGGTTAACTTAAATCTGATCCTAAGTTGTTTATGAATATAGATCCATGTCTTTGTATAGTGTTCTTCTTCTGTGATCTTACAGGTACTTGGTGAAGCTGGGCAAGTAAGGGAGCAGGTAGTTGGAAGCTGTCAAAGAAGAGAGGGATTGGATTAAAGGATTAGCACAAGACATAGGTTGGTTCTTTCTATTCCTCTCTATCTATAGTTCATAAAGGAAATACAAAAGTAGTTTTTCTCTGTTTGTTTCTAAGGCAGCTGTCACACCTTAGTGGGATAGAGCAGTTCTAAATAGACAATTTTCCCGGTAACAAAATGGCGACTCTGCTGGGGATTGTCTAATTAGTTTGTTTGTGTATCTCTTTGTTGTTTGTTTCATAAACTTATAAGTAGCATTCGAACTGCATTTGCCATAACAAATGCAAAGTAGACATCTGCTGCTTCAATCCATTCACTGGATCTGTTTATGATTTGAACAGCTGATTCACAAACTATCTGATTGCCCTTGTGATAGCTCTTAGATCCTCCTTAGATCTACCCCTGATTGTTGAATTACTGATTGCTTTTACTCAGCCAAAAACCAAAGACTAAACTGCAAACTGTGACCCGGAACCCGGACAGATTCTTGTTTTTGGCCCAGCGCAGGTACTGTTAAGAGATCCTGAATTTCAGCGCACTTTCCAAAAGGGAAACCTGCGCTGCATTTCAGATTCTCTGTGTTACAGGTGCGCTGATCAGACTAGCCCTGTGCAGCTGTGGTTCTTGTGCTTCATTCTTTCCAGTTCTATCTCTGAATTTTGCTACCTGTGATTAGTATATGTCTGTTCGAAACCCCTTTTCCTTGCTGTTATTTCGCCTCCTTTGTACAAAAGAACTGTAGATGTTTTTGTGTGTTTATTGAGTCGTTTACAGTTTTCCTTTGCAAAAGTAGCATAGTCATATTGTCGTCCTTTGATTTGAATCTATCGCAAGTGTCGATTTCGATCATAGGAGAAAATTTGATAGCTGTTGATGGTCGATTATCCTGTTACTATTGCCTTTGGTCTGAATTTGTAATTTTCTAGTGTCAAGAACAAGTGTTCATTTCAAAATTGTAAGGTGTCGTAATCATCTCTGTTTTTGATTTCGAAAAAGAGCTTGTTTATATTTGTCACTTGAAAAGAAATTCAGATTTGTACATCAACTTTGTTTTTAGCATCAATACTAAGAAAGTCGAAAACAAATACATGCATGTGCATTTGCATATAGACAGTCTGTTTGGCTTGATTTAGGAAAGTGCATTTACAGTGTGCTCTTTGGTCTTTGTGAAAATATTATGTCTTTGTTTTCCCCTAGTAGCTAGGATTTTCATTGCACAAAAGAGATAAAAGTTTGTTTATCATCTTTAGATTGCATTTTAGGAATTACATCTACATCTCTTGGTGAACCTGAAAGGCAAACTTCATAAAAAAGATCAACTTAAAATAAATTCAATGAATCTAACAACGCTTTGGAACTTAACGCACAACATTTAGAGGTCTAGGCTAGAGACGTATTTTGGCATCGTAAATCCTGGTAACTGTTGTCCTCACTGATGGTTGGGTGATTCCTCCACTTTGAGATGATAAGTGCCAGTACGGACTTGTGCTCCCACGTACCGTCTAGTATATTTTGGGAGACCCCTATAGGCTTAAATCCTTTATCCTTAGGAAGCCGTGTCTGCCGCCCTATCGATCGCAATGCACTGAACACAGCATTTGGGAAGATTGACTGCCATACCGTAAAAAGTATTCTGCAGTTTTGCGATTGGTTTGGTAATCCCTCTACCTAGATTTCCAGAGCAGTCCCTTTCATTCCTTTTCAGACTCTTTAACGGAAAAGGTCCCTCTGAGCACTTGTCACTTCAAGCTCATTAAAAATCGAAGGAGACTAGAGTCATCTTTTGTTTTTTCTCGACTCTTAAAAATTGAAAAAACAAGTTGTGTCAAAGCGTCTAAAATTTATTTTAAATGGAATAATCATCACCATTCCCTCGTTGGTCTTCGAAGTTAGTCTCTTTTCATCGCAAGTTCTTGTAGAATCGCTAGAAAATCTTTTGGATAGACTAGATATGTCTGAACAACCATCGACATCCAGGACTGTCTCATCCGACGCAGCAGTGGCAGAGCCTCCTGTTGCTACTCCAACGATGTTCGATGGTATATCATCTGTCCCGGCAAGTTATCAACAACAAGCCGGAGTCCAATCAGGGACTGTTTCGACGACATGGTCAGTTCCTATTTCTTCATCCAGATTATCATCTGGTATTTCTTATGTTGAAACTCAACAAATCGATCCAATGTGTCTTCAAAGGACAATATACCCTTTAAGTACTGGATTTCCACCATATGGAGGGCAGTATGCCTTTTTATTGTTCCCTCCCGGAGAACAACCATATGGGAGTTTACAAGAAAGTTCAGGTCAAACTGGAATTACATCCAGCGGTTGGGTACCAATACTGCCTCAGAAACCAAGGGTTGCATATTCAATGCAACCAGTCCACCCTGTGTCAAATATTCCCACTATACCTGGTATGGTGATTACGTCGCAAGTACAAGCGCTACCTGTTGTATGTCAACCCCAAGTTTCTCAGGTTACAATACAACAGCCTCTTGTCTCGACAACTCAATCACAACCTCAGGTTAGTGCCTCCTTATCTGGAGAAACTCAGGCTCAAACAAGTACTATGACTCCTCATCTTGGTCAATCATCCAGTATTGGACAACAGCAAATGGTCCAACAACCAGGGCTGGTTCAATCTCAACAACCGCAATTCCAGCAATCATATCAAGGACTTGAGCAACAAGTCTTTGTAAGTAATGGGAAACTGCATTTCCAAAGCAGTTATCAACAACCATACTATAATGGTTATGCCCATCAACCTTGTCAAAGTTGCCAGCATCCAATACATTATGATGGTATGCAAAGACCCACTGCTCAGGCGATTCCATCTTATCCTGGGTATGCTTCACCTAACCTGAATCAACAGTTGCCCTTTGTAGCAACTCTAGAATTACCAAATCTAAACCGGCTGATGAATGATCCAATTGCTTATGCCCCTTGGTGGCCAGTGATTCCGCATAAACTTCCATCAGATATTCCTAAATTTAATGGAAATCCGAGTGAATATCTGTCAAATCATGTGATGACCTTCATCTGTGGTGTTCATCAAACACCCTAAACGATGATTCGATTAGGCTTCACCTTTTTCAGAGGACGTTAACTGGTCCGGCAGCAAAATGGTATATCGAATTGCCTAGAGCTTCATTCAACAACTTCAGTACCCTAGCCACAACCTTTTTAACCCATTTTCAGTTACCGATAAGGTATGAAACGGGAACAGAACTTCTTACCAATTTCAAACAAATGACGGCCACTCACATATCTGATCATATACATGAGTGGCGACGTCGTCGTAGAATGGTGAAAACGTATGTTCCCGATCAGCTTTTAGCTGAATGGTTTATTAAGTCATTATTGCCTTCCATCACAGAAGATGTGGCAAAAGGGGGAGTCGTCACCGAAGAGCAGGTTATCGCTCGTGCACAATATTTAGACTTGATTTACACTCAGTCTGGCACGCTCTACAATAAAATACCTGACGCTCCTAGACCAGAATTCTCAGTCCCTCCTCCTCCTAAATCAAACAATGACTCTCATGCCAGCAATGGCGTGATTGGCACGACAAGCACGGAATCGACAAAGGCTACATCTAAGAAGGCCCGTAAGATTTCTAGTCAAAATGAAAATGAGGAACTTCTTGCCTCAGAAGTAAAAGCCGTGTCGACCGACAAGGGCAAACAGCTGAAGCAACCAAGGGGCAAGAAGAAAAAGAAAGGGAGAAAAAAGAAGCAGGATGAGTCATCTCCTGAAAAACCTTCTACAAACCCTTCTGGGCAAAGGAAACCCCCTGCGGGGTGTCATATATGCGATGAGGATCATTGGACGAGAGATTGTCCACATAAAGCTGAAGTTAAGAAACTCTTTAAGAGTTCAAAAACCTCAGCAGTATTAACTGATCCGTTTCCAAACCCGGGAACTAAACTGGTTGCTAATCAAAATGCTTCCCGATCCCAAGTGCTTATGTTGTCTATATCAAAGCAACACAATGACGCTTTGACAAGGAATAAAGATTATGGGAATCCACGGCTGTCGAATAACAAGGCTAATGAACAACCTAGTAGTTCGACAACAACTTTGACCGAAGTTGTGCCACCCATCATTCTTGAACCAATGACAAAGTCACCAAAGGGAGTAGTACACAAATCAACATTTAATCCTCGTGCAAAAGTAGCACGGAATTATAATATAGTAGAGGACCTGGCCCAATCGCCGTCCATTATGTCGACACTTGAGGTACCGCAAAATTGCCCCTCCCAAAAGCAAGCTTTATTATCAGCAATAGGTGGGATTGGCCCAATGGATTCCAATCTTGTGGCCTTTGATCATAAAGGATATGACCCTCAGTTACCAGCTCAACTAGATTTCCTTATTCAAGTGAAAGCCCTCAACAAAACTGTTCATCGAACAATTATTGATGAGGGGGCATCTACATGTATTATGTCGATGAGTTGCTGGAAAAATTTGGGCTCACCACCCTTGTCGAGATCGTCAATGATGTTAAAAGCATTTGATGGATGATCATACACTCCATACGGGATTTTAAGTAACTTGCAAGTTGAACTGGGGGGCAAAATAGTAGAAATTGATGTTGAAGTAATGGACAGAAACCTCATTTACAACATCCTACTGGGAAGGCCCTGGATATATGCCATGGCCGCAGTTGTGTCGACCTACTTCAGGAAGATTTCATTTCCCTTTCAAGGAGGAATTACAATCGTTGACCAACAAACATTTCTCCCCAACAATTCACAAGTTGTGGGAAGCATTCCAATGATCCATGGAAGCAATCATTCGCTTCAAAATATTGGAGTAGGTCTCCTAAAAGACCCTGCCTTAATGGGTACTTTTGCCCTACCGCCTCCGAATAATCTGATGGAAGTGGCCACAGTGGAAACCTGCAATATGAAATCTTCTATATCTAATGGATTCAGAAGGTTCCTAAACATCTTGTCAGCATGGATCATCGCCATTTTAGAAATATTGTAGCAATCAATTTTCTACAATGCTCATCAATGCTCATCGAGTGTTTGGATAGATAGGTCTAAGGAATATGGTCCCTCTTCAGATCCTTGGTCGCATGTACATTCTACAGACGAAGGAATCATTCAATCAATGATGATAGGAGAGGCACCATGGGAAGATTACCACCATCACTCCCATCTTCTGGATAACAACGAAGATTATTCCAATGACCTTACTCATCCTTCAGTTTTTGATTTTCTATCAAATGCTGTAAATACGGTGGATTTCAAGGATGGTTCTTATCTAGTGTTGACCTCGTTAAAAAATGAAACAAGGAGTCATGAGGATAGTTCTTTTACTGTGTCAACCTCATTAAAAAATGAAACAAATCCCCTTTCCAAATCTCAAAGGTAAACCTTCATTCCAACCACCGAGTTGAATGCAATGAAGCTTGGGGGGCATGCACCTCGATTGGCATTATTATGCTGGGGACATGCAAACTTATCACGAGCAGTGTTACTGTAGGGTTCAAGCTCGTTAAAAAATAAACCCGCATCGAGAAATTTTAGTACATAGTTCAAGCTCGTTAAAAAATAAACATAAGACATGAGCAAATGTTTCCACCCGTGTTTAAGATCGTTAAAAAATGAACTATTCCCCGGTAAATAACCATCGTGAATGTAGTACTTCAGCCATTAAAGCCTTGGTCATGTTTGCACCATCACCTCCACTTTTTCATTGGCCAATCATTCACCTCCATTTGATTGTTTACCCATTTTCAGGAACAGCTGCGAAGAGTGATTTCACTAGCCATCCTTGTGACACTGCTGTGATTGGAAAATTCCAAACCTTACCTGGAATCAGCTGCTACCCGTTTTATCACTCGTTCCTCAAAAAACGAGTCTCCTTTAAGCTCTTTTCAACTGACTCGTAAAATATGAAAAGATTGCCGAGCCATTGGCCTCTCCAGCTCGTTAAAGGGACAGGAAGTGCTATCCCTCCTCTAGATTTTAATCTTTTTGGACCTGAGGGATTATTACACAAAAAGATCGAGCGCTTGTTTTGTTCGGCTCGTTAAAACTATCGAAAATTCATACCTTCTGTATTGTTTTATACTTTTTCGGACTTAAGGGATTAGATGACGAAAAACGAATTTTGGAGTTACCTTTATGTACCTTTTCAGACTCTCTAAAATTGAAAAGGACCGAGTTATCTTTGTCGTTAAACTCGTTAAAAAGATTAATAGCGACAAACTTGTCTTTAGACGAGAACGAGTTTCACTATCGCTAGGCTCGTTAAAACATAGCGATAGGTTTGCCCGAAGGGAAAATTATAGAACAAGCATATGTTATCCTCCTCAAGCTTGACAAAAATAAAGAGGTACTGGTCAGCAATGACTGGGGAAAAATTGGGAAGAAAACTCAAAGAATCTTTATTGGTAGCAAGTCGCTCTTGAACATGACACTTCCACTTCATATCCGAGTCGGGTTGGGTTGTTTCATTCACCGGTCACATCGCCATGGTCACACCATACCATCCACATTTGGGGTTAATGCTACCAATCCATCACATCAGTGTCGCCGACATGTTCAAGAGAAGTCATCCAGAGAAGCCACCTGTGTCTCACCCACTACCATACATTATACGCCATTCTTTCATGACCGCCACCCTGAACCATATATCATCAGATCATTTTCACCTCCATCAAAATCATTTGCTCCATTCCATGTCATTGATGTGGGATTCATTAAGGCCCTCCTTTGACAGATCACTTCTTGTCGACATCAGCTCATTATCCAAGAAGTTGGTCTAGGAACACCCCATTCAGTACTTTGAAGCTTGCATGCCTCAATGGCAAGTTTCTCACTTCCGGCGACAGGTTTACATCAATGGCCATCGACCGAAAGATTTTGCGTGGTGTTCGATGCCAAGTCCTTTATTCACACCACGTGAATTGTACTGTAGTACCTTGAGGGTCATTATCATTATCGGTGATTCCTCTCGCGCTTGTTAACAGTTTACATCATTGACTAGTAATCAAGCGATGTCTTTCCATGTTCAACTTCAAAACATTTCTCACATGGATCGACTTGTACTTCGAGTGAAGATCAGACGAGATTGATGACCCCGGATCTAGTTTCATCCATCCGGGCTGCAATATATATTCAGGGAAATAAAGACATTAAATGTACAAGCAATGCGGCACAGATAATCATCCTACCAAAAGGATGATGGCTTTATCAGAATCATCAGTCTACACTCAGACGATTGTCTGTCCTATGTACAAGAAAATGAATTTATAAAGCTGAGCATGGGAATGCCCGCCTCAGCTAGATCATGAAAAACAGTATGAAGATAATGTATAGTATTGTATCTTATTATAGGTCTCCTCCCAGCATTGAAAGAACTTCGGATCCTCATAATAAAGCATTTCACCCAACACCAAAAGGTTAATGGCCTCATACTTTAGGGGGCAACTGTTATAGACATTTTTGTGCCTTACAACTCCAAGCATGAAATGTCCATAAACCAAGGGCTCCTAAGTCCCTAAAAGTGTTGTTCTAACCCCTAAAGGAACAAGGTCAACAGATTACAGCTTCTCCTAGAAGTTCTCCACCTGAAACTGCTCAGAATAAGTCAAAACAAGATCATTTCAGCTGCTCCACTGGCTAGGTGCATTGCATTGCACCTAAATACACTGGCTAGGTGCGTTGCAATGCACCTAAATACACTGTGAGGGTGCGTTGGGCAAGAAATGACAAATGGTAGTGTCATTCCGCGAGGTGGAGAGACAATGGAAGCTTCCAGAATCTTCTCCTATGATACTTGCCTCACTAAATTTGACCAAGGATGAGTAAGAGGCCTTCAGTCTCCAAGTGGAAGCAAGAACTGACAGAGAGAAGACACTAATCAAATCACAAGCTAACTCATCCTCCTTACACATATCTATATATGGATCCCTCATCCCAGAGATCCAGAGGCTGGAATTTTTCACATTGTAAGGAATTGCTATTGGTTTTGAGACAAACAGCAGAGTATTGGGTGATCTATGCTTTTTTGGAGGTGAAAAGGGGCTTCTTTGTTGGGAGGTTGATGCTGGGTCAGGAACCATCGGTTGTAACTCTTCCTGGATCTTTTCTTGTTTATCAATAGAAACTATTTGAGTTTTTCCTCCATGCTTTTGTATCATTGATGCTTGTTACATTTGTATGGTTAACTTAAATCTGATCCTAAGTTGTTTATGAATATAGATCCATGTCTTTTTATAGTGTTCTTCTTCTGTGATCTTACAGGTACTTGGTGAAGCTGGGCAAGTAAGGGAGCAGGTAGCTGGAAGCTGTCAAAGAAGAGAGGGATTGGATTAAAGGATTAGCGCAAGACACAGGTTGGTTCTTTCTATTCCTCTCTATCTATAGTTCATAAAGGAAATACAAAAGTAGTTTTTCTCTGTTTGTTTCTAAGGCAGCTGTCACACCTTAGTGGGATAGAGCAGTTCTAAATAGACACTTTTCCCGGTAACACATGGTTATTTTTGAGTAATGAAAAGCAGCTTTATTTGGCATTAGTTCTGAGTTTCTCTTAGGAGCCTATAGATCTTGGGGTTGGGACCAACCCAAGTGCCAAGGCTTCCTTTGTGTATTTTTATTTGCTTTTTATGTCTTTGCAAAATAATTTCTGTTAAGTAGATTAAAATCTTACTGGTTACCCAGGTCATTGTTGATGATTCGAAAAGCTTTTCATGTTCAGATTGAGTTGATAGGTTAATAACAGGGAAGATCTTCAGAAAAAGGCCATCAAGCACCTCTGATCTCACCTCTCCCTTAGTGGGATCATGAGCTGGGACAGAGGTGACCTTGCTGCCAACAAAAACACTGTCTTTGCTTCACCATGCAATCATTAGTGTTAGATTCTCATTTGCAGAAATTGATACCAGTTGTGGTTACGTGTTCAAGTTCATGATTTAGTAGTTTGCATAGCTATTCCACGTGATTTCACTGCAAATAAACTTCTGTTCATTTCCTTTGCTGTTACTTAGGTCAGATTAGAATAAAATAGCTAGGTCATTGGTTTTCCAAGTCATTGTTTGTTCATTTTGAGAAATAACTTGCAGATCACCTGTAATATCCCTCCATCTACCCGTACTCCATCAATCCCATCTACTCCATTCCCAAACTCTGATTCTCGCCTCACACTTGCTACGTTCCCTCACTCTGACCTAATTTCCATATTTTTGTGCAACCTTGCTTTACTCCTCCTTGAACAAATCCAACCATCCTCATCACTCCTTAGCTCCATCCTCCAAGTCCTGGACCTCCTCACACCTTTACCCTACCCCCTCACTCACTTCTCCACCTTTCTCTCTCCATCCACCCACCAAAATCCCATTTCTGAACATCCTGTAGAAATTACAGAACATCCAGTAGAAAACATAGAGCATCCTGTAGAAGCCCTGCAGGCTTCCTTTAGAAGCTCACGAAAGCGGTTTCTTGAGAACCAAACTCTGTGAAATTCTCTGGAAGGGTGCTAGGGATCCCTTAGGCCCTCTTCCAACCTTCCCAACCTCCTGCAAGCATTTCCTCACGCCAATCCACCTCTGCACAGTAAAAAAACCAGTTAAAGCACATGCGTGACAATCCTGTCACTTTACTCAAAAATACAAAAAGATGTTTTTTTTTTCATTTTACTGTAGAAGTAGCCTAGACACATGCATTTCACCTTCTTAGAAGTCAATGGAATCTCTTCCAGTAGCTTTCATCCTCTTTCTTGCATCAGTAGGATTAGCTGGTAAAATTAGGGTTTGCTAGGATTTTCGTTTCCTTTCAGCGTTCCAGTTTCTTTCTGCAAGTAGATTAGCCTCCTTTGAGTTAGCTTCCATCCATCAGTTAGAAAGCTTCTTCTCAGAGCTCATAGAAGCTGGCTTAAGCTCCTAGTGAACTTGTGACAGCTGACCAAGTGACAGCTGCAGCAAGAGCTAGTACTTGTGCATACAACACCGTCGCTTCCAAGTTTGTTACGAACTACCCGGTTGATAAAAGTAAAGAAGGGAGTCCCAGGGGTTGCAGCATTATTGCTACAATACTAGAGCCCACCAGTCGAGTTGGCAGATATTTGCGTATCTCGTCTGGAACTTCCGCCTTAATGTCCTGTCACCTGCTCCCTTCTGACATGATCAGACCTTCCTATCAGGGCCCCTGTGGCTAAGAGTCATATTTTGACTTTTCCTTGTGGTAGCGCTATCCTTGGGGCATGGCTGTGAACTTGGGGACTGCCTAGTTTGGTAAAGAATCCTTTTGCTGTGTCGGTTTTTCGTAGATTGGTTTATAGTCACACACCTTCTTTCAACTGCCTGAGGCGCTTAGACTGTAGTTTCTACTACTAGTCAGGTGCTTGCACCTGCTAGCCCAGGCTTTGAGCACCTCTCAAGCATCTGGGTAGCCGATCGGGGGGTAATGTTCTTCCGTGAGTGCGGGCACAGCCATGATAGCAGGGTCGCAGCTTGTTCTTGGTCTATTCTGCTGGATCTGTCCCTTCATAGCACACGTGTATTCCTTGGCCATAACCTTAGTGTATTGACGTTGCGGGGTTTGCGGTTACTCTGTATTTTCTGAGCTACCTTATGTCATCTATTACAGGCCCAGTGAACCCGTGGTATCTGCAACTTCCTTGAGCCCCTACTAACCCTGACGCTAGCCACTGGTGCACTGGTCAGTTGGGGTGGCTGTGGACTATTAATTCTAAGCTGATTGGAGGTCCGCACCTCAGATACCTGTCGCCTGTGCTGGTGGGGAATGCTTACCTGTTTCGCTCTCCCGGCCATGCGCGCACCTGCCTTTGACATCTATGCCCTTTCCTTTGCATCTTCGGAGCTACACCCTTTCCTGAAGTAGTGATTGCGCGGGATGCTAGCGTAGATATCTCCGGCTATTCCTTTGCCCCTATTGTCACCATCCTGTTGCAATTGAGTGTGGTTACTTCATGCAGTCAGTTCTTCCATCATTCAATTTCTTCATTAGAGTCCAATGTGCAAGAACTATCACGGTCCCAGGAGAGTCTACCATCCACTGTTGGATTTACTCTGTCTTGATCTTGCCTTGTAAGCTTGTAGATACAGTCCAACTCGCCGTCACTGTCTTCGTCATGCATGGGCTCAGTATATCGTGGTCCTTCTGCTAGGTCCAACGGGACTACCACGCCGAGAGATTTCTTTTCGAAGATCATTTTTCATTTCTTGAGATTGACGACTCCATTCATATCTGTTGCCCAATCTATCCCTAACAGTGTAGGATATGGGTTACTGTAATCCACAATTTCGATAACCTCCAAGTCAGTTTGGGTGCTGGCGCCATCGTTGTCTACTATAACTCCGTGTAGGCATCCCATAGGCAGAATCTTCTACTAGTTAGCCATCCTTAGTTGAATCGGTGACCATTGCAGTGGAGGCTTGCCCATGCGTTCCCAAGTCTGCTTTGGTAAGACATTTGCGTCGGACCCCAAATCTAAAATGACTTGATCCATCTCATAGTCTCTAATCTAGACTATTAGTCGCATTTCCCGCCCAGTGCATAAAGCATGTTTTCCTAATTTTCAGATCATTCATGGTTCATCCGCTCCCACACACCAAGTTAGAAATTCCTGTAGACCCTTTATCACTTTAGCATCCCTCATTAAGTTCATGTAGGTTTCCAAGAAGGTGGTTAGCACAAATGTATCCTTCTCTGATCCTAATTGATCCTTACTCCCCGATGTAGAAGCTTCCGCAAAGCTCTTCTTGGCTTCCATAAAGGTTTCCTTCGCACAATCCAAATCAAAATATGCTTGTTTTGGGGGGGCCTTATGAACCCATGCATCCGTATCTGGCTACTTCTGCTTATCTTCTCCGGTGGTCGCACCACTCCAGAGCATCATATTTACATTCAGCTCCTCCACATGGGGTTTGTCCTTCATCATCTGGACGTTCTGAGTGGGTTTGGCAAGAAGCACCCCCCTTTTCTCGCATCTGAGCGATCAGCGTGGGGCAATCGACTGATTTGTGGTCAAATTGGTAGCAGTAAGCACAACAGGCCTTGGTCGGGTTCATGCAATGCCACTCGTAATGCCCCAGCCCTCCACAATTGTAGTAAATTAATTTTCCTCGTCCCCATTCGGGTCCCATGCCTCTGCGGCCCCATCCTCGCCCCTGGTACCCTCCTCATGCGAATGGTGTGGTGGAGTCTTGCCCGCGTGCCTCTGTTTGCATCCTATACGAAGGTGTTCGATCCATCAATATTTGGTAACTGTGGCAATTTCTTTCCTCATGGCCTATTGTTCTAGAAAAGTTACAAAATAAATGTTGAGGAGGGTGTTGTCGTAAGCTTGGCAGGAGGTGACAATTGTCTATGGCATGCTTTCCTCCCACTTCACAGATTGCGCACCAGAGTGCGGGTGCCATGCTTGGCCCAGCTTGTACCTCTGGTCGCAACCTTATTGGGTCCCCTCCCACCACATGGCTCGCAAAGATTGGACAGTGGTCTTTGTCATGCTCTGGTCCCTTGCATTTGATACACCATACTTCTTCCCATACCTTGGTCCTAAGCGCATGTCCATGTTTCAAGCTTCGCATCTCTATGCATAAGTTTTGTATTTGCGCTTGGATTTGCTATATTCCCAACCCTGGGTCCTGTATTGGGGTTTCGTGCAGCCGAATTGTTGCCTCCAGTGCTTCAGCTTGGGTTGAGATCTTTTGTTGCAACAGAGCCGATCTCAGATATGCCGTTAATGATGCAGTAAGCCAAGTGCAGTGCTGCTCATCTGTTAGCTTCATGTTGGCCCCGCGGATGGAACTTTTCAACCTCTGATCTAAATCCCATGGGGTTTCACCAGGCATCATTACAATTTCCTTGAATCCAATAACTGACTGTGCTTCTGACTTGGGTCACCCAAATTCCTTATTTAGTGTCTCCTGGATTGCTACCAATCCTTCATTTGGATGGTCACTTGAATATTTCATGTACCAAGTCAATGCGCAGTCCTGCAGCGTGCTCACTAAGGTAACCTTCTTGAAGTTATCATCTGTGATGCCCTAATCGTCCATGTGATCGTACAGATTGGAGGTGGGGTTGGTGTTGGAGTGGACAGATTTGATGTAGGTGAAGAGGGTGGTGGCATGGACGGAGGTGGTATAAGTGGGAAGTGCTCTCTGATCAACTGGACCACACTCCCTGGTGAGAACCTCATGAGCTCATCCTCGCTTTCCCGGGAAATAGAAGCTAAAGGACTGTTCTCTACTCCTCTCGATTCGCGATAACCTCTTCCACTCCGTGTTACTCCAAACATCAATAAACACGTCAAATCTATTTTTCACACAACAACATCTTAATCCAAGTATTTAATAATTTGATATACCTTCCCCGAGGTCCTTGAAGAAATAGCCTTTCCACTTCGCTATATCTCACATTTGTATCTATTGCGAACTCAGTAATAAATCCTCCTATTACCCAATCCAGCGAATGATCTACTGTGCGCGTGATTTTATCTTTTGTGGCTTCTAGCCTGCGCACCAATTTCAGGGTCCACACCATAGGCTGGTCCAATTTGCACCTTCCCACACTATCAGATAGCCTCATAATCCACTCGTATAGCCCTACTGGAAATGTCATGAAGAAGACTTCGTGAATATCTATGTATATATAGTAGTCCAACCAGTCTTCCTCCAATATTCGTGGATTTCTGTTTTCCTGAACTGCGAATTCGTGGAGTTTCAGATCCCACCACTGTTCAATCTCCTTCTTTCTAGGGTTCTAGCATCCCACCATCAGACACCCCTTCGGCAGATCCCGATCCCAACAACGGAACCATTTTTTGGCTTATATGGGCCTGACCCAGGTTCGGAAGAATTATTTAGCCAAGCAAATTGCGTAGACTGAGGTCTCACTCGAGGTAGCAGGGGAGGGTGCTGGAACCAGGTTTCCGCACCCCGGGGATGTCTAGATGTGGTTTGGAGGTTTCACGCCCCATTCTACAACTTTGCGCTACGCTGTATTCACACAGATCCTGAATATATCTTGTTTTCTATTAGCGCGCAGTCTACGGATCTAGTCCAGTGGATGAAATATTGCAACTTGGATCTACTTTAGAATGGTATTTAAGCAAACATTTATCAGATTTATTCAGTTTACTTATTAAGATTAAGCACAGTTTCACAAGTATTTAATAAGCAATCATATGCACATAGATCAAAACAGTGTTAGTATTCATATAATTTGCTAGATTCGCGATAATTCAGATTCGACATAGAATTCTCAAAAGGAACTTATCTTTATTTCTACCTATCACCTGTACATCCAGATCTCAGCTACAAGGGTCTGCACACATAGCTGCAGACTCTTCCAGGCCTCTACACACACAACTGTAGAGCCTCTGTCCACTACCCAAACCCTCAACTAGGACTTACAGACACTTTCAAACTGCTTTTCTCAGAAACTCATTACATGCCAGATCCAAAAACATACAACCAAACTTAGCTTCCTCTACCCATAGAGCGTCGCTCTATTTATACCTTTCCATGGACCACGATCCATGGGCGGGGCGACTCAACTTACATTTCTTTACATTATTCTTGGGTGGACTACCTCTTAAATTCAACTTCTTACAAATTGCGCTCCGCGCATCCTTCAGAGTCTTTACCCTATTTTTACCCAAAATTTCAGGCTTCATCCCCATGACCATTGCACGGGGCTTCCGCTACCCAACAACTACCTTAAGAAATCTGTCCATCCTAAGAGAAAGCTTGATGCCAAACCTCTCTCAACCTTATTCGTTGATGGAACTACACAATCCCATGCGGGAGTAGGCACTGTCTCAAAAGATTGTCTGCCTCCCATTCATTCAATAGTTCCACCATCACCTAGTGATGCTGAGGATCATGTTCGCACATTTTTTCATTCTTAACACCCTCCGAACATCACTCCACTCAATTTTCGCATAGAGTTGGTTGTTAGTCCTTCAAGTTCCCATATGCATTATTTTTTTCGACCTCCATCTTTGCACCTAGGTGTTCCTCTGGATGATGTTGTCTTGTGTTCGTCCATTTTGGACTCTTCACTTGTTGTGATTGAGGAACAACCCACTAATGGAGTTGGTGTTGAACAACCAACATGCACTGTCATTCATGAAGAGTATGACTGGGAGCTTGAACATCAACACTCAACGAATAATGACTGCCTTCCGTCCGAGCCCCCTCCGATCCTTCCTAGCTTCTTTGGTGAACTTTCCATCCATGATTTTGTATGTGTGTCTTCATCTACGGATGCACCCATTATTGATCACTCGCAGGACTCACCGGATGCTAGTCCATAATTTGACAATGGAGCGGATAAGTTATTTATTGAAGATCCACTTGATCCTTCATCTGTCCTTTCCAGAAACATAAAGGATGAGTTCGTTCGCTTTTCATCTACCCTCTGTTTGATTCATCTAATCATGAGGATGCCAAAGAATTCATTGATTTTTCTGATCATGGTGGTCATGACCCATTTGCTTCCATTTTTTATCACGATCATGAATCTATCCCAATTGATCTTTTGAAGCCACTGGTTTATGATGATCTACCTAATGACGAAGTTCAGACACCTAAGACTGTCGAGGCACTTTAGTTCGAGATGATGGTTATGTTAGGTCCCCACTCTCTTGGGGTTATTCTCACTTCCGATCATGAAACTGTCAATCAACCAAGGCTCCTCAAAACTCATCTGTATGCATTAAAGATCCATCTCACACACAGATCACACTTCCTCCACTCGAACTGCATGATCCCATTTCTCATGCATTGGGGGAGTCTTACATTGCAAGCACTGGTGCGCGATGCAAGTTATCTTTGTTTCTTTCATTTTCTTGCATGTCTCAATCAAGATTGTGTTTTTGCTTCAAAGTTGCACGTATTGTCACATAACACCATGATAAGTCCACGGACTGTCCGCCATGCACATGCACTCACTTATGTCCTGTGGGAACTTTGAAACGCGAAGTGTGGCTATCTTCACTGTCATATCTTTCTTGTATGCTGGCCCACACAATTGGGTTACTCGGGACCAAGAATTCACTCACATGGGTCTACCAATGCGTCTGTGGCCACATTGGAAGTATCATTTCACGTGATCAGGCCCATGCGCCATTAGTGTAGGAGTAGGAGTAGTGTTTGCTTTCAGCTTTTTTCTTCCATTGCGTAATCTAGGAAAGGAGGGCTCACCTTTCTCTCTATATTTTCCCATTTTGGCCCAACACTGGCCTCCTAGACTAAATTGCATATTTCTAGAGGTCAGTGGATGCTTGGCCCAAAAATTTGTGCAAAACTGTCCTTGGGCCAACAGTATTTCTGAGCTGGAATCGCGCATTGTGCAATACCAGTAGCCAACTACCCAACTGGACCGTGCATTGCATAGTTCTAGTAGTCAATCAATCTCGCAGCAGCCCAAACTGTGCCTTGTGCAGTCTTTGCAGTTGGTCTCCCAACCTCCCCACTGAAATTGCACAACTTGTCATTCACCTAGGTATGTTACAAGTCAGTTCTCATGTTCATTTTGGTTTTCGACTGAAATATTTATTTCTATGAGTGTTTCCATGTATCTATGTATCACAGGTGTTCATCTGCCTCTCAACAGTATAGCTACAATGGTTTCCAGGAAAGAAGAGACGAAGACACCATTCAGAGCACACTTGGGGATGGAGTCGATCAAGTGTCCATGGGCTTACCTACTCATGAGGACATCAAGTTGTTCATGGACAAGAAAATCAAGCAACAACATCACCGTGAGCAGCATCATGAACAACAGCTGAAGGGAACATATCGAATGCAGTGGATGCAAGAGGAAGGTTGTTGATAACCTAGAGGCGGATCAAAGTTGCAAGATTAGGCAGATCCACTGATAATGAAAGAAACTTTGGAGACTCAAGCTATGAAGTGACGGCACAACATGAATATTGTGTGAAGCAGAAGATGGAACAAAGAAGGACTTGCGTGTGTCGAAGCAGCAACTCAGGAAGAACATGAAGCTTCATAGACAAACCAATGAGTTGCAGTAGGAACATGAACAACAGTGGGCGCACCATGCACTCATGGATGAAACTGATTCAATTCAAGTTAAGGATCCTTCCCAGTAGCTGACACATAGAAAACATGGTAAGAAGTGTTGTTGATCACATGCAAAGGATCCAACAACATGAATTTCATAAAGCACATGCATGCAATCCAACCCATTCAACACACTCACCAAGGTGAAGACAAGAAGAAAGTCAAACTGGGGCTGAACATGTACTTCGGCAAGTTGAAGCGCATGAACACCAACACACAATTAGGGATCAACACAGACACTATGCATCAATGTGTTGCTAGTTCAACAATACCCAAGAAGACCATGCGCATGTTAGTAGACAAGTTGGATAGAGGGGCCAAACCAATGCACTGGTTGCAACAGAGGCCAGTGTTCGCTTTAGCAAAATGTCACCATGAGGTGCACACACATCATCACGGATGACTAAGCTTGGTATCATCCCACCACCTTCACCATCACAAGCATGTCAATGAGTTGGTCTCATCACAGCTAACCGAGTGCCAATGATGTCTTGCAAGGCTTACTCAAGCCATGTTGTCTCACATGAGTACATGTGTGTTGCAATGTTGAGTCATGTTAAGTGTAAGTAGAGTATCAACAGTTGGATGTAATAGTTATAGAGTAGGTGAAGAGTCATGAGGATAGTTGAACTATCACAAAGGGGAATGTGAAGGGTCACCCCACCCTTTGCTATAAATAGTTCCTCATAACTCATTTTATAGGCTTTTGCTCAGCCAAGCTTCTACTAAGACTATCTTGAAGAAAGCTTGGATAGTATTGTAACACACTTTGGCTTCTCCACTGCACGAAGCTAGTACATCTCTTTGGAGGAGCAAGCGGATGTCACTATAATGTTATACTGATAGGGCTAGTAGGTTTACATGGTGTATTGTATGATTGTGACTTACACTTCTTTATATAATAAAAGCCAACACATTTTCATGCATATGTTGTTATTGTAGTTGGACTGTTCTTGTTGCCTTAATGATATATGTTGTTTAACTTATGTACTTGTGTATGAACTCATTCACATGCAATTATATGAATCTTGTTGTTAATGTGTTGCATATGTTGTTATTGTTGTCACCATCTGTGTCGACTGCTCTGTCGGACACCAGTCAAACCTTTCTCTAAACCTTGTTATATCAATCATCAAAATCATCTTGAACTAATCCATGAGTGTTGTTCGTGTTATCTTACAATATAAGTTGGGACTTCCGCATCCGTGTCGATTGCTCTGTTGAAAGATATGCATGTACTTTTTGTGGTGTGTTCCTAGCAGAGTTGGGACTGATCCCTTTCAACCTAGAACTCACCTTCCTCCCCCTTTGAAATGTTGGAACCTCTCATACTCATTTCTTGACTCACTTTATCAGTCACACCCTTGCTACTGATAGACTTATCTTACTTGCCTCTGTGCGACATCATGGTCAAGGCATTACCTTACGACCCACTGCTGGGACTCCTACACCAAACGACCTGAGGTATAATTGAGAAATCTTACCGGGGAGTTCCCCTTGACATGTTGGTAGGTCCAGCACTGTCAATAACTAGGAGGCTCTGATGTCTATTTTATTAGAGGTAGCTCACATAATTGTTTTGGTAGTATATTTTCTTCAGAATAGTGGAGGAAATTCCCTCTTCTCTAAGGTAGGCCATTGTGGAAAGTTCCAAGGAGATTGCCTCTATAATTGTAGGGTCATTTACCAAAACTCAACATTTTTTCTTTAGTATATCTTCCAACGAACAAATGAGGCAGAGGCTATGGTTATGATTTTCCTTTTCAGCACATTGTGGCTGTGTTACAGGAATTTTGAAAATCACAATTTAAGGATCGTGAAAAAGGATTTTCTAATTCTAAGGCCTTGGCCTTGGCCTCCAAGGTAGTTTGAATCCTTTTCCACCATATTTTCTTTGATAAATGAGTCCAAATTCCCAGAAGATGTTGCCACAACTCAATTTGGAGTGCCACAGTTTGAAGCTCTTCATTGCTAGTGTCCATTGCTAGCATGTAAAATTGATTGAACTACTACTCGAACATGTATAATGCCTTAAGTTCTATTTTTCCTATTGTTCTAGCCCTCATATTCCAAAGGTGAAAGTATCAACAATTTGCAATTCAGTGCAATAGATCCTTGTTAGTTATTATAGTATATATTCATGATAAAGATAAAGTCCAAGGCCAAAACAAGCACATGCACAATAAAATTCCACTGTTTCTTCTTTTTTAACAGGGCCTTCAAAATTTTGTATCACATGTGGAAGTGGACCCAATTGCTTCACAATGAAACTCAACAATGATACCATACATGGTTACACAAAGAAAAACTGATACAAAGTTTCCATCATTTGAGTAGGTGATGTTGTGAATCTCTCTAGATCATTATGAAAATTCATAATCATATTTACTACATCTTTATATAAAAAATTTGGAAGCATGTACCCATCATTAATGCATGCCTCATAAATACAAGAAATAATAAATCACTTGACTATGTTACAGACAATAAATATCTTCACGACCTTATATTTATCAAGAGGAGTTTGAAACCTCACCACCATTTTTATTTTGACCTCGCGCGCACCCACATGTTATTATATTTTTGCGGGGTTTCATAACACCAACCCTTGGGCTTAACAAAACCATTTTGCATCATTGGGGTCTCACTGTTACACTAAAAAATGTCACCTTGACAACTTATAGTTAGTATGGCTCAAATCAACAGTCATGCTACCCTCTTAGGCAAGTCTATACCTCTGTTATCCATCTCAAACTCAAAATAGAGAGAAAGTCTTGTAAAAATCATGTTTATCTCTGGGGTCGCAGGTTCTCTCTAGTCTTACCTGCGGGGACGCGGACCTTGTTCACAAAAACTGCGTCCATAGACGCTCTGTATGTAAAGGGACAGGTGCGTCCCTCTGTAAAAGACAAAATGCGCGAGTTTTATCTTGAAAAAGTTACTTGTGGTTACTTCTAGAACATTCTAGAGGTCGGTTTGATGAAATGGATTCGCCTCCAGTTGGTTCATGTATCTCTATTAAGGGGAGTCTTATCCCATCAATAAGGGAGCTATCCCACCCAAAGAGGGGGATGATCCCATTGATGGTGGACCAGAATAACCTCTTTACAGCACTATAAATAAAGGTATTGGGCCAGGAGGAAAGGAGGTTGGAGCTATACATTTTCTTTGGGTAAATGCTGCAGGATTTAGGTCTTCCATTAGAGCCTTTGTGAGGAGAGATTGTCTTCACTTGATTCTACTTGGGAGAGGGTGAGCTTTGTCAAAGAAGAGGAAAACCCTTGATGGACCCTGGGAGGAACTTGCACAACACCAAGGCCAGGTTGTAAGAGTTTCTTTGTTTCGTTATTAATACAAACTGGTTTATTTTTCTCAATAGCTTATGTTAATGAGTTATTTCATGTGTTCCTTGGTCTGCATGTTAAATATATGTTTTATTATATGAAATGCAAGTGCTTGGTAATTGTTTGATTGTTTGTGGTTGCAGGAATTGACTTGAAGGAGGAGCTCATCCGGATCGTCAAGAACGGACTCACCAACAGCGTTTTGGAATGAGGTAAACCTAAACACTTGTAGTTTTCATGTTATGAAAGGTGTATTTAGAGAAAGATCACTCCTTTTTGTCTTGTTTGTCATTAGAATGTCTTAGACTTCTAGGAAGGTCAGTCGTGTCCGCACCCTTGACAGTTTCCGTGTGACAAATTGGCGACTCCACTGGGCAATCATATGGAAGTGCGCCTTACAGTTATCAACCCTATCCTCAATACGGCGGCTATGGCTCTCAGTATCCTCAACCTGTTACGAGTCAATACCCTGGAATGTTAACATGGGATCCGTCACAGGGTCAACAGATGTTGCAACCAAGTATGCAGTCGGTACCTCAAGCAGGACAACCTGCAGTTCCTGGTCCATCCCAGCAACCGCAACCTGTCCAGTCAAGTGTTCAGACTCCTGTAACTTCGGTAGTTACTCAGCCGCCAATTGCACCAGGTACTCCACCTCACACGGCTGTAGCAACTACCGCTTCATCTACTATGTTTACTTCCGGAGTATCGGCAGCTCCAGTTCCTACTGTCCCTGTTACCACTCCTCAGATATCTATACCGTTGCCTGGACCCACGGTTCAGACCACAGTCCAGATGCCTGCAGGCCAACCTGGTACTAGTACGGTTGTTACTACTCAACCTCAATTTGTTCAACCTCCGTACCAGGGACAGTATCAACCTGGGCAAGCTGCCCAACAACCGGTTTACCAGTATCAACCGTATCCTGGGTACAATTATCAACCACCTCAACAACCCCAGTACGGTCCGGTTAATCCTGGTTTTCCAGGAGGATACAATATCCCCAATGCGAATCCTGTCCCTAGTTATCCGGGATATCCTCCTCCTGGGGCTGGTATTGTGACTCAGAGTTTCAGAGATCCTAACCGGCAGTTACCATTTATTGCAACTTTAGATTTACCCGACTTGACGCGCCTCACGAATGATCCAATTCAATATCTTCCGTTTTGGCCGTCAATGCCAAATAAGTTGCCCAGTGATATACCCAAGTTCGAGGGGAAGTCTGGAGAGGATCCGTCTAATCACGTGATGACTTACCACCTCTGGTGTGCATCAAATTCCATCATAGATGATTCTATCCGTTTACGTCTTTTCCAGCGTACACTCATTGGTCTCGCGGCCAAGTGGTACATTGAGTTACCACGGGCCTCTTTTTACAATTTTAGTCAGTTAGCTACCTCGTTCTTAACGCATTTTCAGTTACCAGTCAGATACGATAATGGTACTGAGTTATTAACTTCGCTAAAACAATCGACGTCCACGTACATTTCTGATCACATTCATGAGTGGAGACGTCGAAGGAGATTAGTGAAAGTTTTTATCCCAGACCAGATCTTAGCTGAATGGTTTGTCAAATCGTTATTACCTAGAATTACTGAAGATGTCGCTAAGGCCGGAGTAGTTACTGAGGAGCAAGTCATTGCTCAGGCGCAGTACCTTGACTTGGTTTATACTCAGTCAGGTACGTTACATGAAAAAATTCCGGATCTTCCCAGGTCAAACCAAATCGCTGCTGCTCCTTCGGGATCTCATGCCGCTGATGGTATGATCGGTATCGTGACTACGAAGAGTAAAAAGAAGTCTTCCAAGGCCTCCAATACTCCAATTATCACTTTGCCTGATTCTCCGACAGGAGAGTCTTCTCCTCCTGAACTTACCGCCGACATTCATGCTGTAGAGTCAACTACGGCCAAATCTAAAAACGGTGGAAAGAAGAAAGGAAAGAAGAAGGCTAAAGCAGACAAGGCTCCAAAGGAGAAAACGGAAAAGTCAGAAGCCAATGACGAGAAACGTAAACCTCGCTATCCTTGTCTTATTTGTGAAGAAGACCATTTTACAAGAGACTGCCCTCATCGGGCCGAGGTAGTCAAAATTGTCAAAGGTTCTCCGACTCCTGCTGTGTTAAAGAATCCATTCCCAGAGCAGGAAAATAAAATGATAGGTTCTTCTTCCAATGCCAGTGAAGAACCCATTTTGATGATGTCTCCTGTCAGGATTGCGACTCGATCGCAAGATTATGGTAGTAAGGCTCCTGTTGATGGTAAGGAAGCAGAATCTTCTCATTCTCACCCATCAACCTCAGCTCCTGGTTCCGATCCACTACAGATCGAGAAACCTAACCCGGACTTAGTAATAAAGCCGCCCGCCAAGGGTGTACTTCGAAGGTCTGCTTTCAATCCACATGCAAGAGCAGCCCAGAATTACAACATTGTTGAAGATTTAGCTGTTTCACCTTCAGCAATGTCGGCACTCGAAGTGCTACAATCATGTCCAGCACAGCGGAGATTGCTTTTGTCGGCTATTGGAGCTGTCGATGTTCAGGACCCGAACCTAATGATCTTTGATCTAGAAAATAGTACACCGCGTCTCCCACATCAAATGGCTTTCCAAATCCCAGTGATCGTCAAAAACAGGCCCATTCATCGGACTGTGATTGATGAGGGAGCTTCTACGTGTATTATGTCGATTCAATGTTGGAGATCTCTTGGTTCTCCTACATTGAACCAATCCCCCACCATCCTTAAGGCCTTTGATGGCCGTGGGTTCCGTCCGTTTGGTATTCTACAAGAATTACCTATAGGGGTCGAAGGTAAAACCGTTAGTCTGGATGTGGAAGTGGTTGATGCCCCTCTAGACTACAACCTTCTTTTGGGTCGAAGTTGGTCATATGCTATGACAGCGATCGTTTCATCGGTCTTCAGAGTCATTAAATTTCCACATAACGGTAAGATCGTGACTATTGATCAGCTGACATACTTTTCATCCGACCCAACCTCTTTAGAAAAAATCCAGCATGTCGGTAAAACGACGATCCCGTATAGGGACATTGGTGTAGGTTTAGTTAAAGATTCCGGTTTACTGGGAACTTTTCCTCTCCCTCCACTCAGTGTAGATTCTTCATTCGCAACAATTCATATGATCACGTCAGACAACATTATTCACGATGATCCTTGGTATGTTCCCTCTGACTCTGAGTTAGACTCAATCGGTGATGTTATGCCGTTGAGTCCATACGAGATTGCTTATGAAGCTCTTACGTCTTTTACCGCGTTTCGTTCAACCGACCAAATGAACGTGGTCAGTGAAGAGTCAAGTTTCACTTCACCCTTAGAACGGATAGCGTTTCCCGAAGAAGTGTCATCTGACGAACAACTTCGGGAAATCCTTAGCGTAGATGATCTGCCATGGGAAGATCTCCATCATAGATCTTCGTTTTTACCTAAGGATGATGTTTTTGAAAATGATTTTTCATCTATCTTTACCGCTGAATATGTCAAAGACGCTCAGGATCCAACGAAACATTCTGATTCAGAGCTGAATTTAGGGAATCTTTCTCGCACTATTCCCGTTGACATTTCAGTGAAGCCCGGAATCGAGGAGAACGTTCATATAGGAGCCGCTTGTACTGAAACGGAAATCCAAACTTACACGGCCCTATTCCCAGAATTCCGCGACGTGTTTGCCTGGTCTTACGAGGAAATGCCGGGAATTGATCCTGCAATTGTTGTTCATGAAATCAAAACCTACCCGGATGCTAAACCCATTCGGCAACGGTTGCGTCAGATCCACCCTCGGAAAGCGGCTGCAATCAAAGCCGAAGTCGAAAAGTTGTTGAAAGCAGGTTTCATTTATCCAATCCCGTTAACGGATTGGGTATCGAATATTGTTCCCGTTAATAAAAAGCAAGGAACAATAAGAATCTGTATCGATTATAGGGATATTAATCGGGCTTGTCCAAAAGACAACTATCCTACACCTTATATCGATCAAATTATTGATGATTGTGCCGGAAGTGAGATGTTTTCCTTCATGGATGGTTTCTCCGGTTATAATCAAATCAATATTCTACCTGCCGATCAACCAAAAATGGCATTCATTTGTCCATGGGGGACATTTGCTTATTGCAAATTACCTTTTGGACTTAAGAATGCCGGAGCCACTTTTCAGCGGGCGATGTCTTATGCGTTTCATGACATCAAGCACATTGTGCAACCCTATCTCGATGATTTGCCTGCTCATTCTTTGCAACGAGCTGATCACCTCGTCCATCTACGAGCAATCTTTATGAGGTGTAGGCATTATCGGATTCGGTTGAATCCCCACAAATGTGTTTTCTGTATAGAAACAGGTCGGTTGCTGGGATTTGTTGTTTCAAAAACCGGCATTCACGTCGATCCCTCGAAAGTCGAGGCTATCATCAAATTGCCTCCTCCTTCGAGTTTGCGCCAACTCCAGAGTTTGCAAGGGAAAGCAAACTTTCTACGACGATTCATCCCGAACTACGCCGAGGTCACCAAGGGTTTTACACGGTTGTTGAAACAGAACGCACAGTTCTTTTGGGACGAGATTGCCCAACAATCTTTTGATGCATTGAAACACGCGTTGACCCATGCACCGTTATTGCATCCTCCCAACTACAACCAGGACTACTTCTTGTACCTCGCGGCTTCGCATTCCACCATTGGAATGGTGTTAGTTCAAGAAGATGAATTCAAAACAGAGCATGTGATATATTATCTCAGCAGAACCTTAAACCCAACTGAGTTAAAATATTCACATGTGGAGAAATTGGCCCTGGCAGCCGTTCAAGCTGTCCAGCGTTTCCGTCACTACATTCTTCTCCGCAAGACTACTGTTATTTCGGATTGCAACCCTATGATTTATATTTTGACAAAACAACTGCTAGGGGGCAAGTACTCTAAATGGATTGTTATCCTGCAAGAGTTCGACTTGGAGTTCGAGAAGTCCAAGTCTAAGAAATCTTTAGTTTTTGCGGAATTAATGTGTGATTTCCCGAGTGCTGATACCGAGACCGTGGCAGAGGAGTCCATCGTGGACGAATCTTTGTTTCTTATTAGCACTTTAGATCCGTGGTATGGGGATATAATCACCTATCTCCAAACCCAAACCTTTCGGCCTGAAGCTTCCAAAGAAGACCGTCGGAAAATTCGGTTTCGATCCCAGCAATACAGAATTATTGGAGATACACTTTATCGCCGGGGGGCAGACTTAGTTTTTCGACGTTGTTTAACTCACGAAGAGGCTGAAAGAGTTTTGAATGACTGTCACTCTGGAGCGTGTGGCGGTCATATGTCTGGGTATGCCACAGCTCAGAAGGTGTTGCGCGCTGGCTACTTCTGGCCGTCTATGTTTAAAGATTGTATCCTTGCCGTCAGAACGTGCCACAACTGTCAAGTTTTTGATCGAAAGATGCGCGCTCCACCTGCTCCTCTCCACCCTATAATTGCCGCTGGTCCATTCGCCAAATGGGGCATTGACTTTATTACTTGTAACCCTCACTCGGCCGGGGGGCATGCGTATATCATCCTCGCGGTTGATTATTTTACAAAATGGGCCGAGGCGATGCCTACATTCGACGCAAGCGGCAAGACAGCTGCGGTTTTCGTATTCAATCATATCATAACTAGGTTTGGTGTCCCACAAGCAATCATTACTGATCATGGGAGCCACTTTCGAAATATCATGATGACAGAACTTACAAGCCAGCTTGGTTTGCGGCACGATAGCTCTACTCCTTATTATCCGCAGGCCAACGGTTTGGTTGAGTCAATCAATAAAGCTCTAGTCGTCATGATTCGACGGATCATTGGTATCCATCGAACGAATTGGCATAACATGTTATTTTCGGCGCTATGGGCATATCGAACTTCAGTGAAAAATTCAACAGGTTTCACCCCCTTTCAGCTAGTTTATGGCTTGGAAGCTGTGTTACCTATTGAATGCGAAATCCCTTCGCTTCAAATGGCTGTCGAATTACTTCCAGCTACTTCCGCAGAGGAGAAACGGTTATTATACTTAGCTAAGTTAGATGAGACTCGACATGACGCTACTTTAGCTATCGAGACTCACGCGAAACGAATGAAATCTCAGTACGATAAACATGTGACCCCTCGAAGTTTTTCAGAAGGCGACCTAGTATTATTATATGATCAAGCTAACGATAAGCTAGGTGCTGGAAAGTTCGTTCCTATGTGGCATGGGCCCTACATTGTAAAGCGCAAGCTAGCAAAAGGGGCTTATGAGTTAGTTGATTTTGATGGGGACTCTTTGGGTAAACCCAGAAATGGACTTTACCTAAAGAGGTATTATGCTTAAAGTGATGGGTATGGAGAAATTTTTAGATAGGTTAGATTTTCTTTTTAGCTAGCAAAGTGTGTGTTAGTTTAGTCAGTGTGCTTAGTTTAGCTAAGTGTGGTTTGTCGTCATTATTTTGGCTCATTTTGGTTTTACTCTTGATATTGTAGATGTCGACGCCTCTCCAAACATACATTGGATTTGCTGATGGTGCTTGTCGTAGTACACGGAATATCTCTTCCGCAGCCTGGGTTATCTATTCACCCTCTGACGAGTTAGTTTCTATGCATGGGGTAAGCCTCGGTCAAACAACGAACAACATTGCAGAATACAGTGCAGTGGTTGAATTATTATCCGAATCTATTTCATTTGGAATTCGACGTTTGATAGTGAGGTTAGATTCTAAACTTGTTGTATTACAGCTTAATAGAGTTTATGCCATTAGAAATCCTGTGTTGTTAAGGTTGTTTTTGAGGGTGCGTCTCTTGGAACGTGAATTTGATTACATTGAATATCAACATATTCCGAGGTCTTTGAATACATTAGCGGATGCAATTGCTTCTCAAATGTTAGACAGATATTTACGATAATCATGCAAGTAAATTTAAAAACATTTCATCACATATGTTAAACAAAATAAGCCGGTAAAATAGTGATATATATAGATAGGAGTGTGTCAAAAATATATACATCGTCTTCGATCATAGGTTTAAAACACCTTATGATCGGCAAAATGATAGTACAAAAATCAAAATGTCACATGTAACTACAAGTGACTAGTCAATCACTGGTGGTGCTCTCTGTACGACACCACTGCGCGGGCTACCTTACGTAAAAAACCTCTAAATGGTCCAGGGACCGCGACCACGAAGCGCTGAAGCCTCATTGGAATATCATCCATAGTAGTCTCAGGTATATCTGTCGTGAGACGCTCTAGATCATGCTCCAAGTCGGCTAGTACCTCTGCTGTCGCATCCTGTGGGGCCGGTGCCAGTGCAGCTGGATGTAGTCTATCATAAGGCCGGAGGTTGGCTGGGCGTTGTGGGCCAACATCTGCATTTTGAGAAATTTACTATTAGTTTTGGGGCGATATATATAAAAAATACAAAAAATATATAACTAGAAAATTTGTGAAAATAAAAAGTACCTCTGTCATCCCATTGTTCTCCCTGTGGAAGAACCATGTCCGGATCACCTCTGAAGTCTGTTCCGGCATACGGGAAATCCTGTATCACAAAAAGCTGGTTCTCTAACCAGTCAAAATAACTATCTGAGAAGCGAACCACTGTCGCACCCTCGTCAGGATGTCGGGCCATTACCGCAACCCATCGTATCAGCTTTGGCTGCTGAGGACCCAGAATATCAACGGTGAGTTGCTGAGGGATCAGCAATGGAACTCTCTCCAAGGCAAAGCTCACGACTATAGGCCCATATCCAAAGGTCTTTAGTCGTCCGTTCCTTGCCTTGGTTAGTTGGCTCTTCATATGAGCCGACACAGCTTCACACCAGTTGAAAATGGTGCCTTGGTAACAGTCAATTGCCATCCGCATTTGGGATCCGGAAGCAATGTGTAAAGCGGCCGCGCCGCAAATTCTGGTAACCGTGAACGCAATGACTTTGAGTTCCGGCAGAGTGATGTGTTTTATCTCTATGCCTTTTGAATGGTGAGCTCCCGGTGTGCACCAAGTCTCGCGAAGACTATCAAGGGATTGGCCACCCGGCCTAGTCCCCGCAAGGTTGAGTTGCTCACCCCTGTTTGGCAAGCCAGTGAGAAAGTATACATCCGAGGGCTCTATCTCGAGCTGGTGCCCTCCTATGTAGAAGCATTGTTCCTGTACGTTCCATCGCTCAACCAGCCACTCCAAGAATCTTACCTGGCCCCTCATGCCCGGTATGGTCCAATATTTGTATAAACCGCATGTTTTTAGGGCATCCAGAGAGGGTTGATGATTTATTGCCACTTCATCTTCCTCGACGTGCTCTCTTTCTCTCCAGTCTAACATGATTAGTGCCTGCATATCAAAAATAAGCATTAGAAATTGATTTGGGGATTTTTGGTTGGTTTTTGAGGGAGTTGGGGTTTTGAAATGCGCGTCTTTCGGAAGACGCACCCCAGCTTTGTTGCACAGGGCGCCCGGACGCAGATTCCCTGAAGGCGGGCTGCGTCTTCCGACCGTTTTCTCGTAAGAGAAAAAGTCGGGGGACGCAGGTCACCCGAAGGGCACCCGCGTCCGCCGAGAGGCGCATTCCAAAACCAAAACCCCCCCAAAAAATGAAACCAAACCCTAAAAATTGATTCTAAACGGATAGAAATGCAGAGTAGGATGTGTAAAATACCTGGGTGAGACGGCGTTCGATTCCAGCGGTCAGATTTTCCGCAGCAGCCACAGGAAGTTTTCTTGTCAAAAGCCCTTTTTTCAACCTCAGCAGTGAAACGGTAAAAATGACATGGTAAAAGCTTTTTTTATAGGTTTTTTGGATGATTTAGTTCATTTTTTACCATGAAAAGATATTTTTGAATGTATTTTTGCCTATCTTTAAACAGGTATGAGTAATGGGTCGCTTTTGTGCAGGACAAAGGGATTTCGAGGGAAATTGTAAATTTTTCACAAACAAAATTGCAGAGTCATCTTTTAAGCCCTTTTCTGACTCCTAAAAAATGAAAAGATCGCCGAGTGTTTCTTTTTCACTCGTTAAAACGGAATTAAAAGACGGTCCCCTTTTAGCTCTTTTCTGACCGCAAAATCAGGAAAAGATTGCCGAGTTTTTGTCGTTTCGAACTCGATAAGGAAATAAAACGACGTGTCCTTGATCGCTTTTTACTTTTCAGATTAACGACACTAATATGAAAGTACTCCTTGGTCGCAAGATCAAGCGGTTCCCCCAGGTATTATTTTATACTTTTTCGGGCTTGAGGGACACAAATATACGAAAAAGTTCAAAGTGGAGTCTCCTTTAGTTTTTTCAGACTCTCTAAAAATGAAAAACGCCGAGTTTCTCCTATACTGGGCTCGTTAAAATTCTTACAGTACAGGACCTGTTCAATTACAAACAGGAACGAACCACTCCTTCCTAGGGTTCGAATTTAAACTAGGTTGGACTCGTCCGAAGGACGAGCTTACAATCAAGCATATGTTATCCTCCTCAAGCTTGATAAAAATAAGGAGGTACTCGCCAGAAATGGTGGGGGAAAAAGAGAAGAATGAACCTATTTGTCACTTTTTATCTCAGAGAAACTTTATTACCGCTCTTGAACACGACACTTGTTATTCACCTGGGTTGGGAAATTTTTCACCTCACAGTTGACCACGTCACTTTGAAAGTCTTTAACCGGGTTTCGGGATTAACTTTGAGTTATTCTTCACCAAGCCATCTGTTGTGTCGTTATGTGTTCAAGAGGCCTGCAAATACCAAACTTTCATCTGCAAAATACTTGTCATCCATTTGACCATCCCTGAGTCGGTCCTTACAGCAACATTTCTTCAACTTGAACAATGATTTCGTGTTGCGGGCTTGCCTGCAACGGGTCGCTTTCTATCGACATCGACACATTATCTAGAAAGATGACTTAGGAATCGACAGTACCTTGAAGTCTGCATGCATCAATGGCAGATTTCTCGCCTTTGACGTCAGTTTACATCATTGACTTTCGATCAGAGGATTCCGTGAAGTGTTCGACATCAAAACATCTATTCACATTTCACGGGTTGTGCTTGGTACTTTGGGAACCATTGACATTACTGGTGGTTTCCCTCACGCTTGTTAACAGTTTACATCATTGACTGGTAATCAAGTGGTTTCTACCATGTTCGACATCAAATCATTTAATCACATGGCTAGAGTCGTACCAATTCGGGAAGTAGAAGTGAAGACCCTGGATCTAGTTTCTACCATCCAGGCTGCGAGGAGTTTTGTATTCATTATCTATGTAGGCTCATCATAAACAGATGGCTGCGTCCATACTGTGTCTACAAAGTCTATAAAAATGATGTACTACAAGATCATTCCTGTATCAGAGTAGTTAGTTCATTAGTTAAAGTTTTTGAATCTGAGTATGGGAATGCCTACCTCAGTGATGATATATTCTTATCCATGTATTTTGTGTTGAAAATTGCAGGTTCCAACCAGGCCATCCACAAGGTAATCCTCGGAATGATAAAGCGCTTCACCCTTCCTAGAATTACAAAACCCTATTCTATTTCAGGCTTCGCACTTTAGGGGGCAATCTGTTACACTAAAAAATGTCACCTTGACAACTTACAGTTAGTATGGCTCAAATCAACAGTCATGCTACCCTCTTAGGCAAGTCTATACCTCTGTTATCCATCTCAAACTCAAAATAGAGAGAAAGTCTTGTAAAAATCATGTTTATCTCTGGGGTCGCAGGTTCTCTCTAGTCTTACCTGCGGGGACGCGGACCTTGTTCACAAAAACTGCGTCCATAGACGCTCTGTATGTAAAGGGACAGGTGCGTCCCTCTGTAAAAGACAAAATGCGCGAGTTTTATCTTGAAAAAGTTACTTGTGGTTACTTCTAGAACATTCTAGAGGTCGGTTTGATGAAATGGATTCGCCTCCAGTTGGTTCATGTATCTCTATTAAGGGGAGTCTTATCCCATCAATAAGGGAGCTATCCCACCCAAAGAGGGGGATGATCCCATTGATGGTGGACCAGAATAACCTCTTTACAGCACTATAAATAAAGGTATTGGGCCAGGAGGAAAGGAGGTTGGAGCTATACATTTTCTTTGGGTAAATGCTGCAGGATTTAGGTCTTCCATTAGAGCCTTTGTGAGGAGAGATTGTCTTCACTTGATTCTACTTTGGAGAGGGTGAGCTTTGTCAAAGAAGAGGAAAACCCTTGATGGACCCTGGGAGGAACTTGCACAACACCAAGGCCAGGTTGTAAGAGTTTCTTTGTTTCGTTATTAATACAAACTGGTTTATTTTTCTCAATAGCTTATGTTAATGTGTTATTTCATGTGTTCCTTGGTCTGCATGTTAAATATATGTTTTATTATATGAAATGCAAGTGCTTGGTAATTGTTTGATTGTTTGTGGTTGCAGGAATTGACTTGAAGGAGGAGCTCATCCGGATCGTCAAGAACGGACTCACCAACAGCGTTTTGGAATGAGGTAAACCTAAACACTTGTAGTTTTCATGTTATGAAAGGTGTATTTAGAGAAAGATCACTCCTTTTTGTCTTGTTTGTCATTAGAATGTCTTAGACTTCTAGGAAGGTCAGTCGTGTCCGCACCCTTGACAGTTTCCGTGTGACACTCACCCTATGGAGTTGACAAAATAGTCTCGCATTATCGACACAGAGTCCTGAAATGTCATAGTCCACAATGTTGAGCCCCATAATACCTTTTCTAGAATTGAGATTTGGATTCCCCATGTAGTAGCAACAACCTTCATGAGCACAAGGAACACAAAGATTCAAACTTGGTTCCACCATTCTTCAGGGATTTGTATAAGACCTAAGATTATTGAAACGGAAGGGAAACAACATGAAAATATACTAAAAGTGTGTGTTGTTGTTCTCATGTTGTATTTGTGTATTAATGTGTCATTTCATAGTTAACAGGCTCTAGAAACAATGCAGATATAATGTCAGATGAAACAGGTGCTAGAATGTCAAACTGAGGCGTAACAACCCCAAAGAGCATAAATGAAATGAAAAAGGTAGGGAAAACTTTGGAATGTTGAAAAAGCAGATATAAAGATAGAGAAATCATGAGAATAGAGTTGAGGAAATGTCAGAGAAAGATGTAGAAATGGCCAAGAGTTTCAGGACTTCTCAGAGTGGCAGAGTTGACAAATTTAGAGAGGCATATCTAATGGTCTTTGAGCAAAACCTACTATAATACCACTGTTGGACTGTGTAACTAGATATGAAACATAATCATGAATTCATTTAGTATTATCAAAGATACACATATAAATACATTGTGTGACCATTGGATTCATATTCCAAGGTCTCTTAGACTCCCATGTGATGGTTCAACTTCCACACCATAAACCTTAGTAGATTAAGTGTCCAACATATTAATTTACTGTTGGCAAGAAGGCCACACAATGCCTAGTTTCCCTTTAAAGGACAAAAATAATTTACAATTATACAACATGTGTGGCCTGGGTGACCATTCTCTAAAATGTTTCCCAAAAATTATTGAAAATATATTAAATAAATGAGCTATCAATCTTTTACAAATTCTCTTGAACAAGGAGGTTTTTTGTCACCAGATCAGGAGTGAGTCAAGGGAATACGTTAAGAAATAAGAAAATCCTTTGACTTTCCAAGAATACTGCCAAATATTCAGACATGCAACATCATAGTGATACTATTGAGAAGGCAATCAGGTTCTTTAAGAATGAAACTAGTCAATAGAGACCAGTGAAGGATGTCATACTTGAATAATTTTTGGAGTTGTTGAAGGAAGAAAGGTCAGTTGGTTGATTAATAAAACTTTTAAATATATTAAAATATTGTAATGAGAAGAGAAGTCAGTGTAAAAACTTGTGTCAACTCTCTCAACGTAAGCACATGGACAACTATGTTCCACAATTTAACTTCGAGATACATGGATACATGGTAAAACAAGTTGTAGTTAATTTTGCCTCGTAAATAAATATCATTTGAAGGGAAACATTGATAAATTTAGGAAGGCCAACTCTCCAAAGAATGGCCATTTACTCCAAACTTGTAGATTAGACATTCATTGATCCAATTGGAACAGTAAGACAAGTTAAAACATCAATCATGAGGATTCTAACCTTTGTTGATTTTGAAGTCATCAACTTAGTCAATGGAATACTTGATTACCTAGCTTTGGTCAGAAGACCATGGGTCAAAGGATGAAATATGAAATTTTCGTGGAAAAAGATAGAATTAAATTAAAATGGGATAAGAAAAATATCATAATACCTCTTGCTCCCGTGAAGGGAAACCTTGAGTCGAACCCTCATAAGATGACACAGAAATGAAGAGGTTGTACCAAATACTGCACGAAGGAAAATATAATGTGGAAGCAAATTATTTTGGAGAAATATTATTAGATTCCCCTCTCTCCATCAGGAAAAATTTAGATATCGATTTGTATGAATGGCAAATCGAAAACTATGAATCCAAGGAAAATGAGTGTTGGTTGATCGAAGCTATGCCGACCAAGAACATCTAACCTTTCTTTGCTATAAAATTAGTACCCATCATTCAATAAAGGAATATTAAGGAAACCCTAACACTCTTTCCTTTCGACTTAAGCATGAAATCCATTTCCCCACTCAGATTTAAAGAACGAGCTTCTCCCATGAACTATTGAAATACTAAGTTGGGGGGGGGTGGGGTGAATCAATATTTTGGACGATCTATTCAATTATTGCGAATAAATTATTTTATTTATTTTAGCATTAAACAAAATTAAGAAACATATTAACATACCATTCACATCACACTAAAGGAAAAACAAGTTTTAGTTGGAAATCCATAAAGGGAAAATACCACCATTCATTTTCTTTATTTCTTCAATTTCATCTTACAAATGCTTACTAGCAACCACCAGTTGGAGGCTTCTATCCCCTTCTATTTCACAAGAACCCACTTGCAGGAGTACTAATCCTTTTCTATTTACTAGAACTTATCAGTTAGAAGATTCCACTCACTTGGTTTCTTCCAAGTACCAATGAATCAACCTCTGATTGCATTTTCAAACTAGATTCTAGCACCCTTCTTAATGGGATGATAAAATTAAGTTTTCAAGACTAATCTTTCTAGTTTGTTCTACAATATGATAAATAGCTCTTGATAATAAATTGACTAATATCTATTAGTTCTCAACACTTTAATGAGAGACATAACACAATCATCTTTGCAAACTCAACTCAGCACATTCGAACACCAACAAGTTTGTGCATTCAAGAAATCATTTGATATTGTGTTTATGGGATCTTGGCTTTGATTAAATTTTCAAATTACAACAAACTAATATTTGTGTCCTACTTTTTATCCATCTACTTTTTAGACTTGAGAATTGAAAAGTATAAACCACCAACCTCTCTCCTTTACATATTCAACCATTTAAGGAACAACACTAGATTCCAATCATTTAATAGCAACAATGTAAGTTATCACAATACACAGTGAACACATACTCTCGGCTTTTCCACATTACCTTTCATAAACATATTTTGTCAGGAAATAATATTTCGTACACTTACAAGATCAAATCCAAAATAATTTGTCTCTCATCCACTCATTATCCAAACCAAGGCATCATATATATAGCTTATGTTCGCTTTGAATACCTTGCGAAAACCACTTTGTTTTACCCTTGGTTATGTTATAGCTGATTGCATTGACTAGGTCATTCCTCCCCAAAGATACTTGTAATTGAATGCTACAAACAACCCTTAGTAAAAACTTCTCCTCGGGAGAAAGTTTATACATTTTCATAGCCATTGTTGTTTAACATAGGAATATTCTCAAACATGTCAGTTAAGGAGACCTGTCATTAGATCTGGGTTGTTTGGAATCTTTCCACAAGTGACTTGGTCGATCATGGTAGATTTTGACTCTAGTATTAGAAAACTTAATTTCTTTCCATATGCAATATTGATATTTTCTTGGCATACTCCTTTAGACTCCAGCACTTGTGCTCGCTTTCTCCATTCCACCTTTGCCTGCATCTCCATGGCTACTTTTTCACCTGATATTGGATCGATGTCCCCAGTTCACTACACATGGTTTTTTGTGAAAAATTATCTTTTGTAATTGTTGATGGATCTAGAATAGGAATAAATTCCTCTTTCAAAAAATGCACATAGGCAATATGATCAATAAACGATATCAAGGTGTGAATGATTTCATCAAGAGCCTTGACATATTTCCCAAATCACTCTATAACCAATGTAATATTTTCAGGCATGATGCTAACAATCTCATCAATACCTTATGCTAGCATTATCTCAATGCCTATCACTTTTGAAACACCGTATTTGAATTGGTTTTGATCAAATTGACCAAGGAAAGTGAAATCCTTGAAAGAGGATAACAATGTAGCTCAATTGGGTGAATATAGGTTGGTGCTTGCATAAATTGACATGGGTTTTAGTTTTTGTGTATTCCTTCAATATTGTACCACTTTCTTTCATTGATGTTGGAGGAGTACCAACAAAATGGATGCATTTGATTAAAAGGTAAGCCAAAACATCATTGTCTTCTCGAGCCTCTATGGTTGAGCTAATTATTTGAATAGTGGGATCAAAAACATTTGTTCGGTTAGCTTCAAATGATCGCTAATGGAGAAGTGATTTGTAGATAATACTTGCATCAATATGTATTCCCCCACTAAAGCAAGAATATTGCATAGTAAAATTTATCAATGCATTGTGATTTTCTTGCTGCCTGTCATTGAAATAATTTTTTGGCCTCTATTCTGCTTCAACAATATCTTTCTAAGACATGGTTGAAGAGAAAAGCAAGATACTTTTCTTATATCTGGTGCAAAGGAACTAACCCATCAATCATCCTACCATTAATAAATGAAAGTCCCATGCCTGATGGGAATGTTCGAAAACCTTAAGCCATTGTCCCTATTACATCGATGACCTACATTACTATGCTAATAAGCCCATCAATCTCCCCCTTTGGCATTGATGGAATTGCAACCACCAAATCACATGTTGACATCAAATTATGTTGAGTTTTCTTGATGCTTTATCTCTTTCTTCGATGTATTTCCTTATGGTTGATTATTATCTCTCTTCCCCTTTTACATTAATGGCAAAGAAGATGTGTATGTGGACTAATTGTAGACCAAAATATATATGTGACTATTGTAGAATAGCTTTCCTCCAAGTGACCGCTGTAACGAACTATCTATTTATCTAGACACTCGTTCATGGATTAGTGGCACACACTTGAAACACAAATCCCTATAAAGCATTCACATACTCTGATCTATACAAGACTTAACAAAAACTAACAATTGAAATGATATATGCCAAACAACAATGTTAGTAATCTTGTAACTAACATAACAATGACATATGTATAACATATTGTTGCAACAACAAAATCCTCAGATCTATACAACAACAAGAATTTCATTCCATATTTAGCAGGACAAGAAGACCCACAAACCATGAAGCACAAGAGTCATCATACATCTCATCTCAACTCAAGGAAATACTATCATTTATCTCTGGTAATACTTAGCAAGACACAATCATCATCTACGGTGAAGAAACTTGACAACAAATTGTACATCCTTATGAGCTCAACTGTTCTTAAATAGTCTTATTTAGCATGCTTTAATTTATGGACAATATTTTCATACCAGGTAGCAACTAATATCTCAAACTTCTAGAATACTTTATCAAATGAAAAATCAGAATATAAGATATACAACCACTTTTTTAAAGCACATGAATGCAATTTTTTCTTATCAGGAACTTGATAGCTCCCTTGAACACATACTATTGTTGAGTTCACAGTACTTGGTGATTGTTCCCATTACACCCTAGAGACTATGCATCTGAAATAGAGAGCAACTCTAATTGATTACACATTACTTCCCCTGAGCTGATGTTGGAGCATATGCTTGATCTGTACACATAGAGTAGTCCCATCCACATGTGAAATGCTACAATCAGGTCATGGAAATAAAATTATGGAAGAAATGAGGAGGTGGTCATCCCTAATCTCTATCGAAGATACTCAAATGATGCTCATGGAAGAGGCTTAGTAAATATTTCCGTAATATGTTCATGTGTAGAAACATATTCTAGTTTGACAATTTGATCTAGCACTTGTTCTTTGAGGAAGTGATATTAAATAGGAATGAGCTTTGTCTTGGAGTGCATTAGTATATTTTTTGAAATATTAGTAGGAATGGTGTTATCAAAAAATATGGATATAAGTTGAGTACATTCTACTTGAATGTCTTTCAAACTTTGGATCATCCACAACAATTTTGTGAAACATGAGGCAACTACAATATACTTAGTTTCAGTTGTAGGCAAAGAGATTTAAATTTGTTTCTTGTTGAGCCAAGAAACTAAGCAATTTCCAAGGAATAATGCCCCAACACTTGTACTTTTCCTGTCACCAATGTTTCTTACCCAATTTTCATCAGTATAAGCTTGAAGAGTAAAGTTTGCATTATTAGGACACGAAAGTCCAAAATATGAAGTTCCTTATATATATTTAAATATGCTTTTGACTGATTTGAGATGAGTTTCCTTAGGATTATATTGAAAGCACCCCATTATTCCAACAACACGCATAATATTTGGCATTGTAGTTATGAGATAGAGCATACTTCCAATTATTTATCTACATTCAAATTGATTGACTTCTAGAGATTTTTCATATTTTCTCAGGTTGTAGACTATTTCCATGGGTGTACAAAATTATTTACTTTCTTCCATTATATTTTTTCTTAGAATATCATAGAGGTATTTCATTTGCGAAATAAATATTCCTTCCTTTCTTGTTGTACTTGTAATCTAGGGAAGAAGGCCAATTCACCAAGTAGAGACATTTAAAATTCCGGCTACATTGTTGTTACAAAACTTTGGCTCATTTATTCAACATTACTCCCAAAAATTATATCATCAAAATATACAACAACTACCAATATATTATCACCTCCCATATTAATATACATATTGTTACCAACAGATCCTTTTCTAAACCCTTGTTGCTATAAGTATTTGCCTAGCTTGCAATACTAGTGCCTAGGATCTTGCTTTAACCTGTATAAGGCTTCTTAAGATTACAAACATATTATTTCTTATTACTCAACATAAAACTCTCAAGTTTCTCAATATAGACCTCTTCTTCCATATCTCCATTTAAGAAGGAATAAGTAACATCCATTTGATATACCTTGAATTTACGAAAGCATACAAATGCTAGGAACATTCTAATGGCTTCAGTCCTTGAAATAGGGGAAAAGGTTTCTTCTAAATTGATCCCTTATTTATAAGCATAACCTTTACAAACAATTCTTACCTTATTCCTGATAACTTGGCCAATTTCATTTAACATGTTTTTGAATATCCATTTGGTACTTATTACATTTTTATCTCGTGGTCTTGGGACATGATCCCATGTTTGATTTTTGTCTATTTGATTTAGTTTGTAATGAATTGCTTTAATCCAACATTCATCTTAACTTTCTTGCTAAAGACTCTAAGGTTTTATTTTAGATAATACAGCCAAATTTTCATGATTGTATTAGCCTATGAACTTCCTTCTAGTTTATACACTAGAATCTTTGTTTCAAAGAATTGGTTTCGAGGATGATTTTTTTGTACATACATGGATGGAATTTTATTTTCCATTTTCTTCTTTCTCTTCTTCTTCCTCAAGTCCTTCATGTTCACTTTGTTCTTTGTATTTGGCTTCATTTTCTGGTAACTCCTCATCACTGAATTCATCAAGTCGAGGCTATCTTCAGGGACAAACATATAATTCATCAACTTTGACATCAATTTTGTCAACAATTTTTCATAATATCTTGTTGTAACATTTGTATCCCCTACTTCTGGAAGAATATCCAAGTAGAATACCTTCGTCTGCTCTTGGTTCAAATTTGTTGAGCTTGGCTTCATTTCGTTTGATATAACACTTGCTTCCAAAAATTATAGTGTTTGATTCAAGCATGTCTTCCATACCACAAGTCATAAGGTGTTTTATTATTTTGTAGTCTAACATGTGTCTTATTGATAATATTGATTGTTTTTTACATAAATTCTCCCCAAAAGGTATGAGGTACTCTTGATTTGTCAAGCATGGCATGGGCCATTTGTTGAATTGTCCTATTCATCATTTCATCAACCCCATTTTGTTGAGGAGTTTTAGCTATAGAAAACTGTCTCTTGATTCCATGTTTTTCATAGAAGTCATAAAACTCATTGGATGTGTACTCACCTCCTCTATCAAACCTCAAGCATTTAATTTTTAATTCCATTTGATTTCCAACCAACGCCTTAAAATTTTTTAATTTTTCAAATGCTTCATATTTATATTTCAATAAACTAACCCAACACATTCTAGTGTAATAATCAATTAGCAACATAAAATATTGGATATCTCTTCCTTGTTGGTCCACATATATCAATATGAATTAACTCAAGAGGTTATTTTGTTGAATTTTCCTTTACCTTGAATTAAACTCTTGACTATTTACGAAACTAGAAAGACTTACAAACATTATTTTCAGTTAGGAATATTATGAGCATATTTTAGAAAATCTCCTTCTTTCTCAATTTAACTAGATGATTGAAGTTGAGATGTCTTAGTCTCTTATGCCACAACCAACTTTCATATTTTTTCTCAAATAACAGTTTTCACTGTCACCATCTAGCACATAGTTACTTGGAGTTATAACTCCTTTAATTATGATCTCCCATATTTTCAATTCTTTGACCACATACTCATGGGATCTAAATGTTACTTGATGTCCTTGATCACACATGTGACTAACACTTAGTAGATTATGTTTAAGTCCATCTATAAGTAGCACATTTTGAGCCTTGGCCTTTCCTTTCTAAAAAAAAAACAAACCCTTTGCCTTTTATTTTCGTTGGAGCATTATTACCAAAAGTAAGATTTCCACTTTTTACTTCCTTAAAGGTATTAAATTTACTTTTTTCCCCTATCATGTGTTTTGAGTAGCCATTGTCGATGTCCCACTGATTTTCTTGATTTTTGTTATATAGGACAAATCCACATTTTTCTCGATATGAAGTCTTTTTCTTCTTCCAAATTCTAATAAAATATTTGTTTTTGCTCCTTTGATAACAAGACATTGACACGTTTCTGCATTCATTGGATTCATGTCAAAATTTGTTGCAAGCAGAACACTCAACTTCGTCCATAAGATGAGAAAAAGCATTATGGAATGATTTTCTAGTGGCAGTCATTTTGTTTGAAAGTGACTTCACCCTTGCTTCTCTTGATTTGATAACTTTATATTCTATGAAATGAAATGACCTGCAACCAAAATTATGACAAATAAAATCGTGACAAAGAAAATTTTATGGTACCTAGGTATGAAGAAGTTTCTCGAAATAATTGTCCCTTGATTAAAGTGAGGATGAGTCTTTTCATTCTTCTTCCTCCTTTCCCCTTTGTAACCTGTGTTAGTTGGTCTATTCTATCATTGTCGGACATATCTTGTACTTTTGGATTTTATATGCTACCTATTGGTTCCAATAAGTGCATTAACATAGATTTTTGAGTTCTCAGATTTTAGTGTCCTAGGATTTGAGCCTCCTTCGGCATGTTTTTTTGTTTCCTTGTATCCAAGTCCCGTTTTAATTGATGGGGATTTTTGACAATTGATAATATTATCCAATTTTTTTGATCCTTTCACATACTTTAAATTTTTATTTATATATGCCTTTGTATTCTCAATATCTTTTCTTAATGATACAATTTTTTATTCCAATTTGTCACTATATCTCTCTTTGTCTTGCAGTTGATTCATTAAAACTTCCTCCTCCAACACCCTCCTCCCATATTTACCTAAGCTAACTAGTCCATTGGGGTAAACACATGATGAGAGGCTACTATGAAGTGATTTGACTACCCATGTTCAATTAAGGAAGTGGAGTCTGACCTTCCGCACATGCTACAGAACCTTCAGGAGCGAACCAACCCTACCAAGTGATCAACCCTTGAGGAAATTTGTCATTTTACTTATCTAGACCCTCAACCACTCCCATAAAAAGCACGCATGTGATTAAGGCCTTCCAATCGCTCCCACAACATGGCATGCCAGTGACTGGGGACTTTTTCAGGCAGTTATGATCCAACGATCGAGGATTCTGAGAAACTTTTTCAGGGCTAAGTCTCAAGCCACTTCTAAAGACTTCATGAAACCTTCAGAAATGATAAATAACATTGAAAAAAGGTTACTACTGCAAAAATTTAATCAATTACTTGACTATATCCCTACTAGCCATGACAAGAATTTCGTCAAACATGTCACAAATATGTAACCTACAAGTCATAAAAATAGATATAATTATAGGGGCTTATACTTATCTAATATTCGTAAAGAAGCATTGATGCCTTATCACATTAGCTACATTATCATCTATTTGGTCATATATTCATTGTACATTCATTTAAAAATCAAAACATGATGAGATCCATACATCAAGTCTATCATAAAACATACTCATAACTTAAATAACACGGATACAACGACCATAAAATAAAAATATGAACCATTACATTTTCACATGATATACGAAGGAGAAGGTGTTGGAATTATGATGTATGTGTTGTGTTGAGCACTAGAAAAGGTATGTAATTGCCACTTATTTCGTTATCTTTTCCTTTAATTCATAACTTCTTGACATTATGAGATGGGCATATGATGAAGGATTATGATAAAGTTTAAGAGATTTGTGAGTAATGTAAAATGACTAATTATTACCTTTCTCTATGCAGAAAATGAAGAAAATGGAAGATCACCATTTCAGAGGAAAATACAAGGAAAAACCAACTACTTTCCCTTTGACAAGGAACCGCATCCAGACGAGGCAATCCAGATCAGAGTGCATGAGCCAAGAAAAGGAAGAAGAAACACCATATCAGCGCAAGAGGATGAAGAGATAACTGAAGGATAACGATATGGCGAATCCCTCAGGATCCTTTGATCCTAAGGGATCGTTACCTTAAGAATATCTGTATCTTTGGTATTTCTGCCTGGCTGCTATAAAAAGGGATAGCACTGCTAGGCCAGGGGGCAAATTATTGTTGTTTTATAGAATTTTTTGTTGCAAACTGAACATTGATCATCGACTCTCTTTAAAGAGCGATTACTATAACTATGTTTTTATGATTAATATATAAACTTCATTGCTGTTCCATCCTTGATTCAGGAGTAACCGTAGTAGTGCATCCCTAGTGGCTAAGGGCCCAGCCCTAGTGGATCACTTGCTTTTTGTAACATTATTTTCCGATTACAAGTTATTTTTGGTTTGATTTCTTATACTTCATTTAGTAATATGTTGTTCCTTGTCATTTCATTTACTGGCTCTGTTATATTTAATTCGTATTTGAATAGTAAGGTTATCATTTACAATTGAAATGTTATGCTGTTCATTTTGAAATCATATCGCATTGTTGTTCCTTTACAGATTGACATTATTGTTCGTTTACATAGTAACATTGCTGTGCATTTACAGATTGGTATTGTTGTTTATTTAGCTACGGTTTACCTCTAATTGTGATTGTTGTTCATTCAGATTACCATTCCATTGCAACTGCAATTGCTATTCCTTTATGACCGTGGTTAATATTTATTATGCTAAACTCAGATTACTGATTCCATCATTATAGATTCATTGTGTGTTAACATTTGATTTAGTTCGCTATTCAATATTTTGTAGACTTACTTAAGTTTGATGTTCCATTCTTGGTTTGCTATTCAAATCATTTCCTAGTTAAAGATTGCTGTTCAATTCCTTTAGATTACAATTGCTTCTTAATTCATTCCTGTAAGTTAAAGCTTTGTTGTTCGATCTTTTCAATAGATTAGTTGCTGTTTCCTTTTTTGTTAATTGAATTATCATTTCAAGTAATTGCTTTAGTGTGAACAGAATGATCTGTAACTGTAGTGAACATTGAATATTGCTGTCTAGTTCCCAGATTGGAGATCTTCTCTTTGTTTTCTTTTCATTTGCATCAGTTTAAAAAGGAAAGAGTTATCATTACTACATCCTTGACTGATGAGTGCTGTAGTTTCTTAAATGAATGATTTAGTTACAAAGCATTTCAATTTCTTGCCATTACATTTAGAGTTTGTTTCTAGCATTTATTTACTTTTGTAAAAGCACTATACTACTAGCATTACTCTTGACAAGTGACTGCCTCAGACTGAGTACACTCTTGAGATAAAAAATCATACCTGGATTGATAATTACTGTAGGGTAAATAGACGTTAAAAATACCCTTTTTACTTCTCAACATTTTGGTGCCATTGTCGGGGAAGAGTGTAGCCATTTGTTTCTTTTTTAGAGTAGTGTAAGTACCAGCTAGGAGAGAATTGGGTTTTAAAAATGGAAGGCAAGAACCTGCGTAAGGAGCATGTAACAGCCTTGCTCCCCCACCCACTTTCCTGTAGATTTGTTGTTATTTTGGGTAGAAATCAACATTTGATTTGTGTGCATGACTAAGCAAAAAAATCCTGAAAAGAATCCTAAACCACTACCCAAGCCTGATAAAGCTAAGGGGCCGGTGACCCTTGGCCGATCGACCTTTATAGACGAAATCCTTAAAAATGCAGAATCTCAGCCTTCAATAGGACCTAGAAAAGTTGCTTCTAGACAACCTACTAGTTCCCTTCAGGCCACAGGATCACCATCTATAGCCTTTGCTGAGGTGCACAGCCAAACATAAGAGCAAGATTTTCAAGAAATTGAGAATTCTAGCCCAAAATCATTGCAAGAAGGGAACCTTAGTAATCTTTACGAGGGGAAACATGGGAGGTTGAAGAACCAAGATCTCCTCTTGGAATAGCTCAGCCATTAAGTAGCCCAGATAAGGCAAGTGCTATAAAAATCATCCAGAACGAAGAACCTCAAGAGCTAAAATCCCCCCAGACATTAGGAACTCTCATCATCCCAAACAAAGGAAGTGTTGTTAAGGCCATTCCTGTTAAGGCCATTCCTGCTCCATCTAACTAGCCTAAGAATACCCTCCTAGAAATCCAAAAAGGTTATTGGCACATATTTGACCAAATGGCCTAGAACCAGCAAACCCCCCAAACCTCCACACCGCAATATCCCATTGTAGATACTACAATTAATGCACCTATGAAAGCAATTCCTCTCCAGCACATCCCTACATTCCATGGCCTAACATCAGAAGACCCAAATGGATTTTTGTTTGAATTCGATGTGTTGTGTAGGGGATATGACTATACCACCGATCCCCAAAAGCTGAAACTATTTCCCTCTACATTAAAAGGAGCTACTTTACGATGGTTTATGGGGTTAGGTGGAGGTGTTATAAATGACTGGGATTAGATGAAAGGTGCCTTCCTAAAGAAATATCAGGATTATTGTAGGTCTAGAGAGTTAAAGGATGAAATATTTCAGATGGTAGCTAGACCTAATGAGACACTAGAAGAATATGTTGAACGTTTTCAGTATAATCTTCAAAGATCTCCTTATGCATCATTACCCTTACCTGACAATGTATTAAAAACAACATTAATTAAAGGCATGAAGGAACAATGGATTGAAACACTAAATATTATGGGAAAAGGAGACATCTATCAAGAAGATTTTGCTAACATCATTGATTTATGTATCAGGAGCTCACGAGGTAGCACAAGGCTAAAACTAGCAAAACATGACAGGTTTACAAGGGACAACAAGACCTCTAGAGAAGGTGTAACTCACGCAGAAATCGGAAATTTACTGGAGAATTTTAAAACTGATATATTGGGGACTATGACAACGCAGCTCGATATTATGAAAGAAAAATAGAAACAAGCGGAAGCAGAACAAAATCTGGCAATATTCTGTCCTAGATGCAGAAAGAAACATAGCCACAAAGAGTACCCATTAGATGCAGTTCAAGTTTGCGCTATTTGTACAAAAGACCACTCTATAGAGAGCTGCCCCTCACTTCTTGGTTTGAAAGTAGTATAGAAACAAGCGGAAGAAGAACCAGAACCGGTGTACCTACTTAATCAGCACCGTCAATGGTAGCTGTGACAATCAGTTATGTTCCCTAATCCATCTTCTCCTTTCCAACCTCCGCAATATCATGCTTAGCATGGCAAAATCAACCTCCCTTCTCAAATTGGTCACAACAACCATTTCCTTCATCATCACCATGGCCGAATCAAGCAAGCCAATATAATTGGCCAAATTTTCCCTACGCTCCACCATATTGGCAAAAAAATTCATATCCAACACAATGGTCCCCTCCCACTTCACAGAGTCAAGCTTGGCAGACAAAATGGCAAAGACCGATGAATTAGCCAATAGGAACCATTCCACTCCCTCAACCTACATTGCCAGCACTACAACAAAACCCCCAGTCCAACTTAAGACTGCAACTCCCAACCCAACCCAAACCGAACCCAAATAACACACCAGTTCATTCTGTTCAAATAATTGAAGCACCAGAACTAGAAACTGATCTAAGGGAGTGCAATGACCTTCATTTAAGATCTGGGTGCATTATAGAAACTAAGGGAGATAAAAATGTTCAAGTTGAAAATTAGTCACCCACAGAACAAAGATTACAAGAAGAAGATGTGGTCAGACAACAGACTCATAACCAAGCAGCCACATCTTCTCCCCCCATTCCCAGAATGATTAATCATACCGCGCCCTATATAACATCCTGACTTTGATATTCTAGGAGAGCTAAAGAATTTGTACATAAAAATCCCACTCCTCCAAGATATCCAAGATATCCCAATATATGCAAAGACCATCAAAGAGCTATGTATAAAAAAACCAAGGAGGAGAATAACAAATAACCCAACAGTCCAAGTAGTTGGCACCCTATCTGATCTATTATCAGGAAGAGAGGCACCTGTCAAATATGAAGACCCAGGAAATCCAATAGTGACAGTGAAAATCAATGGACAAACCTTTTCAAATGCCTTAGTTGATTTAGGGGCTGCAATTAATATTTTAACAACCACCACTTGTCAAAAACTGGGCATTACATCAGTAGAACCAACTTCCACCTTATTAGAACTGGCTGACCAATCAGTGGTTAGGCCAGAAGGTACACTACATGATGTCATGGTATCCGTTGATTCCTGGGAATATCCTGCCAAATTTTTAATAATAAACCCCAAAAACCGACTTGATGGACATCTGTTAATTTTAGGTAGACCTTGTCTTGCGACCGTTGATGCTTACATTGGCTGCCGACAAGGTAGTGTGACCATAACTAGAGGGAGTAACATCAAGAATCTAGAATTATACCCTCTAGCCCAGCCAAGTGTAACAATAATAAAAACTAACAAACCTCCTGTATCATACCTCACCGAAAACACTAGATCCCCATTAACTATAGAAGATACCCTCGATTTTAAAGATTAAACAGAGGATGATGTTATTAACAACTTCATTAACCAAGCTGAATCCAGATCCCACATACAATGTCACATGATAGAGGCAACATTTGACAATGAACTAGAAGAATATCCTCTCAAAGACACTCATGATTAGACAATACCCACTACCTCTGTTTCAAATAGAAAAACTATAGAGATTGAGCCAGGAAAAACTTTGAACATCAATAATAACCTGACTCTTGAACAAGAAGAGAAGCTGGTGCAACTACTGAGAAAATACAAGGAAGCTTTTGCATGGGATTATCTAGACATGAAGGGAATCGATCCCCAGCTATGTACCCACCACATTTATACAGAAAAGGATGCGAGACCTGTTCGCCAACCCCAACGGAGACTTAACCCTCACTTGAAAGACATTGTGAAAGTTGAATTACAAAAACTTTTGGATGTAAACTTTATTTATCCGATCTCCGATAGCAAATGGGTCTCTCCGCTAGTAGTAGTGCCAAAGAAGAATGGAAAGTGGAGGATTTGTGTAGATTATAGAGAATTAAACAAAGAAACCCAGAAATACCACTTTCCCCTTCCATTCATTGACCAGGTATTAGATACATTAGCAGGAAAGAAATTTTTTTCTTTCTTGGATGGCTTCAGTGGGTACAATCAGATTCAGATTGCCCCTGAAGACCAGGACAAAACTACTTTTACCTGTCCTTGGGGAATGTTTGCCTACAGAGTCCTACCCTTTGGCCTATGCAATGCCCCTGCCACATTTCAAAGGGCCATCCTTAGCATATTTTCATATTTAATAAATGAAGGGCTCGAAGTATACATGGATGATTTCACACCATAGAGAGATGATTTCCACCCAGCACTAGACACATTGGAAAAGGTGCTGCAACGATGTATCGCCACCAGGCTTTGTTTGAGCCATGAAAAGTGCTATATGATGATGACTGAAGGACTCATCCTAGGTCATTATATCTTAGTGGCTGGAATACAGCTAGATCCAGCCAAAATTCAAATAATTTTGTTAATACCTACTCCTACCACATAGACAAAGGTACACAGTTTTCTTGGATTTTCTGGTTATTATAGGAGATTTATAGAACATTTTTCTCAAATAGCTGCACCTCTATATGCACTAACAGGGAATATTGATTTTGTTTGGATAGATAAATGTGACCGTGCTTTTGAGGATCTGAAAAAGCTTGTGTCAATAGCCCCGGTGCTCAGAGGCCCAAATTGGGACCTGCCATTTCAAATTTCATCAGATGCTTTGGACACAGCTATTGGAGCATTCCTTGGGCAGGAAGAAGACAAAAACCATATGCAATCTATTACATTAGCAAGAATTTTTCTCCTACTGAGCTAAACTATACTGTTATTGAACAAGAATTTTTAGCTGCAATACATGTTGTAAATAAATTTAGGCATCATATCACTGGATATCCTGTTGTTTTATATACAGATCACTTTGCCATAAAATATTTAGCAAATAAAACAATTACAAATGGTAGAGTAACAAGATGGTTGATTTTATTGCAGAAATTTAACATCACAATAAAAGATTGACCTAGGAAAGAGAATCCTGTAGCTAATTTTCTCTCACGAATGCCGAAGCCAGTGGACGCAACAACAGTCGAAGATCAATTTCCAAATGAACATTTATTCGTTGTTACTTTTAAGACACCCTGGTATGCTGATGTTCCAAATTATTTAGCAGTAGGCAAATTACCAAAGCATCTGACCCCCAATGAATGAAAACAGATTATTCAACGTAATACTCGATTTTCTTGGATTGGGGGCTACCTATTTCATATAGGGGAAGATATGCACATCAGAAGATGCATCTGTGAAGATGAAATATTTGACATTCTGAAAGCCTATCATGACGGACCATGTGGCGGACATTTTGCAAATCGAAGAACTAGTCACAAAGTTCTGCAAACAGGGTATTACTGGCCCACAATCTTCAAAGACGTGAAGAAATTTGTTCAAGCCTGTGACAGTTGCCAAAGAGCAGGACGCCTTGGATAGTCCAACGAAATGCATTTGAACCCACAGCTAGTAATTGAACCATTTGAGCATTGGGTGCTTGATTTTGTTGGTCCGATCAACCCATCATCAAACCAGAAAACATATATTTTGGTAGCAACAAAGTATGTTACCAAATGGGTTGAAGCAGAGGCACTTCCAAGAGCTACAGAGGACTCTGTCATTCATTTCATGTTCCAAATATTTGTGCAATATGGCCTCCAAAGAGACATAATCACGGATGGAGGACCACAGTTTGCAGGTAATAAAATTGCTGCAACATTAAAAAACTATCATATTTAGCACAAGATTACCACTCCGTATCACCCACAGGAAAATGGCCAAGTAGAGAGCATGAATAAAGTCATAGAGGCAATATTAACAAAAACCATTGCATCACACAGATGCAATTGGGCTACAAGATTGCCGGAAGCCTTGTGGGCATACCGAACAACGTGGAGAAACACCACCGTTTATTCACCATATCAGCTAGTATTTGGAAAGGAACCCATCTTTCTAATAGAGTTCGAAATACAAATGCTAAGAACAGCACATGAAGTCGGTCTAGATTTAAATGAGGCCTAGACTAATAGACTACAACAAATCAACGAGCTAGATGAAATGAGGCTCTCAGCTCTTCAACATACTGCATTAATCCAACAACAGAGAGAAAAATGGCACGATGCCCTCATCAAAAAGAAAATCTTCAACGAAGGAGATTGGGCACTCCTATACGATTCCAGGTTTCAGGATTTTCTGGGGAAACTTCAGACTCACTAGCTGGGAACGTATGAAATCTAGAAAGTGCATGATAATGGCACTATTACTTTGACTACTATTGACGGATCTGGACATACCATTAAAGCAAATGGCCACCAAGTTTGACTATACCACAAACTGCTTACTCGGGAATCCTTCTACCAGCAACTCCAAGAAGATTCTGACATGCAGATTCTGGCTGAGGAAGAGAACTCTTCTTCGCCTTCGGTTCACTAAGTAATTTGATTGCTTTTAAAATTTTGTACATAACCTTTTCTATTTTGTTTGTGTAAATTACTTTCTGTGCAGATTTTTGCATTTCTACAATTTTTTTTACATTTTGCTATTCCTTTCCGAAGGAACAACACTTTCACCACTTTGCTGTTCCTTTTCAAAGGAAAAACACTTTTTGCATTTTTTTGTTCCTTTCCGAAGGAACAACACTTTCACCGTTTTGCTATTCCTTTTCGAAGGAACAACACTTTGCAGTTTGTTGTTCCTTTCCAAAGGAATAGCATTTTCACCATTTTGCTGTTCATTTCCGAAGGAACAACACTTCTGCATTTTTGTTGTTCCTTTCCGAAGGAACAACACTTCTGTTTTTGCTATTCCTTTCCAAAGGAACAACACATCCGCATTTTTGCTATTCCTTTCTGAAGGAATAGCACTTTCATTTTCTGTTGTTCCTTTCCGAAGGAACAACACTTTCGTTTTCCGCTGTTCCTTTCCGAAGGAACAACACTTTAGTTTTCTGCTGTTCCTTTCCGAAGGAACAACACTTTCGTTTTCTGTTGTTCCTTTCCGAAGGAACAACACTTTTGTTTTTCTGTTGTTCCTTTCCGAAGGAACATCACTTTCGTTTTTGTTGTTCCTTTTCGAAGGAACATAATTTCCGCATCTTTTGTTTGCTCTTGCTTTGTTTGCTGTTCCGATTAAGGAACAACTGTTGTTCCTCTCAAGGAATAGAAGTTTTGAGTATGTTTTTTTCCCTTTTGCTTACGATTTTTGTGTGCAAATATTCTTTCATTGTCCCTCTAAAGAAACAACAGTTGTTCCATCTAAAGAACAACACTTTTTGAGTGCATTTTTCTTTTTTTTTTGTGTATGTGTGCTTCACCATTTAGAATATTTTTGTGAGCAATGGTCATCTAAGACATAGCTATACATTTATGCAAGAATACAAAAACTAGAGGATACTGAAATCAGCAAATCAAAGAAAAATCGTTATCTTTAAAAGAAATTACTTTGAATTGATAAGAGAAAAGAGGAAAGGACACAACTATTTATGTCACTTTGTTGTCTTTATTTTCACTAATACCAATGTGATTTATTATTTTTATCATGATGGCTCTTTCTAAATCCCCATAATTCTCTTTGATCATTATTATTGAATAAGAATAAGGGCATATTTTTCTCTATTGAGATGTTCAGACTTCTTCCACCATCCCTACTCTTAAGGAGTGTTGAGCCACCCTCTGTATATAAATAGGAAAGTGCTATATAAAAGAAAAAAGAATAAGAAAAAGATACATATCTATATGATTACTAACATGATTTGTCAGATGAAGGATAGGGGGTCTCATCAAGAGCCAGCCTACCATGATCATAAGGAAAAAAGTGAAATGGCATTCCCACTATGGCCACCACACCAAGGATATGATCCAAGAGGCACATCAGAAAAATAAAAATTCCTTGGAACAGGAGCTCTCATCACGAGCCAAACTATCCACCTTTCACTCCTTCCTAGTGAATGGCATTGTGATTCATCTGGTTACCAAGCCAGCACAATGGCCTCCATTCTGACATCGCACAACACTTTCCTAGGCATACACAAAGGATTATGGTTCCAAGGGTGAAATAAGCAACTATGTCAAGGTTATGGACACCTGTGGGCAACAGAGCTCTGTTGATGGTATTGAAGTCATATTTCTTATACACCAATAGTCATTATAAACCCTTCTTCTTATATCTTTATAGTGATTTCAAATGAGATTATGTCATATAACCCTTTCAAACCTTTGATACATGAAAATCATTTACAAATCAATCATGACGGTTAAAGTGGATAATGACCGCATAAGAACTTTTATTCACGTCAGCTGTCCTATCCTCCATTTTTTGCATCATATCACGACATTTCCATATTTATTAGCGATTTCCATCATATGCCTCAATTTCGGTAATCCGCTCATTTTTGTAAACATGTCATATATCTATACATTGTTCCTTTATTCCACTGTACGATTGCAGTTTAGCATGCTGCTCCTTTATTTGACAGTCGAGGATGGCCTATCACATTATAGGGGGGTGCAAGTGATCTCCATAATTCACTGGCATACGTGTCAGCTCATTATTCGGAGGTATTATGACTTCACCAAAAATCGAGAATAGCAAGTCTAATGGTATTTTGTTTCCCAATATGCATGGCTTACTGTTCCAATGCCATTTCCATGTTTTTCTCTGCAAAAATTACCAATGAGTTAAATATTTGAACAACTTGTTGTTCCATCATCTTCTCTGTGTTTTTTTAATAATCAGCTAAAAATTTGAACAGCTTGTTGTTCCATCATCGTCTCTGTGTTTTTACAGTGTGCTAAGTGTGAACAAGATGGGAGGAAGATCAATTCATAGTGAGCCACAGGTGTTAATTTTCTTTGACGTTGCACGAGAAATCTTAGCAAGGGCAGGATGGATAGCCTACCTTAACCGTCTACAGCAATCTAATGAGATGGTGGCAATTGAATTTTTGCCGAATTTGCAGGAACATCATTCCATGGTGAGAGGAAGATAGATAGCAGTCACAGATGACATAATTGTTGAAGTTTCGTGACTAACAGCTGTTGGACTTGTATGGACTCTGAAAAAGGTGAGACTGCGAGACGCCATAACCATCTTCTAGGACAAAGGGCAAAACCTTATTGTCAAAGGGAAAGGAGTCTTGCTGGCAACCCTGGGAGAGCCTTGGGCAGAATTGGCGAGAATTATCCAAATCTACATCACTTGTGATGTTAGAAAAGACATGGTAAGACCATGCCATCTCAAACTATTAGCCATGTTAAAGAAAAAATGTGCTGTGAATTTGCCTGCGTTCTTAAATTTTTTATTACATGATGTTGCCCGAAGCATGAGAAAATCTCGCCATGTAGAGTCAGTAGTAAGCCATCATGGTTTAATTCAGTTGATAGCCCGTTACAGTCTTTCCCAAAAGCAAAGTAGTTGGGAAGAATTGCTATTCTCGATAGATGGGGGACTGGCCTTGCCGGCCCCAAAACGAAAACATATTGCTAGCACATCGAATAGACCATCGAAACGAAGACAATCTATCAGATTGGCAAGGAGCAAAGGAATGTTGGGAAATTCCCAGGGAATCATTATCTAGCTTGTGGAAATACATGATTCAGAAGATGAACAACCCCCACAACTTGAAGGTGGGGAGAATGAAGAAGAATTAGAGGAAAACGATGAAGAAGAACTAGGTGAGGAAACTGAGCAATCCGATCAAGAAGAAGGGGAGGAAACTGAGAAATGCAGTGAAAGTCCACTACAAAACCTCTGCAAGAAGATGAATTGGCCCAAATTTTGGCTAATATGGGCGAGTATGTCCAACCTCATAGCCCACTCAACCCCCATACTGAAGAAGGGTCGTAGCAACACTCTGGTCATGATAAAAGTGCATCTGAGGAAATGTTTGATGAGGAGGAAGAAGAAGAGGATCACTCTGCTCATGATAAGAGTGTATCTAGGGAGAAAAGTGATGAGGAGGAGGAAGAAGAACAATCTATTCCTAGTCAGAATACACACGAAGAATTGCATGATGAAGAAGAGGTAGAAAAAGAAGCTGCCCAGGGGATAGCAGGACAAACCAAGGTTTCTACCCATGAAAAACCTGATCAACAGAACAATGAGGAGGTGTTCCAAGAAGGAAACATGGAAATTTTCCAAGGAAAAGTTACAATACCTGAAGTACAAAGCCCAAGCCTGAGAAAAGAAACGGTCGTTCCTTCTAAGAAAACAAAGGAAATTAAAAAATTGAGAAAGGAACAGCAGAGATTGCTAAACATAATTAAGCAACTTCGACAACAAATAAGAGTCTTAAAAATGGGGAAGAACTCAAAAGGAACCTCTGGGGCAAAGCGTGTAACCACCCAGGCAAAACCCCATAAGAAAAAAACCAAGAGGACTCAAGTCAAACCTATTATTCAGAATGGCAAGGAACAACATTTGGCTGTTGAAAATGCAGAAGCACAAATGGACAACACACCGGCCTATGATAAGGAAGTCCAGACAGACTGGACAATTCGTGAGAAGGAAACTCAAACCATAAAAACTAGATGTCGCAATAAGGAGATCCAAGTAGATCTCTAGCCCAAAATTGTCATGATGGATAATGACCCGAGGATAGTAACTCTGCAAAAAGATTTGGAACAAGCCCAACAAACGATAGAGAAACTCACAGAGGAAACTGTTCCTCAAGAAAAATATCAGAAGTTACAACAGCAGCTAAAGAACATCAATGCATCGGAAAGCCAGGCCTTCGATGGATGGCGAAGGGCAGAGGAAAGAGTCAAAAAGGTAACCCATAGACTAGACACAATTATAAATCAAATGGATACCTTATGTTCTCTGTATACTGATGTTCTAGCGTGTAGGGCACCCGCTAGAAACTATGCTTTGTTTTTTATGGAAAGATATTTACAATTGAAAATTAAGGCTGTCAAGGCAGGAGTGCCTATAGAGATAAAAACCATTGATGATTTCATAAACTGTTGTAAGCATTACGGGGTGAAAGTTCAGTGATTGTTATGTGAATTTTATTTGCACAATCTTGTGTTAGATGGAGAAATAGAACAGAACCCTAGCCCTTTTGTGGGTGATGTCCAACTTCAGGCATTTATTTCTTTTGGTGTTAATCAGATAAAGTGGCTTAAAGCCTACAATGTCTTCCAGAGACAAGAGAATGGGTTAGATCTGTGGGTAAGGGGTGAACCTAGAGACCCATTGCAATTATGGAATAAACATAGGAGCCTAATGAGAACTCAGGGTGTGATCTAGACATTGGGACCTATTCCTACAACAGTCATCTAGAAAGGGGTAGAATAATTCCTAGCCATCAAAGACCTTGCCAAAGCAACAGCCAAATTCTGATACCAGACTTCTAATTGGAATATCCAAAACAAAGAACCATTCAATTATGAGAATTTTAAGCTAGCTGTTGACTGCTTGGTTATCTATGGTGACCTCATCTTGAGAGAAGGCCCGTCTTAGTTAGGTTGTAGGTTCCAAAGTCCAATCATTCGGTACTCTGCACCAGGGTATAGAGCCTTATATGAATTTCTTGATTGTTAGATAGGGCACATTTTTGAAATATTAGCTAGGAATCATGGTTGTAGACCACCGACTAAGAATCCTTCTCCAGCCTATTTCCTAATTGCCTTGCATGTCAATTACAATGTTCTCATGAGGGCATGAAAAAGGGTAAGCAGGGGGCTGTGTTGAGCATTAGAAAAGGTATGTAATTGCCACTTATTTCGTTATCTTTTCCTTTACTTCATAACTTCTCTACATTATTAGATGGACATATGATGAAGGATTATGATAAAGTTTAAGAGATTTGTGAGTAATGTAAAATGACTAATTATTACCTTTTTCTATGCAAAAAATGAAGAAAATGGAAGATTTCCATTTCAGAGGGAAAGACAAGGCAAAACCAACTATTGTCCCTTTGACAGGTAACTACATCCAGACGAGGCAATCCAGATCAGAGTGCATGAGCTAGGAAAAGGAAGAAGAAATGCCATATTAGCACAAGAGCACGAAGAGATAACTGAAGGATAACGATATGGCGAATCCCTCAGGATCCTTTGATCCTGAGGGATCGCTACCTTAAGAATATATGTATCTTTGGTATTTCTACCTGGCCACTAAAAAAAGGGACAACGCTACTAGCCCAAGGGGCAGATTATTGTTGTTTTATAGAATTTGTTGTTGCAAACTAAACTTTGATCATTGACTCTCTTTAAAGAGCGATTATTGTAACTTTGCTTTTATGATTAATATATAAACTTTGTTGTTGTTCCATCCTTGATTCTGGAGTAACCACAATAGTGCATCCCTGGTGGCTAAGGGCCCGGCCCTAGTGGATCACTTGCTTTCTGTACCATTATTTTTCAATTACAAGTTGTTTGTGGTTTGATTTCTTTTACTTACTTCATTCAACAATCTGTTGTTCCTTTTCATTTCATTTACTGGCTCTGTTATATTTAATTCGTATTTGAATAGTAATATTGTCATTTGCAACCAAAATGTTATGTTGTTCATTTGGATTACCATTCCATTGCAGCTGCAATTGCTGTTACTTTATGACCGTGGTTAATATTTATTATGCTAAACTCAGGTTACTGATTCCATCATTAAAGATTCGTTGTGTGTTAACATTTGATTTAGTTCTTTGTGCGTTTACATTTGATTTAGTTCATTGTTCAATATTTCGTAGACTTACTTAAGTTTGTTGTTCCATTCTTGGTTTGCTGTTCAAATCATTTCCTAGTTAAAGATTGCTGCTCAATTCCTTTAGATTACGATTGCTGCTTAATTCATTCCTGTAAGTTAAAGATTTGGTGTTAGATATTTTCAATAGATTAGTTGTTGTTTCCTTTTCTGTTAATTGAATTATCATTTCAAGTAATTTCTTTGGTGTGAACAGAATGATCTGCAACTGTAGTGAACATTGACTATTGCTGTCTGGTTCCCAGATTGGAGATCTTCTCTTTGATTGCTTTTCATTTGCATCAGTTTACAAAGGAAAGAGTTATCATTACTTCATCCTTGACTGATGAGTGCTGCAGTTTCTTAAATGAATAATTTAGTTACAAAGCATTTCAATTTCTTGCCATTACATTTAGAGTTTGTTTCCAACATTTATTTACTTTTCTAAAAGCACTATACTACTCACATTACTCTTGACAAGTGACCGCCTCAGACTGAGTACACTCTTGAGATAACAAATCGTACTTGGATTAATAATTAATGTAGGGTAAATAGAGGTTAAAAAGACCCTTTTTGCTGCTCAACATGTTGTACTTGATGGCAACCCACTTGTAGTAGAACAATTCTCTTGTATATGGTAACTATATGAATCTACAGAAGACATATCAGATGTGACAGAATGCATGATAGGAGTGTTTAAAAAGTTGATGAATTGTACTGTAGCTTCATGGAGTCAGTTCAGAAAGCAACTCATTCAGATGATAGATCACAGTACTACAGGTTAACAGCACAGAGTTACAGATCAAACTACACAGAATGAAGAAAGAGAGGTATACGTAGGTTCAACATTGACCAAGCCGCGTATACATGCGGGTTCACTATATACAAGTCGCGTATACATACACACACACTTTCACAAAAGGAAAAGCGCGTATAACTTGGAAAACTAATTGTTTGGTCCGAAGTATTTGGTCCATGGTATTTTGACCCATGGTAATGGTCCAAGGTATCGGGTCCGAGGTATTGACCCTAGGTATTTGGTCCAAGGTATTGGTCCTAAGTGGTTTTGGTCCATGGTATTGAGAGAGGCCTAAAACTATAAAAGGAGGAGAAGATCATTAGGCCAAGTGTGCAAGTATCAAATATCTTATATATGTGAGATCTAATATGCAGGTTATTGGCTTGTGGTGTCGTGCTTGATCTAAACCAAGGAAGAACCTTAGCACTTGATGAAGAATAAGATCTAATGATGTATCAGGATCTTAAGACTTGAAGTGAATTATCTTTATGAGGTTTGATCATGTATCTGAATAACTGGTGCATGTTGTAGTTTGTAAATATGATGATCTAGGTATGTTTGAAGTCTAGAATAGTTGTTATGTTTAAATCATCCTTTACAGATCTATACGTAGGTTCATTTTAGAAAAGAAGCGTATACACGCTGGCTCTGCATATCAAAGCAGTGTATACATCATAAATTTGATTTGCAGATCTGTACACTGGTTCGCATTGAGGAGAGCGCGTATGCACGTAGGTTCGACACATGGAAGTAGCGTATACCTTATAAAATATGTTTTAATTGCTTCTGTTTGCTGTTGCAATGTTTTGGGTTATTGCTTGGGTTCTGGTTACTGTATTCTGGTGACAGCATTCTGAATGATCAGATTGATGGAATGATTGATTGATTTGGTTGTGGTTGGTTCAAAAGAAGATTGGTTGATGCAGATATATTTGATGATTGAATGATGTTGTTGATAGATCCAGTCTGAAAATTTATGAAACATGGTCCTTGGAAGAAAAGATAAGGTTGTAGCCTTTTGTAGGCCAACACCTACGTACTAGTAAATATATCAGCTAGTACAAGAGCTACGGGGTTATAACTCCCTTCCAGTAGAAGCTGGAGAACGAGAGAAGGCTGTAGCCTTGTGTAGGTAGAAGCTTGCGTACTGGTATAAGACTGCACTAGTACAAAAATTATAAACAGAATATTCTTATTATTAAAAGAAGACAGAGACAATTGCTGCAGGTGGTTTTCACCCACATTAGGTTTCCACCTTATATCTTGGTGTTCATGTGTGTTTCTTATGTTTGATTATCTGCTTTGGTTTTACTGCACCTGGTTACTGTTTATATGGTTAATAAAGTTCTAATGCACTGATTAAAGATCCACATATGATGAATTAACTGAATCATAAGTTTGTTGGATATACGCTAGTTACGTTAAACACAGTTTCGTGTACACATGAGTTCTCTTAACTGAAGTAGCGTATATGAATCTGATTATGGAAATGAAAAATTATTGATTTGGTAATACTGATTCACCCCCCCTCTCAGTATTATTTCCAACAATTGGTATTGGAGCAGGTCCTTCAGAAGAAGCTTGATCACGCGAAGGAAGATCCATCATCATGAGTAATCAAGAAAGTGAGGAATCCATCAGACCACCAATCTTTGATGGGAGCAACTTTGTTTATTAGAAGGTAAGAACCACAACCTATCTTCAATCTCTTGGAACAGATGTTTGGGAAATCATGGAAGGATGATATACATTTCCATCAACAATTTCTACAGATACAACAGGTAAAAAGCAATATGAAACCAATGCCAAGGCTATCAATACATTATTGGGAAGTCTGTCACAATCAGAGTTTGTCAAAGTTATGCAGCTCAAATCAGCCAAAGAAATATGGGACAAAATCGTTCTAAGCTACGAAGGAGACTCTCAGGTAAAACGTGCTAAACTGCAAACTCTTAGAATTCAATATGAAACTTTCAAGATGCACAATGATGAAAGTATAGCTAGTTACATCTTAGGTATAGATGAGATTGTTAATTGCATGAAGAATCTGGGTGAAGAGATAAAGGAAGTTACCTTAGTTGAAAAAGTTTTAAGATCCTTATCTGCTAAATTTGAATCAACAGTATATGCCATAGAAGAAAAGTAGGATCTACAGCCCATTACTATGACACAGCTTCATGGAATCTTAATAGCCTTTGAGATTAGAAAAGGAAGTCCATCATATATAAGAGAAGTCACATTTAAATCTTCAGCAAAAGGAAAATAAGAACTCAATGAATCATAAAATATTTAAGAAGAAGAAGAGGAAGCAAACATTGTCAAGAAGCTTCAACGGGGGTTCTGAAAGATTCAGAGGTAAATTACCTTTCAAATGTTTTGCCTGTGGTAGAGTCAGTCATTATGCTATCAAATGTCCTCATAAAGATAAATATGATAAAGGGAAGGATTCTGCAAAATGGAATAGAAAACAAAGTGTAAGTCAAAAGAGCTACTATACTCATGAAGGTAGCGATGGTTTATCAAATAGTGATGAAGATGAAAATAGTAATAACTATAGACTTCTGATGGCTTATGAAGATGATGATTTTTTGGATGCTTTAGATGAAGATGACCTTTATGAAGAAATCTCTAAACTCAAAATCTGTTTAGAAGAAAAGAATATGATTATAGATAGCTTGACATTCCAACTTGCTAAAAGAGAAAAACACAATGAAAAGCTAGAATGTGAAATTGTGGGTCTAAGAAAGGATCTTGAGAAAACAAAAGCTCTCAATATTAGATTTGTTAAAGGATCAGAAACCTTAAATGAAATTATCAAAGTGCAGTGCTCTCCTCTGATAAAGACAGGTCTTGGATATACTGAAGAAACATCTCAATCACAGAAGCCATCAACCTCCACCAAAAGCTATCTTGATGCAACAAAGACTAGTGAATAGTTCGACAATCGTTAGCAAAGGCATAAAGTAGATTACCAGGTGAATCAGGCTCAATCTACTTCAAGGATGAATAGAAGCCACAATCAACCTCAGGTAAATCGTACTCAATTTGCTTCAAAGAATATCAATAGAAACTACAATCAACAGGTCAGTAGATTCGATAATCGCAGGAACTTCTTTAATGGTCAATGTTTCTCATGTCATAATTTTGGACACAAAGCTACTAAATGTGTTGCTTACAAAACTATCATGACTAGAGAAGCATGAAATCAAAGGAATGTGATAGGGATCAAGAAAATCTCCTATAATAAATTTTCTCTTCTTGAAAATGAAATAGAATGCTCAATCTGTAACAACTTTGGCCATGAAGAATTTGAATGTAGGAGTAAATTTCTACAAATAGCTCAAAAGGAGCAAGCTCCATTAAATCCCAAAATATGGAGAAAGAAAGATTCGCAAACAGAAAGATGTGGTATAGCCTTATATGTTGAAGGACAAGAAAACCAGTGGTACATCGACAATGGATGCTCAAAACACATGACATGTGACAGAGAAAAACTACACTCATATAATGCCTTAGAAAAGGAAAAGAGTGTCTCTTTTGGAAATGACACTCCTGCTGTCATAAAAGGTAAAGGCTCTATTTTCTTTAAAGAAAAGGTTAAAGCTCAGAATGTTATGTATGTTGGTGGCTTAAAGAATAATCTGTTGAGTGTGATTCAAATGTTTGATCAAGGAAATGTAGTGTTTCGATCAAATGGATGTGTTGTTCGTGAGCTTGATACAAAAGAAACTGTGATTAAAGGGACAAGAACTCCAAACAACCTATACATACTCAAGGGAGGACAACAACAATGCTATCTAAGCAAAAATGATGAAAACTGGCTATGGCACAGAAGATTGGGACATCTAAGCTTTTCTCAAATAAGAAAAGCATGCAAATTCCAGGTTGTTCGTGATCTTCTAGATATCAACATTCCTGAAAATACTATATGAAAATCATGTCAATTCGGTAAGCAAACTAGATCTCAATTCATCAAAAAGGAAGGGTCAGCTAGTAAGCCTCTTGAACTTGTTCATACTGATTTATGTGGTCCATCAAGGAAAAAGTCACCTCGTGGAGAAGAATACTTTATATTTATCATTGATGATTTTTCCAGAATGTGTTGGATAGGTATTTTAAAGCATAAAGATGAAGCATTTGAAAAGTTCAAAGCCTTCAAAGCTTTGGTTGAAAATGAATCAAATTGCAAAATCAAATGCCTCAGTTTTGATCAAGGAGGGGAATTTACCTAAGATGAATTCTTTGACTTTTGTGAACAACATGGAATAAAAACACAGTTCTCCATTGCAAGGACTCCTCAACAAAATGGAGTGGTAGAAAGGATGAACATAACTGTTCAACAAATGGCTCGTGCTATGCTAGATGAATCTGGAACTCCTGCAACCTTCTGGGGTGAAGCTTCATTCACCACCGTCACTATTCTCAACCAAGAAAATGTTCGAGTAAACAGAATTCAAACTCCACATGAACTTTGGTATGGTAAGACTCCTACTGTAAAATACTTCAAAGTTTTTGGAAGAAAATGTTACATCAAAAAGACTAATGAAAAACTCGGTAAGTTTGAACCCAGAACAGATAAAGATATTCTTCTTGGTTACTCTTCCTGAAGTAAAGGATATAAATGTTACAACAAAATACTTGATGAAGCATGCAAAAATCCAAAACAGATAAAAACCGAATATTATGACAATGAAGAAGATGAGGATCATTTTCCCACATCAAATCACATTGGTTCCGAAGAAGAAACCAATGAAGCACCAAAAGAAGAGATAACGATAGAAGAAAAGATTCCATCCAGGTATGTTCAGAAAAATCATCCAGAAGCTCAAATATTAGGAAAAAAATGGGCAGGTGTGCAGACTAGAAGAACCATTGCTGAAGCTTCAAGCTATCTAGCATTAATATCTTCCACTGAACCTCAAAATGTAAATGAAGTGTGTAGAGATGAATGTTGGGTCAAGGCCATGAATGAAGAACTTGAGAAAACTAAAAAGAATAATACTTGGGAATTAGTTCCTAGACCTCATGATAAGAATATCATAGGAACTAAATGGATATTCAAAAACAAGCTGAACAAAAATGGAGAAGTTATTAGAAGCAAGGCCAGACTTGTTTGTAAGGGATATTCTCAACAAGAAGGTATAGATTTTGAAGAAACTTTTGCACCTGTTGCTAGACTTGAATCCATCAGAATGTTTCTTGCTCTTTCTAGTTTTCAAAAATTCAAAGTATACCAAATGGATGTAAATCTTCCTTTCTTAATGGAGACTTAGAAGAATAAGTGTATATTGAACAACCAGAAGGATTCATTCTTGGAAATGATGCAAAGCTTTTATGCTAACTCAGAAAAGCTCTCTATGGTTTAAAACAGGCTCTAAGGGCATGGTATTACCATCTTGACAAATATCTCCACCAACAGGGTTTTCAAAGGGGTCAGCAGATAGCAATCTATATATAAAGATGGACACTGATAAATTGCTAATAATCGTTGTGTATGTTGATGATATCATTTTTGGTAGCAATGAAGAATCCATGAGTCAGAATTTTGCTTCAGTAATGTAGCAAGAATTTGAAATGTCCTTGCTTGGTGATCTTGCCTACTTTCTTGGTCTACAAGTTCAGCAAAATAAAGATGGTACTTTTCTCTCACAAACCAAATATCTCAAACAGATCCTGAAAAAGTACGGCATGGAAGATTCTAAACTAGTATGTACTCCAATGGTAACAAGATGTAGTCTCAGCTCAAATGATGAATCGGTAGCGGTACATCAACCAACTTACAGATCCATGATTGGCAGTCTGCTTTATTTAACAGGTACCTGACCTGACATCGTGCATGCAGTAGGAATAGTTGGAAGATTCCAAGCAAATCCAAAGGATCACACCTTCACGTAGTCAAAAGGATTTTCAAATATCTTCAAGGAACACAGAATTTGGTTTATGGTATCCTAGAGATACAGATCTTATACTTAATGCATATACAGATGCATATTGGGCAGGAAGTGTTGATGACAGAAAAAGCACTAGTGGTGGTGCATTCTATATGGGTTCTAGGTTGGTGTCTTGGTTCAGCAAGAAATAAAGTTCAATTGCATTATCTATAGCTAAAGTAGAATACGTGGCTGCTATATCTTGCTACACACAATTACTTTGGATGATGCAAACCTTGCAAGATATTCAGATCACATGTACTCCACCCATCTCCATTCTATGTGATAATACAAGTGGCATCAGTATTTTAAAGAATCCAGTCATGCACTTCAAGACCAAGCACATACCCATCAAATATAATTTCCTATGTGAACAAGTGCTTGAACGAAAGGTAAAATTGGAGTATGTTCCCTCCAAAGAATAGGTTGCTGATATATTCACTAAACCACTGCCAAGAGAGACATTTGAATATCTCAGACAAAATCTGGGGGTAGTTTCTGCATCGTCCTACTGTTAAATCCTATTTCTCGGAGAAAGGTGGTTATACGCAAGTTTCATGAAGTGTAGTCATATACAAACACGAGTTTCTATGGACATAGTCACGTATATGTTGGTTTGAAGAAAATCAGTGGGCTAGACTCAGGAAAAAGGGGGTCTGCTATGGTTCTATCAATTATCTGCTTTATTTGATGAGGACTTCAATCTGCTGATATATTGGTCCTCATAGTGTTGTTGATCACTTGATGTATATCTGATTAATGATGATGCTTTGATATCTCTTACTGACATATGCAATGATCAGATCTGACAGTGATCAGGTGGAACAAGTTTAGAATGAGAACATGGTTGATGATATTTTGGGAATTAATGATGGACATATATAGGTTGTTGGTCTGGATGTTGTTGAAAGATGCTGCTCATGATAGTTGCTGATGACTATCATGGTCTTGTTTAAGACATTTGGTCTCTGTTATATATGTCATGTATATCTTTTGATGTAATGGTCATAAAAAGACCTAATTTGTAACCCGACTATGCATGGGATGGATGATGTAATGTTTCTTGTTTTTGACATGTGTAAACAATTGATATATCCCCACTTGGTTGGGTGGATGAGTCAAATTTGGTATATCCCCACTTGGATTGGGAGATGAATGCATGTATCAGTCATTTAGAACATATTTTTGTAGACTTTGGTTATGCTCAGGGGGAGCATGGACTCAATCATGGGAGCTCAATCATCACTTCAACATATCAGCAAATTCAGCATGCACTTAGGGGGAGCATGATGCTTTGCCCTTGATGTCAAAGGGGGAGAGTGACTTGGTGTGGTTGTTGTGATCAAGCCCAAAGGGGGAGATTGCTGGCATTATGATGTATGTGTTGTACTTGATGGCAACCCACTTGTAGCAGAACAACTCTCTTGTATATGGTAACTAAATGAATCTACAGAAAGATATCAGATGTGACAGAATACATGACAAGAGTGTTTACAAAGACGATGAATTGTAGGGCAACTTCATGGAATCAATTCAGACAACAACTCATTTAGATGACAGATCACAGTACTACAGGTTAACAACATAGAGTTACAGATCAGAATACATAGAATGAAGAAAGAGAGGTAAATGCAGGTTCACCATTGACCAAGCCGCGTATACATGCGGGTTCACTATATACAAGTCACGTATACGTACACACACTTTCACAAAAGGTAAAGCACGTATACCTTGGAAAACTAAGTGTTTGGTCTGAAGTATTTGGTCCATGGTATTTTGATCCATGGTAATGCTCCAAGGTATCAGGTCTGAGGTATTGACCCCAGGTATTTGGTCCAAGGTATTGGTCCTAAGTAGTTTTGGTCCATGGCATTGAGAGAGGCCTAAAACTATAAAAGGAGGAGAAAATCATTAGGCCAAGTGTGCAAGTATCGAGTATCTGATATACTGTGAGATCTAATATGCAAGTTATTGGCTTGTGGTGTCGTGCTTGATCTGAACCGAGGAAGAACCTTAGCGATTGATGAAGGATAAGATCTAATGATGTATCAGGATCTTAAGACTTGAAGTGAATTATATTTATGTGGTTTGATCATGTATCTGAATAACTAGCGCATTTTGTAGTCTATAAATATGATTATCTAGGTATGACTGAAGTCTGGAATATTTGTTATGTTTAAATCATCCTTTATAGATCTGTATGCAAGTTCACTTTAGAAAAGAAGCATATAAATGCTAGTTCTGCATATCAAAGCAGCATATACATCATAAATTTGATTTGCAGATCCGTACGCTGGTTCGCTTTGAGGAGAGCATGTATGCACATAGGTTCGACACATGGAAGTAGCGTATACCTTATAAAATATGTTTTAATTGCTTCTGTTTGTTGTTGCAGTGTTCTGGGTTATTACTTGAGTTCTAGTTACTCTATTCTGGTGACAACATTTTGAATGATCAGATTGATGGAATGATTGATTGATTCGGTTGTGGTTGGTTCAAAAGGAGATTGGTTGATGCATATATATTTGATGATTGAATGATGTTGTTGATGGATCCAGTCTGAATATTTATGAAACGTGGTCCCTGGAAGAAGAGAGAAGGTTGTAGCCTTCTATAATCTGGCACCTACATACTAGTAAATGTATCAGCTAGTACAAGAGCTAGGGGGTTGTAGCTCCCTTCCAGTAGAAGCTGGAGAACGAGAGAAGGTTGTAGCCTTCTCTAGGTAGAAGCTTGCGTACTGGTATAAGACTGCACCAATACAAAAATTGTAAACAAAATATTCTTATTATTAAAAGAAGATAGAGACGATTGCAACAGGTGGTTTTCATCCACATTGGGTTTCCACCTCATATCTTGGTGTTCATGTGTGTTTCTTATGTGTGATGATCTGTTCTGGTTTTACTGCACCTAGTTATTATTTATATGGTTAATAAAGTTCGGATGCACTGATTAAAGATCCACATATGATGAATTAACTGAATCATAAGTTTGTTGGATATATGCTAGTTGCATTAAACACAGTTGCGTGTACACGCGAGTTCTCTTAACTGAAGTAGCGTATATGAATCTGATTATGGAAATGAAAATTTATTGATTTGGTAATATTGATTCACCCCCCCCCTCAGTATTATTTCCAATAGAAGGAACTCTTATTAATGAATTCATAAGCCAGCCAGGTTTGGGATTTCCATGAACCACCTGACCATAGATTGGCTGAACCAAATATTTCTTGCAGCCAATCACCCTGGTGCCATATTTCAAGCATGAATGTGGGACTCATGATGAAAATCAACTAGGGCTTCTTGAGGCTAAAACACCTCAACCCTCATCAATAGACCCAAGATTACCACAATCTCCACTTAATCACTAGGCCTTAAATAAGCATGGATTCATCCGGCTCTCTCCACCGACACTTGAGGAATTTTCTTGCCTCCTAGTCATACAATGCCATTCGCTGATCAAGGTTTCCTAGGCCTAATTGAGACTCCACCTTCCTGGATTTACTGTATATCTTGTCATTCACCGGTCAAGGATTCCTAGGCCTAATCAAGACTCCACACTCTAGGCTTTATTGAATATCCTTCCATTCACCGATCAATGATTCCTAGGCCTGATAGAGGGAACACACCTCTAGGATTTACCATATATCCCGCCATTCATTGTTCAAGGATTCCTAGGCCCACCGAGGCATACAATTACTACCTTTACCACAATTCCAGCTTCTCCAGTCTGGGGATTCCTAGGCCTTGTGTTGTTTATTTCATATACCACCTCACTTAGTTTCGAAACCATCCAAAAATCCATCTTAACCAAATGAGAGAGAAACCATCACACCATGGCTATCTGGAAATGGAAAGGCAAGGCTAAAGAACACTGTCACACCTTGCAAAACCCATGCTCATGACAACAAGAGAACCAATAACACACATGCATAACCATGCACACCAAAAATAGTAAGGAAAATATACATGCAACTCGATACCTGCAAATAATCTCGCTATAGCCACTTGATCCTACTATTCCTTGCTTGATCTTTACTTCCCTTTACATTCTTTGCTTTTCCTTGATTGAATGCTGAAGTGGTCTAATAAAAAGTGTCTAATAGTGTCAAAGAGATATAATAGAGAGAGATCCAAAACTGAACTGACAAAAGGTTGTGAACTAATCCTCAAAAGCCTTTTTATCAATGAGGCTTCCTCATTTTCCATTATTTTCCTTCATTTTCCTCACACACAACTTGTGACCTTTCACCTTCCTTTTCTCATAATTTCCTTTATTTTCATAAATAAAATTCCAGTTAATGCCACTTTTCCTTTCCAAAGCCTTTTCCATTGCCTTTTCTAATTTCCTTAGCTATAATAAATGAAATGAACACCCACACTAGGATGTCTTGCCCAACATTGAGCTTGGAATAAGTGTCCCAATACCATGGTATTATTTTTATTTTATTAAGTTTATTTACATGGAATTTTGACCAGCGATGTTACACCTCCTCTCATTTAGATTTTTCTAAATGTATTTCTTTTTTTTCTTTGGTCAGCGCTCATGGGGGATTTGAGCTAGTGACCTATCTCATAGAGTGTCTTAACATCTCACCCTTCACCATCAATCCAAAGGCCCATGGGTTTTCTAGATGGATTTTTAAAAGTGACATCTTCTTCTATATTGTCCTTCTCCTCATAAGCTTTTATTCCACTTTTCTGATTTTTGTTCATCACCCTAAGTCTGTCTATTCCTCTAATGTGCTAAGTAGTTCACCTTCCATGTGAGCTACTGCTTCACATTATTCTAGCTTAGTTCCCTTCAATTTAGATATTGGGTTTTCTAATTCCATGAGGATATTTTCATCAAGGTTTGAGTCAGAATCATATTTAATTCATCTTGTAATGAGTCGTAGTTGTCTTCATTAGAATAGAAGCTCTTCTTTTTAGAATTTTTTTTCTTGAAAATTTTCTAAGAATTTTTCTTTCCTTTCTCTTTCTTTTCAATCCTAGTAGGTTCTTTATAAGGAAATTTAGAGCCAAAGAATCATATCCTACTACAATTGAAGCACTTGAACGACAACATACCTTTGAATCTCTCATTTTCCTTTTTTAGTCTCTTGACAAAATTTTCTTCCTCCTCATTTGATATATAACTAGTCTTATCATGGTCCTGATTTTGCCTTGACTTGTTGTAGAGGCTACAACCACCCTCCAAAATTTTGCCTTAGCCTATTTTGGAGCACCCTTACCAACCTTCACAGTAGCTTTCCTTGCTTCGTCTAGTCCTCAAGCTTTAATGTCTTTCTTGCTCAAAGGTAGCATGTTGATCACAATTTGATATTTTCCCTTCACAAGCTGCTCACTCAGACTTAGTCCAGTTGCAGGCTCAGAAGCTTCCCAGTGAAATTTTCTCATTTCTAGAGGGAAACCAGCCTTCCCTCCAAGAATTGCATAATTCCCTCTGACATCATGCTTTTCTCTAGGAATGCGCAATCCTGCCAACCAACCCTCCCAACAGGATTTGTGCAATTTTTCCAATCAATAGGTAGTTCAGCCCAGAATTTGGGCAAATATGGGCAGCGCCTATTTTCTAGGCCCAGAAATTACACAATCACCTTGGGCAGTCAACCTAGCTTACATTCAGGAATGCACATTTTTCTCCAGCAGTCAAGTAGTCTCTTGCATGTGCAGCAAAGTTGACCAGTTCCCTCCAGGACTTAGCAAAACAGAGTTTCATTCATGAGCTATTTCTCCCAAGGCATCATGCAAAGGCATCCCTTATTTCAGGGATCTCTTTTTAGCATTTGAAGGTTACATCCAAGGAACAATTTAGAAACTTCCCTCAAAGTGTCGCTTCCCCTGTATTTGTGGCATTCATGTCACAACCTCAATGTCATCAAAACTCATCAATTCGATGCTGCAGTGCTCATTCGTCACATAAACCTTGTAGCTCTGACATCCCACATCACATCTAGGAGCAGTTAGCACATTCAGCTCAATTGTTTCGGGATAAGCTCGCTTCCCATGCCTTGTGCTACATTTCTATCGCTTTTTGTCTATTTGCTTATGTGAGTGTTTTTTGCTTGATTTATCTGAACACTTGCTGTCTTTTACATATATTCTAGCTTGTCCTAGCTCTATTTCAGTTTTAGTTTCTATCTCACTACTATCGCATGCATGAAAATGTTTTTCACAGGCGTTCGCCCAACCAGAGAACGACCCCACCCACATGCATGTTGATCTCTTTGCTCAATCCTCCATTCATGTTTTGCATGCACTGTTTATCACTTCTGCTATCACTTAGTGTCGCCATGCATTTCATCAACTTGATTTCAATTTCCTGTCGGTGAGTCGAGCCAACCTTGGCCCGATCGCTGCCTTCACCAAGGCTACATTACGCAATCTGGAGGAAGGCTCACCTTCCTCTCTAGATTTGCACATTCTAGCCTAGCACTGGCCCCCTAGACTAGATTGTGCATTTCTAGAGGTCAGTGGTTGCTTGGCCCAAAAATTCGCACAAATTTGTCTCTAGGCCAGCAGTCTTTCCCAGCTGGAATCATGCATTGTGCAATCCCAGCAGCCAACTGCCAACTGGATTGCACATTTTGCAGTTCCAGCAGTCAATCAGTCTCCCAGCAGCCCGAACTGTGCCTTGTGCAGTCTTGGTAGTCGGTCACCTGACCTCCCGGCTGAAATTGTGCAACCTTCATGATCATTCACCTAGGTATGTTCCCAGTGATTTCTCATCTTCATTTTGGTTTTCGGCTGACAGATTTCTTTCTATGAGTGTTGCCATCTCTCCAGGTATCATAGGTGTTCATCTGCTTCTCAGCAGTATAGGTACAATGGTTTCCAAGAGAGAAGAGACGAAGACACTGTTCAGAGCACGCTTGGGGATACAGTCGATCAAGTGTCCATGGGCTTACCTACTCATGAAGACATCAAGTTGTTCATGGACAAGGACATCAAGTAGAAACATCAAAATGAGTAGCATCATGAGCAGCAACTGAAGGTAGCATACCAAATGCAGCGAACGCAACGAATGAAGGGAATGCAGGGAATGCAAGAGGAAGGTTGTTGACAACATAGAGGTGGATCAAAGTTGCAAGATCAAGCAGATCCACTGATAATGAAAGAAACTTTTGAAACTCGGGCTATGAAGTGACGGTGCGACATGAAGATTGCAGGAAGGTAGAAGATAGAACAAAGAAGGAGTTGTATGTGCTAAAGCAGCAACTCAGGAAGAACATGAAGCTACAGAGATAGACCAATGAGTTGTAGCATGAATATGAACAATAGTGGGCACAACATTCACTCATGGATGAAATTGCACCATTACGAGTTAAGGAGCCATCCTAGCAGTTGACTCAGAGCAAACATGGTGAGAAATGTTGTTGATCGCATGCAAAGGATCCAACAACATGCATGTCATTGAGCGCACACATGCAATCCAACCCATTCAACACATGACCAAGGGGAAGACAAGAAGCAAGTCCAACTAGGGCTGAACATGCAGTTCAGCAAGTGGATGTGCATGACCACCAACACACACTTGAAGATCAACACGGACACTATGCATCAATGTGTTTGTTAAGGGATAAAGTCCCCTAGGGCTTTGGGTCAGAACCCTAGCAGAGTAGGAGTAATCCACAACAAGAAAAAAGAAAATAACTCAGGAAAAATGCTTAAACGAGCAAAATATGCGAAGATGTACATACCAGGGGTCCTTCGTTCGGGTAGTTCCAGCCAGGGTTCAAACGCTCTCCAACTCCTCACAATCTTTGAACCTGCAAAACAACCAATTCAAAGACACACAACAACATATAGATAAAGCATTATAGTGAAACCAACTTTATAGCATATAAATAAATGGTTAGTTATACGTTGAATTAGTCATTCATACATAAACTGTAACAATAACATCAAATGCATAAACAAAGTTTATATCAGGAACAAGATAATGTTTCTTTTATTGCAGATAACTATAATCAAAACATAGAAAGAGTTCGCCTGAATCTTCCTCTTCTGACTCCAAATGGAACCGTCCTCCAAGTTCGTCCAGTCCCGGTCTTCAAAAGGCTCCTTCCATGACCAACACAAGGATATATTCCACAAGTGAAAGGATATCAACTCTTAAGGAAACAAGGGTTTCCTGAACTTGGGGAAGTGCTTGAAGCATAGGGATCTTTAGACTTGATCAGGGGATAATCTCAGCAGATTAATTCTCTATTTTCTCTCCTCCTTAAGGCCTTCCCATTGAAGTCTTTTTATACTTCTCCCAAAGTAGTTTTTTAGTTGGGAACAGTTAGGCCACGGGCACTAATAGGTAATAAACAGGTAAAACCCATGATCTCTGCCCATAATTAAGGAAATATAATTTTTTTAAGGGTTTTAAGACATATACATGGGTTGGGTATAGACTGACCCACGTGTACACACGTTTAGTACAGGGCAAAGTCGTGTACAGGGAGTAAAACACTATTTTTTGAATATTTGGACCAATTCTGGAAGGAGGGGTTGCCCTAGGCCATAAACCAATCATAAAAAATACATAAGGTCATATTTGGAGCTATAACAGATGCCCCCTAATATATAAGTTCAAAAGGGGAACATCATGGCCGAAATGTATTAAGTATACAGAAGGGAAACCTGTCAAAAACCAGGAAGGACTTCACCAGATTTTAGCTTGCCAAGCCAGCAAAAGAAGATTAGAAAGAAACAACTATCTGAGGTGGGCATACCCATGCTCAGAGAAATTAAAGCATGTCTACACATCAAGTACAAGCAGATCCACTGTGTATACAAGTATAAGAAATTGAAAGTACATAATGGATCATCTAATCACGATCGAGCAAGTGCATGTCTGAATATCACATATAAGAAGATGATCAATAAAGCTAAAAGATGGAGCTTACTCCACTGGGGAAGTGCTTGAAGCACATGGATATTCAGACTTGATCACGGGATAATCTCAGCAGAGTAATTCTCTATTTTCTCTTCTCCTTAAGGCCTTCCCATTGAAGTATTTTTATACTTCTCCCGAAGTAGTTTTTTAGTTGGGAATAGTTGGGCCATGGTCACTAATAGGTAATCAACAAGTAAAACCCATAAAACTCGTGTTCTCTGCCCAAAATTAAGGATTTTTTTTTTTTAAGTGTTTTAAGACATATATGTGGGTTGGGTATAGACTGACCTGTGTGTACACACATTTAATACAGGGCAAAGTCACATATAGGGAGTAAAACATTGTTTTTTGAATATTTGGACCAAGTCTGGAAGGAGGGGTTGCCCTAGGCCATAAACCAAGCATCACAAATACATAAGGTGGTATTTGGAGCTATAACAGTGTTGCCAATTCAACTGTACCTAGGAAGAACATGCACAAGTTAGAAGATGAGTTGGATGAAGTGGTTGAATCAATGCACCGGCTGCAATGGAGGAAAGAGTTCGCTTTAGCAATATGTCACCATGAGGTCCATGCACACCATCACGGACAACCAAGCTTGGCATCAGCTCACCAGGTTTACCATCACAAGCATGTCAAAGAGTTTGTCTCACCATAGCAGACCGAGTGTTAGTGATGTCTTGCAAGGCTTGCTCAAACCATGCTGTCTCACATGAGTACATGTGCATTGTAATGTTGAGTCATGTCAAGTTTAATTCGAGTGTCAATAGTTGGATGTAACAATCATAGTGTAGGTGAAGAGTCATGAGGGTAGTTGAACCATCACAAAGGGGAATGCCAAGGGTCATTACACCCTTTGCTATAAATAGTCCCTCATAACTCATTGTATAGGCTTTTGGTCAGCCAAGCTTCTACTAAGACTATGTTGAAGAAGACTTGGACAGTATTGTAACACACCTTGGCTTCTCCACTGCACAGAGCTAGTACATCTCTTTGGAGGAGCATGTGGATGTGGCTGTAACATTCCACTGATAGGGCTAGCAATTTCACATGGTATATTGTATGATCATGACTTACACTTCCTTATATAATAAAATATAGCACATTTTCATGCATATGTTGTTATTGTAGTTGGACTGCTCCGGTTGCCTTAATGATGTATGTTGTTTAACTTACATACTTGTATATGAACTGATTTGTATGCAATTATATGAATCTTGTTGTTAATATGTTGCATATGTTGTTAATGTTGTCACTGTCTGTGTCGACTGCTCTACCAAACATCAAACAGACCTTTCTCTTAACTTTGTTATATCAACCGTCACACTCATCTCATACTGATCTGTGAGTGTTGTTCGTGTTATCTTAACTTGTATGTTGGGACTGCCGCATCCATGTCGATTGCTCTTCTAGAAGCTGTGCATGTCCTTTGTGTTGTGTGTTCCTAGCCAAGTTGGGACTGATCCCTTTCAACCTAGAACTCACCTTCACCTTCCCTCCCTTTGAAGTGTTGGAACCTCTCATACTCATTCCTTGACTCACTGCATCTGTCACACCCTTGCTACTGATAGAGTTATCTTACTTTCCTCTGTGCAACATTGCAGTCAAGGCATTACCTTACGACGCACTACTGGGAATCCTACACCAAATGATTTGAGGTCTTATTAGGACTTCGTACAGGGTATATCCGCTTGAAATGTTGGCAGGTCTAGCATCGTCAACATTTCTGGTGCTAGTAGGAGGGCCTGATGACAAGAAGTGTCCTCTCATCTAGTTTTGAACATTTTCATGTCTTTCATGGAGTCTTGAATTCTTCTTCCCCCGAGGTGTTTTTTGAATCATGAAGATGTCTCCATCTCGGGGAAGGTTTTCAATCTCTTTTACACTCACACATATGATGGTGAAGGCGAAGTGGCCTGGCATGAGCACTTATGGGACTTCCTTTCCATGATTTATGAGGAAGATGAGTTTAGTAATGAGCAGGTCAGTGTGTTGCTTGCATTCACACTTCGCGAATCCCCATTTTGTTGGGTGCTTAGCCTACCGACTGACATTGTACACCCATGTGAGCACTTTTTTGATCTTATTGAAGACACATTCCATCATTTTGATCCAGACCATATTGACGGGAAACTATTACAGTAACGGAGGGCTCTACATGAATCCGTTGTTTATTTTTGGTAGCACTTCCGTGACTTACAGTTTTAAGCTCCAAGGAGCCAGATGAAGTTCACTTATCTCTGGGACTGGTTCGAGTACTTTCTTAAGAAATCTGCTCATCCCAAGAGGAAGCTTGATGTCAATCCTCACTCAACCTTCATTGTTGATGGAACTCCACAATCCCATGTGGGAGCAGGCACTATCTCAATGTACTGTCTGCCTCCCCTTCATTCAACAGTTCCACCATCACCTAGTGATGCTGAGGATCATGTTTGCACACCCATTCAACCTTCACACCCTCCCAACATCACTCCACACAATTTTCGCACAGATTTGGTTGTGATTCCTTCAAGTTCTCATATGCATTCTTTTTTTTGACCTACGTCTTCACACCTAGGTGTTCCTCTAGATGATGTCATCTTGTGTTCATCCATTCCAGACTCTTCACTTGTTGTGAATGAGGAACAACCCACTCACGGAGTTGGTGTTGCACAACCAACATGTGCTGTCATTCATGAAGAGTATGAGTGGGAGCTTGAGCATCAACACTCGGTGAAGGGTGACTCCCTTCCATCTAAGCCCCCTCCGTTCTTTCCTAACATCGTTGGTGAACCTGCCATCCATGATTTTTCATGTGTGTCTTCATATACAGATGCACCCATTATTGATCTTTCGCAGGATACACCGTATGTTAGCCAATCATCCAATAATGGAGAGGACCAATCATTCATTGAAAATCCACTTGATCTTTCATCTGCTATTTCCAAAAATGTAGAGGGTGAACATCCTTCCTTCTCATCTATCACTTCCTGAATTTTCTGATCTTGGATGTCATGATCTCTTCACCTCATCATCCACTCACGATGTTGATTCACTTATTGTTAATTCATCTAAGCCACTGGTCTATGAAGCCCCATATGTCAACAAAGTCGAAAGCCGACTACCGTCGAGGCACTTCAACCCAAGCTGATGATTATGTCAGGCCCTCGCTATCCTGAGGTTGGTTTCACTTCCAATCAGGAAATTTTTCAAGCACTCAAGGCTCCTCATCACTCATCTATATGCACTCAAGATCAATTTAACACTCAGATCACACTTCCTCCACTCGAATTGCATGATCCCATTACTCATGCATTAGAGGAGTCTTATATTGCAAGCACTCGTGTGCGATGCAAGTTATCTTTGTTTCTTTCATTTGCTTGCATGTCACAGTCAAGAGTGTGCTTGTGCTTCAAATTTGCACGTAGTGTCACATAGCACCATGACAAGTCCACGGACTGTCCATCATGCACATGCACTCACTTATGTCTCGTGGGCACTTTGAAACACGAAGTGTGGATATCTTCACTGTTATATCTTTCTTGTATGTGGGTCTGCATGACTGGGTTTTCTCTGGACCAAGCCTTCACCAACACGGGTCAACGAATGCGCCAGTGGTTGCATTGGAAGTATCACTTCACATGATCAGGCCCATGCACCGTTAGCGTAGGAGTAGGAGTAGTGTTTGATTTCAATTGTTTTCTTGCATGCTTGTTTGCTTACATGCTTTGTTTGCTTGTTTGTTTGCTTTCTTGTTTGTTTACTCGCTTGGCTTTCATTTTTTCTTCTGCTCTTGCTTTGCTTTCTTGATTGCTAGTTCATTCGCTTGTTTCATTCATAGGTTAGTTTGCATGAAACCATGTGTGACTCATGAAACCAGCTGGGTAAAGTACAAGAGGGATTATACAACTATGACTACTTGGTTATCTGTCATCTTTCCTCTGTATGATGAGCTTGTTACTCTTAGTCCATGATACATCAAAGGAAAATACGTACTGTTCAAAGTGAACCTTGGTGAAGACACATTTCTTGCATGCTAACTAGTGTCACCTGCTCTAGTTAGTTCTTTTTGGGTTAGCTCTTGTCATCTCAGTCAAGTAGAGCAAGGTGAAGGGGAAAACCTTAATAAGCACGTCAGAGATACAATAAACTAATTCTCTGCTGGAACAACCCCCTCTGCTCTCAATAAGTTGGGATCCCTCTTCTACCTATGAAATGAATAAGTGTTATGCATGGTGAAAATGAAAAAATAAAAAGTAAAAAAAGTTCAAAATGAAAAATGAATAAGGCAAAAGAATAGAAAGGCTTCCTATGCAGGAAGGCGATGCAAGTCTTGGTAGTCGGTCTCCCGACCTCTTGGCCGAAATTTCCCAACCTTCATGATCATTCACCCAGGTATGTTGCAAATTAGTTCTCATGTTTATTTTGGTTTTCGACTGACAGATTTCTTGCTATGAGTGTTTCCATGTCTCCAAGTATCACAGGTGTTGATCTGCCTCTCTGCAGTACAGGTACAATGGTTTCCAGGAGAGCAGAGATGAAGATACCATTCAAAGCATACTTGGGGATGTAGTCGATCAAGTGTCCATGGGCTTACCTACTCATGGAGACATCAAGTTATTCGTGGACAAGGACAACAAGCAGCAACATCATAGCAAGTAGCATCATGAACAATAGTTGAAGGCAACATACCGAATGTAGTGAATGAAGCGAGCACAATGAATGGAAGAGGAAGGATATTGACAACATAGAGGTGGAGAAAAGTTTTAAGATCAAGTAGATCCACTGATAATGAAAGCAAATTTGAAATATTAGGCTTTGAAGTGACGAAGCGACATGAAGATTGCATGAAGGCAGAAGATGGAACAAAGAAGGAGTTGCATGTGTTGAAGCAGCAACTTAGGAAGAACATGAAGATGCACAGACAGACCAATGAGTTGCAGTAGGAACATGAACAATAGTGGGCGTAACATGCACTCCTAGATGAACTGCACCAGAATGAGTTAAAGATCCATCCCAGCAGCTGACTCAGAGCAAACATGGCAAGCAGTGTTGTTGATCGCATGCAAAGGATCTAACAACATGCATGGTGTTGAGTGCATGCATGCAATCCAACCCATTCAACACACTCACCAAGGCAAAGACAAGAAGCAAGTCCAACTGTGGTTGAACATGCACTTCAGCAAGTTGATGCGCATGACCACCAACACACACTTGAAGATTAGCATGGACACTATGCATCAATGTGTTTCCAGTTCAATTGTACCCAATAATACCATGCACATGGTAGTAGATGAGTTGGATGAAGGGTCCGAACCAATGCACTAGTTACAATGGAGGCAAGAGTTTGCTTTACTAAGATTTCACCATGAGGTGCATACACACCATCACAGACGATCAAGATTGGCATCAACTCACTAGCTTCACCATCACAAGCATGTCAAAGAGTTGGTCTCACCACAGTAGATCAAATGTCAGTGATTTCTTGGAAGGCTTTCCCAAACCATGTTGCCTCACATGAGTACATGTGCATTGTAATGTTGAGTCATGTCCAGTGTAAGTCGAGTGTCAATAGTTGGATGTAACAGTCATAGAGTAGGTGAAGAGTCATGAGGGTAATTGAACCATCATAAGGGGGAATGTCAAGGGTCACCCCACCCTTTGCTATAAATAGTCCCTCATAACTCATTGTATAGGCTTTTGGTTAGCCAAACTTCTACTAAGACAATCTTGAAGAAGGCTTGGATAGTATTGTAATGCGCCTTGGCTTCTCCACTACATGGAGCTAGTATATCTCTTTGGAGGAGCAGGTGTATGTGGCTGTAACATTCTACTGATAGGGCTAGTAGGTTTACATGGTTTATTGTATGATTGTGACTTACACTTCCTTATATAATAAAATACAACACATTTTCATGCATATGTTGTTATTGTATTTGGACTGCTCCGGTTGCCTTAATGATGTATTTTGTTTAACTTACGTACTTGTATATGAACTGATTTGTATCTGATTATATGGATCTTGTTGTTAATGTGTTGCATATGTTGTTAATGCTATTACCATCCCTATTGACCTCTCTGCCGAACATTAGACAGACCTTTCTTTGAACTTTGTTATATTGTTGGCTTATTGGGGCCTGACCCAGGTTCGGAAGAGTTATTAGCCAAACAAATCCTGCACTACCAGCCCTTTCAGCAACATTCCGCAAAGCGTAGATTGAAGTCTCACCTGAGGTAGTAGGGGAGGGTGCTGGAACTAGGTTTCTGCACCCTTGGGATGTCTAGATGTGGTCTGGAGGGGTCGCGAACCGATCTGCACCCTCGTGCCACTCTGCATGAATGTCAAGCTTTTGCGTTGATCCGCACTAGTGTGCTTTAGTATTAATGTGTTACTATAGATCAGATCTGATTCTTAATGTCTTTAAGCAAACATTTAACAGTAATAACCAGTGCGCACAATCATACATAAGCATAAATTCCAAACATAAACATATAGATCATAACAGATGCATAAACTAGAATATAGCCAGATCTGCAATAATTCATAATCAACTTATCTTTATTAATGTCTTTGCTTTAGTACAATCCACTTCTTACCCTATGCACTTAGCTATAGGGGTCCACGCACATAGCTGCGGACTCTACTAGGCCTCTGTGCACACAGCTGCAGAGCCTCTATCCACCTACTAACACCCTCAACTCGGACTTACAGACGTAGAGAGAATATTGCCTTCACAAATCCATAACATTCTAGATCCAAAACCAAAAAACTGACCTCTAACCTTAGAGCCTTGCTCTATTTATACATTCCCATGGTCCGTGGATCATGGGTAGGCAAACTCACTTTCTATTTTCTTACATTATTTTTGGGCGGTCTACCCTTTGACTTGAATCATTACAATTCATGCTCTGCGCATCTCGTGGAGCCTTTACTATAATATTACCAAAATTGTGGGCTTTGAGCCCCAAAACCCTTACGTGGGGTCTCTGCTACCCAATAGGCCCCCAACACAATCATCATGACTCGTCCTGAGTCACTCGGCCAGTGCGACAATCTTCACGCAGAGGTCATTCAGCAAATTCTATGCTTCGCTTACACTCATAACAAAATCTTCTGCGATCTGCTATACCCGTTGTATGCAAGCCACCAATGCAGCCATGCCAGTTTTAGTTGCTTTTCCAGGTTCTTATACTGCTTACATGTGTGCTAACTTTCCCTCGATGTTGGTGGAGACTAAAAATGCCTCATCAATCCAAGGCTAGATGCATTAGTTAAGCACTGCTTCCTTCTACCAAGTGGCATCGACTTGTGCCTTGAGAACTTGGGCCTCCCTCATTTTGGCCAATCATTGTGTGATGGCAATCGTTTGCACAGTTCCTCAGAGTTTGTCATAAACCTACTATAACTCCTGTGCTTCTGCCTCTACCTGCTATAGCATTGGGTCTTCTTGGAAGGATGTGAGCGTAAGGAGGTACTGATCCAACAATCCCAAGTAATCTTGGACAATGCGCTTTATTACTTCCAATCCTGATTGAATTTCACCGCAGTGCTGCTCTGGAACTTTCAGGGGTGTGGGTGGCTGCGCCTTCAATCTTGGCTCCGCAATTTGTAAATTTAATTCCCACTGAGCTTTCACGGCCTCCTCTTGGGTCGTACAGAATTCGACGGCCATGTGATGAATCTTGTTAGCTATTGGAAGTTCTGTTGGGACAACCAACTTTGGTACCTTGTTGCAGGCCTCCGCCATGACCTATTCCACTTCCTGGTTGTGTGCAACCAAGTCATCGCGCTATAGACTAACTTGCTCCAGATTTGCCTTGTGCTCCATTAGGATTTGAAGGGCGCGGCCTTCCCTGGCACGAAGCTCAGCGATTACCCCATCTTGCAGTTGGTATATGGTTTCTCTAGGAAGGGCAGCCAAATTCAACCCCCAACTTCGCACGTCACCTTCGGCTTTGGCTAGGATAGCGCTTGCTGGCAACATTAAAGTGCTCACTGTGTTGGTGCGCACCATCTGCTCAGCTGCGGCTGTGTCATCTACTAGGTTTGGTATCATCCCCCCCGGGGGTCGCACCTGTAATGCCTGCTGTTGTGCTCTAAGCTCCCCCAACACAGTTGTCTACTCTGTCATCAGCTCCTCTAGCGCACCTGTAGTGAAATTGTGCACCGGTTCACTACTGTCAAGAAACTCTTTCTCCAAAGTATTTGTTGTCTTTGACTTTTTGTGTGTATGTGGCGACTCCTTGATGTGTGGCCTCTTGGCTTGGGTCAATTTTGTGGGAAGGTATGTGCTCTATGTCTCTGTTTCCCTCTGCATATCCTGTTTCAAGGACACTTCATGATCTTCCTTGATTTCCTCGGCGATTACTTCCTTGGTCACCTCCTGCTGCAAAGCTACCTTTTGTCCCTAACGTGTCCTTTTCACCATTTTAGTGAGTCGCAAATGGGTTGCCTTCTTTCACTGCTATGCTACCGTCTTTTCTAATGCGGCCACATCTAGGGCGCGCCACTCTAGAGGCCATGTTTCTAGTACCTTGCAAATTGCATCGTCTGTTGCAATGAACGAATGCTTTACCCATGTTTGTTTTGGATCCTTCCGCGCCCAGATATATAGGTTATGCATGTCCCCTTTGAACTCGGTCGTTCTTTGCAAATTGTTGTATACTGTCAGGGATAACCGTGGTCTGCAAGCGATCCATGTCTAGATTCTCACCTCCATGAATATCCAAAATACCTTGATCTCACGAACTCTCATGGCATCCTTTCTAGCCTAGAGCGAGTTATACCGCACTGCTTCAGGTAGGTTCTTCTCAATGCTGGGAAGTTGGCTACCCTACGGTAGTTCTTCTGAAACTAGAAGGATTGATAGTAGCAACCATGCATAATGGAAAGTCTTACCTTTCCCATGTGCTTCCTTACAATTTATCAAAAATTCGTTGCATGGGAACTGCACCAAGTTGAACGGAACCCCTTTTGCACACTGCTCCGCAAGCACAATGACAAGGGCTGGCACCTCATCTGCATAGTATTTCCTCATGAGTTTACTGGCCAGTAGCTGGGTGGTGACTTGCACCCCTCGATATTTGATGCTTGCTATTACATACCCGTGCTTTCACTTTTCCAACTTATATTTAGCCTTCATTGCTTCTGCGAAATCGACATCGCTACTTGTTCTGGCTATGTCTGTGGGGTCGTTCCCTTTAATAGGCAGGTGGGTGATTCGGTGTACTAAATCAGCTATTATGGGAATCAGCTCCTCTAACCAAAGATGCCCATCATGTACCAGACATAGTAACTATTGGATAACAAAAATGGTGATGGCCACGCGGTGGTAGTGGGGTATCCACCTCAGATTGAGTAATCTTGCCTTCTCCATAACCCGTAACGACTTCCACTGCAGTAATTTGTCTTCGGCTAATTGGGGGAACTTCTCACTGTCTGCAAGATCCCAATCTTCAAACTTAATACTCGGTACTTGGTCCAGCGGCAGACCATCAAATCTTATCTCATCCGGAAGAAGCGGGGTTTGGAGCGTACTCTTTATAGTGACCAGGTCCTTCGGTATCTTGGCCATCCCGTTCCATGGAGAGATATATGGTGGTAGTTATTTAGCTATGAAAAAGGTATGAATTTGCCATTTATTTCATCATCCTTTCCTTTAATTATATCCCCTTTATGTTCTAAAGATATTCATATATCAAAGGATTATAGTAAAAACTAGGGAACTATTTATTATTACAATTTAGCTAATTATTGTCTTTTCTCATGTAGGAAAAATATGAAATGAGAAAACTACCGTTCCCTACCCGAGAGAAGGAAAAAATACAAAGTGGAGTAACTGTTGTTCCTTCACCAGGAAGCAGTGTATAGGCAACAAGCCAAGGATGGAGTGTGTAGTTATGGATAAGGACAGAGAAGATCACAGTATCAGCTCAAAAGACAAAGAGCTAACTAAAGATGGAAGATTGAGTGGATCTCTCAGGATCTCTTGATCCTGAGGGATCGTTGCTACTATTCTATCTGCTGTTACTATTTTATTCGCCTAGCCATTATAAAAGGGACAACAAATGTAAAGAATAGGGGGATTATTCAGAAATTACTTTTGTATTTTTACTTTGATCATTGACTCTCGTTGTTGAAACAAAGTATGAACTGGCTGTAACAATTTTGGATATGATTAATGTATAATACAATTGCTATTCCTTCTTTCATACTGAAGTAATCTGGCAGTGTTCACTAGCAGCTAAGGGCCCGACCCTTGTGGATTCACTTGTTGTTCTTGTATCATCTCTTTACGATTTCTGTCGTGTGATGGCTTGGTTTCATTTCTATCTATTGTAGTCGCATCACTTTACTGTTTTGTATTTCTAGACTTAATGAATTGATCTGTTTTATATGCTGTAATTAAACTGCATTGCTGTTCATTTCCCTCATAACAAGATCACGGCTTTTTGCAAGTATATTTTTGTGTTGTTCATTTCAGTAACTTAGCTTTGTTGTTCATTACAGTTACATAAGTTTTACTGTTTATTTCTATTATATAGCGTTGCTACTCATTTACTTTTTGCAATCATTTAGGTTTGCCTTTTAGCACTCTTACAGTTAGCATAATTATCTCATTTCAATCAGTGGTAGTAGCATTATTGATTTAATCCATTGCCATTTCCAATTGGTTATTTAGTGTGGTGTGTGTGAGATCAACAACTGTAAAGAACATTGGCTATTAGTGTCAAAGCCCTCATATTGAGGATCTTATTTATGCTTGATTTAGTTTACATAAGTTAAACAAGGAATGAGTTATTGCTACTGTATCCTTGACTAATAATTGCTGTTACTTTGTCGAATAAATAATTTAGTTTCAGAGCATTGAGTTTCATTTAATTGCAATTGAGTTTTATTTAAAGCATCCATTTACTCTTGTATTTGAAAGCACTGTACTGCAATTTAGAAACGTTACTCTTGAGTAAATAGCCGCCACAAACTGTGTACACTCTCGAAATAGAAAATCTTGCCTAGATTAATAACTAATGTGAAGATAATTAGGAGTTAAAAAGAAACGCTTTATACCTCAGCATTTTGGCGCCATTGCCGAGGAGAGTGTAGCCTTTTCTAAAGAGTAGTGTGCATCTGATGGGTGTCTATTAGGAAAGAGTTGGGTATTAAAAACAGAAGGTAAGAACCTGCATACAGAGCGTGTAAAAGTCCTTCTCCCCCACCCGCTTTCCAGCAAGATTGCTAAAGAACTTAGGGTAGAAATAAATATTTGAGTTGTGTGTATGACTTAGAAGAAAAAACTTGAAAATAATCCAAAATCACTACCCAAACCCGACAAAGCTAAGGGACCGGTGACCCTTTGTCGATCAACCTTCATAGGCAATATCATTAAGAAAGTCGAATCTCAGCCATCAGTAGGCCCTAGAAAAGTCGCTTCTAGACAACCTACTGGCTCCCTTCGGGCCACAGACTCACCATCTGTAGCCTTCACTGAGGTGCACAGCAAAATAGAAGAAACTGAGCAATATTTTCAAGAAATTGAGAATTCGCGCCCAATTTCTTTACAAGAAGGGAATTCTAGTAATCTTCGTGAAGGAGGAGGAGAAACAGGGGAAACAGAAGAGCCAAGATCCCCTCTTGAAATAATTCAAACACTCAGCAACCCAGATAGGGGGCATGCTGTTAAGTTTATTCAAAATGAAGCAGGAGAACTTGAGGAGCCAAGATCCCCCCAAGTAATAGTTCAACAAGGAACACTCATTATCCCAGACCAGGGAAGTGTTGTTAAGCTCATTCCTATTCCTTCTAGTCATCCTAGGAATAACTCTCTAGAAATCCTAGAAGGGTATTGGAACAAATTTAATCAAATGGCCCAGAACTAGCAAACACCTCAAACCTCCACACTGTAGTATCCCATCATGGACACAGTAGTTAATGCACCTATGAAATCCATTCCTCTCTAGAATATCCCTACATTCCATGGCCTAACATCAGAGGATCTAGATGCATTTGTATTTGAGTTTGATGTATTATGTCAGGGGTGTGACTATACCACTGATCCCCAAAAACTAAAATTATTTCCCTCCACATTAAAAGGAGCAGCTTTATGATGGTTTATGAGGTTAGGTGGGGGCATTGTAAACAACTGGGATCAGATGAAGACTGCTTTTCTAAATAAATATCAAGACTATTGCAGATCTAGAGAATTAAAGGATGAGATATTTCAAATGACTGCAAGACCTAGTGAAACACTGGAGGACTATGTAGAATGCTTTCAATACGATCTCCAGACATCTCCTTATGCATCTTTACCCTTGCCTAACAACGTGTTAAAAACTACACTAATTAAAGGGATGAAATAACAATGGATTGAAACATTAAACATATGGGTAAAGGTGACATATATTAGGAAAATTTTGCTGACATCATTTATTTGTGTATCAGGAGTTCAAGAGGTAGCACAAGACTGAAGCCAGCAAAACATGACATTATCACAAGGGATAACAAGATATCTGGTGGAGGTATAACCTACACAGAAATTGGAAATCTACTAGAAGATTTCAAAACTGATATTCTAGGGACTCTAACAACGCAGTTGGACATTATGAAAGCTAAACAAAAGCAAGTAGAAGCAGAACAAAATTTGGCGATATTCTGCCCTATATGCAGAAAGAAACATAGCCACAAAGAGTGCCCACTGGATACGGTAAAAATATGCACTATTTGTATGAAAGATCATGCAATAGAAAGCTGCCCATCACTCCCAGGACTGAAGTAGAAGAAGAAACAGAATTGGTTTACCTACTAAATCAGTGCCACTAGTGGCAGTCGCACCAAACAGGTATGCCCATTGACCATCCTCTTCTTTTTAGCCTCCTCAGTATAATGCTTAGAAATATAATGGAATGTGGCAGAATCAACCACCTTTCTCCAGCTGGTCACATCAGCCATTCCCCATATCACCATGGCAAAATCAAAAAATCAAACCAATTGGCCAAACTTTCCTTACTGTCCACCATTTTGGCAAAATAATGCATATTCAGTAGAATGGTCACCATCCACCTCATAAAGTCAAAACTGGTAGTCGAAGTGGAAAATACCTATAAATCAGCCAGTTGGAATGATCCCTCTCCTTCAACCCACACTGCCAACACCTTATTCATTGAAAAAAAACCCCCAGACCAACTTAAGACCGCAACTCCCAGCCCAACCCAACCCGAACCCCAATAATAGATTGGTTCAATATGTGCAAATAATTGAAGGACCAGAACCAGAAATCGAGTTAAGGGAGTGCAATGACCTTCAATTAAGATGTGGGCATATAATAGAATTAGAGGGAAATAAAAATGTTCAAACTGAAAATTTGTTACCTATAGAACAAGCACTACAAGAAGAGAATCTTCTTAGACATAAAACTCGTGAACAAGAAACCACCTCTTCTCCACCATTCCCAGAATGACTGATCATACCTCGCCCAATAGAACATCCTAATTTTGATCTTCTAGGAGAACTAAAAACGTTTGTGTATAAAAATTCCACTCCTCCAGTCTATTCAAGACATCCCGACTTATGCAAAAACTATAAAAGAATTATGTATGAAAAAGCCAAAGAGGAAAGTAACAAAAAATCCAACTGTCCACATCGTCGGTACCTTATCTGACTTACTATCAGGAAGAGAAGCACCTGTAAAATATGAGGACCCAGGAAATCCTATAGTCACGGCACAAATCAATGGATGCTCCTTCCCCAATGCCTTAGTTGATTTAGGAGCTGTAATCAATATTCTTACAATCACGGTTTGTCAAAAACTTGGCAACACATCGTTAGACCCAACCACAACCCTATTGGAGTTGGTTGACCGATTGGTAATCAGACTAGAGGGCACATTACATGATGCAATGGTGTCTGTAGACTCCTGGGAATGCCCTGCAGACTTTCTGATCATCAAACCTAGAAACCAACTGGATGGACACCCCTTAATTCTAGGTAGACCTTGGCTAGCAACTACTGATGCTTACATTGGCTGTTGACAAGGCATCATGACTATAGCAAGAGGAAGAAATGTAAAGAATTTAGCCTTATATCCTCCAGCCCATCCAAGTTTAACAATAATCAAAGCAAAAAACAACCTATATCATACCTAACTTAAAACATTAGATCACCGCTAACCATAGAAGATGCCCTTGAATTTAAAGACCAAACAGAGGATGACATAATTAACAACTTCATTAACCAAGTAGAAACTAGATCCCATCTAAAATGTCACATGATCAAAGAAGCATTTGATAATGAAGTAGAAGAAGATCCCCTAAAAGATACTCATGATCAATCAATACCAACCACCTCTGTTTATAACAGCAAAACCATAGAAATTGAGCCAGGAAAAACTTTGAACATTAACAAAAACCTGACTGCTGAACAAGAAGAAAAGCTGGTTCAACTCCTGAGAAAATATAAAGAAGCCTTTGCATGGGATTACCCGGACATGAAAGGAATTGATCCCCAGTTGTGTACGCACCACATCTATACAGAAAAGGATGCTAGACCCATTCGCCAACCCCAATGGAGATTAAATCCTCATCTTAAGGATATTGTGAAAGCTGAATTGCAAAAACTTTTAGATGTAAACTTTATCTACCCAATATCTGACAACAAGTGGGTCTCTCCATTAGTAGTGGTGCCGAAAAAGAATGGAAAGTGGCGGATATGTGTTGACTATAGAGAACTGAATAAGGCAACCCAGAAAGACCACTTCCCCCTTCCATTCATTGATCAGGTCTTGGACACTTTAGCAGGAATGAGATTCTTTTCTTTCTTAGATGGCTTCAGTGGATACAATCAAATCCAGATTGCCCCTAAAGATCAGGATAAAACTACCTTTACCTGTCCTTGGGGAACATTTGCTTACAGGGTCTTACCCTTTGGGATATGCAATGCACCTGCCACATTTCAGAGGGTTGTACTCAACATTTTTTCAGATTTAATAAATGAAGGGCTCAAAGTATATATGGATGACTTCACACCTTATGGGGATGACTTTGAGCCAGCATTACAAACATTAGAAAAAGTGTTGCAAAGATGCATTGCCACCAGGCTCTGTTTGAGCCATGAAAAGTGTCATATGATGATGACCGAGGGACTCATCTTAGGTCATTATATCTCAGTAGCTGGAATACAGGTAGATCCGGCTAAAATTCAGATAATTTTGTTAATACCTACCCCTACCACAAAAACAGAGGTACGCAATTTTTTGGGATTTTCTGGTTATTATAGAAGATTTATAAAGCATTTTTCTTAGATTGTTGCACCTTTATATGCACTAACAGGAAATATTGATTTCATTTGGATAGATAAGTGTGACCGTGCTTTTGAGGATCTAAAAAAGCTTGTATCAATAGCCCCAGTGCTAAGGGGCCCAAACTGGGATTTACCATTCCAGATTCCATCTGATGCTTTAGACATAGCAATCGGAGCAGTTCTTGGGCAGGAAGAATATAAAAAGCCATAGGCAATATATTATATCAGCAAAAGTCTATCTCCTGTTGAATTAAACTATACTGTGACTGAAAAAGAATTTTTAGCTGTAATATATGCTGTAAATAAATTTAGACATTATATGGCTGGATATCCTGTAGTTTTATATGTAGATCACTCTGCGATTAAGTATTTAGCAAATAAACTTGTTACAAATGGAAGAGTGACAAGATGGTTGATTCTCTTGCAGGAATTTGACATCACAATTAAGGATAGACCTAGAAGAGAAAACCCTGTAGCTGATTTTCTCTCATGAATGTCAAAGCCAGCGGACACAGTAGCAGTTGAGGATCAATTTCTTGATGAACATTTATTTGTTGTTACTGTCAGAACACCATGGTATGTCGATGTTGCAAATTACATGGCAGTGGGCAAATTACCGAAGCACCTAATGCCTAATGAAAGAAAACAAATAGTGCAGCGTAATACCCGATTCTCTTGGATTGAGGGCTACTTATTCCATACAGGGGAAGATATGCATATCAGAAGATGCATCCGGGAAGATGAAGTGTTTGACATTCTAAAAGCATGCCATGATGGGCCATGAGGCGGAAATTTTGCGGACCATAGAACCGGTCACAAAGTCTTACAAACAAGCTATTACTGGCCCACTATCTTTAAAGATGCTAAAATTTTTGTTCAAGCCTGTGATAGCTGCCAGAGGGTGGGACACCCTAGATGATCTGATGAGATGCCTCTGAACCCACAATTAGTAATTGAGACTTTTGAGCGGTGGGGGCTAGATTTTGTTGGTCCTATTAACCCATCATCCAATAAAAAAACATACATATTGGTTGCAATAGAGTATGTTACTAAATGGGTTGAAGTAGAGGCACTACCAAGAGCTACAGAGGATTCAGTAATACATTTTCTTTTTCAATTATTTGTGTGATATGGCCTGCCGAGAGACATAATTACAGATGGAGGACCGCAATTCGTAGGTAAGAAGATTACTGCAACATTGAGAAATTACCATATTTTGCACAAAATTACAACTCCATACCACCCATAGGAAAATGGCCAAGTAGAAAGTACTAATAAGGTAATTGAGGCAATACTTACAAAAATAGTTGCATCAAACAAACGTGACTGGGCTTCAAGATTTCCAGAAGCCTTGTGGGCATACTACACAACATGGAGAAGCACCATGGGATATTCACCATATCAATTAGTATTTGCTAAGGAACCCATATTCCCAATCGAATTCAAGATTCAAACATTAAGAACAATGCAAGAGGTGGGTTTGCATTTAAATGAAGCTCAGACCAATAGATTACAACAAATCAATGAATTAGAGGAAATCAGGCTCTCAGCTCTTCAACACACTGCATTAATTCAACAACAGAGGGTGAAATGGCACGATGCCCTTAAAGGAAGATCTTACATGAAGGAAAGTGGGCACTCCTATAGAATTCAAGGTTCCAGGATTTCCTCAAAAAACTCCAGACCAGATGGCTAGGACCTTATGATATACAAATAGTGCATGATAATGGCACCATTATATTGACAACCATTGATGGATATGGATATTCTTTCAAAGCGAATGGTCATCAAGTGTGACTTTATCATGAATCGCTTACCAGGGAGTCCTTTTACCAACAGTTACGGGAATATTCCACCATGCAAATTCTCGCTGAGGAGGTTAACCCATCCTCAGCATCAATCCAGTAAACAACTCATTTGTTTTTGAATTTTGTATATAAAATTTTCTTATTTAAATTTTCTTTTATAAACTGTTTTTTGTACAGATTTTAGTGTTGTTCCATTTAAGGAACAGTTGTTGTTCCTCTTAAGGAACAAAAACTGTTCCATTTAAGGAACGACACTTTTCTCTTTATTTAATTTTCGTGTTGTTCCTCTTAAGGAACATCTGTTGTTACTCTTAAGGAACAACAAACGTTCCATTTAAGGAACAATAGTTTTGTGCATGTTTATATTTTTGTTGTTCCTCTTAAGGAACAATAGTCGTTCCATTTAAGGAACATCAGGGTTGAGTGTTTGCATTTTTGCTGTTCCTCTTAAGGAACAGCTGCTGTCCCTCTTAAGGAACAGCTGCTGTCCCTCTTAAGGAACAACAGTCATTCCATTTAAGGAACAACTATTCCGCGTGTGGTCTATTTTTGCTGTTCCATTTAAGGAACAGTTGTTGTTCCTCTTAAGAAATAGCAGTCGTTCCATTTAAGGAACAACAATTTTGCGCCTGTTTATATTTTTGTTGTTCCTCTTAAGGAACAACAGTCGTTCCATTTAAGGAACATCAGGGTTGCGTGTTTGCATTTTTGCTGTTCCTCTTAAGGAACAACTACTGTCCCTCTTAAGGAACAGTAGCCGTTCCATTTAAGGAACAACAGTTCCACGTGTAGTACATTTTTGTTGTTCCTCTTAAGGAACAACTGTTGTTCCTCTTAAGGAACAACTGTTGTTCCTCTTAAGGAACAACACCCGTTCCATTTAAGGAACAACAATCTCACCTGTTTGTATTTTTGTTGATCCTCTTAAGGAACAGTTGTTGTTCCGGTTAAGGAACCGCAGCCGTTCCTCTTAAGGAACAACAATTTTGTGTTTTTGAATGTTTGCTGTTCCTCTTAAGGAACCGTTGTTGTTCCTCTTAAGGAATCGCAACTGTTCTTCTTCAGGAACAACAATTTTGTATGTTTATATTTTTGTTGTTCCTCTTAAGGAACAGCAGTTGTTCCATTTAAGGAACAGAAATTTTGCATTTTTGAATGTTTGTTTTTCCTCTTAAGGAACAACTGTTGTTCCTCTTAAGGAACAACAGTCGTTCCATTTAAGGAACAATAGTCTCGTTTACATTAGTTTGCGCTGTTCCGTTTAAGGAACAGTTGTTGTTCCCTTTAAAAGGAACAACAGTCGTTCCATCTAAGGAACATCAGTTTGGTATACGCGTGCTTTACATTGTTCCAATTAAGGAACAGTTGTTATTCCTCCTAAGGAACAACTGTCGTTCCTTCTAAGGAACAACAGTTTCGCCATTTTTTTTGCTTGTTGCTGTTCCTTCTAAGGAACAATAGTTTCACTTCGGTTTGTTTTTATGCTATTCCACCGAAGGATTAGCACTTTCACTTGCATCTATTTTACTTGTTGTTCCTCTTAAGGAACAACAGTTTCGTGTGCAGATTTTTTTTTTCTCTTTCTTCCATTCGTCTTAAGGAACAACAGTTTTGCGTGCAGTTCTCTTTTTGCTATTCCTCTTAAGGAACAGCAGCCGTTCCATTTAAGGAACAACACTTTTTTTTGTGTGCATTTTTTGTGAATAATGTTTCACTCTTCATGATCCTTTGAAGGCAAGAATACAAATATATGCAAGGATACAAAATTACAGGTTACTGGAATAAGAAAATCAAAGAAAATTTATCATCTTTAATTGGATTTCTTTTTATTGATTAGAAAAAGGGAAGGACACAACTATCTATATTACTTTGTTGTCCTTATCTTCACTAGAACTCAAATTGATTGATTACTTGTATCATGCTAGTTCTTCCCTAATTCTCATTATTCTCTTTGATTATTATTAGTAAACAAGAATAAGGGCATATTTTCTTCTATTGATATGTTCAGACTTCTTCCACCATCCCTACTCTTAAGGAGTGTTGAGCCATTCTCTATATATAAATACGAAGTTCTATATAAAGAAAAGAAAAAAGAAGGAAAGAATATATATATATATATATATATATATGTGTGTGTGTGTGTGTGTGTGTGTGTATGTTTACTAACAATTCTATGATTTGTTAGATGGAGGATAAGGGGTCTCATCATGAGCCAGCCTACCATGATCATAAGGAAGTAGTGAAGTGGCATTCCCACTGTGGCCACCACACCATGGATATGATCCAATGGACACTTCAGAAAAATAAAAGTCCTTGGAACAGGAGGTCTCATCATGAGCTAGCATGTCCACCTTTCACTCCTTCCCAGTGAATGGCATTGTGATCCATCTGGTTACCAAGCCAGCACAATGGCCTCCTTCTTGACATCCCAAGGCACTTTCCTAGGCATACATAAAGGATTATGGTTCCAAAGGGTGAAAAAGCAACTTTGTCAAGGTTATAAACACTTGCGGGCAACAGAGCTCTACTGATGGTATTGGAGTCATATGTTTCAAACATCAATAGTAATTATAAACCATTTTCTTATTTATTTATCTTTATTTCAAAAGAGATTATGTTCCCAATTCCTTTTGAACCATTTATACATGGAATATCGTTTAAAAAGTCAATCATAACGGTTTAAGTGGAATAATGACTGCATAGCATCTTACCTACGTCAGTTGTCCTTTTCCATTTTTCGCATCACTCCATAACATCTCCATATTTATTCATAATTTCCATTCTAATGCATCGATTTCAGCAACTAG